>CM046670.1:6078947-6678947 GCA_025594165.1 Tamias sibiricus
CTCCACGGCCTTATTGCATCCTGGCAATATTTATTAGCATTCTCATACGCTAATTGGATAACTAGAGGCATAGCTTGCTCGACTTCGCCAAAAACTCTAGATGTTGTTTTTAAGAGTCTATCTACAAAATCAGCGTAAGGTTCGTTAGGCCCTTGTATAACTTTTGATAGGCTGCCTTGCAGATCCCCTGTGCCTGATATTGTCTTCCAGGCTTTCACAGCTGCAGTGTGTATCTGGGCATACACACCTGGATCGTATTGTAGCTGATTTTGTAGTTCAGCGAACTGACCCTCCCCTGTGAACATATCTATATTGCGTTGAGGGAAACCTGCTGCAGCATTTCTCTTTGCTATTTCTGAACAAAGTTCCTGGAATTGAGTTTTCCAGATTAGGTATTGTCCCCCACTTAGTACCGCTCTGCATAGACTTTTCCAATCTGAGGGGGCTAAGGTTAGGGTGTTAAGTGACTCTATCATACTTAATGTGAACGGAGCTTGAGGCCCATAGGTCATTACCGCCTCTTTAAAATTCTTTATTGTTTTAAAGTCTAGGGACTCGTGATATCTTTGTCCCTGTTCGTTTTGAAATACTGGCAGTTCTAGGTGCTCCTGCGGTCTATGTTGTTCGAGAGCGTATAAGCTCTCAGAAAGGCCGCCAATTTCTACCTCAAGGGCACGTACATTCTGATCAATACTCCTTATTGTTTCTGTTAGGTATTCTATCCATGAAGGAGCAGAGGGCACTAGTGGTTCCTCTATTTGACGGTCTTTTCTCTTTTTTAATTTCTTTTTGTTCTTTTTATTGGAGACTGTGCTCCCTGAATCGCTTTTTGATTCCTCCTCACTACTAGCTTCATAATTCCTAACTGGCTCAGTGGAGGAGACCGTACTCTCATGGTTTGGCTCCTTGTTACTATTATCACTTTCACTAGTATCCTGAGTTTCAGCTTCTAAGGAGAGTACATACTCCTCAGCTAATTTTATTAAGCTTCTGATGGCTTTTGCAGTTCTTACTTTTGAATTTATATTACTGCTCTCCTTGCTGGTCTCAACTGAGTCAGAGGATATGCTTTCTTGTTCACTTTTCTCACTATCCTCTGAGTTCTCGCTATCAAAAATTTCATTCGTGGCTTTTATAAACCAACTTTTTGTTATATTCGCTCCCATATTTTTAAATTTTCTTTTTTCTTACCTTGCCGCCGAATTCCCCGTACAGGCCACCACTTGTTGCTGCCTGAAGCGGAAACCGCCTTGGAGCAACGAACGCTGCAGGAAAATTCGGAGGCAGGATGAAAATGAAAAAAGGTCTTTTATTCTTCTTCTCTCTCCGGCTCCAGCAATCACTCCAAACGCTCTAACTCCAACCACCACCTTCTTCTTCTTCCCACACACACTAACTAAACTCACCCAGTTATATACATATAGCTTTAACAAGGACACGTGCTTACAGCTCGAGCTTACAGGTGCGTCACGCAGTGTTCACGGGCATACAAGGATTCTTTGGATAATGTATTACTATCAGGTGGAAATTAGAACATCTTTTATGGCTCTCAGCTAACCGCAATCTTTAGCTATCTCCTTGATTATAGGCTCCTTCATGGGTAGTAATGTATGATCTTGGAAACGATGAGGAGAGAAGTATCTGTCCATAGAGGCACAATTTCTTTCCTGATACTTTTGATTTGCACCTGGTGGGGACCACGGATGCAGAAAGATGGGTGCAGGGCCAACTGCACTTTCTTGCTTGCATCCAGGGGAGGAAACACTGCAGCCAAGACGAGGGTTTAGAGGAGATGATATCCTTCAAGTCAACATCTAGACACATCTGAACTAAATAAAGCCTGGCGCAGTGGTGTACGCCTGTAATCCCAGCACTTGGGAGGCTGAGGCAGGAGGATCGCGAGTTCAAAGCCAGCCTCAGCAATGGCCAGGCACTTGGCAACTCAGTGAGACCCTGTCTCTAATAAAATACAAAAAAAAGGGGGGGGCGGATGTGGCCAGTGGTTGAGTGTCTCTGAGTTCAATCCCCGGTACCACAAAAAAAAAAAAAAAAAAAAAAGAGAGAGGTGAGGCCTTGACAGGTGATTAAGACCTGAGGGTGGAGCCCTCATGAATGTGATTAATGCCCTTGAAAAGAGGGACTTCTTTGCCTCCTCCACTACCTGAGGACACAGCAAGCAGGTGCTATCCTGGAGGCAGAGTTTGAGCCTCACCAGAGACTGGAGCTGCTGGCACCTTGATCATGGAACCCCCAGTCTCTGGAACTGCGAACAATAAATGTCTGTTATTTATATATACCAAGTCTAAGGCATTTTGTTACAGTAGCTGGAGTGGCCTAAGACAACCTCTAAGCTCTGGAACAAAGCAGTGATGTCCACTCTCATATCTATTCAACACTGCACTGGAGCTTCTAGTCAGGACAACCAGATAAGAAAAAGAAATAAGAGTTATTGAAATTAGAATGGAGAAATTATCTCTATTTGCAGATTACATGATCCTGTACATAGAAAATGCCAGGGAATCCTCTAAAAAACTATTGGAACAATAATGAATCCAGGGAAGGTGCAGGATGTGAGATCAATGTACAAACATCAATATTATATTCATACATTTGCAGTTAATAATTTAAAAATGAAAGGTTAAAAACACCCATTTTACAGTTGCACCAAAAGAAGACAGTACAGGGCTGGAAATGTAGCTCAATGGTAGAGAGTATGTCAAGCTGTGTGAAGCCCTGGGTTCTTTCCTTCCCCAGCAGCACAAAAAAGATTCCTTTAAAGGAATAAAATACTGAAAAATGAATCTGACAAAAGAAGTGCAAAAATGTACACTGAAAACTACCAAACATTTTTGAAAGAAATGGAAAAGATATAAATGGACTGAAAAAAAAATGCTTGTGGAAAGATGACCTACCATTATTAAGATGGTAACAGTCCCCAGATTGACCTACAGATATAATAAGACCCCAACAGGGTCTCAGCTGACTGTTGTAGAAATTGAGAAACCAATTCTAAAATTTATATGGAATTTCAAGGAACCCAGTTAGCCATCCTAGATACAGTAGAGGACTTGCTTGTGAGCACCCCTTTGATATGTAAACCAACCAATCCTGAACCCACTCTCCCACCTACCTTCTTTTATGGAGCTCCTGCCTCCTTTAATTGAGGACACTATCCTGCCCAAATCACTACAGGAATCAGACAACTAGGGAATCCCATAGAGCCCAGACCCCACCACACTACTCCACCCATCCCATCAGCCTGCTTAGCTTGCTTACCTTGCTTGGCTCATTTCTGCAGAAGTCACTCTAAAGTCTCTGGCCCATACTTCTCTCTCTGCCTGCCCCTCTGTCTTCAGTACTTCCCCTGGTGGCCCTGCATTGTATGCCATGCTTCTCACGTGGGAGACTGAGTAAAATAAAAACTCCTTCCTCCATAGCAATTGTTTTCATGTCTACGTGTTCCCATAACTGTTAAATCCTAGGTCCCACTCAAAGATAATGAGCAGAAACCAATGAGATTGAAAACAGACAATGGAGAAAGTGAACAAAGTCAAGTTAGCTCTTTGAAAAGATAAACACAATTGATAAATGTCTAGCTATAATGATTAAGAGAGCACATAAATCATTAATATCAGGAATAAAATTGGGGCTATCACTACAGACCCAATAGGCATTAAAAAGATAATAAGAAAATGCCAATAAGTTTGACAAATTAGATACAATGAGAAAATTCCTCAGAAATAAGAATTTGTCATAACTGAGATGAAACAATTTATCATAACAGGATGAAGTAAAATATCCAATTATACACAAACATTAATTAGTGATGATTTTAGACTTACAGAAAAGTTGCACGTTAGAACAGTGTTCTTACACCTTTATCCAGGCCCCCTTCTGTTCAGCATTTGTTCAAACTTCAGTTTGGTGTTGGGTAACTCCTTGAAGCATTCTGAACTTCAGTTTGCCAACCTGTAGAGTGGGAATAATAGAATCCATTTCACCAGGTTGCCGTGAAGACTACATGGAAACTTTTGAAGTGCTCAGCAGAGGGATTGGCGTAGAGTGGCCACTGGGGAATGTGCGTTCCCTTCTTATGTTATACCTGCATGAAAGACCATCAGAGTCAGTGTTGGCAATGTCCACTTACCTGAGTGCCTCCTGTGTGCTGAGGCTTATTAGGCCCTTGATTATTTTGAAATCTCATAATAACTTTTGTTTTTGTTTTGTTGTGTTGTTTTTGTTTTGGGGACCAGAGATTGAACCCAGGGCACTTAACCACTGAGCCACATCCCCAGCCCTTTCTTTGTTTATATTTTATTTAGAGACACGGTCTTGATAAGTTGGTGAGGCTGGCTTTGAACTTGTGATCCTCCTGCCTCAGCCTCCTGAGCCATTGGGATTCCAGGCGTGTACCACCATACCTGGCTGATAGGTATTTTTATTCCGTTACCTAGATGAGGAAGCTGAGACCTGCCAAGAGTAGGAAAGCTGCAGGTCCACACTGGCAGCATGGGGGAAGCGAGGCTTGGCCCACCGGGTCTGACTTCAAGGACTCTCGCCTGCTTCCACCATCTGTCTCTTAATGAGGTGTTTGGACTTCTATGTACAATGACATTTGTGGATTTTCAAAGTTGTCCTCCTTTGACAGATATTAACTGACATTTGGTCTTTAATTATGGCACAATGAAATCTGTTTTTCTCCAGGCTTCATCTTCTAAACTGGGAGAGGGTTTTCTGGGAGAAGTTTCTTCTGGCTGTCCTGACATCATGCACAAGCAAACAGTCTCTTCAGTGTTCGCTGTGGGACTGCATGGTCTCGCGTTGGCTGAAACTCCAGATGCAATGTGAAAGCATAATGTAGCGCCTGGCACGAGGCCACGCCTGGAGTGGGCACTTGATAAATATTTGTGTAATGAATGAATGGGATGAAGTCACTGCTCTCCTGCTGAATGATCCCTCCCACCCCCACCTCCCTGCTGTTCCTCGTCTATTATCCTGGGTCAGCCTAACATGCTGGGCTTTGTTCCTGGGGCCCTTTGTGGGTGCTTTGTGGGGCTGATGACATTTACAGCCACAGATAGAAGTGGGGTAGAGGAGGTAAGAGGAGAAAATCTGCAAACAAGATTTAGCCAGAGGCAAGCAAACCAATAAGAAGCCTCTGAACCCAAGAGGGTGGTCAGCATAGCATGGCTGCCAACAGGGACCCGGAGCACCCCACTGGACCACTCTGAAGTGGCTGGTTCCCCCTGGATGCCACCTCTGGTCCAGGCTTAAACCCAGATTTCTACAAATCTTCCCCAGTTGCTTTGCATTCCTGAACCATCCGGAGAACATGAGTGAATCAGAGCCCTCATCCCAGGACACGGCCAGGGATCCTGCCAAAAAACCTTTGGAACTATTTTCTTTGTGCTGATCCCCCTCCCACCACTGCCCAAACCAATCCCCCAGCATTCCAGAATATTCTTTTGAAAGTTAAATAGGAAATAGAAGGAACAGAAGAGTAGTTAGGCCCACTCTATTATATTCACAGACTGTCTACTTTTGGACAGCCTTGCCAGGTTCCGCCTGTGGAGAGCCTGCCTCAGTCACTGCAGAGCCAGGGTAGTCGAGGACAGAGACAAGGGACAGTCAGACCTTAGACCAGACCAGACAGCAAAGCACTAAACAGAAGGTAGTCATAGGGTAACACATGAAATTAGTAAATAATAATAACAACAAATCCCTGCTGAAGCTTAGACACATTTACAATTAAAAAAAATAAAATAAAATTCCTGAAATCCCATAATCATGGATTCAACATAAGTAATATTATTGCATCCCTAATAGTGAAAGAGGGATAAGGTCTCCCCTGGGAGCAGCATTGTGGGAGGGGCCTCAAGACCAAATTTGCATGCCTGGGGATGTCACTCAATCCTGGCCTGCATCAGTTCTTCCTCTGGGAAGCCAAGAGTCTCTTCCAACTTCATGACTGCAGGAAAGTCAGGAGAAGAGAAAAGGAAAATTCTCTCCACCAATGTCTGGTTCCCAGGGGACAGCAATGGACCTTCCAGTGGAGGCTTCCATGTAAATACAAGGTGGGATCAAACACAAAATCAACAGCCGCACTGACCAGAATGGAACCTTTCATTCACAGAGGGAGAGTACTGCCAGGGAGGGGGACGCTGGGCTTTTGGCATAGACGACAAACACATGGGGAGATGGAGGCCGAAAACCACAATCTCCACAGGCTGCCTTGGATGAGGCCATCGCTGTCCCCTCCCCTCCGTCTGGACAGGGGGAAGCAGTGTTCTGACTAGGACTCTCTTCAGGAATGAGAAACAAGAGAACACAAGCTCAGCTCTGCTTCCCCAAGCAGGGAGTGGGAGGGAGAAGCTCAGCAAATTTCCTGGGTAGCCAATGCTTGGTGGCCAGCCTGCACCAGGCCCCGCGCTTTCCAGAGGACTGGCTGTGGTCTGAGTGTTTGTGGTACCCCCTCCCCACCACAACTCCAATAGTTGAAAATCCCCAACATGGTTGGGCTTCTGGGAGATGATTAGTGTTATGGTCCCCCAAAGTCCCTATGTTCATACAGGAATATTCAGAGGGGAAATGATTAGATCATGACAGCTATGACCTGATTGGTCCATCCTAGTTTGAATGGACTAGGTGGTAACTCTAGGCAGGTGCATCGTGGCTGGAGGAGATGGATCACTGGGGTATGCCCTGGAAATGTTCATCTCCCCTAAAGTCCCCTCCCCTTTCTCTCTCTGCTTCCTGGTCACCATGAAGTGAGGCAGCTTTTCCTGTTCCCCACCCTCTGGCCATGATGTTCTGCCTCACCCCTGGGCCAGAGCAATGGAGTCAGCCTACCATGGACTAAATCCCTGAAACTGTGAGCCAAAATAAACTTGCCCTCCTCTGAGTTGTTTTTCTCAGGTATTTTGGTCACAGCAATGCAAAGCTGACTAACAATCAGGTCACAGGGCTCCACCTTTATGAATGGGGTTACTGCAGTCTTCTAAAAGGGGCCCCAGAGAGCTCCTCTACCTATTCTACCAGAGGAGGATGCAACAAGAAGCTGCCATCTATGGAGACAGGAAATGACCCTCACCAGCACAAGATCTTCCCGCGCCTTGGTTTTGGACTTCCCAGTCTAGAGAACTGTGAGAAATACCAAGACCAAGAGAGGATGCCAACCTTCCTTTCTGGCTTCCAGTAGAAAATCTTCTGAATCCCCTCCTTGAGCTCTTGAACTCAATGAAATGTGGAGGAGTAGGCAGATTTGGGGCTTGACCAGACTTGGTATGCACCATGAATGACAACCGCGGGTTGCTTTCAGAGAACCTTCTTCCAGTGAGAGCTACATCATGTTTTCTAGGAGCTTAGGTGGGAAGCATCTGGTTCCCCCACAGCCCCTGGGTTCAGGGGACCTGGGACTGTTCCTGCCTCACCTTCCCAGCTGTTTCCTAAGCCTTCACAAGGTTCTAGAACACAGCTTCTGCTTTAAACTGTTTCCCCTTCGCTTGGAAAAATCGAGTGGAAATTAGGAGAAGCTGTAGATTCTTGGTTTCTCTGTGTGCCCTTAAACGCCTTAAATTCCCATTTAGGGAATTCTAGACCCCTCTCGGTTGGATCACTTATTCTAACTCATGCCAAGTTTAGGAAGCCCATCACCTGGCCTCGAAGTGTTGTGGAGAAAGGTGTCCTTGTTGGGGCTGTGAAGTAGGACCGACCTAAATTTGGATCTTCCCTCTGCTCCCTGTCCCTGGATGACATCAGCCTCAGTCTCCCCGATTGAGAAATGAGGACAGTCTCGAGTAGACCAGCCCAGGGTGGGCTACTAGTCTCCGGCACGTGTGCGGGACCCGGGCCGCCCTTCCGCGAGAAGGCCCTGAGGATGCCCGCGCTCGTCCTCGGCGTCGGCCCGGCCTCCTCGGGCGCCGCGGCTTGGGCGCGCTCCCAGGCGCATTCCTGGCCGGGCAGCCCCTCCTCCCTCGGCCTTGGCCAAGGGGCTGGCGCCTCCCCGCCTCGCTGGGACCGTCTCGTGCCGGCGGCTGCGGACGCTGGTGGCCGCGGGGGCTGCAGGGTCCAGCGCTCCGCGCACCTGGCCCCGAGACTGCGCCTCGACAGCGCGGCGGCCCGGTGGCGCCGATCTCCGCGGGCCGCGCTGCGCCCGGCGCCTCCCGCGTCCCCGCGCGTCCCGCCGCTCCGGGCCCTGCAGGGGCGGCTGCGGCATCGCCGGGACAGGCGCGGCAGGGAGGGCGCTGAGTGATCTCCCTTCCCAGGCTGCGAGCGAAGTTCCGATGGGCAAGATGGTGCCCCACTCTTCGCGCGCGCTCTTCCTTCTCCTGCTGCTCCTCGCCTGCCCTGCGTCGCGGGCTTCCCAGGTCAGTGTGTCCCTGCAGCCTGCCTCTCCGGGTCCGGCTCGCAGGAGCGGCAGCGCCGAGGCAGGAGGAACCGGGCTTGCCACATCGCACTTGGACGCCTGGGGTGGGGGCTTGGAGCGAGTCGGGCTGCGCTTCAGTTTTCGGGGAGAGGCGCAGAGTCCCCCATCTGTCATCTCGGATGCGTCGCGGGCCAGGCGCCTGGGAGGACCCGGGCGGGTCCAGCCGAGCAGTTTGTGCGAAAGTGTCGGTCCGCTGGGAGAGAGCTCCGCGTGAGAACGGCCGGGAGGGGGGAGTTCTCCAGGGTTTCTGCGACGTTGGTCTTTCTGGGTCTCCATGAGCGCTCCCTGCCACCCAGTTCGGTGTGTCCCCGCCCTCCAACCCCGACATTTACATTTCGAACTGGGGTGTTCTCAGCACCAGCACACCTTAAACCCCCACTGAACCTTCTTAGCCGGTTAGCGTTTCCGAGGATGAGTGGCTGGGGAGTTTCTGAGGCCATGTGTCCCGAGCCTTCGAGCTACATTTTCTTCATACACGTACAGGCAGTTTGCAGTCTCGTTTTTTCTCTTTTTGCGGTTTATGTTTGTTCAAGTCCCACTGGATTTATTTACTTGATCAAATTCACGATTACATTAACTATTAGGAACTGTTTTTTAAAAGTCACAAATGCATATTAAAACGCATCTTATTAAGATGGACCTAGAATCTCCAAGTTCAGAGCCAGCATCCAGCAGACCAGACTAACTTGGGCAGTCAGAAATTCCTCCCCCTGAGAGGGGCCTGGCCCTGGACGGCCCACCAGCTACCCAGACATTGCCAATGACAGCAAACACAGCAGCGGTTCGCTGAGGGGAGGGGAGGGGACAGATGCCACCAGGATCCTGCTAGGCTTCTTCCAGGCACTACATCCTCAGAGTAGCCGGGAGGCATGGTCACCCTCATGTTGCAGATGAGGGAATTGAGGCCCAAGGAGTCTGTGACTTAATCAAGGTCACACGGCCTGGAAAGAGTAGTGTAAATCCAGCCTCCTTGTGAAGCTCCAAGCCTCCCTTGCTTGGGACTCTTACCTGTACTGCTTGCACTGGGACAAAATCCTTGGGCCAGGCAGGCATGCCCTGGGCCACCTAGAAACCCTCTGGAGTACAAGAAGGGACTCCATGCAAGGAGAATTTGATTCAGACCAGACCTGGTGATGTTAGTGCCACAGGTGGTGCGTAGGCATTTTGGGAGCTGCTCAGCAGCTAGGCACCCAGAGAGGCCACAATGAACCCATCCCCAGAGCAGTGGAATCTCCTACGAACTTCACAGATACAAAACAAAACAAAATCTGCATCCTGAACCCATCCCAGCAGCACAGGAGGGCGCATCCTCTAGCGGCTCCCTAGCCCTGGCTGTGGAGGGGAGCAGGGTGTGCAATGAGAAGCTTGCAGCCCAGCCCTGCATCACCTGATCTTAGGTGCTGAGGCAAATGCCTGCCTCCTGAGAGTACCTGGGAAACAGGTGAGACCCAAGCAGCTGTCCCATGCGTGCAGCTGCTGCAGACAAAAGTGAGCCTGCTGGGGCACCTTGCCACATCCACCTGTCTGAGATTCCGAATCTTAAAGCTGTAAGAGCACCTGACTCAGGGGCAGGGGAGCAAATGGGACTGTTCACAGATGCTCATTTCAGCGTTCACATGATTTGCACTCCCACCCCTCCTCCACTCCAGCCTGCCCGGGCAAGCCCGAGGGGAAGAGGTGAACCACAGGGAGGCCTGCGGGGGCCCATGCTTGCTGGAGTAAGACTTACCTGGCTTCTTCTCATCTTTCAGATCTCTGCTCAGATAAGCACCCCTCTGCCAAGGCCTTCCAGACCCTCCTCTCTGTCCCTGCATTTTCTATTATTAAGGGAAGTGGGAGGTGGCTTCCCGCAGGATCTGGAGCAGGGATCCTGGACCCGGTCAGCCTCCTGACTCTCCTGCAGTCTCAATGGTTTTTGGCTACCTCTACCTCTTGTGAGCACCTCTGTCTTGAGTCATTTTTTGCAGGTGTTTTGTAACTGGTTGATGGAGAGTGGGTGGTTGCTGGGAGGCAGGGGTGGTCAAGCAGCAGGGGGACCTGGCAAGAGGGCTGTTTCTCAAAGCTGTGCCCTCTTTTCCCACAGGAAGAAAACCGGCTTCACTGGGGAGACAGGAATCACATTTACGCACCCCCCCCCGCCTCCTCCCCCCTACCTCTCCCTGTTTACACCAGAGGCTCTGGAGGAGCAAGCACAGGCTCCTAGCTCCTCCTGGCCTGTGAGGTGGAGGTGTTAGGATGTTTCAGAGGCTTGCCCCTCCCCCAAACCTCACTGACATACGAGATGTGTCAGGGTTCCACATTCCACTATTACAGGGTTATGTTTTTGGTCCATCATTTTTTTAAAAAATTTTTTTTCAAATATTTATTTATTTGTTTTAGTTGTACACAATGTATTTATTCTTTACGTGGTGCTGAGGATCGAACCCGGGCCGCGTACGTGCTAGGCGAGCGCTCTACCACTGAGCCACAATTCCAGTCCCGCATCATTTATTTTTTATTTTTTGGTGCTGGGATTGAACCCGGGGACACTTAACCACCGAACCACATCCCCACCCCTTTTTTAGTTTTTATTTAGAGGCAGGGTCTCACTAAGTTGCTGAGGCTAGCTTTGAACTTGCAATCCTCCTGCCTCAACTTCCTGAATTGCTGGGATTACAGGGTGCAACACCACCGCCCAGTTGGTCCATCACTTTTTACAGTTAAATAAAAACAAATGTTTTTAGTGTTCATTTCCATTATTTTAACCATAGAACTGTGGCAACCACACCATCACAGTTAGGATAGAGAGTAGTTCCACCACCCCAAAACTACACCATGCTGCCCTGTGAAAAGTCACACCAGGCCAGCTCCTGTGACCATCCATCATTTGTCCTGTGTCACCAAAGTATCATCTTCTCCACTGTCATAGCAATAGGATCAAGGGGGACAAAGCCTTTGAACTTGGCTTCTTTAGCTCAGTGCATCTGAGCATCGATGTGTTCTAAATCCCCCTGTTGGCATGAGCCTCATAGCGCCTGCCCATGGTGTCATTTCCAGTTTGGGGCAATTATGAGTAGAACTGCTATAAACATTTGCATATAGCTTTTAGTGTGGCTGTAAATTTTCATTTCTCTTGGGAAATACTTAGGAGTAGAATTGCTGGGTCATTTGGTCAGTGGAAGTTTCACTTTGTAAGAAACCGCCAAGCTGGGTTTCTTATCTGATGACTCATTTTACATTCCCACTAGCAGTGCATGAAGCACCCAGTTGCAGGCTAGAGGCGTGGCTCCGAGGCAGAGGGTTTGCCTAGTGTGCCCAAGGCCCTGGGTTCAAAAACAGATAAAAAGACCCAGCTGAGCTGTCTCCTCATCAGCACTTAATATCATCAGGTTTGTTTGCTTTCCCTGAGCCAATAGGAATGTAGTGGTATTTTGCTATGGTTTTAATTTCTGTTTCCCCAATGACTAATTATATAGGGCGTCTTTCATTTCATGTGCTTATTTGCCATGTAGATAGTCTGTTGGGTGAAGCACCTGTTCAAGCTTTTGTTGTTGCTCAGGCTGACCTCTAACCCCTAGCTTCAAATGATCCCTCTGCCTCGGTTTTCCTTGTAGCTGGGACATGCATCACTGTGCCTAGCTTGCCCCCACCCCTTGTTTTTTTTGTATGGGGGACTAAAACCAGACTATGACTACTGAGCCACATTCCCCAACCCTTTTTATATTTTATTTAGAGACAGGGTCTTGCTAAGTTGCTTAAGGCCTTGCTAAATTGCTAAGTCTGGCTTTGAACTTTCAATCCTCCCGCCTCAGCCTCCTGAGCCATTTACAGCGGTGTGCCATTGCACCCAACCAGCTTGTCCATTTTAAAAATGTATTTTTTATCTTCTTATCGTTAAGTTCTGAGTGCTCTTTACATATTCTATAATTCTAGTTCCTCTTTAAACATGTGAGTTACAAATATTTTCTCCCAGTTTTTGGCTTATTTTTTTAAATAAGATTTCTTTTTTAAATTATTTTTATTTTTTTAGTTGTAGGTGGACACAATATCTTTATTTTTATTTATTTATATTTATGTTGTGCTGAGGATCAAACCCAGAGTCTCATGCATGCAAGGCAAGCACTCTACCACAGAGCTATAACCCCAGCCCTGTGGCTTATTTTTGTAGTTTTTTTTTTTTTAAGTGTCTTTTCTAAAATAAAGACTTTAAATTTTAACAGTGTCCTAGTTATTAATATTTTTACTTTTATGAATCAGGTTTTTGATGGTCAAGTTCAAGAACTCTTGGCCTAAGTTCATGAAAATTTTCTTCTAAAATATTTAAAGCTTTGCATTTTTACTATGATCTATTTTTAGTGACTTTTTAATCTTTGTTTTATTTATTTATTTGGTTTTTTATGTGGTGCTGAGAATCGAACCCAGTGCCTCACACATGCGAGACAAGCACTCAAACCCAGGCCCTTTTAGTGACTTTTTAAAACTAACAGGTGAGGTGGATGTGGATGTTTGGTTGTTCCGTTTGAATTGTAGAAAGATTTTGGATTCCCATTGATTCTTCCCAGCAAGTTGGTCAGAAGTCAATTCGTCGTCCATGTTTGGGAATACTTCTGACTCTCAACTTCATCCATTGAGAAAGTAACTCCTCCAGCTTTATCATTCCTTTTCAAAATTGTCTGGCTACTAGTTTCTCTGCCTCTTCATTAAAATTTTAGAATCAACCCATCTGTATCTACAAAAAATCCTACTGAAATTTTTATCGGTATTGCAATAAATACAGATCCATTAGGAGAGACTCGACATCTTAAAAATATTGCATCTTCCACAGTGGCGAACACAATTTATTTGGACTTTATTTCTTCCATCAGAGTTTTTTAGTTTTTAACTCAAACATGTTTCATCCAATTTATATGAAATAATGAGTTATTTCATTTTTGAAGCTATTTTAAATGGGACTTAATTTCCAGTTGTGTTTTCCTACAGATGCAAATCCAGTGGGTTTTCCTGTGTTTTCCTTAGGCCTATGACCTTGTAGAACTCACTTATCAATTGTAGGGAAATTTTTTGTAGATCTCCTCATTTTTAAAATGTACACAACCGTATTGTCTATGAATAGGGGCGGTTTTATGTTCCTTCTACTCTATTCTGTGTGTTATTTATTTAGTCATTCAGCCTTACGGCATGAACTAAAACTTCCAGTATGATACTTAGGAGTAGAGTGGACAAGCTTGTCTTTTTTTCAACCCTGGGTTGAATCCAGGGTTGCTCTACCACTGAGCCACATCCTTAGCCATTTGTATTATATATTTTTGAGACAGGGCCTAGCTAAGTTGCCTAGCCTGGCCTTGAACTTGCTGTCCTCCTGCCTCAGCCTCCTGAGTAGCTAGGAATTCAGGCATGTGCCATTGTGCCTGGCCGTGGCCACTCCATCTTTCTAAACAGCTGGTCTCCTGTGGTGACGGATGGACACTTTCCATTGTTCACTCCCCAGGGTACTAAACTGTTTTAGCTTTTTCACTGCCGTGACTAAAGGACCCGACGAGAACGACTGTTAAGTAGGAAAGGTTTATTTAGGGGCTCACAGTTTCAGAGGTCTCGTCCATAAGAGTGGCTCCATTCTTTGGGCTCGAAGTAAGGCTGAACATCATGGAGGGAGAGTGTGACAGAGGGAAGAGGCTCACATGATGATCAGAAGCAGAGAGAGAGACTCCACACGTCCGACACAAATATATATCTCAAAGCCACGTTCCAATGCCCACCTCCTCCAGCCATGCCCCACCACCTCAGTTACCACTCGGTTCATCCCAATCAGGATTAATTCACTGATTAGGTGAAGACTCTCACAACCGAATCATTTCTCCTCTGAACCTTCTTGCATGGTCTCACACGTGAACTTTTGGGGGACACCTCACATCCAAACCATAACATGAACCTCTTGAGCTGTCCATTGCCCGGTGCCGTAGCTAGGTTCTGCTGAGGCCCAGAAAGTGGTGGCTGCAGCCTGTTGTTGGGAGCACAGCCATCAGAAGAGGAGGGGGAAGAGGGGAGATGACCTCGTGTGCTCTCTCCTACTGACTCAACGTCCACTGGCTTCCCAGGGAAGACCAGTGGCCCTTGCCAGGGCAGGATTTGTGAACTATTCCCCAGTCTGAGGACGAATGAGATGAAGAAGGGTGGCAGAAAGGGAACCAGAGCATGCCCCTTCCCAGCACCACGTGGCCCTGCACTTGGCCCTGCACTTGGCCCTGCACTTGGCTCTGGACTTGGTCCTGGACTTGGCCTGTTAGTAGCAACCGATGCCAACTTGGTCAGGCTGCCGGGACCGCCTGGAGTGCGTGGGGATAGACTGCTGGTCACTTGGGAGCTCACACTGATGAGGGGTGTCTGCCATGGTCACAGCTCCAGGAGTATGTGCCAGCCCTGCAGGAGGGACTTTGATTCTAATCCACGGAGATGAGCGGGAGCCTGGAGTCCCGTGCTCATGCAGAGCTAGGACGGAGTATGTCATGAGACACTTACTTGGTGCCCATAGTGGCCCTGGCACTGGGAGCAAAACAATCAAGGGCCATTCAACAGTCCAGTGCTGAGAGGCCTGGTGAGGCTGCAGCTGAGCATGGCACCTGGGCCAGGCAGCAGGAAGTGCGAGGGCAAGGTGGGTTCGTGTCAGACGAGCAGAGAGTGTCGTGGCCTCACGCTCGTTCATCTGTGTGCTTGTTCAAATGAGCACCTAGTGTATACTCAGGTCCCATACTCAGTGATGAGGTCCTGGGTTGTCTGAGACTTATTTTGTGCCCTAGAGAGGTGCAGGTCAAGGGAGAGGTGGCTGGAGAGGAGTCAGGAGATGGAGGAGCAGAACTCCAGGTGCGATGTGGGGCCCTCTCTGCAGCAGGTCACATCTGGCTCTGGAGCAAGTGCACTGGGGTCTGTTTTTTGTTGTTGTTGTTGTTATTTGTTTTTGTTTTTGGTACCGGGGATTGAACTCAGGGGCACTCCACCACTGGGCCACATCCCCAGCCCCTTTTTTTGTATTTTATTAGAGAAAGGGTCTCACTGAGTTCCTAAGTGCCTCGCCATGGCTAAGGCTGGCTTTGAACTCGTGATTCTCCTGCCTCAACCTCCCAAGTGCTGGGATCACAGGTGTGCAACACCGCGCCCAGCTTGGGGTCCGAATCCTGGACATGTCACTGTGGCCAAGAATGTTCTGCCTCCTCAGCTGCAGAGTGGACACGATTGTGGCACCCACGTTCTGGGCTGCCCTGGGCATGTAATAAACCACTCCTGTGACACGTGGTTTAAGTGCTGGCTCTTGGCTCCCACCGTGACTGTCAGCACTCCAGTGACTATTCTAGAACACAGGCAAGAAGGGGCCAGGGGTGTGAATATAGAAACATGAGCAACCAGCGGAGTAGAGCTCAAAATGCTCCCAGCACGCGGGGCTCAGAGACCAGAGGGAGGCTCCATGGTTGAGTCCCTGTCAACCTGTCTAAGCCTTGGTATCCTGGTGTTGGTCGACTCCAGCAAGGCTGTTGCTGGGAAGGCTTTGTTCAGATGCCACTAGCCTTCAATCAGTAGGCTTTAAACAAAAGAGGTCACCTTCATGGTAATGTGGGTTGGCCTCCATAAGACAGATCCACCCCTCCCCCAGAAGGAAGGATTCTGCCCTTGAGGCTGCCCTTGGACTTGAGCTGCAGCATGCAGACTTCCCTGGGTCTCCAGCCTGCCAGCCCAGGGGCCAGTTCCTTACAGACCCCTGTCTTTCTCTGTGTGATGTGTGGCATGTATTAAATACGTATGCCATGAATTACACATGCATGATACATGATATGTACTAAATATGTGTTCTATATCACATTTATAGGAAGCAGACATATGTTAAATAAGTTTGTTATGTGTGTATTCCTATTGCCTGTGTCTCTGGAGCACCCTGCCTCACGCCAGGGCCCTGGGCCCCTCTCACTGCCCCAAGATGCTTCCCGTTCCCTGCTCTTCGGTGTGGGTGCTGGGTGGGGGTCACTGGGATGAGGGAGTTGAGGAGCCATAACCCACCTCGGGCTTGGCCTGAAATAAGAATTAGCCCTAGAGAAAGCCTACGCCCACTTGGGCGTGACTCCTGCTTGCTCCGAGGTTGCCAGGTCCTGGCGAGCAGCGCACATCTGGCAAGTGCGCTTCCATAGACCTGAAGACATCAAAACATCTGGGTTGCCGTTAGCAACGCGCTGACCTCACGCATAGCTGTGGCTTGGGCAGACCAGCACGAGAGGCAGCCCCTCCAAGTCCGAGGGGTCATCTGTGGCCATCTGAGGCTCTGGGCTCTCCTGCTGCAGAGGGAGCTCTTGGAGGTGTCATCAAACCAAGCCTGACACTGGGAAGGACACCCTCCAGCCAGTACTGGAGAACAAAAGCCTGGAGAGCCACCTCCCCACATGCGCTCATACACCCCAGAGGGCTCTACCCTGCCCTGCAGGGCCTCAGGAACAGACTCTGGGGTCTTGAACTTCATTCATAAACTGAGCTCCAATGGCAATGGCACCTGGCTAGGACGGGAAGGGTCATGTCTACCAGGGTGGGGCGTGGGGACCGGGGAAGCGGGGGGGTGCCATGGTGGTCTTTGGTTGTGTCCACACCTGACCAGCATGTGGAGTCTCAGGGTCTAACATGCTTCTCCTGGGGGCGCCGTGAGCTCCGAGGAACCTTCCGCGGATCCTCTGGAGTAATACTGTGGGAAGTTGGCCAGGGGAAGATGGATCAGGATTCTCCTGAGGAGGGGGTGGTGGCTGTAGTATTCTGTGGGCCTCGTTGCTCCTCATTGCTCCAAGGAGCCTTAGACCACCCCCCTCCACAGCTCTCAGCACTGACCTGCATGTTCAGAACCGTCCATGTCACCTCCCCCCAGCTTGGGAAGAGCCACGTGGGCCATGCCTGCGGTTCTTCTCTAAGTATTCACATCCCTGTGAGCACCATCACAGGTGCACCCACCATCATGAAGAGTCTAATACCAGAGATGGCAAATCTTGACCTTTTCCTCCTCAAAGACAGAAGATTTTTTCACACCTTCACTACTTTTATTCCAAAGAGTATCAGAAGTCTTAGCCAGAGCAATCAGGCAAGAGAAAGAAAAAAGGGCATGCAAAATGGAAAATAGGAAGTCAAATTATCCGTGTTTGCTAATGAAATATTACATATAGAAAACCTCAAAAACTACACCAAAAAATATTAAAACCAATAGATGAATTCATTAAAGTTGCAGGATCAACAATATCAACATAAAAATATCAGTTGCATTGCTATATGCCAATAGCCAATTATCTAAATAAATGTCAATAAAATAATCTCATAATAACTACAAAAAATAACTAGGAATAAATATAACCAAACAGGTAAAAGGTCACTACAATGAAAGCTACAGAATATTGATGAATGAAATTGAAGAAGACACACTAAAAAAATGGAAAGACATTGTGTTTTCAAGACTCAATACTGCTAAAAAACCTATACCTTCCAAAGTGATCTACAGTTATAATGCAATCCTTATTAAAAAATATTAGTGACAATTTTCACAGATCTAGGAAAAACAATCCTAAGATTTGTATGAAATCCCTAAGTAACCTGAATAAGCAAAGCAATCTTTTTTTTTTTTAACAGCATGGTATTTTTTATACATTTATTTATTTATTTATTTGAAGTTGTATATGACAGTAGAATGCATTACAATTCATAATGCACATATAGAGCACATTTTTACATATCTCTGGTTGTAGTCAAAGTATATTCATACCATTTGTGTCTTCATACATGCACTTAGGGTAATGATATCCATCTCTCATTCTACCATCTTTTTTTTTTTTTTTTTTTTTTTTATACCAGGGATTGAACTCAGGGGTACTCGACCACTGGGCCACATCCCCAGACCTTTTTTTTGTATTTTATTTAGAGACGGGGTCTCACTGAGTTGCTAAGTGCCTCGCCATTGCTGAGGCTGGCTTTGAACTCGCAATCCTCCTGCCTCAGCCTCCCAAGTGCTGGGATTACAGGTGTGCGCCACCGCTCCCGGCTCATTCTACCATCTTTTTTTTTACCTTTTTGCCTCCTCCTTTCCTCTCCCTCCCCAGTGGCCTTTCTAGTGTTCCTCTAATCCTCCTATGTTCCCTGTCCCAACCCCACTGTGAATCAGCCCCCTTATATTAGAGAAAAAATTCAGCATTTGGATTTTTGAGATTGGCTCTGACACTTAGCATTATATTCTCTAATTTCATCCATTTACCTATGAATACCATTATTTTATTCTCTTTTATTGCTGAGTAATATTCCATTGTGTATATTATATATACCACATTTTCTTTATCCATTCATCTACTGAGGGGCATCTAGGCTGGTTCCACAGCCTAGCTATTGGGAATTGTGCTGCTATAAACATTGCTGTGGCTGTGTGCCTGTAGTATGCTGCTTTTAAGTCCTTTGGGAATAGACCCAGGAATAGTATGGCTGGGTCAAATGAATGTCTTTTCTTGACCCCATTTCCCATAAGTTACTACTTTGAAAAATCAGAGACTATTTTTCATTGCTTATTGTCCACGGCATAAGCTGGGGGAGGAGCCAAGTCTTGAAGGAACAGAAACTTTTTGTGGGGATCTCTGTAGGGAAAAGAGTAGAGGGACCCAGAAGAGGCCATGGGAGTCAGACCAGATGTGGTGGCCTCAAGGTGACAGTCTCCTGGGTGCAGTCCCCTCCAGGGAGTGGAGTCTTCCCTGGACAGGGATTGACCTAGGCCTGGCCACAGCCCAGGTGAGCTTTCTGGCCAGAGTAGGTGTGGCATTGAAGGCAGTGACTTGCTCCTGCATTACAGCTCCTCTTGGCTCAGAGAGATGGAGGCAGGGGCGCGGGAGGGGAGGGGAGCAGAACCAAGGCCCAGGCTGAGGGTCGCTCTGCTCTGCGACAGACACCATGGCCACGCCAGCAGGGAGGAGGAAGCGCAGAGGCCAAACCTGAGTCGCTGGCACAGTGGGCACTGAGCCTTGGCACGTGGATCCCCCTGAAAGCTGGAACTGAACGAAACACTAACAGGGGTTTTCCCTGGTCGTAGGACGCATTTGTTTTGCACTTGATCTTAGACAAAAGGCTGAGAAGTGGCATTTTTCTTTGTTTTTGAATTTGTTTTGTGGGGAATGTGCTATTTTTGTAGGATCGTCACGTCACTTGGATTCTCAGTCCCCCTCCTGCCCCTCATTTTTCTCCCTCTTCAAAGGGACTCAGTTATGCCCGTGCCTGTGCTGAGCTCAGGTGGCAGATTCTGAGCTTGCTCTGACAGCTGGTCCTTGGGGACCAGGGACCTGCTTGTTAGGGGCCCCCGCTGCACAGCCCCCCAGACTCCCTGTGGAAGGCACTCATTCTCTGCTTCCCTGGTGCCTGGCCATGAGCCTGGCATGCTGTCCTCCCCAGAGCACCAGGGACCTTCTTTGTGCCACATTGGCTGTGTTAGCATCACCCCAGGAGACCCTGGGGCCCTGGACTTCCTTCAGCAAGGTGGCCCATGGCCCTTCCATCTCCCCACTCACCTGGGGTGCTGCCTGAGTTTGCTTGGTCATGAAGGTTTTTAAGATTTTCCAGTTTTAACTGGGGACATGAATATGTCTCACCCCTAGTGTCCATCTCCGGGAAAGCAGCTGGTGTCTCTAGAAACAGCTGTGCCCGGAGCCAGGGGCATTGAGGTTAGAGACACTGGCTGCACACACGTTCCCCCTCTTCCTTCACCTTTTTTTTTTTTTTTTTTTTTTTTTTTTTTTTGTGGTACTGGGGATTGAACTCAGGAGCATTCGACCACTGGGTCACATGCCCAACCCTTTTTTGTATTTTATTAGAGACAGGGTCTCACTGAGTTGCTAAGTGCCTCGCCATTGCTGAGGCTGGCTTTGAACTCCTGATCCTCCTGCCTCAGCCTCCCAAATACTGGGAATATAGGCATGTGCCATTGTGCCCAGCTTCCTTCACATTTTGGAGCCTACCTCACCACTCAGGTTCTGGGCACATGCTTGTTTTTCCCAGCACAGCCCTTGGCATTGAGTTCTCTCTGCTTCATGACTGAGTTCTTCCATGTCCACCAGGACAGCTATGGCCCAAAGAGCCCTCTCCCAGCTGTCAGGGCCCTGGGCAGCTGTGGAACTCATGGTGAGGGTTTTTCCTCCACTGCTTCCCTTCCCCCA
The DNA here is from genome assembly GCA_025594165.1 of Tamias sibiricus. Classification (NCBI taxonomy): domain Eukaryota; kingdom Metazoa; phylum Chordata; class Mammalia; order Rodentia; family Sciuridae; genus Tamias; species Tamias sibiricus. The sequence continues at coordinate 6,099,546 of CM046670.1, forward strand.
CTACAGTCCAACCTCAACGCGCACAGGGCTAACCCTCTGCGGTGGGATACTGAGGTCCAGGCATATCACTCCCTCGTGCAAATTCATCAATAGGACCATTCATCACACAGGGGCCTGTGAGAACCAGAGACCGCCCACCGGGCACAGGGACTGGGCTAGAAGCTGCAGGAGCAGGGGACAGCTCTGTGGCTCCTTGGCTACACCATCTGGGCCCAGTCACTTGACTCTTAGCCTCCCTGTCTTCATCTAGGAGATGGAGACAAACGTGGTCACAATGACAAACCCAAGTGGAGACTGCCTTCTCCCAGGGTTGCTGCCAGCTCGTGGGTGCACTGTGCTTTCTAGAAGAACTCAGGTGTCCGTCCGCTGTGAAGCACTTCACAAACATGATTGACATACAGCCACCAACACACCTACAAAGCAGTCCTTTTTGCTGTAAGAGGGAGGTGGTGTGGGAATTTGGGGCTTGGGTGGGTCTCCCTGCTGGGCAGGTGGGGAGGGCAGGAGGTCACTGCCAGCGCCCCAGGCCTGCGTGGGAAGGACTGGGGGCTGGGGGAGGAAAACAAACAAGACTTCTATTTCCGGCAATGCACGTGGGGGCTGTGCCTCATCAGGCCCTGGCATGGTGGGGCCAGGAGCCCCCATGGATTAATGAGTTCCAGGGGCAGTTGGCAACACAACTTTGACAAAAGCGTCCATTGAAGCCGGCCATGAGTCATCTGCTTGGTGAGAGCAGCGGGGCGCAGGGGCCTGGCAGCCTCGCAGCCTCCCTGGGAGAGCAGCCGTGGCTGGGTCCACGTGTCCACCGTGGTGGCATTCAGTGGGCGAGGCTGGAAGCCTCCCAGGCCTTGCCTCAGCTGCCCAGCTGTGCTGCTGGCTTTGAGACAATTTCCTTCAAATCGTAAAACTAATACTCTATGGACAAAAAAAATTCAGTATAAGAAAAAATAAAAATCAATACATCAACTTGTCCCTAAGAATATCCATCATCATCATCTTGACCTAGCTCTTTTCTTCCTGGCAGGTGACACAAGTAGGGTCACATAAGGCTGTGCCCTAGCTGCGTGTGCACAATCTTAGAAACCACTGGCCCTGGAACTCACCCTGACTCACCCCACCCGTCTCCCTCCCACATCCTGGCACTTAAAGGCAACTGAGATTAGAGACTTTGGGATTTTTATCATTGAATATGATGCTTACCTTCCTTTAAGACTTGATTGATGATAAGCACAGTTCTCAATTTTTCCTTCTTTTTTTTTTGGGGGGGGGGGTCTTAAAAAATCATCAGGATTGGCCAGAGATGGTGGTGCACACATGTAATCCCAGAGGCTCTGGAGGCTGAGGCAGGAGGATCTCGAGTTGAAAGCCAGCCTCAGCAATTTAGCAAGGCTCTAAGTAACTTTGCAAGACCCTGTCTCAAAATAAAAAATTTTAAAAGGGCTGGGGATGTGGTTTAGTGGTTAAGCACCCTGGGTGCAATCCTGGTACAAAAAGAAAAAAAAAAAATTATCAGAACTGGTCGTTGACTTTTATGAATGCCTCTTTAATTGTATTGAGTTTTCTTCTTATTTTCCCTAATACACTCTAATGCGTGCGCACACGCACATGCATCCATACTTTTTTTGTGGTACTGGAACTTGAACCTAGGGGCTTGCATATGCTAGGCAGGTACTCTACCACTGAGCTACAATCTCAGCCCTTTTTGTTGTTTTGAGACAGGGCCTTGTGAAGTTGTTGAGGCTGGCCTGGAACTTGTAATCCTCCTGTCTCAGCCTCCCAGCCGCTGAGATTACAGGCGTGGGCAGACCCTCATTTGGTTTTTGTTGAGAAGTGAACTGGGCCATGATACACGCGCATGGGGCTGTCCTCTTGTGACCTAACCGGGAGGATGTTGCTGTGGGGGTGGAGCGCTGGGCAGAGAGGGCATCCCAGGAGGCCACTTTCAAATGGCGCTTAACAAGCGAGGTTTGGACCCTGTGTTTGGGGATGTCTGGAAGCCCAGAGCCAGCGTGTGGATCTGAGCCCGACCTGATGGGGGGTGGGCTCTTCTCTCCCCAGAACTGCCTCAGCAAACAGCAGCTCCTCTCGGCCATCCGCCAGCTGCAGCAGCTGCTGAAGGGTCAGGAGACCCGCTTCGTGGAGGGCATCCGCCACATGAAGAGCCGGCTGGCCGCGCTGCAGAACTCTGTGAGCAAGGTGGCCTCGGACGCGCCCCCAGGTGGGTCCCCAGGTTAGCACTGCTGGAGCCTAGGACCCACTCAAGCGGTGCAGTTCTGTCCCCAGCCCAGGTCGCCCCTGCAGGAAGCCCTGGACGGTCCTCCCCCCTCCCTCCTCCCCTTCCATCAGAAGGCACATCTTAACCCTGGCTGGTGTGTGTGTGTGTGTGTGTGTGTGTGTGTGTGTGTGCGCGCGCGCGCGCGCCCATTAAAAAGACACCTGCTGTCTCCCCCGGCCTGTCACCCTCTTTCCTCTTACACCTTCATTCTGGGCCACCATGCTCCCTATGATCCTGCAGAATTGCCATAGGTGCCACTTTCCTGTCCCTACCCGGGAGGGACAGCAATTGGCTTGTCATTTAACAAACTTTTTTTTTTTTTTTTTAAGTACTCTGCGTGGAACTCAGGGCCTAGCACAAGGGAAGCAAGCGTTCTACGGCTGAGCTTTATTCCCCATCCTTAAGTGGCTGTTTTTTAGAGCAGTTTTAAGTTCACAGCAAAATTGCTGGGAAAGCGCCAGAGCGCAGGCGCACACCCCCAGCCCGAGCGCACACATCCTGCAGCCGTCCCGCTCCCCTGCGCTGTGCTGGATACAGAGGATGGCTCCATTTTTTCAGGCGTGAAAAGCATCCTCCAGGGATGCTCCAATGGGGGGGTGGCGAGGAGGGTCCCGCCAGCTTGTCTGTTGGGGTTGCAGCGCGCCCCGAGGCTCCCTCTCCAGGGGACAGCACTGACCGCATGGGCGCCTTCCCCTGGTTGACCCTGCAGGCGCGCTCCTCCAGGCAGTCCCGCCCAGACGCCAGCGGGTGGTTTCCTCTGGCCATAGGTTCTGGGCGGGCACACCCATCGTCTTGTGTCATGAGATGAGTTTCCCGGGGGCCTCCCACTTTGCAGAGGTTGTGGTAGCAAATCCAGAGGATCAGCGTTGAGCCCTCTCCTGTTTTCTTTGACTGCGCTGAACCTGCCAATCAAACCTCACACTTCCAAGGCCTTCAGCCTGAGATCCTCCTGCCCCAGCCTCCCAAGTCACTGGGATGACAGGCATGTACTACCACATCTGGCTCTTTCTTGAGGTTTTTAAAGATTTCTTCTTCCCAAAGAGACCCTACTCCTTGCCCCCTAAAGTATTTTAAAATTTTTCAGCATGATAAAGTTATTTAAAAATAACCACAGAGTTACTTGTCTCAGGTGCTGGGCAGCACCCTGTGGACTTGCCAGCTTCTGGATGTGAGCTCCCTTGTGCTTCAGGAACCCCCCATTAACCAAGGACCCCTGAGAGCTCTGGGGTCAGCTCCTGCCCTCCTGCCCCTCCAGCTGCCCTGGCTGCCTTGGCCGCCCCATGGAGAACCCTTGCTGGGTCTGGCCCAGTTGGGGTATCAGGGCATAGCTGCAGTGACAAGCAAGATGCCCTCCGGGCCTCTTGAGGGCTGGGTTTCGTTTGTCTGGGTCGCCTGGCACACAGGGAGAGCCCAATACAAGATGCTTATTCATTTGCTTTTTCAAGAACCATTTCTAGATCATTCACTAAGCTCCAGGTCCAGAGCTGATTCTGGGGACACAGCAGGCCAGGTAGCATTCCCACAGAGAGTACTAACAACAAGGTAGAGACAACCAGGCCAGCAAAGATGTTCAAATGGTTGCAAATCTAAGAAGGAAGTTGGGGAGCTGTGGCAAGGAGGTGCCCTGGAGCTCTTGGCTGGCCATGGTGGCCAGGGAGCACCCTGGGAGGTGCTAGCATTTGAGTAGAGACCTGAAAAGCAGGAAGGAGCCGCTGGGAGAAGTTCTGGAGAACATTCCAGGCAGAGAGAAGAGCAAAAGCCCAGGCCTGGAGATGGTGCTGAACCCAGCCTGTTCAAGAGACTTAAAGAAACCTAGTGAAGCCAGGTGTGGTGGTACACGCCTGTAATCTCAGTGACTCGGGAGGCTGAGGCAGGAGGATCACAAGTTCAAGGCCAGCCTCAGCAACTTAGCGAGGCCCTAAGCAATTTAGGGAGACCCTGTCTCAAGAAGGGCTGGGAATGTCGCTCAGTGATTAAGCACCTCCAGATTCAATCCTCAGTACCAAAAAGAAATAAAGAAATAAAGAAGCCGGGCGTGGTGGTGCACGCCTGTAATCCCAGCACTTGGGAGGCTGAGGCAGGAGGATTGAGAGTTCAAAGCCAGCCTCAGCAATGGCGAGGCACTTAGCAACTCAGTGAGACCCTGTCTCTAATAAAATATAAACAAGGGCTGCGGATGTGGCCCAGTGGTCGAGTGCCCCTGAGTTCAATCCCTGGTACCAAGAATAAAATAAAATAAATAAGGAAAGAAAGAAACTCTGTGGGCTGGGTATCCCGGAAAGCAGTCAGTGAGTGGCAGTGAGGGGGCAGAGCAACCGCGCAGGGCAGAGTCTGTCCCTCTCTTTAGGTTCCCACGTGGTGTCTCTGAGCCCCGTCTGTGTCTTTCATCAAGCAAGCTCTCAAGATTCCCTGAGGACTGGATGAGAGGTGGCGTTTGGGGTGACCTGCACGGCACACAGCCTGTAGCGGGAGCTCCCAGAGGGCCACCTCCTGAAAGCCAGGGGGACGTCTACAGGGCTGTGGCCCTGGAGGGGCCTTCTCACCCTTCCTTTTCTCCTTACAGTTTCCTGCCCCGCGCTGAGCGCCCCACCCGACGGCAGGAAGTTCGGAAGCAAGTACTTGGTGGATCATGAAGTGCATTTTGCCTGCAACCCTGGGTTCCGGCTGGTCGGGCCCAGCAGTGTGGTGTGTCTGCCCAACGGCACCTGGACCGGGGAGCAGCCCCGCTGCAGAGGTAAGGCCCCCCCAACACGCTGCCCGAGCCCCTTGCCGCACAGCACAGGTCTGCTGGGTAGGAAGGGTTGCGCCTTGGGACACTTTCTGCCTGATTCTTTAATCATTCCTGGAGCACAGAACATGGGTAACTTGTCTGATCCATGGCCTTGACTCCAGGCCTGGGCTGATCTCTGCATGAGTTTGCTAAACCCTCACAACAAGGTCATGTCATCTTGCATAGAGGGAAATTGAGACCTTGAGGTAAGGTCACACAGGGGGACACTCTGACCCCAGAGTCTGTGAGGGCAAGAAGCCACCTGTGCTTGAGGAGAGGAACAAGAGGGACAAGAGGGACAGTGGCTGCTCTGTTCTGGGGACTGCAGTCTGCTTGTGAGCTGCAGGTGTTCTCCAGGATGGAGGAAAGCCCTCAGGTGTCCTTTGCGTCCTAGACAGGCTCAGAGAGAGTGCCTTGAGGTGCCTGGAGGCAGGTCACAGTGCTAGTTTGAAAACAGAACTTTTTGATGTGGAGAAAAATGAAACTTGGAGTGTATAATTTGTTGGTTTTTCAAAAATCTATGGTCTGCTGGGCACGATGGTGCACGCCTATAATCCCAGTGGCTGGAGAGGCAGCCAGGAGGATCGAAAGTTCAAAGCCAGCCCCAGCAACTTAGGGAGGCCCTAAGCAACTTAGCAAGACCCTGTTTCTCAATTTAAAAGAGAAAAAGAAAAGAGCTGTGGATGTGGCTCAATGGTTAAGTGCCCCTGAGTTCAATCCCTGTTGTTGTTTTTTTAATTATGGATTAGTCATTTTCAGACATTCATGGGACATCAAAATATCCACGATTTTAGCGAAAGACCTGAAGGGGAGACATAAATTTTACATAATAAATGGGTTGCAAAAGTAGAGAGAGGACTTTCGTTTCTTTGTGTTGTTGTGTTTTTGTTGTTGCTGTTGTGTGTGTTTGAGATGGGGTCTCACTGTGTTGCCCAGGCTGGCCTTGATCCCTAGGCTCAAGTGATCCTCCAGCCTCAGCCTCCCCAGTAGCTGGACCACAGACTGGTGCCTCAGAACCCAGCAAGAGGGGGAATATGGATGCTTAAATAGCTTGAAAACATGGAGGTGCCCAGAAAACACGCCACCTCTAAGGACGAGGGTGGGATACCAGGAGAGGCAGGGCAGCCAGCACTGCACTCATGGATTCCTACTTCCCTCTCCTGTCTCCTGGAGAGAACGAGGACTGGAAGGGTGACCACAGGGGCCAGCTCTCAGACCTAGCTGGGAACCTGCCAGGAAATAGATTTGATTTATTTATTTATTTATTTATTTATTTATTTATTTAGTCTCCTGAGGATTGAACCCAGGGCCTTGGACATGCTAGGCAAGTGCTCTACCACTGAGCCCTAACCCCTGTTCTAGGAAATAGAATTCCAGTACCATGCAAACACGCTGGCAGAAATGCCAATAGCTGGTATGTATCCTTGACCCTGAAAGATCTCAATCCTGGTTAAGCAGCTCATGGGTGATAAATGATGGCAGCAGAGGTGGGCACATGAGACATTTTATTCATTTTATTTTCATTGTTTTGGGTATTTGGGTGTGTGTGTGTGTGACTGTGTGTGTGTATATGTATGTGTGTGTGTGTGTGTATGTATGCATACATATATACATATATATATGTACATATATATATATATATATATATATATATATATATATTACCATGGATTGAACCCAGGAATACCAACCACTGAGCCACATTCCCCAGCTCTTTTTTATATTTTATTTAGAGACACGGTCTCCCTGAGTTGCTCAGTGCCTCACTAGTCTGCTGAGGCTAGCTTTGAACTTGTGATCCTCCTGCCTCAGCCTCCCGAGTTGCAAGGATTACAGGTGTGTGACACCTGCCTGGTGGGTATCTGTATTTTTAACTCACAGGTTGAGTTTCAGACCCCAGTTGGTTTCTTCCTCTGTCCACTCAGCACTCCAAGGACCCATGCGTGGAGCCACCTGCACCCCATCAGGCTGCCTGGTGCTCTGAGTGCGCCACCACGTCTACCTGTGCAGGGCCCTGCCCTGGACTCCGTGTGCAGTCAGCCTGCACCCCATGGTGCTGACAAACCTTCTCACCTCTCCACTTGGTCTCTGGCTGTGTGCCTGTGGCTGGAGCTGGGGCACTGGCTGCAAACTCACCTTCCAAATGCGCTTTGTCTAACTGCTCCCAAGGAGGCTGCACGGCCCAGCCCGCCTGGCAGCAGGAGCTCCTTACCTGGTGCTGTTGGTTCATAGTTCGGATCTGACCTTGACCATAGCATGCACTTACAGTGAGTATCATGTGATTCAAATGAAAAGAGGAGCGGATCAGAGAAGAGACCTGAGAGAATGTGTTCTGGCTGATCGATACAAAACGTGGAAGGCCCAGGAGCGCAGGCATGGGAATGGGCGGCTAGACAGAGATGGGACCCAAGGCGTCCCCAACAGCTTGGCTCCATCTTTAGCAACTTGACGAGGGTGTCTTCCAGGGATCCTGGGCCTGTCTGTCCATTTCCTCCACCTTGGGTGATCTCCTCATGAGGGAGCACCCCTGATGCTGAGCAGGACCTCCTCCATGACCCATGTGCAGTGCTGCTCCAGAGCCACCCAGGGACACCCAGATGGCTCTCAAGAAGCAGGCACTGAGGCCTCGAAAGACCCACTGAGCTGGAGTCTTTAAAGATGAGACCAAGGAAATCTGCATTTTTAGTATATTCCCAGTTATTACTGATATTAACTCAGCTTTGAGAAACACTCCTGTATTTGTTCCTGCTGTTACTAGATGCAGAAAAGATACCAAGAATTTCAGAGCACGGATGCATTGTGGGCCCTAACCAGTGTTGCTGCCAATCACAAGCAAGCTGTACTGGCAGAGGGTTTGTACCCACCAGCCAGGGAGGACATCTGCACAGGCTCACTGCCTCTTGCTTGATGTTTTCAGAAGACTAAGTAGCCCCTTACCAAGGTCAGAGCCAGGAAGGTCAGGCTGTCCCTGGAAGATCATTGTGTGGAGTGGACAGTCCCACCTGCCAACCATGGCTGCAAGTCTGCTGACCTCTTCCATGGTCCCACATGGTGCTCTCCTGATTCTTGATCTTGAACGCACCAGCTCATTCCAGAATCATCCTGAGTTCTGTCTCTGCAGGCTCCTTCCTGGCCTTTTGTCCTTCCCCACTGACCTCTGCCCCAGAAGACCACATGGTGCAGCCCACCTGCACTTCTACAAGGGCCACATATACTAACACTTGGGAAGGGTTGGCCCAGGAACAAGATGGTGGCCAGTCCTAGAACCGGTCGGAGATGGATATTTTTCATCTAAGTATAAACTGGGTGTGGCAGTCACCCTGTAGTGGCTGCAGTGAAGAACTCGTATGTCACTACCCATCTCTCAGCCAGCTGCTGGACACGGCCTGTCTGAAGTTAGTGGACTACACCTGCCTTGACACTTCTGTTCTCATCAGGAACTTACTTGATTGGCCATGTTGTCTTCAGTGAGGACCTCAAAGCCTGCCAGCCAGGCGAGTCAAGAGCGAGGACGTGCTTCCGTCTGCTGTTTGATGGCCAATGTGGCAGTTTTAACGGTGTGGAAAGGACACAGACTGGAGCTTCATGATCGAGTGACCAGCCCTCGAATCCTCTTAGCAGCTACCGAGAGCATTAAAGGCATCTTCCACATCAGCTGTGGGCCACCGTGTGTGTGACCTCAGGGGACATGATCTTCACTACAGCAGGTGCATGCCAAAATCCCAAATGTCAGTGTCGTGAGAAACTTGGCGGTGCTTTAGCAACTACCCCCTGCCCTCTCCCCTCAGCTCCTTGGCAAGAGGATGGTGGACCCACCTGGCAGAGGAGGAAATTGCCTGTTTATGCCACTGAAAATCACAGCGGGCAGAAGGAGGCCCCCAGCGGCAGGGTGGAGAGCAGCCATGGGCTTCCTGGATCCTTCTCTTTTTTCCCTCCTTCTTTCTCCAAAAGGCATGTGAAGGGCAAAGCATCACACCGGGACAGCCGTGCAGCCAAAAGATTTATTCAACAGCCTTCGTGGCTGGTAGCAAAAACCGGAGAAGAGGTGCTCTGGTCGAAGGTCAAAGAGGTGGGAGAGGGGAGTCAGGGAGAAGGGAGTGTGCAAGCTCTGGTAGGAGAAGGGAGTCAGGGAGAGGGGAGTGTGCAAGCTCTGGACAGAAGGTGGGTGCTTGGTTGCACCGGCTGGGATCTCTGGAGCTGTCGGCTAGAGCAGCTGCTGTCTGGCTGGAGGCTGGAGCTGTCAGCTGGGAGCGGCCGTCGGGCTGAAGGTGGTCGGTCTGGAGCTGTTGGCTGGAGCAGCTGCCGTCGGCTGGAGGTGATAGGTCTGGAGCTGTTGGCTGGGGCAGCTGCCGTCGGCTGGAGGCGATGGGTCTGGAGCTGCCAGCTGAGGCAGCAGCCGTCGGCTGGAGGCGATGGGTCTGGAGCTGTTGCAGTGGCTTCCTCCTCTCTGCAGCAACGAGCCGATGTATCTGTCTTCCTCCTCTCAGCAGCGACAAGCCGATGTTGTGTCCGTGTGTCTCTCTCTGTCTGATCTGAGTCTCTCAAACAGGGCCTTATATAGGGATTTCTGGTGGGGGGTGCACTAGAGCAACCCCAAACACCATTGGCTAGAACAGGGTGTCCTTTAAGCCTATTGGCTCTTGCCTGGGGAAAAGAAACATCCTGCCTGGGGGAAAAAACATCCTATCGGGGAAGAAACATCCTGCTGAGAATGAAACAAGGTTGCTTCTCTCAGGATGTGGAGAACTCTGGGGGGAGGGTAACCTATCTATCAGCATGTTTTGAAGATGTGAAGCTTTCCAGATTGGGTTGAAGAGCTCTTCCCTTTGACAACAGGAGGAAGTGGGGGGGGAAACTTGAGTAAAATAAATGCCTTTGTCACCTCCCACAGTGCTGGGGACAGGGTGTGGTTTTGTCCCTGATCCTGCTTTTTTCTTTTTGCAACCTTCATTCATTCAGTGGGTTCTCACTGAGCAGCAGCTATGCAGGAAACCTTGTGCCCAGCGCTGGAGAGTCATGGCTGCCTGTGGCCCCCACTGCCCCTGCCTCGCTGGGCTTGCGCTCTGAGTGAGGGGACGGCAAAGCGGGCTGTGGAAGATGGATGGTTGGCCTTTGTGGTGAATGCTTTGAAGAGACCTAGCAAGTGGCCAAGGGAGTAAATAACATGGGGGCAATGACAGGGGAGGGCCTCTGGGAGGTGACAGTGATGCCGAGATGAGAGGGTGGAGGGACTCTGTGGCGAGGAGCACGAGGAAGATGCCATCCCAGAAAGAGGGGGTGACCAGCTTGCCATGTTTGGGGAAATGGAAAGTAGTGAAAAGAAAAGGTGCGTGAGCTGAGAGCGGGAGCCCCAGGAGCCTGGCAAGCCGGCTGTCCTGGTCCCCGGGCCACGTGGGCGGCGGAAGAGGAGGAGCCTCTCCACTGGATCTGCGGCTGCGGCTGCGCTGTGCCTAGAAGGCCTCAGCATGGAGGCAGGAAGTCACCCGGGTGGCCCTTGGAGGACTCCGGGAGGGATGGAGGGACGGGGAGAGGGAGGTGTGCCGAGAGACAACTGCCACCTTGCCTGTGCACCCGCTGCAGAGAGACCGGGCCGCAGACTCGGGCTTGGTGGCGGGGCTTGGTGGCCAGGTGCAGGGTCATTTACAGAGATAACGAAGGCTGACAGGTAGGTTTGTGTTTAAATGGCCTGTGTGGGGGTCGCTGATCAGAATTCCATTTGGAACCACTAAGTAGACTAAGTAGGAACGTCAGCGCAACTCTCCAGTGGAGACCTCTCAGTTCAGCCCACGGCAGTGGTCTGGGGTGCAAGGGAGCAGGCGGGCCCCCAACCCCCGGAAGCACGGTGGGGAGTCCTTACCAAGAGATGGTTTTTAATTCCACAGATGGTGACAGGAGCCCCCAGGAGGAGAGGGTGGAGACAGAAAAGGGGCTGAAGACAGATCTGGGGGCACTAGGGGGTCATTGGAGAAGGACAGAGATACAAAGAGACAGGAGGAGCACCCAGAGGCAGAGGGAGATGGTGAACCCCTCAGTGAGAGAGCAGTCCCACCCCAGTGATTCTCCATGAAACCTGACTTTCTGAACCTTATGTTTCATGAACATAGTGTTCATGACCATGATACACTGTTCGATGCTTTATTGAGCAATCCCTCTTATTTCCAGGTTTTCATAATCATAAATAGGGCCATCTTAAACATTTTTTTCATTAGAAAAAATTTCAAACAGGCAAAAGTAAATAGTAATAAAATGACATTATATACTTTAGATCCAGAAATTAGGGTTGGGGTTGTGGCTCAGTGGTAGAGCGCTCACCTGGCATGTGTGAAGCACTGCATTTGATCCTCAGCACCACGAAAAAATAAAATAAAGGTATTGTGTCCACCTATAACTAAAAAATAAATATTTTTTTAAAATCCAGAAATTATCACACAGTAAATACTTAATATCATCAAATATCTAATTAGCATCAAAATCCCCCCAATTGTCTTCCATCTTTTTTAACACCTTGAATTGCATCCAAATCAGTTCTGTAATTTCCAGTTGGTTGGCAGGTCTCTTACATCTCAGGAATGTCCTCAGACTGATATTGCTCCAGTCACTTCCTGAAGGACTCTGGACCAATTCCCCAAGATTTCCCACTTTTAAAACAGTGTGCAGGGTGTCAGTTGAACTGGGTCTAAAATGGCGTTTCTCTCCTTCAGTATTTAACTATGCTGTTCTATGTCTTCTGCTTTAAACCAATGCTGTATTCATCATAAGTATGGTGGTCTTTGAGTCTGGATGCCCAAGAATTTTTTTCTTTTTCCTTAAAATTCAGTCATTTGGATCTATCTCAGTGCTACTCTTTCTGGCTTAGTCTTCTCAGGCACAGGATTTTCCTTTTCAATAGGAAGTTTTATTTGCTGAAGAGTCTGGCCCCGAGGAGCCCTCAAAGCTTTCAGGTCAAAGTGCAAATTTTGAGGAGATTTCAAGGGAAGGAGAATCCAAATTAAGCACAAAGGAAACAGAGGCAAATGAAGAGATGGTCACCCAGGTAGACCTGCATACACGGCAGAGCAGAGAAAGGGTGAGGCTGTTTTTGATCACACCATAAAAACAGAAGTGCAAATTTTAGAGCCAGGAAGTTACCAAACCTATGCAGGAAAACTTATTTCACTTAAATATGAGTAACATAAAAAGACTCTTGTCAAATCCCATGTTAACTAATATTAAAAAAAAAAGAATAAAGTCTCTATAGAGTCATGCTCATAAGACACATGAAAACTGTAAACTAATATTTCAAAAACAAACTGAAAGAAAAAATCAAAAGATAAAAGGTATGGAAGAAACAACATCATACAGAAAAGCCTCAGAAATGAGGAAATTGGAGAAATGGAAAAATTGAAGTGAGATGAGACAACCCAGGAAAGAATTAGAAATTAAAGAAGAAAAATCAAAGCATGCATATAAAATGCTTAGCTTGGGGCTGGGGTTGTGGCTTAGTGGTAGAGCACTTGCCTAGCATGCGTGAGGTACTCGGTTTAATTATCAGCACCACATATAAATAAATAAAATAAAGATCCATTGACAACTAAAAAAATATTTTTAAAAAAAGAACATTTTAAAAATGTTTAAAAAATGCTTAGCTTGGTTTCATGGAACTAGTAAGTGCTCACTAAACAGCAGAGTAAGACAGGCATGGGCCAGGCCTTGACTTGCCAGCTTCTCCAGCAGCCTCAGCGAATGCCTTCTTTACAACTATGAAGTCACTTGGCACATAACTAAATGTCACAACCTGGGACAAACATGGATGTCATAACAATCAGACTTTGATCAGGACACAAATGGGGCACAAGACGGGGCCTCAGGCCATAGGATGCCTCTGACTGCACCTTAAGATTAGAAATGTGAGCTAGACGTGGTAGTGCACACCTGTCATCCCAGCAGCTCAGGAGACTGAGGCAGGAGGATCGTGAGTTCAAAGCCAGACTCAGCAACTTAGCCAGGCTCTAAGCAACTGAGCAAGACCTTGTCTTTAAATGAAAAAAAAAAAGAGCTGGTGATGTGGCTCAGTGGTTAAGTACCCCTGGGCTCAATCCCTGGCACCAAAACAAACAAACAAAAAAAAAGATTAGAAATGTGGGAGTTCATATGGAGCCTATCAAGAAATAAGCATCCTGGGAACATCCAGAGAGGGAGACAGGACGGGTCCAGGGGCACCTGTGTGTGTGTCTCTGGCCACTGAGGCCCCAGCCCCCCTCCCACAGACTCCAGGTGGAGGCCAGGCTCTGTCTTCCACTGGAGGCCCCCAAAGACAGTGGCCCTGGCCCTTGGGTCCAGGCTGAAAGACACCAGTGTCCACACCTCTTGGCTCTCTGCCCACCTTTCCATGGCCTAGTGATGGCCCACTTTTGGAGTGGGCTGGTGAGCCATAATGGGGCTGGACAATGGGTGCACACAGGATACCAAGCTCTGTGGCATTTGTGAGCAGTTGTTTCAGACCCAGTCCTGGACACTGGGCATCTGAAAACAGAATGGCTGGGAGAGGGCACAACCAGCCTGAGGTTACAGAGTCATGGAAATGGCTCCTTTCCCAGGGGCAAGTGACATTTGCACAGTCTGGTCCATACGTACAGACAGAAGCCCTGAGACAGTCTACATAACATCCCAGTCACAAGGCAGCGATGGAAAGCCAAAGTCCCCTGAATCCCCCCCACAACAGAAAAGGCTGTGGTTCTCCTCATGCAACACACCTTCCTCTTAGAGGGGTGGGCAAGGGGCTCTTATGGTGATGAGGGGATGGGTTCAAGTTCCCAGATGGTACCAGCAGGTCAGCAGACAGACCTCCTCTTCCTGTGCAGATGACTTGTGCCCAGACTGAAACCTGGCTTAGGAAATTCATAACAAGCACACAGCCTGAGGGGTTTGAAAATCATCTTTTCCTAATTAAGATATGCAAATGTGTGTTGGAGGAAGATGGAAGAATACTAAAAGCTATAAATAAGCAAAGAACAATCACCTAGCACTCAGAGAAAAATCGATTGCACTTTTCAAATCTCTCTCTCTGTCTACCTACCTCCCACAGATCCATTGTGTATATGAGCAGGGCACAACATTAATGAAAAGTCAGCTAATTCCTACCTGGTGGTGCACAGGAGAGCTTGCGGGTGTGAATTTGGGGGATCCGTTGTTCCCATTCCCAACATCCTGCTGGGCCATCCCTCCCCTTGACAACTCCCCTGAATTTCACTCCTGTTTAAAGGTTGTTCCACCTTGATGCTGGCTAATGTGGACAAGGGGAATGGGCAGGAGGGCAAAGGCCTCCGCCTGGCTATAGCTGTCTACACTGCACCTTTGCACACTAGAACAGTGCCTCAGGGTAGAGCATGGCCCAGAGCCAGGCCAGCTCCTCAAAGAGGGCAGGGTTTGCTGAGTAGAGAAGCCAAAGGGCAGCATGTCAGCCCCAGCAGCCCCCTCACAGCTCTTGCAGGTGGAGAGAGCGGCCAGGTCAGGTGGGGGGTAGACAGCTGGAGGAGTCCTACGACGGAAAGGAAGTTAACTCATGACTGCTTTTTGTTTTAGAGCTGGAATCACATCTGTGTTTGGGAATCACTTCTTTCCTAGATACCAGCGAATGCTCCAGTCAGCCTTGTCAGCATGGCGGAACGTGCATAGAAGGCGTCAACCAGCACAGGTGCATCTGCCCCCAGGGAGGACCGGGAGTCGCTGTCAGCATCAGGCCCAGACTGGTACGTAGCTGCTGTGCGCTGGTGGCAATGCTTCACTGCAAGGAGGTGAGGACCCTCGTCACTATCACCAAACACAGATGTGTCAGGAGCTCAGTGCCCCTCAGAGGAGTGTCTGTCCCCTCTGGTGGATACCCACATTCCTTCCATTCCCTAAGGTGGTCACTTGGATGGAGCCTAGCTCTTCCCTGCAACCCAGTAACTCCCCCGGTGGGAACATGGCTGGGAAGCCGCACTGTGGCCACCTTCATTCCATCAGCATTTCCTCTGTTGGCAGAAGCCTTTCCTTCAACCTCCCATCACGTCCTCAAAATGAGCAGTTATTGATGCAGTTCAAAGCATTTTAAAATCTCAATAACCAGACATTGGAGTAGTGAGTCCCAATATATTCCCAGCAGAGGTCTAACAAACCACACAGTGGCTAGTTTTGCACATGGCAAGAAAACCTCATGACGAGGGACATGTGAGAACGGACAGCATGAGAATGGACAGCGTTTCCATGCTCTGCTTAGTCAAGACTTCTATTGGGTTTCTTTGTTTCTGTGTGGGATCTCTGGGGGAGAAGGGCACTGGTGGATAGGGTCCAGTCAGTACTTGGGATCCTCCCACTGGACCCAGCCCAAGGTCAGGGATTTGCCTGTCACTGTGCCTGGACTAGGCTAATGAACCAGCCTGCTGGATGCTTCCCCCAGGAGAGAGCCCAGGGCCCCTGTAGCTCCTGTCCTGGGGCTGATTTCTGTGGAGAGAGTGGGGCAGCAGAGGCTTCTTGGCAACCCCACTGCCTGTTTACAAATGAGAAGCCGGGCGTGGTAGTGCACGCCTGTAATCCCAGCACTTGGGAGGCTGAGGCAGGAGGATCGTGAGTTCAAAGCCAGGCTCTGCAGGAGCCCTGTTTGGGGCTTGGCTTGAATTGCGGTTGACTATGAGCCGTGGAGATTTGGGCATTGTCGCCTCCCGTAGTCTCACGGGACTTGTTGCGGGATCTCGAGTGACTTGGCCGAAATTGCTGATCGGGTCAGCGCCATTTTGGTGTGTGTGTGTGGCATGTGTTAGTGGTTGTTAGAACCAGAGAGAAAAGTTATCAGAATAAAAAGCTGTTTGTCTCCAGTTTGCCTCTGAAGTTCTTCCCGCGGCTCCGTTGCTCCAAGCGCTTCAGGCGGCAACAGGTGGCGGCCCGTACAGGGAACTTCGGAGCGGACAGGTAAGAACTGAAAGGTCTCTAAAGATGGGTTCGAATATAACTGAATCCCAAGTGATAGAGGCTATGCAAAGACTCCTTGATATACCTGACTCTGTTCTCAGTGAGGAGTATATAGAAAAAAGTGAAAGTGATCAAAAAAGCGTAGTTTCCACTGGGCCAACTAAGACCAGTAAAGAGAGTATTAGTAGAGTCCCAAAAATGACAAAAATCCAAGCTATTAAAGCTATTCGGGAGTTATTGGTGATAGCTGAAGGATACTTGCTCTTAATGGAACCTGGGCCTCAGGATATTGCTGTCAGTGAAATTAGCAGTGGTGAGGAATCTAGTAAAAGTGATCCTGAGAAAATGAGGAAAAAGAAACTAAAAAAAACCGAGAAAAAGGACCGTCAGGTAGAGGAGCCACTTGTGTCCTCTACTCCCCCATGGGTGGAATCCATTACAGAAAATATGAAGGGTATTACTAGGCATTTGCATACCCTAGAAACAGAAATAAAAAGTCTTTCTGATCGCTTATGCGCTCTCGAGGACAACTCACAGATGCATTGGGAACTGCCAGCATTTGAAAAGAAAAATGGACAGAGGGTCCATCAGTCAGTAGATTTCAAAACAATAAAAAATCTCAGAGACAAACAGCTTTTTATTCTGATAACTTTTCTCTCTGGTTCTAACAACGACTAACACACGCCACACACACACCAAAATGGCGCTGACCCGATCAGCAATTTCGGCCAAGTCACTCGAGATCCCGCAACAAGTCCCGTGAGACTACGGGAGGCGACAATGCCCAAATCTCCACGGCTCATAGTCAACTGCAATTCAAGCCAATCCCCAAACAGGGCTCCTGCAAGGCTCAGCAATGGAGAGGCACTTAGCAACTCAGTGAGACCCTGTCTCTAATAAAATGCAAACAAAGGACTGGGGATGTGGCCCAGTGGTCAAGTGGCCCTGAGTTCAAACCCCGGTACCAAAAAAAAAAAAAAAAAAAAAAAAAAAAAAAAAAACCCCAAATGAGGGAAAAAGAAACAGCCCTCACCCCAACTATGCCAGTCTTGGTCACTGAATGTTCTACCCACCCACCCCATGTTGAGGTTTCTTCTGTTGTAGGACCTTCAGCCACTGTCCCTCTAGTTCAGTGGTCATCATGAAGTATCTGTATGACCAGAATCCTCACCAGGAAGGTGAAAGAGGTAGTTAGTAGGTACATCTGATGCCAGCTCTTGTTCTTACAGTGTCTGTGAAAGGCCAGCAGACACCTGAGCTCTTGCTCACCTGCCCTGAGCCTAGAACCTTCTTTTCCTTCCCCTCAGGGGGCCTGTGTCTTCCCAGCTCCCCTGGAAGTTGGGGAGCCTGCCTCCAATTACATTTTATTTTATTTTATTTATTTTATTTTTTATTTTATTTATTTTATTTTATGTGGTGCTGAGGATCGAATCCAGTGCCTCACACATGCTAGGCAAGCGCTCTACCACTGAGCCACAACACCAGCCCCTCGTTTTTTTTTTTTTTTTTTTTTTTTTTTTTTTAAAGACAGGTCTCACTATATATTGCTAGGCTGGCCTTTAACTCCTGGGTTCAAGGGAACCTCCTGCCTGCCTCAGCCTCCCAAGTAGCCAGAACCACAGGCATGCACCCCATTACTTTTAAAAAATCCATTCAATTTATTTTAATTGTGGTAAAATACAAATTACATTTACAGTCATTTTTAAATGGACCGTTTCAGTAACATAAAACCCATTTACACCCTATTGCTACATCAGTCATCCATCCAAGTCCAGAGCGCTTTCACCTGTTAAACCGGAATTCCGTTCCGGATTCACGCTACCACGACCCTGCCACCAGCCCTGCCCACCACGTCTGTCCCGTGAACTGGACAGCAGATGCCCACTATGAGTGGAGTCACAGCGGAAGGTCGTCCTCTTGTGCCTCCCAGGAGACCTTCCACTGAGTCCTCTTCAGTTTCCCTTAACCAATACGAGCTCCAAATCCTTTGAAAACTTTTTAAAAATAGCTTTTTTTTCCTGATTAGAAAACTAATTTCTGTTCTTGGTAAAAAACACACACACACACACACACCAAAAAGTAGAGGCCCAAGATTTTAAACTCCAGGGATCACTGTTGTCCCTGGAGGTAAACTGTTTTTAAAAAAGGATTTCGCGCCCTGGCGGGCCTTGGCGGGGGCAGTCCAGTGGCCTGCGTCTCCACGCGACATCACACGCGGGCGCGCTCCCTGTCCTCGTGCTAGCGCGGCCCCGGGCGCCCTGCCGCGTTTCTGGTTAATTGCGCGTCTTCCCTTCTCCGCTCCAGAGGAAGCTTGGGAAGGGCCGCGCCGGGGCTCGGGGCTCGGTGCTTCTCCCGGGCGCTCCCCAGGGCTGGGCCCGCGGCAGGTACACCCAGCGGGCACTGAGGAGTCTCGTCTTGTCCCCACAGCGGCCCCCGAGGACGAGGACGAGGGCGACGTGGCCGGCGACCCCGCCTTCAGCCGCGCGCCGCGCTGTGCGCAGGTGGAGCTGGCGCAGCACTGCAGCTGCGAGGCGGGATTCCACCTGAGCGCGGCCGCTGGCCGCAGCGTCTGCCACGGTAGGGCGGGCTCTGCCGGGGAACCCAGGGGCACCTGGGAAAGTGGGCGGGGCTCTCACCGTAGCCCTCCCACCTGCCCCGGGAGCCCCGCCCCGCCCCGTCCCGGGCACGTGGGAAAGGAGGGGGGCGGAGGGCGCCTCCTGGGAGTGGTCTCGAAAAGCCCCGCCCACTTCGCGGTTTTGATGTTAAACCAAGTGGATGTAGCTGCTGGTGTATTGTGTAGACAATAGAGGTGCTCATCAGAAAGCCGGGTGGGGTGGGGGGTCCCAGGCTCGTCCCCCTGACAGATCCCAGCCCCACCTATGTGTCCAAGCCACGCCCCTTCATGGCTTGAAGAGCTGAGCCCTGTTATCCCCTCCATCCTGGCTATTGTCACATGGGCAGGTGGCAAGAAGGGGCATGAATCGCTGTGCTGGTAGAGGGCGCCCTGCAGCTGGACTGGGGTCTGGGTTGGTTCCCTAGTCCCCTCTGGGCTTAGCTTTACTGAACAAGCCACCTTTGCTAACCGCTCCTGGTTACTGAAGTTCCTTCCCCAAACCACTCAAGTCACCAGTTCAGATCTGAGATTTGGTCATCTGGTGCTAACAGACTCATTTCACAGCAGCAGAAAGGAGACCCTTTTATTCCATTCCCAAAGATGAGGGGAGTGGAGATGGGGCTGTGGGCCTTTGGGAGGGTGAGGGGTGAAAAGTGATTTGCCACCCTATAGGGTCTTCCCAGTTAGTCTGCAGCCTTAGAGACGGTGTCTAGGGACTGGCACATGGGGTCCCTCCCTCTCCTTCCAGCTCCAGGGCTCTGGAGAGAGGGGAGCTGGCCTGCCCCTCTTCCAGGTGCTCTGCTGGGGCTCAGGCTCAGCAGCTGCCCCAAGTCCAGCAGTAGCCTCAGCTGCTAGAGCATGGAGCCATCCTGGGTGGTGGCTGGAGGACTCTGGCTTCGTGGCTCCTGAAGTCAGCGAGCCTTTCTGTCCTCAGATGTGAACGAGTGTGAACTCTATGGGCAGGAGGGGCGGCCCCGGCTCTGCATGCATGCCTGCGTGAACACCCCGGGTTCCTACCGCTGTGCCTGTCCCCAGTGGATACCACACCCTGGCTGATGGGAAGACCTGTGAGGGTGAGTGAGCTGCAGCAGGGGCAAGTGGACCTGGATCTGGACAGTACCATCTGCACCTGGTCACCAGCTGCCACCACCACTCATCCTACCCCTGACCTCACAATCAGGAGTCCCTGTTAGGGGAGTCAGTATCTCAGGTACACTTGATCTTTAAATGCACCAACAAAAGTTCCGCTCAAATTGGACCACACCATCTAAATAGGAAATGAGTAGCTTAACCTGTGAGAGTGACTGTTTTCAAGGCCAGATAATTTCCACCCAGCTAGGGCTAGACCTAGAGGCAAAGGAGCCAGTCAGTCACTTCTGATGTACAGTCTGGAGAAGTCCATCAGATTCCAAGGCCCTGTGTGGGCATCTGCAAGACCACCCCTAAAAGGGACAGTGCCTTACAGTCACTGTACCTCAGTGTGGCTAGACCCACAGTGCTGGCCATGATCAATGGCTACCTGGGGGCAACAGGAAGGTGGGATGCCCAGGGACTGCAAGAGTGAGGGCTGCCACTAGCCTTGGGCTTGAGTGGTGAGGAGAGGGTGGGGTTTATCAGCACCTCATGGATGATGAGTGGTGGATGGCGGTGGAGGATGCAGATGGCTGGGGGTTGGGGGGTGGCCACCACAAGATCTGGCCCCAGGCAGGGCTCCTGCAGACCAGCACACACCTGCCCTTCAGGCCTCCCATCTGCCAGCCCAGCTGGTAACCAGAGGGTTGGGACTCCAGAGAGTCCAAGCCAGTGAGCCTCCTGGAACAGGGGTTGGATGGGCACAGGTAAACAGGACATAACTGGCTCAGGTTTCACCCCCATGCTGAATCCTGTCCCTCACTAGTGGGCCCCTGGGGGACCAGGTTGAGTTTTCTGAGGTTGGTTCTAGGCATGGTGAGAAGGGGGCCTTAATGGACAAGTGGGGGTGGGAGGCACCCAGGGGGGCAAGGGAGGATGTGCGTAAGTGAGGGTGGCTGGCGGAATGGAGAGGCTGAGAGCCCTTGCAACAGTCACCGTGGTCATCAGCCCCGGGGAAAGGGACACACCAACAGCAGGCCTCCTGTGGCCCCACCTCCTTAAATGTTGACATTAATAAACACAGATACTCCAGTTCTCCACATGGGCTCATAGTCAGAACATGGTAGTCCCCCTCATCCACAGGCCCAGTGAATGCCTGCAGCCAAAGCTGGTACCCAGCCCTGTGTATGTTGTATGTACGTACCTGTGTTCAGTTGCAATTTATAAACTAGGCACAGTAAGAGATTAACAGTAAAAACCAATAATAGAACAACTATTAAAATATACTCTAGTAAAACTTATCTATAACATGAATTATTTCTAGAGTTTTCCATTTCATCTTTTTGGACCATCGTTGACCACTGTTAGCTGAAACTGAAGAAAGCAAAACTATGGATAGGGAGGGACTACTGTATACAGTACATAGCCCAGGCTCCTCCTGGTGCTAGCCCTGAGCTCTGGTGCTGTAGCAGGCCTCTGGCGAGAACTGGGTGCACTGATGGAGAACCACCTCACACTGGCAGGACCGGCAGCTCTGCTCCCCCTGCTGTGTGCCCCCATGGACACAGCACACTGAGGGGAGCCCTGCCTGGGGCTCCTCCATGGGCGCACCTGGGATGTACAGGAAGAGGTGACTCCCTGCTGACATTTCTTGGGGCTCCCCTGCAAGGCTCAGGGGGTCAGCCTCTGGCACTGGAGTAGCAGGAGGCATCCAGGGAGCACACCCCCATCCCACAGTTCATGAAGGCCCACAGAGGACTGCTTGACCTGGGGAAGAAATGGCCTCCAGCTGGGGGTCTCCCTGGGTGCTTGGAAGGAGAGCAGAGCGCTCTGACACGTGAGAGGGGATGTCTGCATTTGGCAGGGGCTGAGCCCAGGAGGAAGGTTTTTCTGAAGATTCGAATGTCAGCATGCAAGCACCAGCACAGAGGCATTTGGGCAGAGAGGGAGGCAAGGAGGACAGGCTCCCAGGGAACGTGTCCCCTGGTTCTGCAGCACTTCTGCAAGCCCTAATCCAGATGGCCGGGTGGTTCGTGCTGAAGATCAGTGCTTCTTGACGTTCACCTTGTAAGGAGTGCCACCTTCAGAGCCTGCGGGGCCTCTCCTGTGGTTTGATGATGGAGGGAAAGTCGGGGGCAGAGTGGATTTTTACCTGGGTTCCTGTCCTGTATTTCAGATGTTGATGAGTGTGCAGGTCCACAGCCCGCGTGCCCGCAGGGGACCACATGCATCAACACCGGGGGAGGCTTCCAGTGCGTCAGCCCTGAGTGCCCTGAAGGCAGCCACAACGTGAGCTACGTGAAGACTTCTCCCTTGTGAGTACAGCCAGGGCCACCCACAGCTCCTAGCACCCAGGCTCCCACCTGCACTTGTGGCAGGGCTGGACGCCGCCAGGCCTTGGGGGAAGGAGCAGCTGTGCCACAGGAAAGATGAGGGCCGGAGAGCTGGGCATCCGGCTTCTCTGAGCTCCCATTTCCATTTAGGGGTTGCACTTAACAATTTGCCCTAAGAACCCAGCTTGCCACTGTGAGAGTAATGCACCAAGAGCTCCCCTGCCACACAGAGGATGGTGGCACCACAGCCACCCAGTTGGCATGGCCAGCGATGGCTGCCAGAGAGAAGCAGCTGCTGCTGATGTCACCTTGAAAAATCCCACAGCAGCCAGAAGGCAGGTACAGATGACACGATTGGGAAGATGGTCATTTTTTCACATACGCGTAGCTGGTCACTAATAGACTGTAGTCAGGCTGTGACTCCCTGCACTTGGCATTACATCATCGGCTTTTCCAAAGGTGCTAGAAGGTTCAATGTCCAGTATCCTCAGCATTTAAAAAGTAGAATCGTCTTTTTAAAAGTTGGGAGATGGACGTTTAAGGGATACTATCCCTAGCACAAAACTCCCACACTTCTCAGAAAGATCCTGAGAGCCCTCACACAATCTTTAAGATGCAGAGAAGTGACTTCATAAGCTTAGTTATTTAAATTGTTCTTTGGATCAAAGCAGAGATTAGAAGCAGCAGGAAAGTGTGTGGCACCAAAGAGTGACAATTGTAAAAGTGAAGATGCCAGAACCTTCCTAAGGGAAGGGACAGGGAACCTGTCTGTTGTGGCCTCCAGGGACATTAGATTAACAGCTGGATGTGATATTTGACCTGCACAATCATGATGATCAGAATCTCCAGACACTAAGTTGTATGTGTCTTTCGTGTTTGATAAGATAGAGAAATATCAAAAACATTTCCACAGGACCCTTGATTCCAAGTGGTTAAGGAAGACAAGGTTTCCTGCTTCTTGTATTTGGAAAGTTCACGTGTGGTCTCCCATGCTGCAGCTGACTGTGGGGGTCCCTCCATGATGGAGAGAGGTCTTCACACCTGCAGAAAGGGGACCTGGCTTGAACTCCAGTGTTGCTATCATTATGACTCTTCCCAGGATTTGTTTTTCTTTAAAAACTATAATAATAGCACTTCAACATAGATGTGTACACACACACACACACACACACACACACACACCATGAGTCGGAAGGGCTCCCAGGACCAGGAATAGATGCAGAGTCCCTTCCCTGCCATGCCCGACACCAGCCACATTCACTGCCTGCAGCTCCGGAACTCCTGGGTGAGGGACCCATGGCTGGGGAGGGCCCCCTGGTGGCTTTTGCAAGCGGGTAGGTGGGGGGCCCTCTAGATCTTCCCCAAGTCTGACTGCTTCCGTCTTGCCTCTGCTCCAGCCAGTGTGAGCGAAACCCCTGCCCCATGGACAGCAGACCTTGCCGCAGCATGCCCAAGACCATCTCCTTTCATTACCTCTCTCTGCCCTCCAACCTGAAGACACCCATCACGCTCTTCCGCATGGCCACGGCCTCTGCCCCCGGCCGGCCTGGGCCCAACAGCCTGCGGTTTGGGATCGTGGGTGGGAACAACCGGGGCCACTTTGTGATGCAGCGCTCAGACCGACAGACCGGGGAGCTGATCCTCGTCCAGACCCTGGAGGGGCCGCAGACACTGGAGGTGGACGTTGACATGTCAGAATACCTGGACCGCTCCTTCCAGGCCAACCATGTGTCCAAGGTCACCATCTTTGTGTCCCCCTATGACTTCTAAGGGTGCCTGGGGGGTGGAGCGTGGGGGTAGAGATCTGGGCTGACTTCTCTCCCCCAAGGACTCAACTGTGGGCACTGACTGTGACAGACATCTCTCCCCTCTGCCTTGCCCCTTCCCTGTCACCTAGGCTCAGGAGTGTGGCCACAAAACTGCCACATTCCATTTTTTTTCCTGCTTTAAAGCTCTTCCCTTAGATGATACAGTTTCTCAGACCTGTTTTGTTTTGTTTTGTTTTAAGAGGCTGGGCAGCTTTTCAAAATGCTGTGTGAATGGCATTGGGTTTTTACCATCTGGAGAGGGGACACTTACTCATGGCGTGTGTCCCAGACAGTGGTCAACCATTCTGCACATTATAGCATGCCTTGCTAAGAACAAAGTGCGTCTAGCTATGCTGAGGGCCCAGTCGCACCCGTGCACTTGCCGGAAGTAGTTTCCTCCCACCCCAGCCTTACGTTGTTCCCACTCCCTTCTGTGGCATGCCTGCCAGCCTTTGTACCAGAGGGCCTTGACCCCACCAGATCCTTCCAGACCCAGGAACCAATGTTAAAGCCTGGATTTCTGCCTGATCACTGTCCTCTTGAGAAATCGCCCCTCAAAAACACAGCCTGGTGTTATAGCTGAGGAAATAAAATCTATCTCTCCTCCCTGCTCCTCTGACTTCTGGCCGAGACAGCCCAGTTCCTGCTGGGAGGGGACAGCGGGCTCTCTTCCTGCCTGGGGGTTGGACACACTGGAATAAATGAATAAGAGAGAAAGCACAAGGTAATCCTTGGGTTTGGTCCACCAGTCTAATTTGTCTTGGCTGCACGAGTGACTGGAAGGACATCAGCCCGGACAGTTTAGGAAAATGATCACATGGTCATGGATCCTGTGGCTTCCTACTTCTGGCAGAAGAACCGAGGGGTGGTACCCTCCAGATGACCGAAGCAGGAAGACTGGCCAGGACTGAGAAGGGGTGGAGAGGGGCTGTTCCAGTGAAAACCCAGAGGTTAGTGGGGCTGTGCGGAAGGTCCGTATCCAAGTTCATGGTAATCTAGTGGTGAGTTTTCCTCATGCATATTTTATTTAAAAACTCTGTGACCTGGGCATGATGGGTGTGCCTATAATCCTCCTACAGACCCAGGAGGCTCAGGAGG
This sequence comes from Tamias sibiricus, assembly GCA_025594165.1. Taxonomy (NCBI): domain Eukaryota; kingdom Metazoa; phylum Chordata; class Mammalia; order Rodentia; family Sciuridae; genus Tamias; species Tamias sibiricus. The sequence goes on from CM046670.1 coordinate 6,124,441, forward strand.
CTGAGGCAGGAGGGTCTCAAGTTCAAGGCCAGCCTGGGCAATTTACTGAGATCCTGTCTCAAAAAGAAAAAAATAATAATAACAGCTGGAAGTATTTTATAGAATTGGGGGAAAAAAGCAAAAAGTCAAAATGGCAGCTGGAGATGTAACTCACTGGTTGAGCACTCCTGGGTGTAATCCCCAGTACCACAAAAGAGAGGGGGAGGTGGGGGGGAGATGGCACCACAGGAAATGTGTCCTTAGTTTTCCAATCAAGCTTCTTATGAAGACGGTTTCTGGGATGGTCTATCCTTGTTCTCTTTTGTGGGACAAAAAAAATGAGACACAGTCAAGAGCTGCTTTTGAAATTTTCCTTCTCCCATGGGCTCAGCAACTCCGCTGCAGTCTAACAACAGAACAAAAAACCTGCTTTTCTGGGTTCATACAAGACTGACTCACCATCATCCACAGCCTTGGATTTCCAGTGGTAATGTGATAGGTCCGAAGCCCACACCCCAACCAACCGGCTGTGCCGAATACCAGGCCAGAGAACCTGAGATCCTGCCAGGCTTCTGCAAGTGAGAGCACCGTGCCGCACCTTCCTTCTGCTAGGGTGGGTTCCTGGGAGGAACAAGCCTTTCACCTCCCAGGACACGGTGGTGGGAGCAGGTGCCCCCCTAAACCAGTACATGTTGAGTTTGACGCCAGCCAGGCCCAATCTACAGCAACATTTCCATCACCAGGATTGGCCTTCATTGGGGCTGGGGCCATGGCTCAGCGGCAGTGCACTTGCCTGGCATGTGTGAGGCACTGGGTTCGATTCTCAGCACCACATATAAATAAATAAAAATAAAGGTCTATCAACAACTAAAAGAATACTTTTTTTAAAAATTGGCCTTAATCAAACCTGCTGCCCAGACCCCATGGCACCCAAATATGAAAGCCAGACTGCTTAGGACTCCTTGTGGATTAGAGCTGTGCCTTTCCCTCAGGCAATGTCTTGTTCTTCCTACTGTGCTAGTCAGCTTTTTGTTACTGTAACAAAATCAACTTGTAAGGGTTATTTTGGCCGATGGTTTTGGAGGTTTCATTGCAGATCAGTCAGCTCCGTTGTTCTGGGCCTGTGGCGATCGAGGTGGCACGTCGTGGCAACAGCACATTTCAGAGCAAAGCCAGGAATCAGGAAGGGACGGGGACCAGGGGCCCATGTCCCCTTCCAGGGCACGCCCCAAGTGACCTACAACCTCCCGCATCTTTAGGTTCCACCAACTGCCAGTACAGAGCCAAGCTTGAGACCAAGTCTTGAGCACATGGACCTTGGGGACACTGCGGATCCAAACTGCAGCAGTACACCTCTCCTCACTCTCCCCCGCGGAAACCAACGGCTCCATCCTCTTTAGCGTCAGTCCCCTGCAGGCCAGGGTTGCCAGCCATTAACAGGTGTTAATTTTCATTTTTTTCCTGCTAGTATAGTTTCACATTATCTGGGGGCGGCCTTTAAAACATTTATGTAAAGTTGCAAACACAGAAAAGCACGCCATGTGTCAGTCACCAGCTTCGACAATCAACACGTGACCTCTCACCCCACCTTGGGACAATTTTGAATTATGATCCTGGACATCATCTCATTTCACCTGTAAAGTTTCAGCATGGGTCTCTGAAAGATAAGGACTTTAAAAATAACCTCAATATCATTCATATCTAAAAAATGAACAATGGGGGCTGGGGACATAGCTCAGTTGGTAGAGTGCTTGCCTTACATGCACAAGGCCCTAGGTTCAAACCCCAGTACCACAAAAAAAATGAAATAAAAACCAACAGTGGTTGTTCCACACCTTCAAATAGTCATTGTTTACATTTCTGAGTGATTCAAGGTTGTTTTTTTCTTTGCTTGGATTAGGTCTATGCACTTAGTTTATTGATAAGCCTTTAGGTGTCCTTCAGTCTATAGCAGGGGTCCTCACCCTGCAGCATGTACTTTTTTTTGTTTTGTGGTACCGGAGATTGAACTCAGGGGCACTGGACCACTGAGCCACATCCCCAGGACTTTTTTGTATTTTATTAGAGACAGGGTCTCACTGAGTTGCTAAGTGCCTCCCATTGCTGAGGCTGGCTTTGAACTCATGATCCTCCTGCCTCAGCCTCCCAAGTGCTGGGATTACAAGCGTGCACCACCGCGCCCAGCAGCAGCAGGTATTGTTAGAGGGGAGACCACTGGATGGTTTCTACTGTGGACTTCTCAGTCTGGGTTTTCTAGGATGTGTCTTATAGTATCTTCTAACATGTTCTCTGTTTTGTGTAACTCATTAGTTATATCTAGGGATTTAACTAGATCCAATTTAGCTTAGTTTTGGCAAGCCCATTTCATTGGTGGCCACAGGTACTTCCAGCAGGAGGGAACTACCGTCTGGCTGTCCCTCTTTCTGATGTCATCAGCCTTGATAATTATTGCATAGCTCCCTTACTTTAGGGTCCAGGGATGTTCTAGTGCTACTTTCTTCATTTATTAGCTGACATAATTTATGAAGAGGAACTTCCTTTCACCATTTCTGTGGTTACCCTAAGATGTGGTTTGCACAAGAAGGGCAGGATACATTTTTCATTTCCCCTTTATTTTCCAACTTTCAAAACAAGGTGATTCCCTGGCATCTTTGCAAGGGGAATGGGGAGAGCCGTCTTAAGTGCGCTGTGAATTCATGTGCTCACGATCCTTCCTGTTGCCCATGTTGTCCCACCTTCTGCTCCCGGGAGCTGCTCTCAATGGGCTTACTCCTTTTGACAGGACCCTGTTCATCTTGCTTGTTTTCTAGGACGAGATGTTTCCAGCACATCTCCCATAGTTCCTGTCTGGGCCCTGAAATCAGCCTCTGCTTTCCACGAGTCCCTGGTTCCTTCTAGTAGGGAACGGGAGGTTGAGATCACGATCTTGGTTCTGGACCAGGTTATTGGTTTGGGGCCTCACTGGGTACAGCCAGGAAATATGTTTTATTAGTACTTTTTAATATTTATTTATTTAGTTGTACACAATGCCTTTATTTATTTTTACGTGGTGCTGAGGATCGAACCCGGGCCGAGCACACGCTAGGCAAGTGCTCTACCGCTGAGCCACAACCCCAGCCCTTATTAGTGCTTTTTAAAGATAAAACACTATGTGAGTTTATGCTGATTCTTCCAATTTGGTTCACGACTATAGCTTTTTTTTTTTTTTTTAACTTTTCAACATCACCAAAATTATTTGTACATTTAAAAAAATCTTCTGAATGACAATGCCAACACTCCTGCAGACATGATTACTGAGGAAAGTTAAAATGCTTCTTTTGTGATTCTTTCTGTCCTAAAGTTTGTGCTGTTAGGAAAATACAGTTAACTTGCAGTTTTCTGTTTTATTTTAAAGAAATGTCTTTTTTTTAACCTTTTTTTATGTGGTGCTGAGGATCAAACCCAGTGCCTCATGCTTGCTAGGCAAGTGCTCTGCCAGTGAGCCCCAGCCCCAGCCTCTCAACTTGCTGTTTTTAAATCCTTTGGAATAGTTCCCCTCTCTGTGGTTATGTCCCAAATTACAATCAGGGTAGTTTCACTTCACTTTGCTGAATAATTTTAGAAATTGATTATAATTTTAATTTTGTCTTATAATTAAGCCAGCTGTTACATCATTCCAAGGTCAAGTCCACAAAATAAGGAGCATTCAGAGAAGTCTACCTTCTAACCCAGCCCCTTCCATCCATTTCCTCCTCTAGCTGTAAATACTTTCCCCTTTTACGCTTTTATTTTAAAATGTATATGTAGACAAATGATAAATGTCAGCATATATTTTACACTTTCCTTGATCTTGCTTTTTTATTTTTAATTTTTTGGCCAGGGGCTCAAGTGTCCCTCTTCATAGGGGCCTCCCCACCCTCCCTTGCCAATGCTACCCACCCCCTCCAGTCCCTCTTAATTACCTTACCCTGTCTCATTTTCTTTGAAAGTACTTTTCACTGTCTAAAAATTATCATAAACATTTTTCTTTCAATATCTTGGACCCTGTTGTCGCCTAACCAGTACCCGTTTCCATTTCCCACCTTCTGAAAGGAAGTCTGGCTAAGCCCCTTCCCAAGCTTACCCCAAATTCACATGTTGAAATCTAATTCCCCAGGGCCTCAGAATGTTCCTGTATGTGGAGACAGGGTCCTTAGAGAGTAATTAAGGTAAGCTATTTAGGGTGGGCACTAATCCAATATGCCTGGTGTCCATGTAAGAATAGGTTAGGACATAAACACACAGGGAAGACCACAGAGACAGAGAAGACAGCCATCTGTAAGCCAAGGAGAGGCCGCAGGGGAAACCAACCCTGCCAACACCTAGGTCAGAGATGGTTGTCTAGGCCCCAGCATTGTGAGCGAACATGCTTCTGTTGTTTGTATCACTAGGTCTATGGTATTTTGTTATGGCAGCTCTAGCTTACTGATACACTCCCCATTCCAACCTGTTTCCTAGGGGAAGGCGGCAACTCACGTCCCAATCTCCAGGAGTGGGGAACGGGTGGGCCGCAACCACTATGAATCATCCTTGGCCAAAAGCGGCAGAGACCCAGAACAGAGTAGCCATGAACAGCGTTCCTAGGGTGACTGCTGTGAACCTGGGAAGTGTCCCAGGCAGAGAGGAGGGAAGGGCTTCCTCATCACTGCGTGACTGGAACAGTCTCTTTCTTTCCCACTAATGAGACTGCTGGAAGCCGTTTTTCTTGAGAAGGAGGGAAGCTGGGAGAGGGAAAAGACTCCTGGTAAAGGCGAAGCCAAGGAAAACAGAGCTGGGTTCCCAGCTGAAGTCCTCCTGGATCTCTTCCTGGGTTTCCCGTTATGTGAGATATGCGGGTGTTATGGTTTGGATGTGAGGTGTCCCCCAGAAGCTCACGTGTGAGAAACTGCAAGAAGGTTCAGAGGAGAAATGATTGGGTTGTGAGAACCTTAACCCAATCAGTGCATTAATCACCTGATGGAATTAATTGAGTAGTAATTGAAGGCACGTGGGGTGTGGCTGGAGGAGGTGGGCATTGGGGGCGTGGCTCTGGGGTATATATTTGTATCTGGGGAGAGGAGTCTCTCTCTGCTTCTTGAACATCATGTGAGCTGTTTCCCTCTGCCACACTCTTCAACCATGAGGAATGGGGCCTGCTGTCTATGGACTGAGACCTCTGAAACCAAGAGCCCCCAAATAAACTTTTCCTCCTCTGCAGTTGTTCTGATCAGGTCTTTAAGTCACAGCAGTGAAAAAGCTGACTGAAACAGTGGGTTTCACATGGAGCCGTTCTTGTCTGCAGCCTGGAGCATCCTTTTGGGTCCCACCATCTCCAAAGGGCAGGCCTCTTGAATTTGAGCTCACAGAGAGAGAGCTCCAGAACTTGCCTGCCCCCTAGCAGGGGGAGGGACAAACCACAAAATGAAACAGTCGGTGCTGGTGGCAGACATCTGTGAATCTGGCCAAATACCTCCTCTCTCCTACCCCTGGGACCATGATGGGCGGGCCCTTCTGCCCCCCTGGGTGGATGTAGTGGCGGGACTAGCGCTGGTTAAGAAGTCAAGTCTCTGCCGTTGCTGGTGTCAGAATCCCGAGTCCCCTCCTCTGTCATACAGCAGTTGGCCCCACTGCAGAGGGGCTGCCCGGTCAGCTCAGTGCCTGAAGGATCGGTGAACTGCTGGTGACACACCCAAGTGTGAGCAAACCCTGGTCCTCTGTCATTGTACGTGATGGAGGTTTTAGGGTTGCTTGTTACTCCCGCCTAGCTATCCTGACTCAATCAGGCCAGAAAGGGAAAAATAAAGTGGGGGATTCCCTCCATCACTGACGATACCCCCACGATGGATGGAAGAGTGGAATGCCTTCAACTTCTTTTGCTTGCTTTTCTCCTCCAAAAAAGAAACCAACAGGCCAAAATGCTCTGAGTCAAAGGCTGCAGTGGCCTTCCCAGCATCATGGCTGGAGGCTGGAGCTGTCAGCTGGGAGCGGCCGTCGGGCTGAAGGTGGTCAGTCTGGAGCTGTCGGCTGGAGCAGCTGCCGTCGGCTGGAGGCGATGGGTCTGGAGCTGTTGCAGTGGCTTCCTCCTCTCAGCAGCGACGAGCCGATGTTGTGTGTCCGTGTGTCTCTCTCTGTCTGATCTGAGTCTCTCGAACAGGGCCTTATATAGGGATTTCTGGTGGGGGGTGCACTAGAGCAACCCCAACGCCATTGGCTCTTTGCCCCTAGAACAGGGTGACCTTTAAGCCTATTGGCTCTTGCCAGGGGAAAAGAAACATCCTGCCTGGGGAAGAAACATCCTGCCTGAGGGAAAAAACATCCTGTCCGGGGAAGAAAACATCCTGCCGAGAATGAAACAAGGTTGCTTCTCTCAGGATGTGGAGAACTCTGGGGGGAGGGTAGCCCATCTATCATTCCCCCCTTTTTGTTTTCTTAGGAAGTGGGACGTCATATGTCAGTCTGGCTACTTCCTGCTGAAACGGGGCGACGTGGGGTGTTATGGGGGGGATATGATAAGACAGGTAGGTCAGGCTTGAGGGTGAAAAGGATTCCCAGGAGGTTGGCACCCAAAAGATGAATTTATCCTGAGGTGATGAGAAGTAACAGATGATCCCTAAGGAAAAGCTGGTTAAAGTTTCAGAACAAGAAAGACAAAAAATTATTCTGAGTCTATATCAGGAACACGAGAAAAGCAAATTTTTAGGGGATTGGTAGGAAGGGAAGAACAAGTGTAATGTGGTAGGTGTCTGTTGTTCTTTTGTGGATCCTCAGCTTAGTTGGGTAGCTGGTTTTAGTCTGGAGATAGAGGTTTTGCGTAAAGAGAAAAATTGGGAATCCATGCACAAAAGTATCGTGCTAGCCCCAAGAAGGAAAGAATCTCTTCCTTTGTCTTGGGACATGGGAGGGCCTTGATGAGGGCCTTTCAGTCTACAGTAATGGCCTTCGATTGATGGGAAATCTGAACTCCTAAATAAACTACCTGGGTCTGGGCAAGTTGTACCTTAGATGGGGAAACACGATACCCACGAGAAGCAAGAAAATTTAAAAGGGTCTAAGAGTCTATACGAGCTGTGGAGAAGGAAGGGCTGCAAAGGAGAAGATCATCTACATATTGCAAAAGAGTGGAGTTAGAGAATTCAAGGCCTTTGAGATCGGCAGCCAGTGTCTGTCCAAAGATATGAGGGCTGTCTCGAAAACCCTAAGGGAGGACTGTCCAGGTCAATTGTTGGACCATTGAGTATCAGGATCAGTCCAGGTAAAGGCAAAGATGTCTTGTGATTCCTGAGCTAAAGGGACAGTGAAGAAGGCATCCTTAAGGTCAATGACCGAGAAATGAGTAGATAAGGAAGGAATTAGGGAGAGAATGGTATAAGGATTTGGGACCAGAGGGTGTATGGGCCTAACAGCCTCATTGATGAGACGAAGATCTTGGACTAGCTGGTATGACCCATTGGACTTCTTGACTGCCAATATGGGAGTATTATATGGGGAATGGGTGGGTCGGAGAAAGTTTTTCTGTAGAAGATCTGAGATAATAGGTTGGAGACCTCTGAGGCTAGTGGCTGGGAGTGGGTACTGGGCTCTATTAGGGAAATGCTGGGGATGTTTAAGGTGTATTTGTATAGGGTCACAGTGAGCAAAGGATGGAGTCTGGGTGTCCCAAACTTTGGGGTCTACCAGATGGGAGGGGGCAGGGTAACAGGAGGTTTCTGCATCAGGCTCTAAAATGCTAAGAAGGAAGACAGAGGAGATGGAGTGAGACGAGTCAGGGAGCAGAACTGAGCGAGGCGGATCAGAGAGCACAACTGAGGCCTGAAATTTGACCAGTATATCTCGGCCCAATAAAGGCACAGGACATTGAGAGATTACTAGAAACTGGTGGGGAAATGAATGGAGGTGAAAGCGGCAAGACAGTATGGGAGTCTTGTGGGAGTGAATGGTGTGTCCCTCTATCCCGACAACAGGGGACGATATGGTGGTGGGCCCCCAAAACTCCCTCAAGACCGAGAAAGTGGCTCCTGTGTCTAGTAGGAAATTTTATGGGGTGGCCATCAACAAGAAGGGTGACCCTAGGCTCCTGTAAGGCAATGTCAACTGTCGGGAGAGGAAACCCAGGGCCCCATCAATCTTCTGCAGCTAGTCCCAAGCAGGTCGGGTTTCATGACTGATCCAGTCCCCCTGCGGGAACTGGGGCAGTCAACACCCCAGTGGCCCATCTTGGAGCATTTAGGACATGGGCGCGTAGGGGGCCTGGGGTTGGGGCAAGCTCTAGCCCAGTGTCCTTCGTTCCCGCACTTGAAACACGGCCCTGGAGGTCCCCTCTGCGCGGGGTAATGGCCCCTTGTTTGTGAGGCCTGAGAGTCGGTGCCCTGTAAAGCCTGGGCCAGCATTTGAAATCTTGCTCGTTCGGCCTTTTCATGGTTCTGAAACCTACGGCATTCAGTATTCTCATCTCTATTATGATAGGCCTTAAAGGCCGTGGCCAAGATCTCGGTCTGAGGTGTTGCAGGTCCTTGCTCCAATTTTCTCAATTTAGCCCGTATATCAGGGTAACTTTGGGACAAAAAGTAAGTCATAAGGACCTGACATCCCCCTGGAGATTCAGGATCTAAATTGGTGTACTGTTGGAGAGATTTTGTTAGTCGATCTAGAAATTCAGAGGGGGTGTCTTCCCTTTTTTGTATGATTTCCTGCAGCTTGTCAAAATTAACTACTTTTTGTGCTGCACGCTTAAGACCAGCTAGTATACAAGTGGAAAACTGATCTTGCAAGGCCACGTCCCCTGGGGAATTATAGTCCCAGTTAGGGTCCCTTTCGGGGACAGCCTGAGGTCCAATGAGATGGTTAGGGTTGGTTCTATGGTTCTCATCGGCATAGGCCCTTGCCTGCTCCCAGACTCGCCTACGCTCCTCAGGGAGGAGGGTATTTGCCAAAATCATATAGATGTCATGGAAGGTAAGGCTATAAGCTTGGAGGACCCATTGAAATTCCCTGAGGTATGTAGTGGGGTCAGTGCTATAAGAGCCTAATCGTTTCTCGATTTGCACTACCTCGGTCATTGGGAAGGGAACATGGACACGGACAATTCCTTCTGGACCCGCAACTTCCCTGAGTGGGGTCAGGACTTGGGCAGGAGTAAGTGACAGAGGGTGAGCAGACATTGTGCGAGATCGTGTGAGGGGTGGGCTGGAGGAGGAGGTGGCAGGAGTGGGTAGAAGTAGGGCTGGAAGGGCTGAGGGAGGGGGAGAGGTTTCAGATTGGTATGGGGGTGGCTCATCTGCGGGATCGAAATCAAGAAAGGAGGGGGATGGTAGGGGAGCAGCCGGTTGACAGGACAGGAGGCTATTGTTGGAGCTGCTGCAGGTACAGAGTGAGGAATTCAAACGGAGCAGGGAGAAGGCCTGAACATACGGAATCTCTACCCATTTTTTTGATCGCTCACAGAAGGTTGAAAAGATCTCTCAGTATAGAGGGATCCAGGGACCCAGAAGCAGGCCATTTGTTTTGGTTATCTAAGGGGTATGTGGGCCAATCTTGGTGCAAAACTTGTAAGTCTTGTTGGTTGTATATCGGGAGTTAGGCCAAGAGTGCCTAGGTTGTTTAAGAGGCATTGTAGAGCCGGGCGTGGTGGCTCATGCCTGTAATCCCAGCACTTTGGGAGGCTGAGGCAGGAGGATCGCAAGTTCAAAGCCAGCCTCAGCAATGGCAAGGCACTTAGCAACTCAGTGAGACCCTGTCTCTAATAAAATACAAAAAAAGGTCTGGAGATGTGACCCAGTGGTCGAGTGCCCCTGAGTTCAATCCCCGGTACCAAAAAAAAAAAAAAAAAGAGGCATTGTAGAGGAGAGTCGGCTGGGAGGGGTCGGAGTGGGTATGAGAGTGACAAATAGTGAGTGATAGCAAAACCAAAGAAGAGAGTGAGGACGAGAGCAAAGAAGAGAGTGATCGAAGGGTAGTTGGCCAGGAGGGATAGGAGTAGGTCAGCCAGGAGGGGTGAAGAAGCAGCAGCAGAAGAAGAAGCCCCCATTTTCCCGTGCTGAACGGGACAGATATATTGTCCTGAGGAGCGTCCTCCTCAAGATATATATATCAGAGAGATCCAAGTCTGTGAGACCCAGTCGTCACTGGAGTCAAACAGACATGGGGTCCAAAGGGACTGAAGAACAATGGGCCACCTTGCGCAAGGATTTTCTGTGTCCCATCCTGGACGGGAAGGAGAGACCCAAGTCCGGAGGCCAGAGGCCGAAAAAGGGCTTTCTTCAACTACTCCCAGGAAAGGGAGAGGTGGGGGGAGAGAGAGAGAGAGAGAGAGAGAGAGAGAGAGCAAGCGCGAGCGTGAGAGAGAGCTCCGTGAGGCTGGAGCTGTCAGCTGGGAGCGGCCGTCGGGCTGAAGGTGGTCAGTCTGGAGCTGTCGGCTGGAGCAGCTGCCGTCGGCTGGAGGCGATGGGTCTGGAGCTGTTGCAGTGGCTTCCTCCTCTCAGCAGCGACGAGCCGATGTTGTGTGTCCGTGTGTCTCTCTCTGTCTGATCTGAGTCTCTCGAACAGGGCCTTATATAGGGATTTCTGGTGGGGGGTGCACTAGAGCAACCCCAACGCCATTGGCTCTTTGCCCCTAGAACAGGGTGACCTTTAAGCCTATTGGCTCTTGCCAGGGGAAAAGAAACATCCTGCCTGGGGAAGAAACATCCTGCCTGAGGGAAAAAACATCCTGTCCGGGGAAGAAAACATCCTGCCGAGAATGAAACAAGGTTGCTTCTCTCAGGATGTGGAGAACTCTGGGGGGAGGGTAGCCCATCTATCATTCCCCCCTTTTTGTTTTCTTAGGAAGTGGGACGTCATATGTCAGTCTGGCTACTTCCTGCTGAAACGGGGCGACGTGGGGTGTTATGGGGGGGATATGATAAGACAGGTAGGTCAGGCTTGAGGGTGAAAAGGATTCCCAGGAGGTTGGCACCCAAAAGATGAATTTATCCTGAGGTGATGAGAAGTAACAGATGATCCCTAAGGAAAAGCTGGTTAAAGTTTCAGAACAAGAAAGACAAAAAATTATTCTGAGTCTATATCAGGAACACGAGAAAAGCAAATTTTTAGGGGATTGGTAGGAAGGGAAGAACAAGTGTAATGTGGTAGGTGTCTGTTGTTCTTTTGTGGATCCTCAGCTTAGTTGGGTAGCTGGTTTTAGTCTGGAGATAGAGGTTTTGCGTAAAGAGAAAAATTGGGAATCCATGCACAAAAGTATCGTGCTAGCCCCAAGAAGGAAAGAATCTCTTCCTTTGTCTTGGGACATGGGAGGGCCTTGATGAGGGCCTTTCAGTCTACAGTAATGGCCTTCGATTGATGGGAAATCTGAACTCCTAAATAAACTACCTGGGTCTGGGCAAGTTGTACCTTAGATGGGGAAACACGATACCCACGAGAAGCAAGAAAATTTAAAAGGGTGTAAGAGTCTATACGAGCTGTGGAGAAGGAAGGGCTGCAAAGGAGAAGATCATCTACATATTGCAAAAGAGTGGAGTTAGAGAATTCAAGGCCTTTGAGATCGGCAGCCAGTGTCTGTCCAAAGATATGAGGGCTGTCTCGAAAACCCTAAGGGAGGACTGTCCAGGTCAATTGTTGGGACCATTGAGTATCAGGATCAGTCCAGGTAAAGGCAAAGATGTCTTGTGATTCCTGAGCTAAAGGGACAGTGAAGAAGGCATCCTTAAGGTCAATGACCGAGAAATGAGTAGATAAGGAAGGAATTAGGGAGAGAATGGTATAAGGATTTGGGACCAGAGGGTGTATGGGCCTAACAGCCTCATTGATGAGACGAAGATCTTGGACTAGCTGGTATGACCCATTGGACTTCTTGACTGCCAATATGGGAGTATTATATGGGGAATGGGTGGGTCGGAGAAAGTTTTTCTGTAGAAGATCTGAGATAATAGGTTGGAGACCTCTGAGGCTAGTGGCTGGGAGTGGGTACTGGGCTCTATTAGGGAAATGCTGGGGATGTTTAAGGTGTATTTGTATAGGGTCACAGTGAGCAAAGGATGGAGTCTGGGTGTCCCAAACTTTGGGGTCTACCAGATGGGAGGGGGCAGGGTAACAGGAGGTTTCTGCATCAGGCTCTAAAATGCTAAGAAGGAAGACAGAGGAGATGGAGTGAGACGAGTCAGGGAGCAGAACTGAGCGAGGCGGATCAGAGAGCACAACTGAGGCCTGAAATTTGACCAGTATATCTCGGCCCAATAAAGGCACAGGACATTGAGAGATTACTAGAAACTGGTGGGGAAATGAATGGAGGTGAAAGCGGCAAGACAGTATGGGAGTCTTGTGGGAGTGAATGGTGTGTCCCTCTATCCCGACAACAGGGGACGATATGGTGGTGGGCCCCCAAAACTCCCTCAAGACCGAGAAAGTGGCTCCTGTGTCTAGTAGGAAATTTATGGGGTGGCCATCAACAAGAAGGGTGACCCTAGGCTCCTGTAAGGCAATGTCAACTGTCGGGAGAGGAAACCCAGGGCCCCATCAATCTTCTGCAGCTAGTCCAAGCAGGTCGGGTTTCATGACTGATCCAGTCCCCCTGCGGGAACTGGGGCAGTCAACACCCCAGTGGCCCATCTTGGAGCATTTAGGACATGGGCGCGTAGGGGGCCTGGGGTTGGGGCAAGCTCTAGCCCAGTGTCCTTCGTTCCCGCACTTGAAACACGGCCCTGGAGGTCCCCTCTGCGCGGGGTAATGGCCCCTTGTTTGTGAGGCCTGAGAGTCGGTGCCCTGTAAAGCCTGGGCCAGCATTTGAAATCTTGCTCGTTCGGCCTTTTCATGGTTCTGAAACCTACGGCATTCAGTATTCTCATCTCTATTATGATAGGCCTTAAAGGCTGTGGCCAAGATCTCGGTCTGAGGTGTTGCAGGTCCTTGCTCCAATTTTCTCAATTTAGCCCGTATATCAGGGTAACTTTGGGACAAAAAGTAAGTCATAAGGACCTGACATCCCCCTGGAGATTCAGGATCTAAATTGGTGTACTGTTGGAGAGATTTTGTTAGTCGATCTAGAAATTCAGAGGGGGTGTCTTCCCTTTTTTGTATGATTTCCTGCAGCTTGTCAAAATTAACTACTTTTTGTGCTGCACGCTTAAGACCAGCTAGTATACAAGTGGAAAACTGATCTTGCAAGGCCACGTCCCCTGGGGAATTATAGTCCCAGTTAGGGTCCCTTTCGGGGACAGCCTGAGGTCCAATGAGATGGTTAGGGTTGGTTCTATGGTTCTCATCGGCATAGGCCCTTGCCTGCTCCCAGACTCGCCTACGCTCCTCAGGGAGGAGGGTATTTGCCAAAATCATATAGATGTCATGGAAGGTAAGGCTATAAGCTTGGAGGACCCATTGAAATTCCCTGAGGTATGTAGTGGGGTCAGTGCTATAAGAGCCTAATCGTTTCTCGATTTGCACTACCTCGGTCATTGGGAAGGGAACATGGACACGGACAATTCCTTCTGGACCCGCAACTTCCCTGAGTGGGGTCAGGACTTGGGCAGGAGTAAGTGACAGAGGGTGAGCAGACATTATGCGAGATCGTGTGAGGGGTGGGCTGGAGGAGGAGGTGGCAGGAGTGGGTAGAAGTAGGGCTGGAAGGGCTGAGGGAGGGGGAGAGGTTTCAGACTGGTATGGGGGGGTGGCTCATCTGCGGATCGAAATCAAGAAAGGAGGGGGATGGTAGGGGAGCAGCCGGTTGACAGGACAGGAGGCTATTGTTGGAGCTGCTGCAGGTACAGAGTGAGGAATTCAAACGGAGCAGGGAGAAGGCCTGAACATACGGAATCTCTACCCATTTTTTTGATCGCTCACAGAGGTTGAAAAGATCTCTCAGTATAGAGGGATCCAGGGACCCAGAAGCAGGCCATTTGTTTTGGTTATCTAAGGGGTATGTGGGCCAATCTTGGGTGCAAAACTTGTAAGTCTTGTTGGTTGTATATCGGGAGTTAGGCCAAGAGTGCCTAGGTTGTTTAAGAGGCATTGTAGAGCCGGGCGTGGTGGCTCATGCCTGTAATCCCAGCACTTTGGGAGGCTGAGGCAGGAGGATCGCAAGTTCAAAGCCAGCCTCAGCAATGGCAAGGCACTTAGCAACTCAGTGAGACCCTGTCTCTAATAAAATACAAAAAAAGGTCTGGAGATGTGACCCAGTGGTCGAGTGTCCCTGAGTTCAATCCCCGGTACCAAAAAAAAAAAAAAAAAAGAGGCATTGTAGAGGAGAGTCGGCTGGGAGGGGTCGGAGTGGGTATGAGAGTGACAAATAGTGAGTGATAGCAAAACCAAAGAAGAGAGTGAGGACGAGAGCAAAGAAGAGAGTGATCGAAGGGTAGTTGGCCAGGAGGGATAGGAGTAGGTCAGCCAGGAGGGGTGAAGAAGCAGCAGCAGAAGAAGAAGCCCCCATTTTCCCGTGCTGAACGGGACAGATATATTGTCCTGAGGAGCGTCCTCCTCAAGATATATATATCAGAGAGATCCAAGTCTGTGAGACCCAGTCGTCACTGGAGTCAAACAGACATGGGGTCCAAAGGGACTGAAGAACAATGGGCCACCTTGCGCAAGGATTTTCTGTGTCCCATCCTGGACGGGAAGGAGAGACCCAAGTCCGGAGGCCAGAGGCCGAAAAAGGGCTTTCTTCAACTACTCCCAGGAAAGGGAGAGGTGGGGGGAGAGAGAGAGAGAGAGAGAGAGAGAGAGAGAGCAAGCGCGAGCGTGAGAGAGAGCTCCGTGAGGTCCACTGTGACCATGAAGGTCTAGGTGGGGTGCGGTCCTCCCCGTACAGGCCACCAGCAGGGCTGCCGGATGATCAACGGTCAGTTCCCACTGTACAAGGCCTGATGGGTTTAGGAGCTCTGGGGCGGGGGGGCTTACCAATCCGATGGCCGGTGGTGGATGCGTTCGGAGCGGCGATCAAAAATGGGTGAAGGCTGAGGCAGTTCTGGGTGATTATGCCCTCCGGCTCAGACAGGATCCGAGCCACGGCACCAATGAAGGGCAAAGCATCACACCGGGGACAGCCATGCAGCCAAAAGATTTATTCAACGGCCTTCGTGGCTGGTAGCAAAAACCGGAGAAGAGGTGCTCTGGTCGAAGGTCGAAGAGGTGGGAGAGGGGAGTCAGGGAGAAGGGAGTGTGCAAGCTCTGGACAGAAGGTGGGTGCCTGGTCGCACCGGCTCTCTGGAGCTGTTGGCTAAAGCAGCTGCTGTCTGGCTGGAGGCTGGAGCTGTCAGCTGGGAGCGGCCGTCGGGCTGAAGGTGGTCGGTCTGGAGCTGTCGGCTGAAGCAGCTGCCGTCGGCTGGAGGCGATGGGTCTGGAGCTGTTGGCTGGGGCAGCTGCCCTCGGCTAGAGGTGATGGGTCTGGAGCTGTTGCAGTGGCTTCCTCCTCTCAGCAGCGACGAGCCGATGTTGTGTGTCTGTGTGTCTCTCTCTGTCTGATCTGAGTCTCTCGAACAGAGCCTTATATAGGGATTTCTGGTGGGGGGTGCACTAGAGCTACCCCAACACCATTGGCTCTTTGCCCCTAGAACAGGGTGACCTTTAAGCCTATTGGCTCTTGCCAGGGGAAAAGAAACATCCTGCCTGGGGAAGAAACATCCTGCCTGGGGGAAAAAACATCCTGTCCGGGGAAGAAAACATCCTGCTGAGAATGAAACAAGGTTGCTTCTCTCAGGATGTGGAGAACTCTGGGGGGAGGGTAGCCCATCTATCAGCGGCCCTCAGGGCGGACCCCCTCTCTCTCCCAGACTCCTGCCTCAGGAGCATATCAGGCCTCACATTGAGAGTTGAATTGTGTTCCCCAAAAGGATCTGCACAAGTCCCAACATGAGTTCCCATGAGTGTGACTGTGTGGAAACAGGGTCTTTGTGGATGCAACTGGTTAAAATGAGGCCATGCTGGATTAGGGTGGGCCCTGAGTCCAGGGACTACCGTCTGTCCTCAGTGTCCTTATAAGAAGAGAGAGACACAGAGAAGACCGGGCAGAGATGGGAATCCTGGTCTCTTAGTCCAGGAACTCGGAGGATTGCTGGTGTTCCAGGAAGCTAGGAAGAGGCAAGGAAGGACCACCCTGGGGCACACAGACTGCCACCAACTGTCACTAAGCAGTTCAAAAGTCCACCTTGCATCTCAGCTTCTTTCTGCCAATAATCTTGAAGCAAGAAAGTGACTTTGTTAGGGTACTGCTGCTCAATTCAGTCAGAAAGGCCAGCCGTGTGCAATGGGCGCAGACACACTGGGACACCAGGGAGGCCGATTTTCAGACAGTGTGGTCCTTTGACTAGCTTTGCAACCAATAACGATGTAGTTCTACTTGCTTGGCAGCCAAGGCTGGAACCCGGGGCTCCATCAGCATATTTCACAGGGAGGTTCATTGACTCCAGGGACAGGAAGGCATTTGGACTCTTAATCCCACCCCGGGATTAGCCAGAGGCCCACAAACCAAATCCAAGCCCTCCTTCCCTCAGGGTCTGCAGGACTGAACCCCAAGTCTCCCACCTCTCCTGCCAGTCAGGGTCTGCCACCCCAAGTCTCCACCTCTCCAGCCACATTCCTGTGGCAGGTGATGCAGCTCTGTCCCCAGGCTGTGGCCTGAATGTTTGTCCCTCCCCAGATTCTCATGTTGAAACTTAACCCCAGGGTGGTGGCATTCGGAAGAGGAGCTCCCTTCCTCCACGTGATGGCCCGGCAAGAGGCACCATATAGGAGCCAGGGAGGGGCCCTGGAAATGCTGGCTGGCACCTGGATCCTGACTGCCAGCCTCCAGCACCATGAGCTGTTGTGATCCGCCACCTACTCTAAGGTAGTTTGTTACAGTCGCCCGAGCTCAAGATCCCCTCAGGACAGCAAGCTGGGGAAGCCTCCCTCCTGTCTTATCCACAGTGAACTAAGTGGCCGGAGCTCCCGTCAGTCTCTACTGCAGACAGAGCTGGTGACAGACTGTGGGTTCCACACGCACAATGCAGAGCCAGGCTTTGCTCTAGGAAACAGAAGGATCCCTTCCCCTTCTCCAGGCGCAGGGAGAGCAACGTACAAACCAGATCAAAAGCCAATCTGCAGTATTCCCGGGTAGGGCCCTCCCCTCGTCTGCAAAATCCCCTGCAGTGTCCCCCACCAGCCTGTGTGCAGCAATCCCTCCCGATGCTGGTGGGGGATAGCTGTCGGGTGGGCAGGCCACTTCCCGGCGTCCCTCCATCGCTCTTATTTGCCACACTTTCCTCGTGATAGGAGAAACTGCCCCGCTGGTGGCAAGGCTGCTGGGAGTGCTGGGGGCTGAAACAGACGTCGAGGGTTTCTCCTGGAACCACAAAGCCCACGAATGGTTCCATTCAGAACGCGCACACCACAGCTCCTCACACCCACACACTCAGGAACAGCCAAAGACAGGAAGAGTGATGGGAACGCCCACTCCCCAGCGACCCTCTAGGTACAAAGCTGACCCTTCCCCCAGAGGCAGGAGGCAGGGCCCAGGGGCTGCTGTCCTGCACCCCGCCACAAATCCTGTCAACAGCAGCCCTCGCTAACCCCTGGGTGGGCCCCAAGGCCCGCTCCACAGCTGAGATCTCACAGAGCCAAGGCCATGGGCACCAGCAGGGTCTCCCCTTTGCTCCAGGAACCCTCTTCCTTGCCTTCCTGCCCTCCACCCGTGGAGAGAAGCCTGCACATCCTATTTAAAAAGCCAAGGTGTTCTCTCCCACCCCACCCCCCTTTCCTAGCTCATATTTAGCTGAGGGGTGCATCCGAAAGAACACAACCCTCCAGAACTCCTGGTGGTCCAGCCCAGCAGGAGGGCTTCTGCTTCCTCAGGGGCTGTCACTCCACCTCCCCAGCCTGGGGTGAACAGGACCCCGCCCAGCTTCACAAGGACAGGCATTCATGCAGCCCAGAGACAAGAAGGAATTCAGAGTAGTAGGCCTTCCTCCTGCAGGGACTGAAATGACTGTTTTACATGCATTCTGGCTAAAATAAGGACCATTTCTGTTGATTCCGGGTTTACCTAACTGAATTCTGCTACACAAAGACGTTTGAATTGGCCTGCAGTCCATGGGCGTCCGGACGGCTGGAAAGAGCTGGCCTGTCAGCAGATACAGGTCTGGATCACATCCTGGTTAGGAAGTCCAAGACGAAAGTCCAGTTTAAATGGTTATGTAACAAAAATACCTGCCAAGCAACACATCCAGGCAAATAAATCTGAGCCTTTTTTTTGCATAGGATACAGCTGGGGTACAAAGCTTGTACTTACTTCAGACTTAGGGGAAAGGTGAATAAGACTACTTCCACAGAACCCCTCAAGAAGGTGGTTTAAGCCGGGCGTCATGGCGCATGCCTGTAATCCCAGCACTTGGGAGGCTGAGGCAGGAGGATCATGGGTTCAAAGCCAGCCTCAGCAATGGTGAGGCACTTAGCAACTCAGTGAGACCCTGTCTCTAATAAAAGACAAAAAAGGGCTGGGGATGTGGCCCAGTGGTCGACTGCCCGAGTTCAATCCTGGTACCAAAAAAAAAAAAAAATAGTGATGAACTAGGAGCTTCCTGCCAACAGTCACATGCCCTTTGCCTGGTCTCACTGCTCTGGGTACAACTGCGTTCCCAGGAAGATGGGTCCCTGGCATGCCAGGTAGGGAAGGGGGTTTTGAAATAAAAGTACTGGAGGATGGTACCCGTTGTCTTCATGCCAGTGATAAACGTATATTTATTTTTATTTATGTATTTGTTTTATATGATTTTATATATTTAGAAACACATTTTAAAAGTGCAGTTGTACATAAGTGTATATACATATGTATGTACACACACACACAGACACAAGCTATTAAAACATCATTTACATGTGAACCAGAGTCTGTACTTCTGGAACGACAAAGTAAGATCTCCAAAAATCTACTCATCCACAAATGGCACGAGAACACTGGCACAAGTTGTCAAAATCAACTGGTTTCAGAACTCTAGAAACTAAAGGTTTGCGACAACTTGAAGACAATTTATTTAAGTAAAATAGCTGATCTTGGTGAAATGCCTGGTGGCATCTTAACTTGCCCTACTCTCCCCTGCTCTGTTCCAAAGCAACCTTAGCTAGGACAGTCAGTGACTAGCAGAGTGGGAAGTCACTAGAGTGGGAAGGTAGGTTTGCAGCTCCTTGAACGTCCAGCCCGACTGTCACTGTCTGATCCACAGCATGGCTCCAAGAAAAGCTCTTTCCCAGGGCCCATCTTCATTTCACCAGACTCAAGAGCTCACTCTACATGAACAGCCCGACAGGCAGATATATGGCAAAAACATCAACAGAGGTGGGCATGGCGGTGCATGCCCGTAATCCCAGCTACCCAGGAGGCTGAGGCAGGAGGATCGTGAGTTCGAGGCCAGCCTGGGCAACTCAACAAGACTCTGCCTCAAAATAAAAAATAAAAGGGCTGGGGACATAGCTCAGTGATAGAGCACCCCTGGGTTCAACCCCCAGTACAGACAAAACCAAACCCCAATCACCACCAACACTGTAACCACCCATGTTACCAGTCAGAGCTAACAAGAGGCTGGCCAAGAAACAGGACAAGCCAGGCCTGGCAGCACGCACCTGTAATTCCAGCTACTCAGAAAAAAACCTAAAAGGAAAAACTGGGAAATGAGGTATCCATAGGGGGCTCGGAAAAGCTCTAACACACTCCTGGGAACCTAGACGCCCGCATGTGCAAAGCCTGGGAAGGCCACGTTCTTACCTCTCTGCTGAGGCAGAGATGTGAGCCGCCAGCCCGAACATCACGTGTTCTTTTTGCTTTTAGTGCAGGGAACTGAACCCTGGGCCTCCCAATGCTAAGCAAGTGCTCTGCCACTGAGCTACACTCCAGCCCTTTCTGTTTGATTTTATTTTGAGACAGGGTCCCACTGAGTCACTCAGGCTGACAATGAACTTGGGATCCTCCTGCTTCAATCTCAGAGTAGACAGGATTACAGGTGTGCACCCTGGCTTGAAGGTGTATTCCTTTTTTTCTTTTGGTACCAGGAATTGAACCCAGGGGTGCTTAGCCACTGAACCACATCCCCAGCCCTTTTTATTTTTATTTTGAGACAGGATCTTGCTGAGTTGCCTAGGGCCTTTCTAAGTTTCTGTAGCTAGCTTTGAACTCAAGATCCTCCTGCCTCAGCCTCCTGAGCCACTGGAATTACAGGCATGCACCACCAGGCCCAGCTTTGAAGGTGTATTGTAACACAAACCCAGAATTCCTCTGTAAAGACTGGAAGACTTATGAGTACAAGGTATTTAAGGAGATTTCTGTCCAATCATTAGCTGACTCACTCAGCTGAGCACTGACTTCAATGATCACATACAACAAAAAACAGATTTTACCAAATTACTCCAAAAAAAAAAAAAAACCATTAAATGATAAATTAGGTAGGTTGGTTTGATTTACAGAGCTGACAAACTGTAATGCTTGAAATGTCCAATTTTGGGGAGGAGGAAGTAGCTCAGTGGTACAGCACATGCTGAGTATGAGCGAGGACCTGAGTTCAACCCACAGAGCTGCAGATAAATAAATTAAAATGTTCGGTTTCAAGTAAGAAGTTATAAGCACACATTAAAAACAAGGAAGTATAAGGACTGGGGTTGTGGCTCAGTGGTAGAGTGCTTGCCTAGCACATGTGAGGCACTGGGTTCAATCCTCAGCACCACATAAAAATAAATAAATAAAATAAAGGTATTGTGTCCATCTACAACTAAAAATATTTAAGAAAAACAAGGAAGTATGACCCCCGTGCACACATTTGTGCATGCATGTACAGGTATGTGTACACACACACACATACACACACACAATCAATAACAATTGTCCAAGGAAGCCTAGATGTTGAACTTACTTAAGAAAGACTTTAAATCAGCTAAATATATTGAACAACTAAAAGAAACTATGAGGATGGTCTCACTAAATAGAGAATATCAATAAAGAGATAGGAATTATATTTATTGATTTATTTTTGTAGTACTCGGGATTTAACCCAGCGTCCCTGTGCCACTGAAATATACCTTGGGCCCTTTCTATTTTTCATTTTGAGACAGTGCCTTCCTAAATTTCCCAGGCTGGCCTTGAACTCACGATGCTCTTGCCTCAGTCTCCCAAGTAGCTGGGATTACAGGTGTATGCCATCGTGCCTGGAAAAGTATTAAAAAGAACTAAACAGAAATACTGAATACGACTGAAATGGCAAATTCCAGAGAAGGCTCAAGGTAGATTTGAACAGGCAGAAGAAAGAATCAATGAACTTGAATACACACAGGTCAACTGATTATCCAGTTTGAAGAACAAAAAGATAAATAAAATAACAAAAAGGAAGAGTCTCAGATACCTGTGAAGTCATCATGATGCATACCAACATAAACATGAGTGTCCCAGAAGGGGAGACAGGAAAGGAAAGGATATTTGAAGAAATAATGGCTGAAAAGTTCCCAAATTGAATGGAAAACACGAATTTGCCTATCTAAGAGGCTAAAAGATGACCCACAGGATAAACTCAAACAGACCCACACTTAAATGCATCAAACTGTTGAAAGCTTAACAAAGAAATTTTAAACTAGTAAGAGAGAGAGTCTTCAAGTACAATTGAGCCTCCATAAGCATTACAAGCAAGTCCTCACTGGGAACCATGATGCCAGAGACAGGAACAGCTGTCAATCAAGCAAAGCTATATTCCTCAAAAGAGGAGACATTGAGATATTTCCAAATATGAAAAATTTGGGGAAATTAATAGCTAGCACCCTCCTTACAAGAAATATCCAGGGGGAATCCTTCAGGACACTGGACAGTACCTAGCTTTCACCTAAAGAAAGAACACTATGTAAAGGTGACCATGTAAATAAATATAAAATGTGAATATATTTTTGTTTGTAACAGTTTTAAATTCTATCTGATTTAAATAACAACTGCATAAAGCAGTACTTATAAAACTGTCAATGAGCTCTTACTACATGAAAATTTAGTTTGTGTAAATAATACAAAGGAAGAGGAAACAAAGCTACAGTGGAAACAGATTTCCACTGAAACTAAGTTGGTATCAATCTGAACTAGGCAGTTTTAAGTTTTAAATTTAGTTATCCCCAGGGCAATCATCAGCAAAAAAGCTCAAGGGAGTATGGTAAAAGAAACATCAAAGGAACTAAAATGATAGAGTAAAAAATATTGAACACAAAAGAAAGCATTAATGGAGGAAGAGAGGAACAAAAGGATGTAACTCAGAAAACAAAAATAAAAGACAGATGTATTTGGATTGCTATAGATGTACACACTTTTTTGGTATGTGTGGTTGGTGCAATCACCAGGAAGGTCTATGCAGTGAGATACACTCAAAAGCACTGTGTATAAATTAAAATGAAATTCTGAAAAAAAAAAAAAAAGAAAGAAAGAAAGAAAAAGAAAAAAGCTCAAGTAACACATAGGAAGGCAGAAAAAGAAAATAGCAAAAACACAAAGTACAAACAGAAAACAATAAAATGGCAAATTTAAGCCCTGCCATATTGATAATTAGGCTAAATAAATGTGAATGGTCTAAACATGCCACGTGTGCAGATAGTATGTCCTCCGACATAGTGGACAAAAGTGGCACTTCACCTCTGTAGTCTTCTCCCAAGATCACAGTCCCAAGTTTATCATGAGCAAACACCAGCCAATGCCATGTGAGGGTCATTCTGCAAAACACCTGTAAGGACCTCTCAAAACTGTCAAATCATGAAAAACGAAAGTCTGGTGGTGTATATATCTGTAAACTCAGCAACCAAGGCAGGAGGATTGGAAGTTCAAGGCCAGCCTCAGCAACTTTGCAAGACGCTGTCTCAAAATACAACATTAATAAAGGACTGGGGATGTAGCTCAGTGGTAGAGCACCCCTGGGTTCAATCTCCAGTACCCAGGTGATGGGTGGATGGGCAGGGAATTTAGTGCAACAAATTTTCCTTTAAACACTGCTTTAGCTATATCCTATAAATCTTGATTGTTCTATTTTCATGTTTCCAAATATTTTCTAATTCTTTGCGAGATGTTTGGCCTTTGGATTAATATGGTTTTATAAACAAGGAATGGTTTACCTTGGGGACTGGTCCACCAGCACTTGGAAAGAATATGGACTCTACTTGTTTGTGAAGGGTCCAATATGTGTCAAATAGACCAAAACAGTAGTGTTTTCCAGGTCTATATCCTTATTCTATTATCTCTATGGAGAAAGGTGTGTTGAAGTTCTGGCTGTACCTGTGAATTTGTCAATTTCTCCTTTCAATTCTGTTAGCCTTGGTTTCATAGAAGAAGCACTTTGAGCCGGGTTCGGTGGCACACGCCTGTAATCCCAGCACTTGAGAGGTTGAGGCAGGAGGATCGCGAGTTCAAAGCCAGCCTCAGCAATGGCGAGGCACTTAGCAACTCAGTGAGACCCTGTCTCTAATAAAATACAAAAAAGTCCTGGGGATGTGACCCAGTGGTTGAGTGCCCCTGAGTTCAATCCCTGGTACCCAAAAAAAAAAAAAAAAAAAAAAAAAAAAAAAAGAAGCAGCATTTTGCAGGGCTGTGGTCTGGATTGTTTGATCCTCTGTGTGGAGGTGTTAAGCTGGGGAAAGCTTTGAGAGGTGACCTCTCATGTGAGGTCATTAGGTGGGTGAGCACTGCCGTGGAAGGGATTAACGCAGGTCTTGTGGGGTTAGTTGTCTTAAGAGAGGGCTGATACACCACCCCACATGACATTCTTGGACTTTGACACGCAGCCAATTCCCTTTCTGCTTTCCCACCACATGTGGCAGACAGGGGCACTCGGCACAGGCCAAACAAATGAAATTTCAGCAGCCTCCAAAATTGTGAGCTAAACCAATCCCTTCTATTTAAAAATTTTTTTCTCCACATTTTTATTGGTGCATTATAGTTGTAGATAATGCTGAAATTTGTTACATATTTGTATATACACACAATATAATGATATAATTTGTTCAATATAATTCCCAGTACTTCTCCTTCCCCTTTCCTCCGTCCCTTTACTCTACTAACCTCCTTTTCACTTTCATATGTTCCCCCCATCTTCCGTTTTCTTCTCTAGCTTCCATATATGAGAAAAAAACATACAACCCTTGACCTTGTGAGTTTGGCTTAACATAATTCTCAAGTTCATTTTCCAGCACTTGGGAGGCTGAGGCAGGAGGATCATGAGTTCAAAGCCACCCTTAGCAATGTCGAGGCACTTAGCAACTCAGTGAGACCCTATCTCTAATAAAATATAAAATAAGGGCTGGGGATGTGGCCCAATGATCCAGTGCCCCTGAGTTCAATCACAGGTACCAAATCCCATTTCCATTCATCTGTTGGTGGACACTTAGGCTGTTTGTGTAGATTAGTTATTGTAAATTGTGCTGCTATGAACACAGGTGTGCATGTATCACCATAGTGTCATGACTATTTCTTCAGGATAAACACCAAAGAGTGGTACAGCTGGATCATAGGGTGGTTCCACACTTAGTCTTTTGAGGACCCTCCATACTGATTACCATAGTGGTTGTACTAATTCACAATCCCACCATCTGTGTAAAAGTGTCCCTTTTTCTCCACACCCTCTCCGCATTTATTATTTTATATTCTTCATGACTGCCATTCTGACTGGAGTAAGATGAAATCTCAGCAAAGATTTGATTTGCATTTCCCTAATTGCTAATGATGTTGAACAACTTTTCATATATTTGTTGGCCATTTGTATTTCTTCTTTTTTTTTTTTTTTTTTTTTTTTTTTTTGTGGTACCGGGGATTGAACTCAGGGGCACTTGACCACTGGGTCATATCCCCAGCCCTTTTTTGTATTTTATTAGAGACAGGGTCTCACTGAGTTGCTAAGTGCCTCGCCATTGCTGAGGCTGGCTTTGAACTCACGATCCTCCTGCCTCAGCCTCCCAAAGTGCTGGGATTACAGGCGTTCGCCACCGCGCCCGGCTTCGTATTTCTTTTGAGAAGTGTCTGTTTTTCTTCATTTGCCCATTGAGTTGTTTTTGGTGTTAAGTTTTTTAGTTTTTTATGTATTCGAGATGTTAACCCTCTGTCCAAAGAACAGCTAGAAAGATTTTTATCCCAATTCTTTAGGTTCTCTCTTCACATTCTTGTTTCCTTTGCTGTGCAGCTTTTGAATTTGATGCTATCCCACTTATTAACTCTTGGCATTATTTCCTGAGCTTTAACGGGTCCTACTGAGAAATCATTGCCTGTGCCCAACATGTCAGAATGTTGAACCTACATTTTCTTCTACGAGTTACATAGTTTCTGGTTTAATTCCTGGGGTTTTGATCCATTTTGAGTTACAGGGTGAGAGAAAAGGGTCTAAACCTCTTTTTTTTTTTTTTCATTTGCTTTAGTTGTACACAATGCAATGCATTTATGTTTACGTGGTGCTGAGGATCGAACCTGGGTCGCACACGTGCTAGGTGAGCACTCTACTGCTGAGCCACAACTCCAGCCCCAGCCCGGGTCTAAACCTCTTTTTAAAAATGAAGTACACAAGCTGGGTGCAGTGGGGCACACCTGTAATCCCAGCACTTAGGAGACTGAGGCAGGAGGATCATGAGTTCAAGGCCAGCCTCAGCAATGGCAAGGCACTTAGCAACTCAGTGAGACCCTGTCTCTAATAAAATATAAAAAAGGGCTGGGGATGTGGCCTAGTGGTCAAGTGCCCAAGTTCAAGCCCAGGTACAAAAAAAAAAAAAAAGGACACAGCTTCAGGAATTATAGAGCAAACAGCAAACAGCCTAATACAGGTACATACATATTTTGGGCTGTAAATTCTCAGTGAATTGTCTCATTATCATGGCTGCTATGGCCAAGCTAAAGAGCACTTTGAAATCCAGGCAGGGGGTTGGGGTTGTAGCTCAGTGGTAAAGCACCTGCCTCACATGTGTGAGGCAGTGGGTTTGATCCTCAGAACCACATAAAAGTAAATAAATAAAGGTATTGTGTTGACCTACAACTGAAAAAAACAAAAAAATCCAGGTAGGCAGATGGATCTGGACCAGGGTACCACACAGGGCAGGCACGACTGGCACAGAACACTGGGAAATCTGCTCTGAGGAAACCAGGGTGAACCTGCATAAGAAGAGTGGAGGATGGAGGGGGCGATGAGCTGGAGGTGCTGCAACAGCCCACCTGAGGCCACAGCTCAGTGTGAGCGAGCAGGGCTCATTTCATAGAGCACGACTCTCCCCTAGCTCATTTTAACACAGCTAAGAGACTTCATGGACACAGGTGTATTTGTCTCTTCAAATCAACCCATTGGAACATGACGTTTATGAACTTTATATAAACATATGGTTTATGTGTACGTTTTTGTACATACGTACGTGTATACGTGAACATATACATACACCAACATCCACACTGTTGCCGCCAGAAAGGGATTTGCAGCCCGGAACGGCGGCGCCGTGGGAAGGAGCCCAGAGACAGGATGGAAACGAAAAAATTCTTTTATCTTTCTGTCTCTTGTAATTTCCAACACCACATACACACTCTCACAAGAAATTGGAATTACAACCAAACTAACTTTGACTCAATAGCATTTTTCTAAGAGGTGTCACTAGCTTTGGTGTCCTCTGTAGGTACAGCAAGTTAGTGATGTTATTATTTTTACCAGCAGTAGGACAATATGATGATGACAGTTTCAGTGTTATGGTATTTATCTAATAATAACCAGTAGTACTATCTATCTGGTGGTGCTATGGGAGGTGGTGCAGCTCTTTAGGGGTGAGGACTAGTTTGTAGCCTTCGGGTACATGCAGGTGTGTCCTTCAAGGGGCTATCGGGACTCCTGCTCCTCATCTTTCTCCTTTTCACTTCCCAGCTGCCCCAAGGTGAGCAGTCTCCTCTGCCACGCGCTCCCACCACATGCTGCCTTGCCGCAGGTCCAAGAGTGACTAGGCCAACTGACCACACCCCGACTCCAAGCTACTAATGCTGTGGGCCAAACTAATCCTTTCCTCCTTTTAAGTTGATTGCCTTGGGTATTTTGTCACAGTGATGAAAAGCTAACTAACAATAAATATTCTTACATTTTAACAGAGAAGAACACCAAGTTTAGGAATTGCATAGCAAACATTTTTCTATTTTATTTATAACAGTAAGAAACTGGAAACAAATGTCCAACAAAAAATTGGTTTAAAAAATCATAGAATCATACTTTATTTAAAATGGAACTGTGAGTGGTCATTAAAAGTACATTGCAAAGTATTTAGTGACATAGAACTACTTTCATGTTATCTCAATGTGTTCCTAACAATTTTCTATCCTCAAACTTCCTGCAATTCTTTATCCGTCCTCATACAGACTAACTTTGCCTCCCACTGTACTGAGAGACCTCAATCAATCTGAAGACTTCTGTAATGAATCACAACAGTCGCCCACCAGTCAGCACATCGGCTACACATGCTCCTCTGCTGTGCCAACAGCTGGAACATCCCTGTGAGACCAACCCCTCCACTGGTGCCCGAGATCCCTCCCTCTGCGCCACCCATTGAAGAAACTGAACAGCATCACAATGTCACCAGAGGGCGCTCTGCACGAGGAATCCTGTAAGCTACTCCAGAGCACCAGTCCCCAGGCACAGGCAGGAGCACTCTTCATTTACACAAGCTACAGGAGAGAACAGAGAACAAAGCGCATAAGCTCATGAAATCACCAACTCAGCCACCCGACTACCCATCCCTGCCTGGGAAAACACGCAGCAGGCCACGTGTGATGGCCCAGGCCTGCAATCCCACCAACCGGGGAGGCTGAGGCAGGAGGGTCTAGAGTTCAAGGCCAGCCTTAGCAACTCAGCAAGGCCTTAAACAGCTTACTGAGACCCTGTTTTAAAACAAAAAGGGCTGGGGATGTAGTTTAAGCACCCCTGGGTTCAACCTCCCATACCAAAATAAACAATTTTTAAAAATCATGCAGCAGAGAAAAAATAACACAAAAACTAAATGATTTAAATACTCTTTTCTGGGTAAATCAAAGAACACAATGAATTAAAATTTTAAAACTAAGACCAGAAGTGGAAATAATGAAATAAGAGTTGATTGATCTCAGAAATGATATAAGGGAAAGAAAAACAAAACCACAAAAAAAAAAAATTACAGGGCTGGGATTGTGGCTCAGCGGTAGAGCGCTCGCCTAGCACATGCGCGGCCCGGGTTCGATCCTCAGCACCACATACAAATAAACGCATTGTGTACAACTAAAGCAAATAAACAAAGATTTTTTTAAAAAAAATTACAACTATTAACAAGATTTGAATGAAAGCATAGTAAGAATTATTGAACAAAAGCAGAAAAAGGAGAAAAACAAAAATGAGATGAAATACAATTTAATGAAGAGCAAGAAAACCTGTTATAGAGAGGAAGAACTTGCAAATGTCAACACACAACTACAACATGACAAATGAAACCAAACGGTCATTTGAATAACTGTGAATGGGCTTAAATTCACTCATTGAAAGAGTCTGTATTTACTTCACAAAGCAAGACCCAACTACATATGTGCCTACAAAAACCAGAACTAAAAATTATTCAGAAAAGCTAAAAATAAAGCAACGAGCAAGTGAACATTAAAAAGTAAATGGAGCCAGGCACAGTGGTGCACATCTGTAATCCTCATGGTTCAGGAGGCTGAGACAGGAGGATCGGGAGTTCAAAACCAGCCTCAGCAAAAGTGAGAAGCTAAGCAACTCAGTGAGATCCTGTCTCTAAATGAAATACAAAAATAAAATACAAAATACAAAATAGGGCTGGCTCAGTGATTGAGTGCTCCTGACTTCAATACTGGTACACACACACAAAAAAAAATCAAAATGGAGCATGCCAGCAGCAACTCAAGAGGCTGTGGCAGGAGGATCGCAAGTTTGAGGCCTGCCTCAACAACTTAGTGAGATCCTGTCTCAAAGTAAAATAAAACATAAATAAAAAGTGTATGGGGAGAGCTGGGGTTGTGGCTCAGCGGTACAGCGCTCGTCTAGCACGTGCGCGGCCTGGGTTCAATCCTCAGCACCACGTAAAAATAAAGGCATTGTGTACAACTAAAACAAAAAAAACAAACAAAAAAAAAAGTGTATGGGGATGTAACTTGGTGGTGAAGTGCTACTGGGATTAATCCCAGTAAACCAACCCCCGCTCCCAAAAAGGGCAAACTGAAACACATTTAAAGTTGCAGTGTAGAATCTGAAACCATATCAATCATCTTTTTTCTTGTAAAAAATTAAAATTAAAATCTATTAGTCTACATTGTAGATTGGATGGATTTTTCCCCAGAGATAATTTATAACATCATGCATTACTTATTGGGAAAACATTAGTTTACTAATTTAGCCAGATCTTCCAAATGTTTTATTATATGGTATTTTTAAAAAATCATTCTTTAACATTGCCAATCTTACCAAAAAGTCTTTAGGTCTAGGAAAGCTTTCAAGCTCACAGAAGCAGATCAAAAGCTCTGGAATTGTATTTTCATTCAAAAGTTTGACTTTTTATCACTGATGACAAATATTTTCAATTGTCCCCCTTGAAGAGACAAGTACACTCACTCGTGAAAAGTGCTTGCCATCTATGTGCTTAACATCTATGTGTTAAAATAAAAGAGTACGCCCCTCACATAAAAATAGTGTTCATGATGAAACAGGGCTGGGAATGCAGCTCAGTGGTAGAGTGTTTGCCTAGCATGCATGAGGCATGGGTTCTACCTCCAGCACAGGAAGGAACGGAGGGAGGGAAAAAGGAAGAGAACCCCCACCTAAATCTACTTGCCAAAAAAGCAGCACAGGGCTTTTTGTTAAGAATGCCACTTTAGTGTGCAGAAGTACTTCCCCCATCTTCATACTTTGCTGCACTCATGTTGAACAGGCTGCATGGTCAAAGTTAAATAATATCCGCACTGGTTACTATTTTATCAAGGACATCTCTGAATGAACTTGTGAACATGGCACTGAATGTAGATGTTCCCAGAAGGGAATTCTACTCAGGTTTTAGACACTGGATACCCTTGGAACAGACACTCTGCTAGTGGAAATTCCTCCACTGTTTCCTGGTTAAAGAGAAGGCTGACTTTCTTATTAAAGTAAAACATAATTCATCATGTTAAGAAAGTCTCCATCCAATGAGCTTATCTGCAGAAAACCTTAATATACACACACACAAATCATTTGCATCTACACACTAACAATCTGAAAAAGAAATCACAGACTTTCTCTTCACAATTGCATCAAAAAGCTCTCTGCTTCCTGGCTGTCATGAGTGTCCAGTGGTCCCCTGCCACGCCTTCCTACCATGACGTTCTGCCTCACCATGAGCCAACCACAGACTGAGACCTCAGAAACATAAAAAGCCTCTGACTCCTTATGTTCAAGTTCCTTGATGAAATCTGCATGGTGATCCAACAATGGACTGCCAGCCAGATGACATGGAGCCCCAATTCCCTTGAGATTAAGGGATGAACTAAGCAGGGACTTGAAAAAGATCCCTTTTGAAATTAAAAACACCTTCCTGATAACTGCTTTTACTTCTTCCTGTTGAGGACAGACTTCAAGGAAACAGGAGACTGACTGACTAAATTTACTTATGTTTATCACCTGGGTTTTGCTTCTAATGTAACTGCAATCTAGCTGCTTCTCCCCAGTTTACTGAAACTGCAAAACATTCATTTTTCCTTAAAAAAGAAAAAAAAAAAAAAAAAGAAATCACAAAGTCCCTGGACTGAAGTACTGGAGTTGATACTATTAAGCTGTCAACACTACCCAGAACACTCTACATATTCGAAGCAATCCCTATCAAAATCCCAATGACTTCTGCAGAAAATAGAAACACCCATCCTAAAAGTCATATGGAATATTAAGCAACATGGAACAACCAAAACAATTGTGGAAAAAGAGCAATGTTGCTCACACTTCCTGATTTCAAAAGTTACTACAAACCTACAACAGAAAAACTATAATCAAAATGACTGATGGGCTGGAGATATAGTTCAGTGGTAGAGTATTTCCCTAGCATGAGTGAGGCCCTGGATTCCATCCCCAGGACTGAAAAAAAAAAAAAAGACAAACACAAAGACAGCTACAGAAGTGTTTTTATAGTAATTAAGGTAGTCTAATATTAGAGAAAAAGATTGACACATACCAGAGGGAGATTACAAATTAGTGGGGGAAGCACTCTTTTTAAATTAAATGATACTTGGTTATTACTACAGGGGAAAAAGGAGAAGAAAAAAGAGCAGAATGAAGTCCCTATGTCATACCATCAAGAAGAAAAGAGGGGCTGGGGTTGTGGCTCAGTGGCAGAGCACTCGCCTAGTACGTGTGCGGCCCGGTTCAATCCTCAGCGCCATGTAAAAAACAAGGGCATTGTATACAACTAAAATAAATAAATTTTTTTTTAAAAAAAAGAAGAAAAGAAATCAAGTAGGCTTACTTCTTCCTTTCCCCATTTAATAGCTCTTCCCACATGTGAAGTACAAAGGGCCTGGCCACGTGCCTAACTTTGGCTGATGAGTGGTTAAAAAGTGATGGCAACATGGCTTTACCCTCTAGAGATTCTGCTAATTCCCAGGAAAAATCGGAGAAAGGCGGGACAGGACTGCCAAGCAGACCTGCTACATGAGGCAGAGCCAACCCTGCCAAGGCCAGCTGAGATCATCTTGAAGATGCACAAAAAATAAACATTATGGTACTGAAAGTTTCATGTTGTTCGTTAAACATCATTATTGTGGCAACTGTTCACTGATAAAATTTCCAATGAATTAAAATATAAATGGCCGGGTGCAGTGGCGCACACCTGTAATCCCAGCACTCAGGAGGCTGAGGCAGGAGGATTGCAAGTTCAAAGCCAGCCTTAGCAATGTCGAGGCACTTAGCAACTCAATGAGACCCTGTCTCTAAATAAAATACAAAAAAAGGGCTGGGGATGTGGCTTGGAGGTTGAGTGCCCCTGGTACCCGTCCCCCCCCCCCAAAAAAAAATATATATATACACACACACACATATATATATATGTGTGTGTGTGTGTGTATAAAGCAAAATGCCAAGAATGTTATATCATTTCATGGCCTCAAGATAGAGAAGAATTTTAAAAATAAGACATAGACATAAAATCAACCATAAAGAAAAAGTATTCTGCCAAAATTAGTCAGACTCAAAGAAAGTGAAAAAGAGCCAGCAAAATGGGAGAAGACCTGCCCACATTTTTCAAAGGACTGACTATATCAGGAATACATAAAATCAGTGTATAAAGGACAGACTACTAGAAGGCATTTCACCAAAAATCAAATTGCAAAGTCAGTAAGCATAAGATAAGATGCTGGACTTCATGAAAACAAAGCTATGCAACATTATTTGGGTTAAAAAAAAAAAATTAAGCCGGGCGCGGTGGCACATGCCTGTAATCCCAGCACTTGGGAGGTTGAGGCAGGAGGATCCCGAGTCCAAAGCCAGACTCAGCAATGGCGAGGCACTTAGCAACTCAGTGAGACCCTGTCTCTAATAAAATACAAAAAAGGGCTGGGGATGTGGCCCAGTGGTTGAATGCCCCTGAGTTCAATCCCTGGTACCAAAAAAAAAAAAAAAAAAAAAAATTAAAGTACCGACAGTCCAAGTATTGGCAAGGAGTTCTGTGTATACACTTTATGGGATGTTGACTAGGGCTCTGTTGTTTTCTCAAAGACCAAAAGAATACTTGAAGAAAACACTCTGAAATTACTACTTGACTATTTGATGTAACTCCAAAACGTTTATCAACCATGACTCAACTTTCCCTTTAAAACTCTTTGTAAAAGGAGTACTACTCTTAATTGCTTTGCTTTCCTTGGTTTATTTTACTATCTTAAATTGATACAATTCTCCTTGGCATACACCATGGAGATTAATAAAAGGAGTTTGTATGTGAATATTTAAAATAACAGTTTGCATTTAAAAAAAAATTTTTTTGTAGTTGTAGATGGACAGAATGCCTTTATTTCATTTGTTTATTTTTATGTGGTGCTGTGGATTGAACCCAG
Source organism: Tamias sibiricus (assembly GCA_025594165.1). Classification (NCBI taxonomy): domain Eukaryota; kingdom Metazoa; phylum Chordata; class Mammalia; order Rodentia; family Sciuridae; genus Tamias; species Tamias sibiricus. The sequence continues at coordinate 6,157,427 of CM046670.1, forward strand.
TGACTCATGCATGCAAGGCAAGTGCTCTGCCACTGAACTACAGCCCCAACCCAACAGTCTGCATTTTATAAAACTAAAAATAACCTAAATATCCACCAATAGTATAATAAATTATAACATGTTCATAAATAAAATGCTATACAGGGCTAAAATAAACGAGTGAATGACAGCTGCATGCATCCACATGAATGGATTTTAGAAGCATAAGGCTGAGTGAAAATAGCAAATCTCCCATTAATATACAGCATATGATACTGTTAACCATAAGCAAAACTAAACCTATGTTTAGTGACTTATACACGCCTGGTAAATCACAAGAAACACAAGCGAAGAACACAAATATCAATGACAGACAAACTCAGATGGGGAGAAGGGCCAACGGAAATCCATATATCTGTGTAAATGTATTCTGTAATATTTTAAGATACTTTGGACAATAAGTAGTAGTATATTTTTTTACCTTTTTATTTCTATTTTATTTGCATGACTTCTTTTCACTATCCAAAACCTAGTAGGAAAAAAAATTACATAATTTTTATACATATTAATGTCTAATTAGGTACACCATCATTCTCTTATACTTTTTAAACAATTCCAGCAAAATTCATCCTAATAATCATCTAATAATATCTACTACAAGAGGAAATGAAAAATTAATTTTACACATAATTTTTCCCATATATTTCATAAAAATAATTAAATTATTTTAGCACAATTTCTAATTCCAGAGTAATCTTTCATATTTTACAACACAAAAATGTCTAGAAATAAGCACCTGTGGCTTTCTAATATTAGCACATGCCCAAGGGAACATTTTTGTTTTTTTCTCTTTTATTTTGCTCAAGAGAACTTCTGTCATATACATATTTCACATACACTTCAATTTAATTTTGACCACCTCCATCTAATAAATGGTAAGTGAAAGAACACAAGTGACTACAATTTCTCAATAATCTTTTCTCACAGACTAAAAGAATACTAAAGAAAATACTTTGAAATGACTACTAGTATTCTTTGATGTAACTCTAAAATGTTTATCAACCCATGACATACTAACGTTCCAAAAGTATGCCATTTTATTTATTTGTTTTATTTCCCACCCCATCCCATGATATGATACAATACTGGGGAATGAACCCAGGGGTGTTCTACCACGAGCTATATCCCCAGATCACTTTCTAACATTTTTGAAACAGGCTCTCACTGACGCTGGCCTGGAGCTTGTGATCCTCCTGCCTCACCCTCCCAAGTCACTAGAGTTACAGGTGTACACTATCCAGTCTGGCTTAAGTCATTATAACAGAAGTACCACTTCTCTAATTGCTTTTGTTTCCCTTAGTTTAGCTTAGGTATTAAAATTAATTCCAGCTGGCTACAGTGATGCACGTCTGTAATCCCAGCACTTAGGAGGCTGAGGTAGGAGAATCGTGAGTTCAAAGCCAGCCTCAGCAATGGCGAGGCAATTAGCAACTCAGTGAGACCCTGTCACTAATAAAATACAAAAAATGGTTGGGGATGTGGCCCAGTGGTCGAGTGCCCCTGAGTTCAATCCCGGTACCAAACAAACAAACAAACAAACAAAAACAAAACCAGTTAACTCCACTGAAGGTTTTAAGAACATTATAATTTATATCAGTAATGAATGTAACTATTCCTTTTAGCTACAAGAAAAAATAAACAAATAATCCAGGCATGGGAGCACACACTTGTAATCTCAGGAACTCAGAGGGCTGAGGCAGGAGGATCACAAGTTCAAGGCCAGCCTCAGCAACTTAGTGAGACCCTATCACAAAATAAAAGGACTGAGGATGTAGCTCAGTGGTAAAGTGCCCTTGGGTTCAATCCCCAATAACAGAAATAAATAAATAAATAAATAATATAAAATACACATACACACCAATAAATAATTTTCCAAATGGAAGTAAATTCTTGGATGATAATCAGTCCTAATATATCCAATACACTAACCTATAAGACATTTTCCCTAAATAACAGTATCTTTTCAAATTTTCACATGTTAAAATATATCTTTAAAAAAGAAGAGCAAAAAATTTTTAAAATTATACTTACTTTAGCCAACAGTTCCTGTGTTTCAGCAGTAAGTGGAGCATGTGAAAACTTGCAATATTCTCCCTGATAACATTTTGTTCCTGTATGGTAAAACTTGCAAGGATATTCATGTAACCCAAATGTTAAGGAAGCGAACAATTTTAATCAAACTGAAATAATTTGTTTTTCACTTAATGACTTTATTTTTCCTACATAAAGACCTTTCCTGGAACTAGAAACACTGAATTCTCTATTTAAAATATAAAACTAGATGGGCCTGGTGGTACAGGCCTATAATCCCAGCAACTTGGGAGGTTGAAGTAGAAAGACACAAGTTTGAGGCCAGCCTCAGCAACCTAGGGAAACCCTGTTTTTAAAAAAGACTGGGAATATAGCTCAGTGTAAAGTGCCCCTAGGTTCAATCCCCAGTACTAAAACAAAATACATTTTTACGACTTTAATATTATTTTCTAGAAAAAGTTAGAATTGGAGACTCCTAGTCTTTTTTAAATTTCTTATCAGTTGTAAATGAACACAATACCTTTATCTTACTGATTTATTTTGATATAGTCTTGAGAATCGAACCCAGTGCCTCACATGTGCTAAGCAAGCACTCTATCACTCCCCAGCTTTATATAAACAAAAATTTTGTAGCCGGGCGCGGTGGCGCACGCCTGTAATCCCAGCACTTTGGGAGGCTGAGGCAGGAGGATCGCGAGTTCAAAGCCAGCCTCAGCAATGGCGAGGCACTTAGTAACTCAGGGAGACCCTGTCTCTAATAAAAATACAAAAAAGGGCTGGGGATGTGGCCCAGTGGTCGAGTGCCCCTGAGTTCAATCCCTGGTACCCAAAAAAAAAAAAATTTTGTGGTGACCAAAGATGCTGTCACTCTCAAAGGTTTATGTTCCACATTTTTACAACATGTCTACACCATACACAGAAAACAAGCACACCAAATTAAGCAATCCCAGCTTTTTTTTTCCCTAAAGAGTACAAATCCAATTAGTCAAATGTCACAGCAGAAAATTTGTCGATGTCTTTCTGGGAGCTGTGTAGGTCTCATGAACCCACTATTCTACCGGGATTGAGCAGAAAGGATCTTCATTTGAGAGATTTTCTAAACAATCCCTCTTTTCTTTCTTACGGGAAAAGAAAAAAAAAAAATCTATGTACAACTTAACCACTTTGATACTAAGTTGTGCTTAGATAGTATAATGTTATAGCTTCAACACCGGCTTCACTAAAAATTTTGCACATTTAAAACATTCATGTACATATCTTGTGATAAAGGATATTATGCAAATATAGACAGTTTTCTCCTCTGGTACAATAACCCTGTACATAAAACTTACACATTTCCTTTTTCTTCTCTATCTCTGCATCATGGTTAAATTTACACTGGTCTCCCTGGGCCAAAAAACAAACAACAACAACAACAACAAAAAAAAAAAAAAAAGAGAGACAAATTATTATTTCTCTTACTTACATAACTGCAATTTAATTCCTACTAAACTTCAAAGAAGCAATTGTAGAAAGATCTAAAGTCTTAGAATATGGTCTAATTCTTAATGTGTTATTTCATAAACTCATGATATGTATCTGCTTAAAATTTTCATAAGCCCTAAACATTTTAAAAACAAAGTATATTTTAAAAAATCATCTATTTTTTAAACATAAAAGAATATTTCACTAAAATTTTTGAACAGAACAGAACCTTCTCCAGGAGGAAGCAGTTATCAAATCCTACAGATATGATGAGAGTGTCAAATGGAAATAGCAGGGTTTTATTTAGTACATTAGTACATTTTTGTTATCACCTTACATTTTAGTGTGTGTACATGTATACATGTATGCATACACACACACACACACACACACACATTTTTTTTCTGTCCTAGAGATTGAACTCAGCGGTGTCTAACCCCTGAGCCCATCCCCAGCCTTCTTATTATTATTTTTTCTTTTAAGACAGGGTCTGAGTTGCTGAGGCTGGTTTTGAATTTGCAATCTTCCTGCTTCAGCCTCCCAAGCTGCTAGGATTATAGTTGTGCACCACTACATCCAGCCATTTTAGTATATTTTTGCTCACATATTTTTATACCTTAATACATTTCCTTTCAAGAAAATATTTGCAAATTTGTTTTCCCTGGCGTTCCACTGTATGTTGGTTGATGAATCCCTGACTCATTCTCACATGCTGCTGCTTCTCTTTAGGTTGATCTTCCTTTAAAAACAAAAACAAAACATCAAATGTGAGAAAAATAAAAATATTTTACTCTTTCACACAAAATTAAACTATGTTTAAAAATACTACTATGCCTGTTCTTTCTCCTCTTCTTATTCTTCTTTTTTTTTGGTGTGTGTGGTACTAAGACTTGAACCCCAGGGCACCCTATCACTGAGCTACATCCCCAGCCTATATTTTATTTTATTTTGAGACAGGGTCTTGCTCAGTTGTTCAGTCTCCCAAGTAGCTGGGATTACAGATGTGCACCAACCATGCCCATCCCAAGTCTCCTAAAATGGCCTTCACATGTTAAGATTTGGACTTTTGTATATCAGTTTAGAAAACTTTTTTTTTTTTTTTTTTGTGGTACCAGGGATTGAACTCAGGGGCACTCGACCACTGGGCCACATCCCCAGCCCTTTTTTGTATTTTTTATTTGGAGACAGGGTCTCACTGAGTTGCTAAGTGCCTTGCCATTGCTGAGGCAGGCTTTGAACTCGCTATCCTCCTGCCTCAGCCTCCCAAAGTGCTGGGATTACAGGTGTGCGCCACCGCGCCCGGCTCCAACATTTTTTTGTTGTTGTTGTTTAGTTTTCAACAGCATTTCATCACTAAATATTAGTATTTGTACAATTTAAATATTTTATTATACTTTGCCCTTCTTTTGTAAAAATGAATGAAAATGAAAGCAACTTCACTTGTGATAAAAAGTGAATCCTAGGGCCAAAGATCTCTAGAATAATGGAGACAAATTTGGGAAATCATAGGATGAACAAAAGCAGTGAAATCAACAGTTTTCACAAAGTGTTCACAGGTGTGAGCTGAGGATACAGACCAGCTCAAGTTAATAAGCATAACAAGAAATAAACCATTAGAGGTGGTGTTAAAGGTGTAAAAATGAAATATTTTTATATAAGAAAACAGAAGAGGAATTTAAAAATCCACTTCAGCTCTTTAGAAACATAAGCTACTTTCAGTGTGTAATTTGTGGGACAGCTTACAGCTTCTACACATCAAATCAATAAATACAGTTTTAGGCACTAACTGTAGAGTCACTTATGTGATCTGCTCTGCAATAATGTCAAATTGTGATGTGTAAAGACCATCAGAATTATGCCCTGGATATATGCCTCAGCTTAAGTCTCTGGCTTCCCCTGATTGCGTTGTAGAGTCTGGCCCAGGCTCACAGCGTGGAAGGGCTGCCAGCCCTGACTGCATCATCACATGAGTCAACGTACCAAACAAGAGTGAGCATGGAATAGGATGAGGAAACAAGGGTCAGCCCCAGTGTGGTCCTGTCTGACTACGGGCAGTTACTGAACCCTGGAGCTTCAGATTTCTCATTTGTAAAATATGAAGCAGGGATAAATTTCATATAAATATGTTTCAATTTATGTTGCTGCCTGAAGCGCTTGGAGCAACGGAGCCGCGGGAAAAACTTCAGAAGCAAACTGGAGACAAACAGCTTTTTATTCTGATAACTTTTCTTTCTGGTTCTAATAACGAATAACACACGCCAAAAACACACCCTAAAATGGCGCTGACCCGATCAGCAATCTCGGCCAAGTCACTCGAGATCCCGCAACAAATCCCGTGAGACTACGGGTGGCGACAATGGCCAAATCTCCACGGCTCATAGTCAACTGCAATTAAAGTCAATCCCCAAACAGGGCTCCTGCAAATTTATAAAACTTGCTTTCTTTGTTTTGAGAAGGGGTCTTGCTACGTTGCCCAGGCTGGTTTCAAACTGCCTTAGCCTCCCAGGTAGCTGGTACAAGGTACACACTACTGCATCCAACTAATATCTGGTTTTGTTTTTTTGTTTGTTTGTTTGTTTGTTTTTTGGTGGTGGTGCTGGGGATTGAACCCAGGGACTTCTGCATGCTAGGCAAGCACTCTACCAACTGAGCCATATCCCTAATATTTGGTATTTCTAATATTTTTGTCCCCCACACAGGGGGCTATGACCAAGTCTAATAAAAAAACTGCTAACCAGTTTTAAAGCCTCAGAAAAGCAGAATTCAGAGGAATCATTGATTGCTCTACCCTGAATACATCTGTAGACCAAGGAAGTGAAACTTCTACAAAGCAAATATCAAAATATTGGGACAACAATGGGTGGGAGACTTGCTAAGGCAATGCTCAGAAACAGCACACCTGTTAGGAACCCATGGGTGAGGGACTACAATAAAGTAAGCTTTATGCCTTCTGTGGCCTTTGAAATGTCTGCAGGACTATTTAATATTCTTTCAGCAACACTAAAAAAAAAAAAAAAAAAAAAAAAAAAATCAAAGGACATGTGCTCATGTATTCAGGGACAATAGGGAAAATACTAAGGCTTAAAATGGGTGCTGGCAGCTAGTGTGAGAGGAAAGGCTGTTCAAAGGTAATCAGGAAGACCACAGAGAGCCCGCTGATGGTAAAGGGAGACCTACTCCCACCTGTCAACATCACATAACAATTCCTGTCACTGAGGTTTGAGACAAAATCCTGCAAGCAAGCAGGTACCCTATAATCATATGTTCTCATACCTCTTTCTGTGAGCCACTGTTCCTCAGTAAGGCATTTGGTCCTTTGTTTCCAGGGCCAGGCCATTTTCGTTTCATTTTCTTCTGTTTACCATGCTTGTGACCAGATTTAGGGTTTTTGTTTTTTGGTTTAGCAGCTAAAAACAAGAAAGTTTATTTTTAAAATGACTTAAGAGTCTAAACAGTATCAGGGTAACTAACATATCATCAATCCCAATTCATTCCTATTGAAAACATATAACATATTATTGACAGGAAACAGACACAAGCAGTGGAAACAGGAGGTTAAGGAAATAATTCTATAAACTGGGCCCACTATGCTGATCCACATGCTTCCTCTTTTAAAAAGCAATTTACCTGCAGCCCTGCCTGGCTTAAGTCGACAGGATGTGTTACATTCCTCAGTAAACTACCTGCTATCTGCAGGGGTTATGCAGGTCCAAAATGCAGACAAAAAGAAAAAAAGTTACCCTGAAGCCGTGGGAAATACACAAACACACACACTTTTGTGACCCTTATACAGATGAGATCCCAGAACTCAGGGAGATAAGGGTAATTCCCTCTAACCATAAAGTCTGTAAAAACAGGTTCGAATTAGAACGTTTAGCATGGGCCAAAGTGACCTACAGTTGTCATGGCACTGGTGGTGGTCTGAGCTCATCCTGCTGTCAATCAAAGTCAAGGTGGACCTGGGCAGGACTTTATAGAAAGTTCCCTGGGACCCCCGATAAAACTGGAGGGCAAGAGGAGTGTACCATCCTTCTCCTGAGAGGACCCACTCTCTCCCTTAGAGTGTCCCCTTTCCTTCTTCCAGTCACTGCTACTAAACTCATGACTGTTACTCTGGGTGACTTATCTGAAATCTGACATAATTACAAGAACTGGAGTTCAAAGCAGGGGGCCCTCTGTGCTGCCTCAACGTCACAGAAGGCCTCTGCCCTGTAACATTATTAGGGGAAAAAGCAAGTTAATTAATGAAATCAATCTTGTAAGCTACAAGCCAGATCCTTTGGAACTGTTCAGGCTATGATGATCTAATTAGGAACTGACACAGCATTGCAAGAGAAAAAAAAGATGTTTCTTATGACCTCACATAACACAGATTTTTCACTGAAAGTATTTTTTTATAAATTAGTCTATAGATGCATTTTGAATAAAAGAAACACTTGCAGGGAAAAAAACAGTAAAAGAAAAGCATTAAAAATTTGATTTATAATTGTCATTTGCCCTCCTATCTACGTTAAATCACGTTTTTAAAAAATTTTTATTTGCTTTAGTTGTACACAATGCGTTTATTTTTACATGGTGCTGAGGATCAAACCCAGGCCACACATGTGCTAGGCGAGCACTCTACTGCTAAGCCGCAACCCCAGCCCTTAAATTATGTTAATTTTAATTGTGTAAAAGAACACATTTCTCCCAGCTCCACCAAAAAAACAAAAAAAAACACATTTCTGCGTGTAGTCTGACATACAGCCATTCCAGCCACCACTTTATAAGTGACAGCAATGCAAGCAGGCACTTCCTGTCTCCACACATGCAAAAGCCAGGGTGTTAGCCTTCTCCCTTCAGATAGTGACCACAGCCTTTGACAAGAGCCTGCCTGCAGCCCCCCAGCTCCTCCTGTGAACAGTGAGCATTCATACACGGCACGGCCAGGTCTCAGGTAGGGTCTGAGACCATGCAAGACCTATGAAAAGATCCATGAAAACCACAACCTCATCATGAGGTAAGTGCAGGAGAACCCCCTGCCTGTATAAGGGCAACCATGACTGCTTCTCTGGTTAGACTTTAAATGGTACAATAGTTTGGTGCTTACCCTGCTGGCTATCTTTTGCTCCTTCTTTCTTTGCAGATTCTTCAGAAAATGGTAGGGGCTGAGCAGCATTTGCCATCTCTTTAGCTTTTATGTACTGCTGAAGCTCTTTGGCAAAACTGTCTTCTGGCTCCAGGCTGCAGACATCATTATCACTGTAGGAATCATAGTCCTTACTTCTTGATTTTCTATGGAGCAAAACCTTTGGTGATGCTGTGGAGTTTCCAGAATGCCTAAACTAAGTAACAAATTAAAATTCCAATTTTAAAAACTTAGTAAGGCTGAAAACAACTTGGTAACACAGAAGAAATAAGACTGATCATGAATGGATCATTGTTGATTCTCAGTGATGGGCAGATGGGGTTCAAATACTACGTTTGCCACTTTTTTATATTTGAAAATTTTCAGAAACTGGCCCGACATACCCATTCTTAAAGATAACTTAAGAGAAGACTAAAAATTTCTATACTGTATGCATTTTACTAAATTAAAGTCTAAACCCCAATCTTAATTACTGGATAAGAGGGGGATTATAGGATTACAATTCTCACAGCACATTTCTTTCTCTTCAATGATGATTAAGTTTAAATATTCTGGTTCAGGAATTCAAAATTCCAAAAAGCACCCCACAAACTGTAATAGCCCAGTTGAAAACCCACTTTAACTTAAAATACATCACAGCTACCAAAGCCAAGTCCTTCTCCTGGAATTCACAGAAGTGGCACCAGCAAATACCACAAGAAAGACTGCCCCTGTTCTCTTTATGACTTAGCATTCATTCACTTGTTCACCAGCTTTGTGGTGCAGGGGATGGAATCCCAGGGCTTTGTACATGCTCAGTAAACACTCAGCCTGCCCTATTTTACCTTTTGGACCAGTTTTCTACCTTGTTACAATTCATGTCCCAAGGCAACAGCAGAAAACCCAAGCACCCAATGGAACAGAAACCCAGTGATGGGGCGCCCAGGCTGACCATAGCAATTTCTGCAAAAAAAAATTCCCAAGTACTGGTTACTCAGGTGACTATAATTGGTGACATAGTATATTTTTTAAATAATTAATGTGTGTAGTACATAAAAAAGAATTTTTTTAAATGACCAAGTACAAAAGGGTTCCTATTCTGATGTCAGGAGGAGATGACATGCCCACCATTACAGTGGCCAAAGATCCTGCTCCAAAGCATACTGTGGTGCGGCTGGAGATGTAGCTCAGTGGTAAAGCATTTGCAGAGCGTTTGTAAGGCCCTGGGTTCCACCCCCAGCATCACACTCTCTCTCCCATACACACACACACACACAGAGCATGCTTTGGGGACTTGGTCTCTTATTTACTTTCACGTGATATCTGACTAAGGCAACAAAACAAAATCAAGAATAATTTAATGGTTTACTTTTGATGGTTAACTTCAAGGCTAGGAATCATATCACCAGAGGACTGCAATCAGCCTAGAAATGAACTTGCTCCCTGATTAAAGAATTCTCAGGCTGAGGAAGTTTCTTGATCTGACAATGATTTCAATGTACATTGTATCTTCATTGCACTAGACAAGACTCCAACTAATCTGACCACCTTCAGGTCACCACATTCTTTGATCCAAGTCTTCATGGAAGAGTACCCTTACCATAGGATACATGTAACTTCCGGACTGACAGATCAAGGGTTGGCAAACTTGAGTTTGGCCACTTGTTTCTGTAAATAAAGTGGATTTTTGTGTGTGTGTGTTTGCTTTTTGGGGTGATTGGGATTGAATCTAAAGCCTTTGCACTTTAGGCAAGTGGTCTATCACTGAGCAACACCTCCAGCTAGCTCCCCCTGCCTTTTTATTTTGAGACAGAATCTCACTAAGTTGCCCAGGCTGGCTTTTGTTCCTCCTGCTTCAGCCTCCTGAGTCACTGGGTTTACAGGCAAGTGCTACCATACCTGGTGTAAATAAAGTTTTACTGGAACAGTTACATCTGTGCACTTACGTCATATCTTAGTGGTGACAGAGACAACGTCACCCACAAGGTTGAAAAGATTCATTAACTGGTGTTTCACAGAAAAGCTGGCCAACTCTTGTGATAGATTATTATGTTTACCTTGGTTTTGGCCTTTACCAAGTACAGAGGAAACCAAAATATTATCCATTATACAGCAGTCTCCATGAAGCTTAATCAAATGCCTTGAGATTTCCTCCAGTGTATTTGAATCAAAATATTACAACAATCCAGATGAATGATTATGTGCCCCCACTTGCATAAACACACAGGTCTACAATGCCAGAGCAGACTCTTTTGCCACAGCAAAAACATGCCTGATTTGTACTGAATGATGATTTGGCAACATTAATAAAACCAGGACCATCAATTATGTTATTTTATTACAGAGATGAATACTGCTAATGATTCTTTTCAGAGGGCTCTGAAATACATAAGATACAAATGATGCTTCTTCACTTAGCTTGCTATAAGTTCGGCTTCAGTTGTTGTTCTGTATATAATTTACAAAGTACACAAACATGAGACAGGGCACAGTGGCACACACCTACAATCCCAGGGACTCAGGTGGCTAAGGTAGGAGGATGATCACAAATTCAAATTCAATGCCAGCATGGGAAACAGTGTGACTCTGTCTTGAAATACAATTTTATAAAGAACTGGGGACATAACTCAGTGGTAGAGCACTTGCTCTTGTGCAAGGCCATGGGTTCAATTCTTGGCCCTGGGGGAAAAAAAAAAAAAAAGAAGTATACAAACATGATATACCCTTTTTCTCCTTTTGTAAAGAAGTCTAAATAAAGTAGTATTTTTTTTCTCAAGTGAAAGTATTATTTTTTGCTCTTGATTCACTATGGTCTATTGAATGAGTAAGGTCTCCTGAAACCACAAAGAAATAAAACTGAGTACAGACGACTGTGTGGATACCTGTGTGTGCACAGGGTGAGAAGTAATTCAGAGAGTTCGACAACATTTTCACAGGAAGTTATGCTCTTAAGGTTGGCCTTAGAGTGGAGTGTGAGAGACAGCTATAAATAAGGATGAACTAAAATTCTATCTATCTAAGAACAGACAAAGTTATTATGCAAATTCTCTCTTCCCCACCATTCACCAGAACGCAATTAACCAGGACCTTTTCAGCTTGGGGGCGGGGTTTACCCAAGGAAATTAAACACATCATCTGCTGAAAGCTAAGGCTACTCACGTGGGTACTAACTCCTCTACAATGAAATACGGATCATTTTACTGTTGAATTAGATGGCAGTGTCACATTTATTATGTAATGATAACACAGTGGTGCCAAAGAACACAATACATGCTGACACTAAAATACTGAGTATTCACCACAATATTCCCAACACAAGAAAGCAATTGTCAGGAAAATCAGAAGATTGAAAACAGATTATTTCAACACAGATTTCTTTCTTCAAAGAAATAAAAAACAAAAGCAAGGCTATAACCAAAGTAAGTTTCTGAGTGGTTCACTTGCTAGACAAAGTGGTGGCGAGTTAACTCCAGTCACACTGGCTGCAGCTGTTGAAGAAATGTTTCTAAGAAAATGAAGTTTTTTAAGAGAGTTGGCCTTTTGGCAAGAACAGCTGCTCAAACACAAGAAGAAATTGGGAGAAATTCCACCATATAATTTTTAAATAAGGCAAATGATTTCAGTGACGTTCCTGGCTCTTGACAAGCTGGCAGATGTCAGCGATGCTGCTCAGTATCAAAGCTGCTCAGTATCGTGGTGCTATCCAAAGTTAAAACAGGATCAAGACTTCCATTGCCACAACTCCAACTGGGGTCCCAGCAGTACTTGCACACTTTAACACAAGGACAAAGGGAAGTGCCACTTCAAAATCCACTTAATCTTGCCAGAGAGGCACCTCCACCAAGACCAACAAAGAATGTAATAAAGTTCCATGAATGCCCTCCAGGCAATGAATATGCTCAATTAAAATCACACACTTGTGATCCCAGTGGCTGGGGAGGCTAAGGCAGGAGGACAGCCAAGTTCAAAGCCAACCTCAGCAAAAGCAAGGTGCTAAGCAACTCAGTGAGACCCTGTCTCTAAATAAAATTTTAAAAGGGCTGGGGATGTGGCTCAGTGGTTAAGTGCCCCTAGGTTAAAAACAAACAAACAAAAAAATACATGCAGGTGAACTGATAGCAGTATTTAGCAGTACCTATCTGTAATCAAAAGACCTTCAGAGTTGACACAGATACAATCCCACAATACATCAGTAAAACACGTGAATCTTTACAATCAACTTTGATGATAGGGAACAGTAACTCTAAACCCCAATTAAGCAAACAATTATCCTACAAAGAATCTCGTTATTCTTTTTTTTTTTTTTTTTTTTTTTTTTTGTGGTACCGGGGATTGAACTCAGGGGCACTCGACCACTGGGCCACATCCCCAGCCCTTTTTTGTATTTTATTTAGAGACAGGGTCTCACTGAGTTACTAAGTGCCTCGCCATTGCTGAGGCTGGCTTTGAACTCGCGATCCTCCTGTCTCAGCCTCCCAAAGTGCTGGGATTACAGGCGTACGCCACCGCGCCCGGCTAAGAATCTCGTTATTCTTATTAGAAGACCTGTATTACATAAACTCAGTTATTATATGTTGAATTTTGCCAATAAAATGTTGTTGAAATTTGTTTTCTCTTTCATTACATAAGTAGCTACATAATATCCTCAATTTCGCCTCTCAGCTTTAAAAAAACCTAAAAATATTTGCTGTCTTGTTCTACAGAAAATGCTTATTAAAAAGCCAAAATAAGGGGCTAGAGTTGTGGCTCAGTGGTAGAATATGTGTGAGGCTCTGGGTTCAATTCTCAGCATCACATATAAATAAATAAAAATAAAGGTCCATCAACAACTAAAAAGAATATATTAAAAAAAAAAAAAAAAAAGAATGCTCTGGAAATGGGCATTAATGCTAACACCACCATTGAGGTTTCTACCTATTAAAGAGAAAAAGAAAAAGCAAGAATAAATGAAAATCTGGTCCAAAAAAAGTAGTATGATTCAAGGAAAATAACTCAAATTTTAAAAAAAATAAATACACAAAGACATTCAAGATTTTTTTTAAAAATGCTGGAACAAAAGCAAGCCCTTAGTTTTTAAAAATTATGTATTAATTTTACTAAATGAATTACATAAAAATACGCTTGTTATTATACAGAGTCAGGTCTATTAAAGCCATGAAACCATTCTGGATCCTGCTATATAAATACATAAAAAAAAAACTTCAAAATCAATGCTAGTAAAAATATATACAAATACATATATACACATATATACTTAAACACTCAATTTTTCCAATTTTTAAGTATAGTTCCCCCCTTGGTCTGAAATTCTCAGTTATTTTCTATCCCTCCTCTCGTGAAGATCAAACCTTAGAGCTCTTAAATAGTTAAAATGATTTATGAAATAAAGTTAGATAAAAAGAAAATTTCTTTGACTATAAGGAAAAAAGACAAAGATAAGCAATAAAAAAAAAAGTCTCATACCTGAAGATATAAATAAAAGTCAAAACTACCAGAGCACTAAGCACAACAAATGAAAAAAGCTTCACAGTCCCATCCAATGTAAGAACACCAAGAATAAAGGGAAGAACCTAAAAGCTTCCAAAGAGAATAGGACACTCATAAAGGAACTAGAACCAATTTACCTTTGCCACACTGGACAATAGAAGACAACTGAACAATGATCTCAAACTTAATTTTGCAGCCAAACTATCAATCATGAGGATAAATTCAAGATTATTTTCAGAAATGTTAACAAACTTAAAAAATTTTATCTCCTTCACATTCCTACATATGGGTGTATAATGACCAAATGAGAAACCAACAGCTAGTAAACAATATTTTTAAGATGTAGAGCTGCAGGTGGAGCTCAGTGGCAAAGTACCTGCCTGGCATGCACAAGGGCCCTTGGGCTTAACTGCCAACATCAAAATAAATTTTAAAAATGTAATTTACAATAGTTTCATCAAACATTTAGCAAAAAATATAATAATATAATAAAAAAGCACATAAAATGTAGGATAGCCACAAAGAAAATGATAAAACTACTGAGCAAAACTCAGGAAGGCATAAAGATTGTACAATATTTTAAAGATTTCCATTCCTCCCTGAAGGATCTATAGATTCAATGCATTCTCATTGAAAATCCCACCAGGATTTTCTGTGGCTCTTCACAAACGGAGTCTACAATTTATATAAAAATGCAAAGCGCTTAAAATAGTCAAGATACTCAAAAGAAGAAAAACAAGGAGAACAGACTTGCTCACCTAACATCAAACTCAATATAAAGCCGTGATAATGAAAGCAGTGGGGTCTTAGGGATGGGGCAGACAAACCAGTGGAAGATGCACACTTGATTTTGACAAAGGTAACACTGAAAATCCAAAGAGAAAAACAACCCTTTACCCTCCCATGGATGGTGCTAGAACAATTAGGTGTGGTAATTACAAAAAGAGTAGAACAAAATTAGTCTCAACACCTCATAGTGATTATAAAATTCAATGTGAAAGGCTGAATAATATAAACTTTTAGAAGACAATGTAAAGAATATTTTCATTATCTTAGGATAATTAAACAAAAACCTAAAGCTCTAAATAAAGGAAAAGATTTTAAGAGCTGACTATATTAAAATTATGAGCATTTTTATTTAAAACAGTGTCACTGATGGAACTAAAGCTATGAAATGAGGAGATATCTTCAACACACAACCCATAAGAATGAAGATTAAAAACCTACTCATAATCAGAAGAACTACAAATCAAGAAGAAAAAAAAAAATCACAGGTAATCTAATGCAGATGGGGGAAGGACAAGAAGAGGTGAACCCAAATGGCAAACTTATCAAAAGACAATCCTTGTCTGCAGTGATCTGGAAATGAAAACCACAACATGGAGATACACCACACCCTCTTCAGATGGCAAAAACAAGGCAGTAATACTAAGCACAGGCCAGTGTGGGGAGTAACAGACGCAGCCTCAGACACTGCCTCTAAAAATATGAACTCGCAGCACCGCTCTGGCCAAGTCAGTTGTGATGCTCATATTTTATTTTTTATTTACTTTTTTGGTACAGGGACAGAACTCAGGGGTGCTTAACCACTGAGCTATGACTCCAGCCCTTTCTATTTATTTATTTATTTATTTATTATTTAGAGACAGTGTCTAAGTTTCTTAGGGCCTCACTATATTGCTGAGGCTGGCCTTGAACTTTCGATCTTCCTGCCACAATCTCCTGAGTGGGATAACAGGCGTGCACCAGGGCACTTAGCTGATGCTCATACTCTTAAGGTTCAGCAGAAGGTAAATGCAGAGTACATGTATGGCAGAGTACAAGTAACAGAAGGCAGTAGCATTGCCCCGACCACCAAAAATGAGAGACTTCCCAAATGCCCACCAATCACAAAAGTTGTTATATTCAATAATGAAGTATTATGTGGTCACGAAAAAGAACAAAGAAGTAATACACAATATTTGTGAATCTCATGAAATAAAAACAGGCAAGAAAAACTGCATTCCTGGGCAATGACTACCTAAGGAGCAAAGTGATGCATACACAAGTTAGGACCACAGTCATCTCTAGGAGGAAAAAGGGGCTAAGACCCAGCAAGGGGGCAGCAATGATTTCTTCATTTGCAGTGTTTACTTGGGCACTCTCTTTTTTATTTTTTATTTTAAAAAATGTGTTCTAATTAGTTATACATGATAGCAGAATGTATTCTGACATAATGTATATATGGAGTATAGCTTCTCATCTTCTGGTTGTACATGATGTAGAATTACACTGGTCATGTAATCATATATGCACAAAGGATAGCAATGTCTGATTCACTCTACTCTTTCCTATTCCCACTCCCCCTTGCCTCCCTTCACTCCCCTCTGTCTAATCCAAAGTACTTCTATTCTTCCCTAATCCCAGTCCCTTATTTTGAATTAGCATCTGAATATCAGAGAAAACATTCAGCCTTTGTATTTTTGGTGGGGATTGGCTTATTTCACTTAGCAAGATAGCCTCCAGTTCCATCCACTTGCAAGCAAATGCCATAATTTCATTCTCTTTTATGTCTGAGTAATATTCCATTGGGTATATGTACCACGTTTTCTTTATCCATTCATCTATTGAAGAGCACCTAGGTTGGTTCCATAGCTTAGTTACTGTGAACTGCACTGCTATAAACATTGATGTGGCTGTGTCACTGTCATATGCTGATTTTAAGACTTTGGGTATATGCTGAGGGTGGGATAGTTGGGTCAAATTGTGGTTCCATTCCAAGTTTTCTGAGAAATTTCCATACTGCTTTCCAGAGTGGCTACACCAATTTGCAGTCCCACCAGCAACGTATGAGTGTACCTTTTCTGCACATCCTCACCAACATTTATTGTTACTTGTATTACTGAGAATTGTTGGGCACTCTCCTTTAAATGAGTCATGACACTATCCATGTGTTCACCACACATTTGTGAGCTCTTTGCTCACAAGAACTGGGCTGAAGCATCTGCTTGGGAATAACCCAGGTATCCATCTTTTCACAGAAGTGTTTTTTGGAAATTACTCAGATGACTATACAAGGTTCCCTAAGCCTGTCTGCTGTGGCAGTTAACACACAGACTGAGGGACCGATGAGTGTGAAAGACTGGGCCTGCATGACTGAAGCAGTATAAAGTATCTGTGAGAAACTGAAGTGGCAGCTTCTTGGTGTCAGCCTCAGCAATACATGCCCGAAAAGGCAAAGAAGAGTTGACGTGGGCAGCTGAAAGCCTTCCCAAGGTATGGAAGATGTCAGCCTGCTCTCTCTTCTCTTCTATATCCTTTGTTAAGTAGAAGAGTATCCTATGAAAGCCCACTTGTGTCTTATGAGACTCACTGCCAATACAATGAGTGGTGTTAAGATTCTATAGTTAAAGTTCACAACTAAGCCGGGCGCGGTGGTGCACACCTGTAATCCCAGCACTTGGGAGGCTGAGGCAGGAGGAGCACAATTTCAAAGCCAGCCTCAGCAATGGTGAGGCACTTAGCAACTCAGTAAGACCCTGTCTCTAATAAAATACAAAAAAGGGCTGGGACTATGGCCCAGTGGTTGCGTGCCCCTGAGTTCAATCCCTGGTACCAAAAAAAAAAAAAGTTCACAATAGAAAAAGTTTAGCCAGGCATAGTGGTTCACATGTATAATCCTAGTAACTCTGGAGGCTGAGCAGGGAGCATCTCAAGTTCAAGGCCAGCCTCAGCAACTTAGCAGGACCCTGTCTCAAAATAAGTTAAAAAGACTGGGGATGATGTAGCTCAGTGGTAAGCTGCCCCTGAGTTCAACCCCCAGTACCAAAAAAAGGGAAAGTTCAAAAGAAAGAAGAGGTAAGAGAGAAGTAGATATTGGCCTTGTTGTGTTGTGTGCTGTGTCCTTCCAGAATTCTTCTGGTGAAGTCCTAACCCCCAGTACTTCACAATGTGACCTAATTTGGAAACCAGGCCCTTACACATATAATTAATTAAGATGGGCCCTAATCCAATATGACTAGTGTCCTTAAAAAAGGGAATGTTCAGACTAACATAGGCACACAGGGAGAATGTCATGTGAACACAAAGGCAGAGATCAGGGGGATACTTCCATGACCCAAGGAAAGCCAGAGATGCCAGCAATCCAGCAGAAGCCAGGGAACAGGCCAGGACAGATCCTTTCTCGGGCCTCAGAAGGAACCACCCCTGCCAATGCCTCGTTTTCAGACTTCCAGCCCCCAGAACCATGGAGCAAGAATTTTTTTTTTTTTAATTTCTATTTTTTAGTTGTAGATTGACCTTTATTTTATGTATTTACTTTTTATGTAGTGCTGAGGATCAAACCCAGAGCCTCACATGTGTGCGGCAAGCACTGAACTACAACCCCAGCCCCAGTGAATTTCTTTTTAAGCCACATAGTTGGTGGTATTGTTATGGCAGCCCTAGCAAACAAATACAGACCTTAAGCTAGATACACTAATGCTGTTAAGTTAGCAAATCAAATCTCTTAAAAATTTTAATCCAATTTAAATGAAAGAAGTTTTAGAAACAATCTATAATCAATTTCAGAAATAAGGAAAGTGAACTTTGTTACAATGTTGGCATATCATCCATCTGATGTGGGGGAAAACAGAAAAAATAAAAATAAAGGTAATTTCTAGAATCAGTTTATGTTAAATGACAACAAAATTACTGAACGCTAACTTTTTAAAAAAGTGTGACCAAGTTTCCTTGATGTAAGTTAACTGGTCTCCAAACTCTGACTACAATGAGACAAACAGAATCCCTCATTAATTTCTCACATCCATTCCTAGCTGTTTTTTCAATATCCCAACTTAACCTTACTTTTTTGGGAATTTGCTCACACGCCAGTTTTACTTCCCATTTTATTTTCTCTTCTTGTGTTTCTTCAACTTCTGTATCATCTATTTCATCATCGATTCTGCAGCAAAAATATCAAATAACACAAAAGGGTTTTTTCAACCTGAAAAGGGTTCATTCCATAGCGTTAAAATTTAGTGCTTTGGCTTGTCTTCAATTCCCTCAAAGAAATTTCATAGTCTACTCCAAATACTCCATATAAATAATGTACAAAATTATGATGAGCAGTAAATGTCAAGATGTGTTATGAATAAACCGCAAGGCTGAAATTCTAGATCATACAATCTTAATGTTAAAGAATCAGCAATTACTTGAATCATCCATTCATCCATCATTCCATTCACTCAACAAATAATGAGTAATCATCATAAACCAGGCTCTGAGCCTTATATCCTGGTATACAATGATGAAAAAGACAAACTTAGTTCTTGCCTCCTAGAGCAATTTTGATAAATGTGATAGGTAAAAGTCCATCCAAGAGGAACATTCAACTGGGGCCAGAGGCTGTCTGAACCTTGAAGATATGCACAAGAAGGCACGTCAGGGAGAAGGCGGGATGCCTTCTGCAATTAGGAGAGACAAACATTCAAATGTTAAGACAGAAAGGGAAAACTGTTTTTAGACTTACAAGGATGAGAAGTTGACCAGGCATTCATTACTTCATGTGAAATAATTACCCGAGGATGTTCCAGAAAAAATAAAAACTAAAAATGAACTCCAGAAAGATGAAGTGATGGGAAATAGAAGATCCTATGAACAAGTGTGTGCCCTAACACCACACCCTATCATTCTTCGCTGTGCACTCCAAATCCTCATCCACCTTCCTTAAGGTCCAGGATGATGAGTCCTCATGTTACCTGAACTATGAGCAGGATGGCACAGGGCTGACCACCTTCCTGACTGGCAGCTTCAGGAACACTGTGCTTGCATCATTTCTTCTCCCTCACTGGCTGCTACTTCTCAGTCTCCTCTGTTGGTTCCTCACCTTCCCAAGTGGTCCTTGTACTTCTCCATCTACATGCCCATGGCTGGTGATCTCTTATTGCTTCTAGTACCACCCACCGCATATGTAGCTGACTTCAACATTAAATCTCCACCCCAGATCCCTCCCCTTAAAGCAAACAAAACCAACTTCCTATGCAACACACCTACCAGCCATAATATCAACATACCCAACGCTGAACTTGATCTTCTCCCTGAACCAAATTCTCTAACTTACGCAGTAACTCCATCCTTCTAATGATACTGACCAAATTCTTCTTTCACATCACCCATCCAATCTCTGAGGAAATTCAGTTTATGCTATTCCAAAATATATCTGTACTTGGCTACTTCTTGCTACTACATGACCCAAGGTGCTCCCACTCCCCTACATTCTACTCTGAACACAACCAGAGCAACCCTGCTAAAAACCTTAAGTCACATGTGGCTCAGAATAAATGCCCGATTCCTTATGGCACCTGCAAGTCCCCACATGAGCCACCTCCTCAAACCCTCCTCAATACCTCCCAGACTTTTGGTCCTACCCTCTGACTCCATGCCAATAGTCACAATGGCCACCTAGCTCCCTGCAACCAACCACAGCACACTCACTTTGCCTCTGGCCCCTCCCACAGAATGTGTCTCCACAATGTCATCAGTCCCCACCTCCTTTGGGTCCTGATTCAACTGTTACCAAAGTTATCAAGGAAGCTTTTCCTTAACTACCTCCTTTAAAACATCTAAATCCTCTCTACCATCCAACCAGTCATTTTTCTCCATGGCATTTATCATCTAAAATACTACACATCTGCGGATCAGCTGGTTCCCCCGCCAAACACACTTCATGACTACCAGGATTTTTGGCTTTTGTTGGTTCACTGCTATAATTCCAAGGCCTAACAAGTCTCCTATGTAGTAAGTGTCCCAATAAAAATGTAAAAAGTTGTTTTGAATCAATAAGAAGTATTCTCATTACACTTACTAGGAAAAACTCAGAAACCATAAAACACAAATTAATTTCATTGCATAAAACAAAATACTCCCCTACACTCTTAGTGCACTGAATAATGTCACAAGTAAAATTAAAAAACAAATTAAGAGTAAAATAAAGATCCTAAAATCTGAAACAAAAAGTCCAAGAGCCAAACAGAAAAATGGACAAAAGATACAAATGAGCTGATGGTTCACTCTACCATCCTTCACCTATGGATTGGCAAAATTCCAAATGTCTGATGTACTGGCTCTTCTGTCCAATGTATTTTCAAACTGGTAGCCGCTATTGTTTTCCTATGTCCCTGTTTTCTTTTTTGTGATGAGCCACCTCATTCTTTTATGTATTTTTAAAGTCTATCAATTGGTTTCTTTTTCTTGGATGTTCATATAATCTGCAAGTAACTAGTGACTCTTTCCAATATTTATAGGTCTTATTTTAAAATTTGGTGATTTCACTTTAGAAGCTGGGTGATGAAATCACAGGCTATACTGTCTAGGCAACTTAATCCCAGCTTTGCCACATACAATACGCAATCTCAGCCACTTCAATTTTCTCACATATAAAATAAGGACAGCATTGCTTATTCTTGAAAGTTACTGTGGGGACTAAATAATACATTTCATGTAAAGCTGCTAATTGATGGTAACTGAGCTAAGGTAATGGTTTCAATTAAGGTAGCTGAGCTAGAGGTGAACAGATATGACTGATATCAAGAAGTAAAAACAACCAGAACTGGAGATATGTCCAAGAGAGGGAAATAAAAAAGTAGAAGATGTGTGTCAAGGTTTTGACTTAGGGGAAATGGGGAACACAGAAAACTAAGATTTAGGACAGGGGCTAGGGATTTAGCTCAGTTGGTGGAGTGCTTGCCTCGAACGCTCAAGGCCATGGGTTCAATCCCCAGCACCAAAAAAAAAAAAAAGAGAGAGAGAGAGAGAGATTTAGGACATAAGGAGATTTATAGCACTTTAAACTCAAAAAATAAAAAGTGAATGAACACCAGGTGCAAACATCACTATGAACATCTCCAAGAATGAGATCCACAATTAGCGCCATGTGGCCAGCAGTCTGATTTGCTTTTTCAACATACTGCTTGATTCTTGTCTTCAGAGCCTTTTGATGGTCGACAGCGGACCATCGGCAGGGTATTCACAACTTAATGCTTTACTATTTAATGAACTTGTGGTTTCGTCCTCGCTACAGAGAAGAGCCCAGCACGTGTCCGTGGGGAACCACTGATGACCTCTGCGCTCCGAAGCTTTAAGGAACCCGGCAAGTGCAAGGACAGCGAGAAAGAGACGCGAGCCCCAGCAAAACAGCCTTGGGAGCAGGTGCACCGAGAGCGCCTCCCCGCCCACCCCCAGGACTCCCAGGCCAGCCCCGCCGCCCCCCGCCCGCCCCGGGCATCCGCCCCGCCCACCCCGCCCCCGCGATCCCGCACGCGGCCCACGGCATCCTAGGCACGAGGATGAGAAGACAAGGGGTCACCTTTCCTCAGCGTCCGGAGCCGGTTTTTTGCCGAGGGCGGGGTTGGGAGGTTTTGAGAAAAGATTCTCAAAATCCATGACCCAAATAGGAGGCTTCCCCTAGCTCGCCGGGTGACTGGAGTAACCTGAGCGTGGTCACTGCAGCAATCCAGAGTCGCGCCACGGGACGCAGGCCCCGCCCCGCGCACGCGCACGCCGTCCCCGAGACCGCGCACGCGCCCCTCCGCCCGCTGCGACTGCGCACGCGCGCCACCGCCGCGCATCCTGTCCCGCGCTGCGCATGCGTAGCTTTCCTTGCGCGTCTTCACTGTTACGGTGGCAATCTGGAAGAGTTCTTGAACTCAATTCGTAGGGTTCTTTCTTTCCCATTGATGAGAACTTTCCCGCCATGGTCAAGATGTTTCTAAGGAATGGTAGCAATAGTGCACTTATTTGTGCACTCCATTACCGTTTCTTAGAAATATCGGTTCCGAGCCTGATGTGGTGGCGCGCAGCTGTCATCCCAGCGGCTCGGGAGGCTGAGGCAGGAGGATCGCGAGTTCAAAGCCAGCCTCTGCAACTTAGCCAGGCCTTAAGCCATTTAGCAAGACCATGTCTCAAAATAAAAAGGGCTGGGGATGTAGCTCAGCGGTTGAGTGTTTCTGGGTTCACTGTCCAGTACTAAAAGGAAAGGAAAAAAAAAAGAAAGAAAGAAATACTGGTTCCGATTTTACCTGACTCAATCCTGGTGCAGCTGTATGGGACAGTGCCACCAGAAGGAAAGCTTTCACCAACTGCAGCTTAGCAGGCAGGCTGGCGATGGGAAAGAAGCCTTAATTTAAGGCCGTCTTTAAGAAAAAGAGAGAACTTTCTGTCTCAAATCTCCACCTTCGGAGGGGCTCAGATGCGCAGAAAGCTTTAATAAAAGGGAAAAGGGGCGCAGTGGGACAAAGGGCAGGAATCTCGCAGGATTCGCCCTCTTCCAAGGCGGCATAGCCTTCCTTGGCTTGAGTCTCTGTTACCTATTGAACTGAGGAAAGAAGAGGGCTTTAAGAACTTAAGAATTTTTTTTTTTTTAATAAGGAATAGGGAATGGGATGGAAGCAGAAAGTAGCTCTAAGAAAACATCTTCTCATGGAAATAATTTTGTTTTAAAAAACGCCTCCTCAAATTGCTCTGCTACAATAGGTACCATTACCATACGCATTTTTCAGAGAAGTAAACAATTAAAGGTAATTAAGTTGTAGGGTCTCTACAATTGAAAAACAAGTATATAAATAACTGAGGCAGGGAAGTTCATTAGAGTACCAAGTGCTAAGAGAATTCAAAAGAGGGATAAAAAGCACATTCACTTGGGAGGGCTTCTTAAAAGGGGTGGATTCGGGCTCAGTCTTGAAATCATTTCCATAGGAGGGGAGCTATTGCTTGGCCCAATGACAGAAACTGACTTGATGCTGTAGTTAAAGGGGCTGATTCCTGACCCGAATCAGGGTCCACACACAAATGAGGGAGACTATTTGAAGCCAAGCATCCTCCCCAGGAAAATTCTGATTTTCCCTGTTTTTGATGGTATAGACAATCACCTTTTGTACTTGAATCATTACTGAAAATTAAGAAAAATATTAAGGTGATTAACACTACAGGCATCCCTTCTTTAAAGGAAAGCAATATATGATACAGCTCAAATTATTGCCATACATGCTTTTTCCATATATAAAAAAGTCCAGTATACAGCAAAAGATAATTGGACACAGAAGGAAACCAGATTAATGAGGAAAAAATAAAAACAGCACAAACACCCCAAAGAAAAATTGGACCTGCAAAGGCATCAGATAGTAGAATTTTTAGATAAAGACTACCTAAAAGATTACTTACAAATTGATTCCAAAAGTTCCCCAAGTTCTCCACATCCTCTACAATTTGACTTTGCAGTTCCTCTCTTAATGAGGGGGAATTTATTTCACCTCCGCTTCAAACTGAGTTGAGACTTGTGGGGGGGGGGTGCTGAAAATTAGAACCCAGGACCTTAGTGCATGCAAGGCAAGCACTCTACCAACTGAGCTATATCCCCAGCCCTCAAACTGAGTTGAATTTGGTTAATAGGATGCAAGAAGTATGGCCTGTGACCATAAGCATAGGTCCCAAGAGTCCTTGTATGTGTCTCTTCTCTCTATTGAACCACTTGGCCCTTTCAGGACAATAAACCCAGGCTAACTTGCTGAAGACAAGGAGAATGTGAGGGATAACACTAAGGGAAGACAGTAATAGCCAGCAAACCACTAAAAGCTGAGCCACCTAACCAATACACAGCTGACCAGGACACATGATGGAGTCAGCTCCATCCAGATGGCTCCAGTCTAAGTCACTAACCCGCAGGACTGTGAGCTAAATAAATGACTGCTGTTGAGGGCCACTAAGTTTTAAAGTAACTGGTTAAAAGGAAACTATAAAAAGTGACAGCGGAATTGGGAAAAAATCAAGCAGAACTTCTAGAAATAAAAAATAAAATACTGGAATTGAAAACTCAGTGGATGGTGTGATAGATATAAACTATGTTCACAAACTCTTTAACATTTTTACCTTTGAAAGCTGGACTCATAGTCCCCTATCCGAAAATGTGGACTAGATTCCCTGACAGACTCCTGACAAACACAGCGTGGAAAAGGCATGGTGCCTGATTCCTGAGGCCAAGTCTGAAGAGCCAGTGCAGTTTCTGCCTTACTTTCTCAAGTCACTGGCTTGGAGGGAAGCCAGTCACCATGTCATGAAATTCTCATGCAGCCTTGGGGAGCTGGCAATACAAGTGAGGCACCTTGGAAGCATCTTCCAGGGCTAGATGAGCCAGAAGACATCTCACCTGCAACCTCAAGAGGATCCTGGGAAAGAACCACCCAGCTAAGTAGCTCCCAGATTCCTGACCCACAGAGAAGAGTAGCGTATCAGTGCCCACTGAATAAAACTAGAGATTTGGGATAATTTGCTCTACAGCAATAGATAAATAACGATCACTCTAAGTACAAAGCAGCTGGCCTAAACATAGAATTAGCATATGGCCCACTAATTTCACTCCCAGGTGTACAACCAAAACATTAAATCACAGACTCAAGCTTATTTGCATATTTATGTTCACTGCAGCATTATTTACAACAGCCAAGCAGTGGAAATATCCCTAGTGTCCATCCACTGATGAATGGATAAACAAAGTGTGGTATAGACATAAAATGGGACATTATTTACCCCCCAAAAGAATGGTTGCATGCTGTACCATGTGGCTGAATCTAGAGAGCAGTAAACTAAGTGAAGTAAGCCAACTGCAAAGGACAAATAGTGCACTATTCCACTCAAATACCTATAATAGATGAATTTATAGAGAGGGAGAGTACATTAGAGATTACTAGGGATTTCAGGGGGAGGGGGATAGGAAATTATTACTGAATGGTCCCAGAGTTTCTGTTTAGGGTGATGAAAATGTTTGGAAACAGATAATAGTGATGGTTGTACAACAGTGTGAACATAACTAATACCACAGAATTAAGCACATAATATGGTTGAAATGGCAAATTTTATATCATGTATTTTAGCAAAAAATAAAAAGTAGCTGACATAAGAAAATGGTGGGACAGCTAGGTGCCATACCTTGTGAACATGTGCTACAAACAAGCAATCATCAACAAATGGCGCTGGGCTGGGGCTGTGGCTCAGTGGAAAAGCACTTGCCTAGCATGTGTGAGGCACTGGGTTCGATTCTCAGCACCATAAATAAATAAAATAGAGGTCTATTGACAACTAAAGAACAATATTAAAAATTAAAAGAAAACGGTGCTATCTCTCCCATAGCCAGGATTTATGGCTCTGAGAAATAAGGGGTGTAAGTGAGAATAGGTCTTCTTCACATTATCCCTAGTGATGCCCTAGAAAAAAATGTACCTCCTGTCCCCACAACTTGAGCTTTGCTCCTTTTAGAGCACGTTTTCCCCCCTTTCTCTCTTTTTTAAAAAATATGGAACGCTTCACGTATTTATTTGCATGTCATCTTTGAGCAGGGGCCTTGCTAGTCTTCTCTTCCAGTTTTATTATCTGTGCCACTGAAGCGGACAATAGAGGCAGGGTTTTTAACCTCAGCATTATTGTCATTTGGCATGAGATAATTTCTTTGTTATGGGGGACAGTTTTGTGCATTGTAGGATGTTGCAGTGTTTAGCAGCATCCCCAGCTTCTACCACTAGATGTCAGTAGCACCTGCTCCCCAATTGTGACTGCAAAAAATAGCCCCACACAGTGCCAAATGTCCTCAGAGGGAGCAAAATCATCCTCAGTTGAGATCCACTGCTCTGGAGTTACCAATTCCAAAAGTAGAAATGCTTCCATCAAGGGACAAGACGACCTTTCCGTTAAGCTTGAAGAGGAGACTGTTGTTTGGCCACATAGGGGCTGGTCAGGTCGTGAATCAATAGGTAAAGAAAGGTTCAATCCCCAGCACCAAGAAAATATAGCAAACCAAACAAACAAGGAAAGAAAACCCCTCCATACCCAAAATAAAGAATCTCAAGGTCAGATGGTTCTTCTGGGGAATTCTACCAAACTTGTAAGGAACAAATAGCAATTCTATTTTATCTCACACAGAAAAGAGGGAAGGAAGGAACACTTTCTATTTATGAGGTCAACATTGACCCAATACCCAAACAATCAAAGACAAAGCAAAACAAACAAACAAACCTATAGACCTGTATCCCTCCTGAACACAAATTTTTAAATCCTCACAAAAATAATAGAAAAGAAAAGAACAATATGCAATGACCAAGTGGGGTTTCTTTCAGGAATGTAAGACTGGTTCTGTATTTGAAGATCAATCAAAGCCAACATGCTATAAAGTCAAAGGAAGAGAAACTATGCAATTGCAACAATTGACATTAAAAATTATTTGACAAAATTCAGTGTCAATTCAGGTTAACACTTTCAGCAAAATAGGAATAGACGCACATTTCTCTGTTTGATGAAAGGCACTTGAAAACTACAGGGTACATCAGACTTAATATGACTGAATGTCAGAAGTCATCAAATGATTTTTTTCAAGCCTTTGCCCTTCATTGTCCATAATCATTATATGAAAATTGCACCACAGGGCTGAGATTGTGGCTCAGCAGTAGAGCACTCGCCTAGTGCATGGGAGGCCCTGGGTTGGATCCTCAGCACCACATATAAATAAATAGAATAAAGGTATCATGCCACCTACAACTAAAAAAAAATTTTTTTTAAATTGCACCAGAAAAACATTCAATTCTAATTAATAATATGCATGTTGAAGTGTTTAGGAGTTGCTATAGACTGGATGTTTGCATGTTCCCCAAATTCAAATGTTGCAGGAGCCCTGTTTGGGGATTGACTTGAATTGCAGTTGACTATGAGCCGTGGAGATTTGGCCATTGTCGCCACCCGTAGTCTCACGGGATTTGTTGCGGGATCTCGAGTGACTTGGCCGAAATTGCTGATCGGGTCAGCGCCATTTTTTGTGGTGTGTTTGTCGTGTGTTAGTTGTTGTTAGAACCAGAGAGAAAAGTTATCAGAATAAAAAGCTGTTTGTCTCCGTTTGCTTCTGAAGTTCTTCCCGCGGCTCCGTTGCTCCAAGCGCTTCAGGCGGCTACAGGTGGCGGCCCGTACGGGGAACTTCGTAGCGGACAGGTAAGAACTGAAAGGTCTCTAAAGATGGGTTCGAATATAACTGAATCCCAAGTGATAGAGGCTATGCAAAGACTCCTTGATATACCTGACTCTGTTCTCAGTGAGGAGTATATAGACAAAAGTGAAAGTGATCAAAAAAGTGTAGATTCCACTGGGCCAACTGAGACCAGTAAAGAGAGTATTAGAAGAGACCCAAAAATGACAAAAATCCAAGCTATTAAAGCTATTCGGGAGTTATTGGTGAAAGCTGAAGGATACTTGCTCTCACTGGAACCTGGGCCTCAGGATATTGCTGTCAGTGAAATTAGCAGTAGTGAGGAAGCTAGTAAAAGTGATCCTGAGAAAATGAGGAAAAAGAAATTTAAAAAGACCGAGAAAAAGATCCGTCAGGCAGAGGAGTCACTTGTGTCCTCTACTCCCCCCATGGGTGGAATCCATTACAGAAAATATGAAGGGTATTACTAGGCATTTGCATACCCTAGAAACAGAAATGAAAAGTCTTTCTGATCGCTTATGCGCTCTCGAGGACAACTCACAGATACATTGGGAACCGCCAGCATTTGAAAAGAAAAATGGACAGAGTGTCCATCAGTCAGTAGATTTCAAAACAATAAAAAATCTCAAAGAGGCAGTAATGACTTATGGGCCCAAGCTCCTTTCACGTTGAGTATGCTGGAGTCCCTTAACACCTTTAGCTTAACCCCCTCAGACTGGAAAAGTCTATGTAAAGCAACATTAAGCGGGGGGCAATTCTTGGTTTGGCGATCGCAATTCCAAGAACTTTGTATAGAAACGGCTAAAAGAAACGCGGCTGCAGGGTTTGAAAACTATAATATAGACATGCTCACAGGAGAAGGTCAATTCGCAGACTTACAGGCTCAAACAGATTATGACCCAGATTTATATGCTCAGATAAATGCAGCTGCCTTAGAGGCATGGAAAACTGTACAAGGACCTGGGGATCTACAAGGTAGCTTGTCAAAAGTGATTCAAGGACCTAATGAGCCGTATGCCGACTTTGCTGATCGACTTTTGAGAACTGCAGGTAGTGTGTTTGCAGATGTTGACCAAGCTATGCCATTAGTTGTTCAATTAGCTTATGAAAATGCAAATAAATGGTGCCAAGCAGCCATCAGGCCATGGAGAACTAAAAAGGATCTTTCCGTATATATACAACTATGTAAAGATATAAATGACGCCTTTGTCACAGGAAATGTGATTGCAGCCTCAATGAGAGGTGCTTCCTCTTGAAATTTCACAAAGGCTAAACGTAGATATTACAATCAATCAGGATATTCCAGGCAAAATTATCATAATCAATCAGGCAATTCTAGGCAAAATCCCAAAAGAGAAATAAGACCAAGCTCATATCGTGCCCCAGGCCGCTGCCCCAGGTGTAAAAAGGGAAATCATTGGGCCAATAAATGCCATTCAAAATTTGACATCCATGGAAATCCTTTGTTCAGGAATTCAAAAAACGGGGCACAGGGCCCAATACCCTGGGGCCCACAAATGTACGGGGCATTGCAGAAGGAGTATCCTCAAGCATCCACTCAGATGCTTCCCCGACACAATCCCTACTACCCATCCACTCCCTCGCCAGAGGAACAAGAGGAAATGCAGGATTAGACCTCCGTTCCACCGCCCGAATAGTGTTAACACCTGAAATGGGGGTTCAACTGATTCCCACAGGAGTCAGGGGACCTCTTCCCTCAGGGACTGTAGGACTTATTATCGGGCGTAGTCCTAAAAGCTTATTAGGTTTGCAAGTGACCCCAGGTGTAATAAACTCAGACTACAAAGGGGAAATAAAAATAATGCTTAGCTCACCCCAAAGTATAACTTCTGTTAATCAAGGAGATAGAATTGCTCAGTTGCTTCTCCTTCCCAATTTACATAATTCATTTAAAATGGGTATGCCTCAAGAAGGGAACAATAGAGGATTTTGTTCCACTGACTCAAGTCCCATGGCTTGCTGGGTTCGAGACTGTTCAAGGAGGCCTATGTGTAAAATAAAAATCCAAGGAATAGAAATGGAGGGATTAATAGATACTGGAGCTGACTCTTCCATTATTAATTTACGCCAATGGCCCAAGCACTGGCCTCTGCAAAAAGCTTCAACCAGTTTAAGAGGCTTGGGATATAATAACCTCCCAGATAAAAGTGCAGTAATTTTAAAATGGGAGGATGATGAAGGCCATAAAGGAACATTTCAGCCTTATGTTTTACCTAATCTACCGGTTACTTTATGGGGAAGAGATATTTTGCAACAAATGGGAGTACACCTTGCAACCAAGCCTGCAGATGTTAAATGTGAAAACCTACAGGGTAATCTTAACCCTAAAAGAACACATTATCAAAAAGTACAGAGTAATCTTAACCCTAAAAGTAATCATTATCATAAAGGAAAAAGATATTTTTTTTCGGGGCCACTGAGAAAATAATTTTGAAAATACCATGTCTTTCTGATAAGCCAGTGTGGGTCCCTCAGTGGCCCCTATCTAAAGAGAAATTACAAGCGGCCCACCTACTAGTTCAGGAACAATTAGAAGCAGGTCATATAGAACCTTCCACCTCTCCCTGGAATTCCCCCATATTTGTGATCAAGAAAAAGTCAGGAAAATGGCGATTGTTACATGATCTTAGACAAATTAATAAAACCATGCAAGTTATGGGCCCTACTCAACCTGGACTTCCTAGTCCCGTAGCTATTCCAAAAAATTTCCATCTTATTACTCTTGATATAAAGGATTGCTTCTTTTCTATTCCCCTACATCCTCTGGATGCCCCCAGGTTTGCTTTTTCCGTTCCTTCTATGAACAATAATGGCCCTGATCAGAGATATCAATGGAAGGTTTTACCACAGGGAATGGCTAATAGCCCCACCATATGCCAAATATATGTGGACAAGGCTATCCAACCCATTAAAAATAAATATCCAAACCTCATGTGTCTACATTACATGGATGATATTTTATTGGCCCACCCTAATCAAAAAATCTTATTTAATATATTCAGTGATGTGGAAGAAAATTTAAAAAAATATGGATTATATATAGCAGAAGAAAAAGTTCAAACCAGATCTCCCATATTATATTTAGGATTTAAAATCATGGATACTTTTGTTAGACCCAAAAAAATTTTAATAAATAAAGAACATTTGACCACCCTCAATGATTTCCAAAAACTACTGGGAGACATTAATTGGCTTCGCCCTACACTAAATCTCACTACTGGCCAACTAAAACCTTTATTTGACATCCTTCGTGGAGATCCTGATCCATCTTCACCACGAACATTGACTCCTGATGCTAGGAAAGCTTTAAAGTTAGTAGAAAAAGCCATCGAAGGAGCTCATTGTGATAGATTTGATTTAACTCAACCGCTGATGTTGATTATTATTTCTTCACAATATACACCCACAGGAGTATTTTGGCAACAAGGGCCTTTATTATGGATACATTTGCCCGTCTCTCCTAAAAGTATAATTGAATCTTATACCTCCATGGTGGCTAAACTTATTCTTCAAGGACTTAAGACTTCTACTAAAATATTTGGCATTCACCCTGCTACTATTATTACTCCCTATTCATCATCACAGATTGAATACTTATGCTTCAATGATAATGATTGGGCTATAGTTAAATGTTCTACTTCTGCAAATTTTGATAATCATCTTCCTAAGTCCCCTATATTATCTTTTTGTATTAATCATCCTATTATATTTCCACAGGTAATAAAAAATCAACCTATTCCTAAGGCATTTAATGTATTTACAGATGGGTCCTCAAATGGTACTGCTACAGTAGTCACTAAAAAAGAAAATATGACTTACATAACTGCACACAAATCAGCTCAACTAGTGGAACTGGAAGCTGTGGTAAGAGCTCTGGAAAATTTTAGGGACCAGCCCGTAAACATTTTTTTCAGATAGCCACTATATTGTACAAGCCGTCCCAAAATTAGAGTTAGCAGGACCAATAGCACCTCATACTCCAGCCTTTAAATTGTTTTATCAAATACAAAAACTTTTGTGGGCAAGAAAAGAACCTCTATTCGTAGGCCATATTAGAGCACAAACTAATTTGCCTGGTCCCCTCCATGAAGGTAATCAAAAGGCTGATGAACTTACAAAAACAGTATTTATACTTTCAGCGCTACAACAAGCTACTTTATTTCATTCCCAGTTTCATGTCAACAGCACCACCTTGCAACGTAGGTTTAAAATCACAAAGGAGCAAGCCAGAACAATTGTAAAAGATTGTAAATCTTGTATGACACATTTGCCCAATCCTCATTTCGGAGTTAACCCTAGAGGATTAATGCCCAATCATTTGTGGCAGATGGATGTTACTCATGAGCCAAGTTTTGGAAAATTGCGATTTATTCATGTGACCATAGATACATGCTCAGGCATGATTTTTGCTTCCTTACATTCTGGAGAAACAGTTAAAGATGTTACATCTCATTGTTTGCAAGCTTTTGCTGCATTGGGCAT
Organism: Tamias sibiricus; assembly: GCA_025594165.1. Classification (NCBI taxonomy): domain Eukaryota; kingdom Metazoa; phylum Chordata; class Mammalia; order Rodentia; family Sciuridae; genus Tamias; species Tamias sibiricus. The sequence goes on from CM046670.1 coordinate 6,190,033, forward strand.
CCCCAAAATGCTTAAAACAGATAATGGCCCCGCATATACGTCCTCATCTTTCAAACAGTTTTGCGCAAAATTCAATATATCCCATAAAACAGGCATCCCATACAATCCTCAGGGTCAGGGCATTATTGAAAGAGCAAACCGAACACTGAAAATTATGTTATTAAAACAAAAAGAAGGAAATTGGAAAAGTCCTAAGGACAGATTGGCAGTTGCCCTGTTTACCTTAAATTTTTTAACTTTAGACTCTAATGGTTATTCTGCTGGAGACAGACATTGGAATCCACACCAACAACATAAACCTTTGGTTTACTGGAAGGATGTTCTTTCAGGTACATGGAAGGGTCCAGATCCAGTATTAATTTGGGGAAGAGGATCTGTTTGTGTTTTTCCAAAAGACGAATCCTCTCCAATATGGATACCATCTAGATTAATAAAACAGGTACCACATCAAAATGATCAAGATGAAGTTATTGAAGAATCAAGATTAATAAAAAAGGTACAAAATCAAGAGGACCAAGATGAAGGTATAGAATGATTCCCTCAAAAGAGTCCTTCAAAATATTTCACAACTTAAGTGTCATTCCTCCCGGCCGGGACGAGGAGATCTCTCTTTAGTGTGCACACAATTGTATTTTTTTTTCTTTTCTTTTTATACATGTCTTTATGTCTGTACATTTGTCTATATTTCATGTTAATGTGACGTCACAAATATATGTTTGTATGTTTGTTCGTCTGTCCAGTGTGACGTCACAAAGAACAAAGCGCTTATGAAAAAGAAAATATACATATATATATGGATCCAAATAACTTTAATTCATTTTAGGTTAAGAGTATTCAATTTAGGTAAATAATTTTATAAATGAAGGTACTTTCAATTTTGATTTATAGGTGTCCCTGGGACTTCTCTTTAGCAAACAATATGACTAGTGCTATATAACCTGATATTTGGGTGTTTTGACTTAAGATTGTTTATTTGTTATTAACTTCATTTGTTTAATAGCTCATTAATTTCAATTATCTCAACAGGTAAAAAATTGCTCTGTATACAGAGACTCAAGGGTTCCAGCTAACAAATTATTTCTCTCAAGTGCCTTTACCTTTTCTTTAATCTATCTTTAATGCAGTAATTACCCTCAGTCTTTCTTTGTTTTGTTCTAAATATGACATTTTTCCAACTTATGTTTGTAGAAGCTCAACCGGCGATGTATGTGAATAAAAATCAACTTTAATTTTCTAATCTAATTATTCTATTTTGTAGTTTGACAACTCGCCTCTTGACTCAGTGCTGCAATAGCACTGCCTTTCCTTTAATAATTGATGCTTGAGTTTCTAGGTAGCGGGCCCTGAAGATTTGCCGGTGGCATTGTCTAAACATAAAAAAGACGTCTGCTGCTACAGCTGCAGGGATCGCGGCCGCCGCAAGCATCCCTGCTGCTCAAACATCAAACAACCTCACCAACAGTGTGGCCTCTGCTCTACATGCATGGGGCCTCCTACATCAACATGTTATAACAAATGGACATTTTGATCTTTCATTGTTTGGGACTTTACGGGACAATGCCTTGCGGGTATTTGTCTAGAGAATTCAGTGTGTTACTTGATGGAACTTCGGGCAGCTGATTTGTTTAAACAATTTGATATGCTATGCAATTTGGCTCATCACCAAAAGGCTTGTTGCCTTAAAGCCGCAACATCTCCTCACAATTGGACGGCTGTTAGTCATCATATATAGTCAATCCTAAAGGGCTCCATTGGATGGCTGGTTAGCCAATGACGGGTAAGATCCCCAGAGGGGGACAACCTAAGACAGGCACAGTCGCACGGGACAGTCTCATGTGGCCGACATATCAACCTAAGACAGGAGTCAAGGGCACAGCCTTGATTATCCGATGACGGGTAAGAATGTTGGTTGCACATAGACGTCTTAGAGCATTACCTCTTTTAAAACAAAAAAGGGGGAAATGCAGGAGCCCTGTTTGGGGATTGACTTGAATTGCAGTTGACTATGAGCCGTGGAGATTTGGCCATTGTCGCCACCCGTAGTCTCACGGGATTTGTTGTGGGATCTCGAGTGACTTGGCCGAAATTGCTGATCGGGTCAGCGCCATTTTTAGTGGTGTGTTTGTCGTGTGTTAGTTGTTGTTAGAACCAGAGAGAAAAGTTATCAGAATAAAAAGCTGTTTGTTTCCAGTTTGCTTCTGAAGTTCTTCCCGCGGCTCCGTTGCTCCAAGCGCTTCAGGCGGCTACAAAATGTCAAAACCCAATTTCCAATATGATAGTCTTTGGAGGTAGAGCCTTTGGGAAAGTGCTAGGTGACAAGGAGGCTGAGGTGTCATGAATGGGAATAGTTCATTTATAAGAGAGACCCCAAAGAGTTCCCTTGTCCCTTTTGCCATGTGTGGCACGGGGAGAAGACTGCCATTTATGAGCCAGGAAGCAGGCCCTCCTGAGACATTGAATCTTCTAGTATTTGACCTTGGACTTCCCAGCCTCTGAAAGTGTGAGAAATAAGTTTTTGTTGTTTAAATGCCACTCAGTCTATCATAATTTGTTAAGTCATCCCAAATACACTAAGACAGGAATGAAGCCCAGGGAAATTTGCAACCTCCTTTGAAATGTGTCAAAAAATAAGAGGGACTGATGAAAGGGAGAGGGAAGAACAACTCAGCAGAGTATGATAAAGCAAATACAGTAAAATGTTAGCATGGTAACAAGAAACAGAAAATTGAAAGGAACTCTGGGAACTCAAGGTGATGGTAGGGTTTGTGGAACAAGGTGCTGTTTTTTTGTTTGTTTGTTTGTTTTTTGTTTTGCACCAGGGATTGAACTCAGGGGCACTCGACCACTGGGCCACATCCCCAGCCCTTTTTTGTATTTTATTAGAGACAGGGTCTCACAAAGTTGCTAAGTGCCTCGCCATTGCTGAGGCTGGCTTTGAACTCCTGATCCTCCTGCCTCAGTGTTAGATAAATTCTGGGCCAACAGGCCACACTTCCCAGGTAGCTTAACCAGGACACACCTCCCAGTTACCTTAAACAAGACACACCTCCCAAGTGCCTTAAGCTGGCCACACCTCAGGTGCCTTACTGAGCCAATCATGGCACAGGGGTGCCCCTTCCAACCCCTGGCAGCCTATGGAGTCAGGGGGCCCCTAGCACCACCTGAGTCATTATTTAAACCCCCGCTGGACTGGAACTGCCCTCCTTTTCCTTTTTTCTCCTTTTCATCCATTTTATCTTTGTCGCCCCATCTTCGCCCTTCCCCCTTCTTGCCAGCCTCCCTTTCCTTCCCTTCACTCCCCCCTTCCCTTCACGTGCCCCATCGGTCCCCACCGGCCGTTAGGGGGCCATTTAATAAACCCCTTTGCTACACCGTGGTTTCTGGTGTGGGTTTTTTGCCCTTCACTCAGCCTCCCAAGTGCTGGGATTACAGGTGTGCACCACCTCGCCCGGCAAGGTGCTGTTTTGAACTCATGGCTGTAAGGTGATGTTTTGGTCCATCTCTGCTACTGTAACAGAATGGCTAAGACTGGGTGATTTATAAAGAACAGGAATTTATTTCTTCACAGTACTGCAGGCTGGGAAGCCCAAGACCAAGGAGCCCAAGACCAAGGTCTGGTGAGGGCTTTCTTCTTGTGCAAGGCAGGAGAGGACAAACTCAGTGTCCTCATTAGACAGAAGAACAGAAGAGAGAATCCACTCTGGTAAGTCCTTGTCCTAGCGTAGAGCCCTGGGACCTAAACACTCCCCATTAGGCCCCACCCACCTCTCAACACTGTTGCACTGGACCAAGTGTCCAGAACATGAATTTTGGGAGACACATACATAGGAGTTGGTGTCCTGGGCCTGGGGCAGAAAGCAGCTTGCGAGGGTTGTGGGAGGTGAAAAGAAAAAAAGAACAGGCCAGCTGTGCCCCTGCTTTCCCACCACTGTCTTGGACTAACAGGAACCCACACCTGATACAGCATCCTTCAGGGCAGCACAGAGCTCAGACTTGCCCAGTGCTGCAAGAACCAGGGGGAAAAGGCCTGTCACGCAAAAGCTAAAAAGGGCTTCTGTAGCTACATGAATATATGAAAATAAAGAAAAAATGTTAGGGCAAACAGCATGATTAGAAATGCAGAAAGCTGCTGAACACTTTTCCAGGAAGATAAAACAACTTCAGACATTAATGCACCTGATAAAATGTCCTTATGTGAAGCAAAACATGGTAGATGATAGAAGAAATGGATAAATCCAGCATCATGGTGAGGGATTTCAGTGTACTTTACTTGACTGTAAAAATCTTTAAGAATATAGAAAATAGAAAAGAATATAGAACTTTGCAACTAACAGTGCTGACCTACTGGGCTATGAGAAATTCTGCATCCAATAATGATACAGTTATATTTTCTTAACTACATATAGAACATATGTATTATACAGACCATGATTTATGAGCACACAACATAATTTAGTTAAGCTAGAAATTAACATTGCTTAGTAACCCATGAGTTGAAAATAAATTACAAAGTTGTAAAATAACTGAAACAAAAAAAGAAAATACCACATATTAAAATAGGATTCAGGGGCTGGGGTTGTGGCTCAGCGGCAGAGCGCTCGCCTTGCACGTGCGCGGCCCGGGTTCGATCCTCAGCACCACGTAAACATAAATGCATTGCATTGTGTACAACTAAAGTAAATAAATAAATATTTAAAAAAAAATAGGATTCAGCTGAAGCAGTTATTCAAGAGAAGTTTATAGCCTTAAGTGCTTATAATAGAAAAGATTTATCAAAATTAAGTATTGAAGAAGTTAGAAAAGAAAATAATCCCAAAGAAAGCAAGAGTAAAGACATAGTATAAATAAAAGTGGAAGTTAATGAAATAGGAATAATAAAAATAAGGGCATAAAATTGTTGCCCGCCTGAAGCGCTTGGAGCAACGGAGCCGCGGGAAAAACTTCAGAAGCAAACTGGAGACAAACAGCTTTTTATTCTGATAACTTTTCTCTCTGGTTCTAACAACGACTAACACACGCCCAAACACACCACTAAAATGGCGCTGACCCGATCAGCAATTTCGGCCAAGTCACTCGAGATCCCGCAACAAGTCCCGTGAGACTACGGGAGGCGACAATGGCCAAATCTCCACGGCTCATAGTCATCCGCAATTCAAGTCAATCCCCAAACAGGGCTCCTGCATAAAATGACATATAGTAAAACTGAATTCCTTTAAAGAACCCACCAACAAAATGGATAATCCCCTGATTATATTAATTAAAATTATAACAAAAAGGTGATATAATTACAAATTAATAACAATTAAAAGGCTTATAATAAAACACTAGCAAACTGCTGGGTGTGGTGGCACACCTGTAATCCCAGCACTTGGGAGGCTGAGGCAGGAGGATCACAAGTTCAAAGCCAGCCTCAGCAATGGTGAGGCACTTAGCAACTCAGTGAGACGCTGTCTCTAATAAAATACAAAAAAGGGCTGGGGATATGGCCCAGTCACTGAGTGCCCCTGAGTTCAATCCCTGGCACACACACACACAAAAAAAAAACAACCTAGGAAACTATATTTGAAATCTTAGATGGCATGTGAAAATTCTTAGAAAATTTAGATAAAATGAATAAACTCACAGATAATGTATACTTCCCAAAACTGATTCAAGAAAAAATAAAAAAGTTTGAATAGTCCTATAACTAGTAAAAGAATGGAAGCAATGGTTTGAAAAATCTTTCCAGAAAGAGAATGCCATGTTCAGATAGGTTAAAGCGTATTCTTCTCAAGTTTGAAGGAATGGAACATTCCAGCTTTATACAGACTCTTTCAGGTAATAACAATAAAAAGGAAGATTCCTAAACCCATCCTACAAAGCCAGCATAACCCTGACATTGAAGTAAAAAACATTAAAGGAAAATGATAGCCCTGTTTCACTCATGAATACACATGAAAAATATAAGCAAAATAGTAACAAATAAAATCAAACAAAATTTAAAATAAATAACAAAATAAGCCGGGTGCAGTGGCAATACCTATAGTAATTCCAGCAGCTCGGGAGGCTTAGGCAGAAGGATGAAAGTTCAAAGCCAGCCTTAGCAACTCAGCAAGGCCCTGAGCAAGTTAGAGAGATCCTGTCTCCAAATAAAAAAACTAAAACGGGCTGGGGATGTGGTTCAGTGGTAAAGTGCCCCTGGGTTCAATCACTAGTACCAACAAATAAGTAAACAAATGAACCAAAGAATACTCAAATTAGATTTATTTCACGAACATAAAAATTTTAAGTCTTAATATTAAGAAATTCATAAGTGTTATTTGTAGTGTTAATGGATTTTACTGAATATTCTCCATTTGTCAGATTTACTCTCCTCACTCCATCCTGCTTGTATTCATAGAGAGTGACCCCACCTCTCCCTTGCTCTGGGACTTGCATTTAGATCCAGCCAATGGCGGCAGTCAGGAGGTTGGACAAGCAGACTTCTTCTATAACTTCTGTACCCTGAAAAGCCTTAGTTTGGCAGTGGTTGCTTGTCTTTATGGGATACTACAGGGCTTATCAGACAGCGCCTCCCCACAAACCCAGCTATCTCCAGGTCCTGGTAACAAGGCCCCTGGCAACCCCTTTAGGCTTAGAGCTGGTTATACCAGTTGCTTCTCTATCCCTTCTGACTCGCTTGTTGTGGAAAATGGTTTCACAGTTAAACTTTCTTCACTTGTTGCTTCAAATACGCTGTTTGTGCTGGGATCTGAATGGCACACAAAAATAAAAGAGAAAATTGTGTCATCATCTCAACAAATGCAAAAAAAATTTTTTTAAATGAAATAAAATATGCATTATCACAAAATTCTTAGTAAATTATGACCAAAGGATGCTGAAGACCGGCTTCAGCAAAAAGGAAGGGTTTCTAGATGGTGCTGGTGAGAGGAGTCGGCGGTGGAAAATCAGCAAACAAACACGAGAGTCAGGTTGCTAAATTCTGTACTTTACTTTTCTCAGCATGGTTTTTATATATCCCAGCAAACACAGCAATTCACATTACAGCTCTTAAAGGTTACATTAAAGAATTTCAAGAAATTCCAGGGTCATATAATCAGGGGAAAACAATATATTTATCCTAAGTACATACTACTGATTAATCTTATCTATAGGCAGAAAAAATAAATTCTAAAACTTGTATTCATCTAAACCTATGTCAAAGATTCCTCAACTCTAGGCATGTTTGCTCATAAGGTTTTAAGCTAAATTGCCCTAATATTTCTTCTTTAAACTTCAACTGGGCCTAGACTTCCTGGCTCCTTCTGTGTCCCTATAATGACTTTTATTTTGAGCTCAGAAAGAAAGAAGTATGGTTGTCCTATATCCTAAATTTACTTGAAAGATAAAGAGGAGTACTTACCAAACACAAGAAAACATTTAAAGCTTTTCTATGGAATGCATGATTACAACAAGGAGAAGGTTAAACAATGGGTATTTGCTGTGCTCAATGATTACAGCAGGGAGGGGTTAAGCAGTGAGCATTTGCAAAAGCTAATTTCTAACTAAAAAACCTGTTATACTAGTTCAACTCAAGAATTTGTTTCTATGCTTCTAACTCAGATTCCATAAGGCTATAATTTCCAGAACTAGTTTCATTCTTTTTTTTTTTAATATTTATTTATTTACTTTAGTTGTACACATTGCAATGCATTTATGTTTACATGGTGCTAAGGATCGAACCCGGGCTGTGCACGTGCAAGGCGAGCGCTCTGCCGCTGAGCCACAACTCCAGCCCCTAGTTTCATTCTTAATAATTAATGTATTCACACCCGGTGGCCATATATATGAGCAGGAAACGGGACAATAAGAATATACACAGACAGGGTTAACTTTCTCAGCGCCATATTTGTGTAACATCTGTCCTTATAAAAGAGATATGCTTTTGCTTCTCTCTTTTATTTTTAGCGCAGAGGATGCTTTACTCAACTCTGTTGCAAGGAAGATGCCACAAAAGCAGAACATATATTCACCTGATGAGTATATAAAATCCCTAGACATCATCTTAAATGAGAAGACCTTACAAAAATTCCTTTGGAAATTGGGAAACAAGAAGAGGGTGCTGTGTCACCACTTCTGTTTAGCATACCACTAGACTTCCTAACAATGGAGATCCTTGCCAGTGAAGAAAAAGAACTGGGTGTGGTGACACACACCTGTGGCCTAAAGATTGAAAAGGAAAAAATAAAACAGCTCAGTGAGAGAACATGTGCTTAACATGTGTAAGGCCCTGCGTTTAACGACCACTATTGAAGCCAGATTTAAAGATAGGTAGTTAGTGTAGTTAGGTAAATCGGGTCTAATATTGAGTCTAATAAAGAAAATGGAGTCGGTCTGAGCCTGGGAATCCAGAACAACACCTGGGAGATTGAAATGTTAATGTTCCCAAGGCCTGGCCCATCCTAAAGAACTGTTAAGGAAGCAGCTCCCAGAAAGACAAGGAGATGCTAATCAAATCATCCCAGGCCTTTCCTGCCCAGATCACTCCGTCCCCGCCCCATCAGCCCACCTGTCTTCCACCTTTTGGCCTTCCATGTGCAGGATAGAGGGAAATAAGCAAAATAAAGGACAGGAATGTAGGAAGACAAAAGAAGACCTTAGATACAAAAGGAAGAAGACCTCCCCTTCCCACAGATTCCGCCTTTCCCCTTTCAGGTCCCCTTTTCCTTCTGGGGAGGGGTCTTTTCTGCTATCCTTTAATAAAGCTTTTCACTTTCCATTCTACACTTGCCTCCATGCGTTCTTCTCTGATGTTATACTTCAGCATCGCGGTAAATGGTGGTATCACTATCAAAATACATTAACAAACCACACTTTAATAATTACATAAATAAAACGTTAAATCTATGGTAACTTGTTAAGCAGCGATAGACAACTAATAAAAATACCAAATTCTTAGGAATAAATATGAAAGAAGACATCTGTAGGAAAACTCATAAACTGAGAGATGACTTCTGAATATATGAAAAGATATTAAATATTCATAAAATGAAAGTTATACCTATGTGATTGTCAATTTCCAAATCGGCCTATAGATCCAATGTAATGCTGATAAAAACACCTCAACAAGATTTGTAGAAGTTGATAATTCTAGAGTTAGTATTAAATTCTGAATTCTAAACAGCTACTTCTAAACTAGATATTAAAATGTTGGAGTAAAGGGCTGAACATAGCTAGGATACACATCAGCTGTTTTCCACTCTGAGGTCATTGGGAACAAGAACTAAAGAAGACAGCCCCAATCTCTACGAAGATGGAGGGTGCCAACTGTATCAGTATCTAAATCTTGTTCCTAGGCAACATTTTTAAAGTACTTTTTTCAAAGGTTGGGCTAAAAATGTACTAATTCTTGGATTTCAGGATGTTGGGGGAGTGTGTGTGTGTGTGTGTGTGTGTGTGTGTTTAAATTTTCCAATGGATGTGAATAAACAAATATTCATAGTCCCCAATGCAGCAAGGTTCAGAGGAGGGATTAAAGCGTTATCACTGAATAGTCCCTCCAAATCCCCCCCTTCCCTGCCCTATTTAAATCCACTCTAAGCCCTATCCTGGTAGTCACGCAAAAAATTAAGTATTAACACTTTACGTCAAAGGCCTTTGGATAACTGCAAAGAAATCGGCTGTACTATTCATAGTTACAATAAGACCTAAATTCACTAAAATAGTTACAAAAGGGTCCTGACAATGCATTGTAACTCCAAAAGCTAACAGTGTTTCTTTCTTTCTTCTTTCTTTCTTTTTCTTTTTTTTTTTTTTTTTTCTTTTTTTTTTTTTTTTTTTTTTTGGTGGTACTGGGGATTGAACTCAGAGGCACTCGTCCACTGGGTCACATCCCCAGCCCTTTTTTGTATTTTATTTAGAGACAGGGTCTCACTGAGTTGCAAAGTGCCTCCACATTGCTGAGGCTGGCTTTGAACTCGCGATCCTCCTACCTCAGCCTCCCAAAGTGCTGGGATTACAGGCGGGTGCCGCGCCCGGCCGCTAACAGTGTTTCTGAAGACAAAATACATTTTGCTTTTTGAAAGTTTTCTGTAAATGTATTATGAAGGCTATTACATATTATGGGGAAGTGTGGCAACTGCCTGTAGAATTATTAAAGTACAGGTTCTGTCAACTGTGCGTTCAATTTTTTTTTTTTTTTAAAAAGGCAATTTCTTTTCTCTTTTCTATGTACATATTCCAAATTTCAAATTTAATCTACTCATTGCGCCCCCCTGCCCCCAAGGCACTCCATTAACTACGCAAAGATGAGGGAAGTCAGATATTTGGGAAGATTAACCAAGTCCATCACTTTAATAAAAAGCAAGAAATTTTCCTTTAGATACAAGTAGTACGCTACATTAAATAGGCCAAAGCACTGACTTGTCATTTAAACATTATTTCTGAGTGCACGTTCCTACGTATAAAGAAATGTAATGCCTCGTTATGAAATCTCCGCATATATTTTATACATATTCTTACCAAAGGACGAAAGTATGCAATGATCTTATAGCGATTTTATTATCAAGTAATGATGGGGTAAAATTAGTATTAAAGATCAGAAATGGTCGCAAGCCAAGCTAGCTTCCCTAAGACGCGACTGCGCACTGATGGTGGCAGAGATGTGACCGCCCCAGCTTGGGAGGAGAAAGGACGTTTCTCCATTATTTCAGCCACACGGGTTTCTTTATAAAAGGAAGACTCCAGAGCCTGCGTTCCCTATTCCTACCCCGGCTGATGGCTCGGGGGAGCTGAGCGACCGCAGCTGCTCAGCCAGGGCGGGCGTCTCCAGCAACTCGCCGCCCAGGAGAGCCGGGCACCCAAGAGCGCGAAACCCGCACCACCTCCCCCGCCAGACCACCCAGCTCTGACAGCTCGGTGCGCAGCCACGCGATGCTGCTTCCGCGCTGCACTGAGTAGGATGCAGCCCCGCCCCTGGTGGTGATTGACGGGCAGCCTTCTCCAATGGGCCACCGCGCTCGGTCTGGGGGGCGGGGCCAGGTCAAGACGCGCGGAGGGATCTCGCCTGCCCTCTAGTCCCGGACCATGTGTTGCGGCCGGCGCCATTTTCTCGAGCCTCTTGTCTCGGGTGCCGCCATGTTGGTGAGGAGAAATCACCGTTACGGCCACTGTCCAAATCCCCGCGTCGCCGCCCGCCGCCCGCCCGCTCCCACGCCTCAGCCACCGGTGGCGGATAGAGACTAGAGCGGCAGCGCCGGCAGCGCGGGCCGTTGCCCCGTGTGTGCAGTTAGAGCCCCATCTCTCTGGCGTGGTGGTTAATAGACTGGAAAGTCTGTGTGTGTCGCTCACTAGTAACCGTGAGTTTTTACCACCTCGTCACCGCCGGCGGCGGCCGGGAGCGGCACCCGCGGGCGGCGCAGGGGCCTCCCGCCGCCGCCGCTGCAGACCGCCCTGCAGCCCCGCCCCGTTCTGACCAAACATGACAGACTCTGAACATGCAGGGCTCGGCAGGTCGGGACCGTCTGTCTTTCTGTCGGATGAGGAGGGGGCGGGCGCGGGGCGGGCGGGGCCGGGCGCCCCTGCATGACTCGGACGTCTCTGTGTGGCTCCGTCGCCGCCGCGGCGCGCGCCCCGACCCGGCCCGGCCCGGCCCGGCCGGCTGGGAGGCCGCCCGCGACCCCCGCCCCGCCGGCCGCCGGCCCGGGCCCGCCCGCGGCCCGCGGCCCGCGGCGCCGGCCGAGCGCTCCGCAGCGCCTGGCCGCCGGACCGCCGAGCACGCCCGGAAGCAGACGCGCTTGCGTTTAGGAGATGCGAGCGCCCCGGCCCTGTGCTAGGTGGAGAAGCCCCCACCCCAGGCCAGGCCTTGAGCTAGGTGCAGAAGACCCCCACCCCATCTTAGGCCTTGTGCTGGGCGCAGAAGACCCCTCCCCACCCCAGTTCTTGTCTTCCATGGTGCAGAAGTCTCCCAGCCCGCCCCAGGCCAGGCCTTGTGCTAGGTGCAGAAGACCCCAACCCCATCTTAGGCCTTGTGCTGGATGCAGAAGCTCCAGCCCCACCCCAGGTCTTATGCAGGGTGCAGAACCCCCACCCCCACCCCCCAGGCCTGAGCTAGGTATTGAAGCCTCCAACCTACCCTAGGCCCTGTTAGGTGCAGAAGCCTCCTCACCCTCTGCCCTGTGTTAGGTGCAGGAGCCCCCTGCCCCACCGCACCCCAGGCCCCAGCACCACTTCAGGCCCAGTGTTAACTGCAGAACTCCCTCCCCCAGCTTTGTGTTAGGTGCAGGAGCCCCCCAACCCCACGCCAGGACCTGTGTTAGCTTCAGCTTTACCTCTTGGAATCTGCAACAGCAGGTTTTGGCTTAAATACGCTAACATGAAAATCTTAGACTGCAGACCTTAGCACAATTTCCTTCTAAAGTCAAAACTCCACTGATTATTCACCCCAGCTCTATTTTCTAGATGTTGTGTATCACTTGAACTTCATTAAACTGAGATTCAGATTTCCTACTTAAGTTTTGCTGTGCCTTAAGGGGCACATCCTTGGTCCCATTTAACCATTTGGGGTCATTTGCAAAGTATATGTTAGCACACTTAAGTTTGGGTTAAATTTCAAGTTCCCATTCACATCTTAATCATTTAGAAAGGGGGGCTTTCATTCATTAAAACTACTGGAATAAAATCCCTTGCATCTGATTCTTATTTAGAATATTAATTTGAAAATCTAGATCCTCACCATTAAGCCATTGTGATTAGAAGTTGTCAAAAGTATACATTGTATTCTAATCTAGACTATATAAGAATTGCTGAAGTTTACCTCTGGAATAATGTGATCTTGTGGTAAAGCATTGCAAACACTTTTTTTGACCTAGAAGCAAAAATCACAAATATCATTGAAATCTGAAATATCTAAATATTTGGCAATCTTAAGAAGCTTAAAAGTGTGAAACAACTTGAGTACTATAATAATAAAAGTAGATCCCCAGAAGACAAGTCAATCAAATGTGTAGTAATTTTTAGCAAGTAATGTGCACTCTCAAAATTATAGTTGCATAAGTTTGCACTTAACACATTTTTCATGATTTTTAGCATTATCCTCATTTGGGAGGGGGCACTGGTAATTGAACCCAGGTCCTTGCACTTTCTTAGGCTCTACCACTGAACTTCATCCCCAGCCCAACATTTTTTATCAGAAAGAAAATTCTTGGAATGGTTAACTAATAACCTTGAAAAGTTTCCCACTCTGAATATTTGGATAAACCAATAATGGAGTTTTGTTAATGAAGCCTAAAATTAATATTTTATATGAAAGAAAGAAATCTGCTCTCATCTGTTTGTGGACAAAGTAACTTCAATATGTAGAATTGTGTATTCTACATAATGAAACCATGTTACCAATTTAGGCATCAAAATGATTTTGCAAGTAAGGAACTGTGAATCCAGACTTTTGAAAGAATTTGAAAATTTAACTACTGATGTAGAGGTTAAAATGAAAACTTTAAAACAATTCTTTGTAAGATGTGTGAACAGTTTAGTAGTAGGAACTAAAAGACTAGTAATAGTGATTTTTAGCCTATTGTTTTAAACTAGAACCTAGAAAATATATTCTGATTAGCTCCATTTTAACTTATGCAGTTGTTAAGAAGCAAAAAGAGAGCCCCCCAACCCCAATATCTTTTGTCAAAGACAAATCTACATGTAAAAACAGTGAACAAGAAGCCAGGAGAAAGGGTTCTAGCTCCATCTTTGCAACCACTTAGCTTTGTGAACTTGAGCAGGCCTAATTTCTTAAGTGATAAGACGGTTCTACCAGAAATTTTCAAGTTCTACAGATCAGTGTTTCTCAGCCTTCCCTGGGGAGTAATGATGCTGCTTCCACTGATCTGGACCTCAACCAGGATTTTAAGATTTTGAAAAGCTGTCCAGGAAATTCTGATAAGTGCCAAACTAAAAACCAGCGTATTAGGTCAACCAGTGTTTCCCAACATTAGCTTGTCAGATTCATTTTGATCAGGAACAAAGATTTTGTCCTGCCCAAAGTAATAGAATCAATCTCTAGAGTAGGTTTGTGGTAATCTATATTTTTAAACAAGCATCTAATGATTCTTAAGAAATTTGGGGGAAAATGAACTCATCTGTGGATTCCTCAAATATTCTGTGCTTCTGTATTTAGCTATTTTATATTTTAATAGAAATTTCTGTGAATTAGGTGAAGAAGGATATATGAAATTTGGTATGTAGAGCTAGGTATTATCCCAAGGATTTTTTTGACAGTTTTGAAAATTTAAGGTATATTGCATGTGCAGGAAAAAAGCAAAATCTGATTTATATTGTGGCTTTGATATACAAATTTAAGTATTATAATTTTCAGGATAATGAGATTCTAAATGTAAATGGAATTCATAGAATGTAATTTTCTCTCCTTTGAATGATTACCTTCTTGTACATATATTATATGGAGAATGTTTTGCACAAGATTTACTTGCCAAAATGCATTCTACTATCATGTATAACTAATTAGAACAAATAAATTTCCCAATTTTGCTTGAATATAAAAAAGTTATATTTGCCAATTGAATAACTTTTTAAAAATATCCATTTGGTCTACTTTCCTTTAAATATGTTTATGCCTGGAGTGAAAACATTGCATTTTATGAAGTGCTATTACTATAACACAACCTTTGAATAAGCTAGTAGATATGTAGAATGTTAGGATTCTACATAAGCCTGGAGGTCTTTAGAAATAATAGAGATGGAGATGGAGATGGAGGTCTTTAGAAATAATAGAGATGGAGAGAAAGAAGATAGGGAAAGTTAAAGGGAGGTAATCCTTGGCTCTTCATTCAGTTTGTCTCTTTCATTCACTTTTCTAAGGCACAGTTCTAGCAACCCTTTCAGTTAGATGTTGACCCAATTAAAACAATTCACAAACAACTCCTTTGTTAAATGGTGCTGGGGTTTGAACCTAGGACTTCATGTATTCTCCCACGTAGTGTGCCACCATTAAGCTACACCCCTCAACCCTACAAACAACTCTTGAAGGTTAAATACTGAGTCCCTACTTTGGACACATCTCCAACAAAGTAGGAAAAGATAAATATAACCCAAGTAATTATAGGTTGTTTTGAAAAATGCTAATGGTAAAAAGTTTTGCAGGGCCTACACCAGAGAAAAAGATAATTTTAGCATGAACTGGTTTAAGAGCTTGTGATTCCGATTCTTTAATTGATAAGAGGTATGGATAATACTTTCCTTTGGGAGAGGATGTTATTCTTTGCCCATTATGAGCAACTTCCCTAATTTTTCTTCCCACTCTGCTTTCCTTCCTTCTGTAACTCAAAAATAACTTCAACTAGTCTGGTTTGCAGTTCACACTTCTTCCCAGCCCCCTCATCTTGCCAAGAGACTACTGGAAAATCTGAGGAAATGAGGATGGAGATTATTATGCTTTCCATTTCCATTTTCATCCTTGCATTAAATCTGGCAATTATGGTAGTATTATAATGTTCAGTGGCTTGTCCAGGATCCCACAGATAGAGGCCAGGTAACAATCCAAGTATGTAAACTACTTGCACTGCTATTTTTCACTCTTAGTTTGTGCAGGAAAGTAATGGAATAAGTTCTGGCCTTTAATTCTTAAACAGTTTGGAATTGTAATGTGGCACATTTGAGAGAGCTCTCCATTTTGAATAAAATCTGGTTTTGATCCTGATCTTTTTCCTAACTTGGTTAGTATGCTCCTATTTTTTCATAATTACTTTTCTCATTTGTGAAATAGGTAGTTGAATTAGATTATCTCTAATTTCCCTTTTCACTTGAAAAATCAATTTTAATTTTAAAAATCGAAGATGCCTTTTCTCAGGTTAGAGTTCATTTTATATTCTATACAACATCTGATATGTAAATTAGTATGGTTAATGGTGTAGTTGCCTTTCCTGACTAGCATTAGCTTATATTTGATTTCTGAATGCACTTGGTTTGACTGTTGTTGAAATTAACAAAGTGAGTTTCTCTTTAGTAGGTTCAGGTTTGATGTTGGAAAGCACTTTTACTCACAAAAAGACATTTTCTTTCACCAACCCCTTTAAAAACATTTTTTTTAGTTGTAGATGGACATAATAACTTTATTTTATTTGTTTTTATTTTCATGTGGTACTGGGGATCGAGCCCAGTGCCTCATACATGCTAGGCAAGCGCTCTACCACTGAACCACAACCCAGGCCCCTCCCCAACCTCTTATAAACAAATTATTTCATTCTTTAAATAATATTATTCACTAAATTTTCATTCAGCAGACTTATAGAATTTCTACTCTGCTAAGGATAGTGTTGAACAGTGGTGAAATAGATTTGGGTACAGTATCATGAACCTGCCGTCTAGGATCTTAAAATTTAATTTAGTCAGAGAAACATTGCTAACTACATAGGCACCAATAGCATGTTTAGGTGTGAGCTGAGTGTCATGGTGGTAGAATTGAAGGCTTTGGTCATTGCAGAGTAACTAGGTTGTCTGGCCAAGTGGAGGTAAAGATGTATGTATGAAAAGCACTGAGAAAGGACATGGCACAGAGGAGGTTGAAGTGGTAGTGTGTGGAGAGTGTACAACTATTTTGGGAAATGAAGAGGCTTAACAAATTTGGGGCCCAGACCCATCCCTTAAAAAAATCAAAAGCTTTTTAAGCAGGACAATGGTCAGCTGCATGTTTTTGGTATGTTACTCTGTGGTTTGGAGGAAGTGGACTACAGGGTGGGGAGATCAGTAGAAGAAAAAACCAAGTCAAGAGGCTTTTGGAGAACACACCAATAAGGAAAATAATCCTTACCATAAGGAGCTTACATTTTCTTGAGAGGACAAAAACCATATTTTAGATAGTGGTAAACCAGAAAGGGAGATGAATCCTGTAGGTATAGGTGGGATATTTCTATTTTCAATAGGATGTTTGGAGAAGCACTTACTGAAAGAGAATATTTGAGCAAAATCCCAAAATATGAGAGCAATTCAGGCCTAGGATATAAGGGGAAAGAGCCTTCCAGATAAGGGAAGGGGTGGTAGAAAAAGCCTGGATCCAGGAATGAGCCTGGTGTGATTAAGGAAAAAACAAGGAAATGTCGTAGTAAAGAAGAGTAAGCAAGGGGAGAGTAATACAGATGAAGTTGGGTAGTGGGCAATTTTAAGGCCTTGTAAGCCATTATAGGACCTTGGATTTCACCCAGATGTGGGAGCCCCTGGGGAGTAGAACAGGACAAGAGGGACAAGATCATGCTATGGTACATGAGTAGGAAAAGGAAACTGCTGCAGTATTAAAGATGACAGGTGATGGCTTAGGCCAGTGAGTGAAGATAGTTGGATTTGGGTATGGTTTGATTGGAAGTAGAACCCATAGGATTGCTGGTGGAAAGAATAAGCCAAAGCTGTTGTAAAAGTCTAGAAATGAGTAATGAAGACTCATCAGAAGCTTTGGCAATGAGGGAGCAGCTACAAGGCAGAATTCATGAGTGAATTGTCATTGATAGAATTAGAGATGATTAGCTGGGAGTTTTGAGCTGAGATGTTAGTTGAAATGAACGTGACCATCTGGGTAGGCATGTATCCTCAGTCATGGAGAAAAGGTTGGAAGGTTCTAGAAGCCAAAGGAGGAGAAAGTTTCAAGGAAGGGATGATCATATAGCAATAAAGGAAAGTAAGGGATAAAAATAAGTCACTGAATATACATTATCTTTAGTGAGCCCCATTTTTATAATTGTAAGGGTCCTGAAGGGTTTTCAAACTGGTGGCCTTCCAACTCAGAATCTATACACACCATTGTTTCCCTGACAGAGTGTTTTAAAATATTGGTGTTTGAATGCTTTTAAGGTTTGACTTGTGTTTTCTCCTCTCCACAGTTTTTTTCACTCATACATACTCTGCAGATTCACCATCCAAGGTGTAGATCACTCATTTAGGTGACTTACCTGACCACTATAGGCATTTGAGTTTGTGATTCTTTGTAATGCATTAGGCTTTCATCTGGACAGACTGTCTACCAAAAGACCTCCCATGGGTGAGTGGCCTGGAGTTCACCAGGTCAGACCTTCAGTCCAGGGCTTCAGCATATTTTGTACATCAGTCACCTGTTGTCATGCAGCTAGTGGCCCTGTCTTGCTTTTTCAGATTCTGAAACTGATCAGCCTCAGGGCTGTTTGCTTGGAAATGTTAAATGCATGCTCAAAACTAATAACAGTGGTTAGCATTTATTTGTCATTTGCTGTGTCACAGGTACTGTTTTGCTTTATGTGAATTATTTAATCATTACAACAACCCTAGGAAGAAGGGCCTGTTATTAGTCTCCATTTTTTACAGAAGAGGAAGCAGAATGAGGAAATAGATATGAAGAGACTTATAAGTTCCCCCAAGGTCACAAAGTATATCAGTAGGAACTCTAACTTCAGAGCCCACATTTATACCAATATAAATCCCCATAACAAGAGAATTACACATAAGAATGCCAGTTGAGTCGTATGAAGTGAGGACTATGTGTTTGCATCAGAAAGTGTCTTTTCTCCATATAGAATGCTATTAGAAAAACCAAATTATAAAGAGTTGCTTAATGAACAAGAGCATGAGATTAGAACAAGAGTTATTTATAAATGATGGAAAGTTTAAATGGCATCAGGCTCTGTTAAAGTCATATTCCCATCTCCAGAATGTACCTGTTAAGCAGTTATTTGCATCTCTTTGTTTTACAGGGCATTCTTCTCCTGGGTAGTGCTTATGGGGGCATTGCTCACTTTGTCATTACGCTTCTCTTTCATTGTTTCCATTTCTGGTAAATACAATTCCTTTCATTGCATGTTAATATCTTAACTTTAGTTGTGGTCTTTGATTTGGTCCCGTGTGCCTAACTTTCTAATATCTGTTATGGCTTATCTTTTTTTGGTTTTATGGTTGACTTCTTGAGGACATTCTTAGTTCCAATATCTTCCCGGGGTGGTTGGGTTCTGGGATGTATTATTTAACCTATGATGTCAACCAATGTAGTCACTAAATGTAGTGGATTATTATTATTATTGGTGAAGAATCATTTTATGTGTTTTACTTGTTTTTAATGTGAGCTCTTTTTTTTTTCTTTTTTCTTTTTCTTTTTTTTTTTCTGGCACCAGAGATTGAACTCAGGGGCACTTGACCACTGGGGTCACATCCCCAGCCATTTTTTGTATTTTATTAGAGACAGGGTCTCACTGAGTTGCTAAGTGCCTCAAAATTGCTGAGGCTGTTTTGAACTCGCGATCCTCCTGCCTCAGCCTCCCAAGTGCTGGGATTATAGGCGTGGGCCACCATGCCCGGCTGAGTTCTGTCTTTATATAATTATTTTAATACTTCAGCTTGCATACATCATACCTGTATTCTTTTTTTTTGTACCTGGGATTGAACCCAGGGGCTCTTAACCACTGAGCCACATCCCCAGCCCTTTTTATTTTTTATTTTGAGACAGTATCTCACCAAGTTGCTTAGGGCCTCACTAAGTTGCTGAGACTGGCTTTGAACTTGTGATCTTTCTGCCTCAGCCTCCTGAGCCACTGGGATGTACAGGCGTGTGTCACTGCACCTGGTTCATACCCCACATTCTTAAGTGGAAAATAAATGAACAGATCAAGTCCCAAGTAGTTTTTTGTTTTGTTTTGTTTTTTTGTACCGGGGATTGAACTCAGGGGCACTTGACCACTGGACCACATCCCCAGCCCTTTTTTTGTATTTTATTAGAGACAGGGTCTCACTGAGTCGCTAAGTGCCTCGCCATTGCTGAGGCTGTTTTGAACTCTCGATCCTCCTGCCTCAGCCTACCAAGTGCTGGGATTACAGGCGTGCAACACCGTGCCCAGCTTCCAAGTAAAGAGCCCTAAGTTTATTATTAAAAGTATTACATAAAATTACATAATAGTCAATCACAACCTGTTCATACAGTTGGTGCAAAAATAAAGAACCTAGATTTGGAACTCTCATGATACTCAATATAGTACATATATCACAATTTATAATTCACATATTTCACTTGGTACATATAGGCAGAGTAGGTATTAATATCTTCATTTTATAGTTTAGGTTACAGACTCAGAGACTAAACTTGTAATGAGATGATGGAGCAACTTGAGTGAGAGCCACAACCTCTTTGTGGCATTCAGTTTCCCTACTTTTCCCACTACTTCAAAATGATAGCTACTCTGGTGTCAGATAGTAGATTGGGATATTGGACACTTGTTAATGTGCCCAGTTTCTTTTCATATTACTGAATCAGATAGATAATTTGTCCTAGGTTATTATAAATTGATCTCACATGACAATTTTGCCTAAATCAAAGAAAAATATGATGTACTTTTCAAAATCTTAAAATATTAAAAAATAAATTATAAAGAATGCTAATTATCTTCACATTATATTTTTAAGAGAATGTGAAGTCAGTTAAGTTTAGCTAACTTACATCTGCAAGTTCTTAGCTTAGAAAAGAGGAACTCTAGTGTATACAAATTTTAGCCTTTTTAGGGAATTCATTAAAAATACATAAAGAACAAACACCTCTTTTGCTTGAGTTTTCCCCGCTTACTAGCAGTTGACAATAAAATGTTGCTAGATCCCTGGTGCTTGTGTTGGGGGTGGAGTTCTTTATAACCTTTGCTGTTAGACCTGTAAAGGTGGTTGTGGGTTGATTTCTGCATTCTTGAACTATATAACATTCTGCTTGAAAATTATATTTTGTATAAACAAATCAAAATGGAAGTGAATAACACATTGACATAAGAAATACCTACATATTTTGGCTGTATATATATTGTATCATATATCCCCCTCATTTTTTTTTTTTTTTTTGAATGCCAAATGGCCAGGTGTGAAAACCAACATTTGCTCAAAGCTGGAGCTAAAGTCAGTATCCTCATCACAGAGTAAACTTTTGGCATAAGTGAATAAATATGAATTATTGTCCCAGAAGTTCTTATTTATTTTTGGAAGTTTTGTTAGTCTCATTTTATTTTTACTCATTTATTTTTTGTGGTACTGGAGGTTGAACCTGGTAATTCACTCAGTTATATTGAGCTACAAGTTACCCAGGCTAGCCTCCAAACTTGAGATCCTCGTACTTCAGCCTCCCAATCACTGGGATTACAGGCATGTACCATGAAGCCTAGCAGTCTTATTTTAAAAGCAGGACATTATATCACAATAGCAATAATTTTTTAGTGCTGCCAATTGCTAGATTATTCTTGTGATTGTTTTAATGCACATGATAGATATTAAATAGAGGGTCTGTTTTATTTCCAACAAAATAGTTGGAAGAACCTTTTTCCTGTAACATCTTTGTGTGTGTACAAAATAATATCTGGAAAGGATTGTGTGATACATAACTTTCAAGGTTCTCTCCTTACAGAATTTTGAAGTGACAAAGTCAGCATTGCTTTTAATTCATCCAGAAAAATGTGAAGAATCCCCAAGTAAAGTTTTTTTCTTGAAAAATTAATGAGATAAAATAATTTAATTTAAAGATAGTTTTAGAAGTGTTGTGAAAAGGCATACCAGACAATTGAACAAATTAGAATTATTATAATATCTATTATTCTTCACTTTTCATTAAAAATTTTATAATCACTTGTTAACTGAGAAAGGATATTCTTCCTGAAGTCATTAGCTAACTCTCAATTTTATTGCACTCTTTTTATTTGCCTACTTAAAAATTTAATTTCCTTTTTACACAAATTCATTGTGACATTTTCCTTTTGCATTAATGTACATGTATGCCTCATCTAATTGATAAAATTTCAGCCTATAAAGCACACAAAGATATTTTCATTCCAACTTGTGCCTAAACATCTTAATTTTAAAAATGAATACTGATTGTAAATCTGAATGACACGAATTTTTCATATTCAGTGTAATGGTGCCATATGATCAGACAGTCCCTGATTATGTGACATTCTGGCATACAAGAAATGACTTAGACCAAGGCAGATTTGGAAAAGTTCACTTTAGCTGAATACTTGGGCCAAAGTCTAATTTGGGATACTTTCAGTGTGGCTTCTGAATAGTGCATAGCGATAGGATGTACTACAAGTGCCTCGAAGAACAGACTAACTTGGCCTACTCTGCTTCCTTTCTGCTTTTATCTGTTCTTGATATTTTTTCACTGAAATAAGAGAAATTTCTCCATAGAATCCCTGCTGCTTGGATTTATAGCCTTTCCCAATTCCATTTTGTGCAAGTACCTGTAGTCTAGTATACATGTTCTATTCAGACTTGTACATTTCTGATAAAACACAAGAGGAAGGGAAACTTCAGGTGAGGGTTGTCTCTAGGAACTGTGCTAGGGGATTACCTAAATTGATTTTGCTTAATCCTTCAATTACTTTTCGATGGTAAAGACGATTGATTAATCTCATTCTGTAGAGGAGAAGACTGAATATGAGAGGTGTAGGATAATCTGTCAGGTTTTTATAGGTAGTATATGATTGGGAAGCAGAATTTGAACACAATGATTTTAGAGCTTTTTAATCATCTTACTGTGATTTTAGAAAGTAATCAGTTTTAACATGCCACAAGTTTAAAACAGTGTTTTGTTTAACACTTCTGTTTTAATTTCCAGGTTCAGGTGACCTCATTTTGCCACAATCCTGGGTGCTCATTAGTTGAGAGAGTTTTTTGTGTGGGTCCTCTTTAACTGTAGGTGGAAATTGCTGTTCTGGCAGCACTTAACTTCACTGCATTCTATTCTTTCTTATGGATGTTGTTGCTTAGCATTTTTTGTTTGTTTGTTTTAATTGAACTGCAAGCCCTAGTAATAATAACATAGCAGTTTTTATTTCTTCCAGCATTCTTCTGTTTTGGCTTCTTCTGACTTATATGGAGACAGATTTTACACAGTGGGCTGTTAATTAATCTATCACTTTTTCATCAACTTTTCTGGGACCCAGAAATGAAATAAGGAGACCCATTTTCCAGTTTTGTATGGTTTGATTTTTTTTTTTTTTTTTTTTTTTTTGTACTTGGGATTAAACCCAAGGGTACTTTACAACTGAGTTACATCTCCAGTCCTTTTTTTATTTTTTATTTTGAGACAGGGTCTTGCTAAATTGCTGAGGCTGGCTTTGAATTTGTGACCCTTCTGCTTCAGCCTCCCGAGTTGCTGGGATTACAGGTGTGCACCACCACTCCTGGTCCTTTTTACCTCTTTAAAAAAGTGTTTGCTAAAAGGTTTGGACTAATGTTCTTTTTTTAAATATTTGTTTATTTGCTTTAGTTGTACACAATGCAATGCATTTATGTTTACGTGGTGCTGAGGATCGAACCTAGGCTGCGCACATGCTAGGCGAGCACTCTACTGCTGAGCCACAATCCCAGGCCTGGACTAATGTTCTTTGAGCACTTGGGGAAAAAAAAAGTGTTCAATAGAAAGAAAACTCTATAGCATCTTAGAAGTCCAAAATCCCTTATCATCAACTCAGCTGGTCTACTCTGGAGGCTACCTAATAAACCCTAATAACTCTGGAGGAATTAAAGCAATTCATGCTTATTTTATGATCCAGTGACATTAGCCTTGTCTCAGTTCCTGTGGCATGTCATGCTTTCTTCACAGAACTTTTTCTTACAGAAATTTCCTTTGTGTGCAGAGGTCTTTCCCCCTGTGCCCATCTCTCAGGTTAACATCTCATTTCAGTTCATTCATGCTTCCTCAGGGAAAGCCTTCCAGACTTTCCTGACAGATGGTGTCCCCCTGCTGCATTTTTATGATAGCACTGTTTCCTTCTTCATATACTTGTATGGTTGTTAATTTTGTATTTATTTGTGTGATTCTTTGATTGTTCTTTCTCATCACTAGATTAAAAACTTCATGAGAGAAGAAACAATGTCTCTTTGTTGTTGTGTTGTATGTCATTTACCATTGTCTCCCTACTGAGAAGAAGGTGGTGAATAAATACATGTTAAATGAATAAATGGCTTTTTTGTTTTTTTTTAAAGCTGTAGAGGTAAAATTCTTCTATCATACAGTTTTTAGAATTGCTAGTCCAGTTGTTGTGGATTTCATCCCTGGATTAAGTCAGAACATAAGACAGTTGTATGCTTAGACAGTTTTACTTTGTTTCCTTACATAATTGCTTTTTCTTAATTGAATTTTGGCAGTCTGTCCTTGGCTCAAATTGGGGTATGTTGTGAGCAATATCATATCAAGTATACAGTATGTAATAACTTATCAGGTAATATTTATGAGGAATCAGAGGAGAAGTTTCTCTTTGTTATTTCAAGAAAAAAAATGCTACTCTTGGTGTAAATGGTCTCTTTTTTTCTTGGAAGCACTGTTCTTATGCCTAATCTTTGTTTTCTGAAGCTCAGAGCCAAATCTGCAGTTTACATTTAAAAATTAGGGGTTTCTTGTATGCTCCTGTGTAAACTTATCTCAACCATAGCTTCATCTTAATCTTTAGAATTTTAACTGTGATTTATTTACATGTTTTATAGTTTGTTCAGTAAAAGACTATTAATACCTTTCTGGGAATAATGCAAATGCCACCAAAACTTAGAAAACAAAAGCTGTTGTTGATGGTACTTGCTGGGCAAGAAATGAATTCAGTGTGTCTGTTAACACTGGGCACTAGAAATTTTCCACTTTGATTTTTTCTTTCTTTCTTTTTTTCCTGCTCATATCAGGAAAGCACAGTCATTGCTTCAAGAGATCTGAACTAGGATATTAGGCACACCTTGGGACACTGGGAACTTGGTTTTATTTTAACAGTTCCCTAATTCTGAGCGTCCCTTCATCCTGTAGATACAGAACAGGAAGTTGTGTGCTTACTGCTGTGCAGGATATGATCCTTCTAAGAGTTCTAACTGAAGGCCTTGCACTTAGCCTGACTGGATATCAGAGCTCCTTTATTTTCCTTCATTCGCAAAGTAAATGTAGCAAGATCCCAGCACCTCAGCAAGACACCCCCCACCTCTTTATATATACATATATCTATACATACATTATATGTATTATACATATATAATATAATCAATTTGCTTGGATCTTGCTAAATTGCTGAGGCTGGCTCAAACTTTCAGTCCTCCTGTCTCATCCTCCTGAATCACTGGGATTACAGGCATGTGCCATGGCATCCACCTTGATAAATTTTCAAGTTATATGACCCCTTTCCAGGATCAGTATCCTTTCAGACACTCCTAGGGAAGCATGTTCTCCAGAAAGCCTTGAGAAGGAAATACATAAACTGCTCTGTTATACTGGTACAGAGAATTATGTAAGAAGTTATTGTGCAAGGTAGGTTTTGATGGAACTCATATGAGTAAATGTGTTATTGATTCAAGAAATGAATATTAGGAAGGCCACATATAGTTTAAAAAACAAAGGAGGTATTACTTGTAACAGAAGTAAGAATTTTCACTGGACATGGTGGCACATGCCTATAATTGCAGGGGAGGCTGAGGCAATGGAATAGTGAATTGAAAGCCAGCCTCAGCAACTTAGTGAAGTCCTGAGCAACTTGGTGAGACCCTGTCTCAAAATATATATAAGCTGGGCGCAGTGGTGCGTGCCTGTAATCCCAGCAGCTCGGGAGGCTGAGACAGGAGAATCGCGAGTTCAAAGCCAGCTTCAGCAATGGCGAAGCACTAAGCAACTCAGTGAAACTCTGTCTCTAATAAAATACAAAATAAGGCTGGGGATGTGGCCCCTTGGTTGAGTACTCATGAGTTCAATCCCTGGTACCAAAATAAATAAAATATATGAAAAGGGCCGGTGGTCGTGGTGGTGGTGGCTGGGGATGTGGCTCAGTAGTCAAACACCCCTGGATTCAATACCCAGTACAAAAAAAAAGGAAGAAGGAATTCTTGGTTATCTCTAGGGTAGAGATACCTTACACAGAATTAAGTGAATTTTGCAAAGGTTGTTGTAGGACTGTGGAGGGTTAGACTATAGTTAAAATTTTATAATATTGGCCATATAGGGGCCAGCACAGTGGCACATGCCTGTAATATCAGTTCATGAGAGGCTGAAGCAGGAAGATTGCATTTAACAAGACCCTGTCTCAAAAAATAAAGCCAGGCATGGTGGCACATGCCTGTAGTCTCAGTGGCTCCAGAGACTGAGTCAGGAGGATCACAAGTTCAAAGCCAGCCTCAGCAACTTAGCAAGACCCTGTCTCGAAAAATAGAAAGGACTGGGGATGTGTCTCATTGATTAAGTGCCTCTGAGTTCAATCCCTAGTACCAAATATAGATAAATAAAAGCAAAGAGCTGGGGATATAGCTCAGTGGTAGAATGCCTTGAGTTTGATCCCCAGGACTGAAAAAAAAGTATGCTCTGTGTGTGTGTGTATAATATTGCCCATATGTTTGTACTAAGTCTCATTCCTGAAGGAATCAGTATTTGGGTTGAGGTGTGAGGCTTTGACAGATTCTGATATTGGCTCAAGAAGTAAAACCAATGAAATAAAAGTTGTAATAATTGTAGATAGTCAAAAAGGTGTAATAAGTTTCTGCTAGCTAAATATATTTCAGAGGGTGTAAGAATATAGTAGATAAAGGATAAGGTTGTAGGTGTTCCTCAGATTGTTCCTGTGGTAATTTGTAAAGAGAAGCTGTTTCTGAAACTATAAATGTAAATATCCAAGGTCCAGTTTGGGGATAAACAAAAATCTCAAAAACTCAAGTTAGGTAATTGTCATGGCCCCAGTATGACCAGACAATGTTTTCCTTGAAGGAAAATATGTAGTTTGTAGGTGTGGGGTAGGGAGTTAGTTTAGGACTTAGGAGGACCATGCATAAACTGCATATGTGTATGTGTGTGTGTGTGTGTGGTACCGGGGATTGAACTGAGGGGCACTCGACCACTGGGTCACATCCCCAGCCCTTTTTTGTATTTTATTTAGAGACAGGGTCTCACTGAGTTGCTAAGTGCCTCGCCATTGCTGAGGCTGGCTTTGAACTCGTGATCCTCCTGCCTCAGCCTCCCAAAGTGCTGGGATTACAGGTGTGCACCACTGCGTCCAGTTTATAAACATGCTTATGTTGAGAGAAAAGACAAGAGTAGGCTGGGAAAAGCCTTGGCCGAGCTAGTTATCTGTCAAGCATGTTGACTGGTTGAGCCAGTAGGATTCAGACACTTCCTTACATGGACAATAGAGGCACAACCTGCATAATGTCAGCTGCCCGTGTGTCTCTGTCCCACAAGACAACACCAAACCTGAAAGGGCCAGATGATCAGCAGCATGTGTGGTGGGCACTCTGTTGCTGAGGAACTGTTTCCACACTAAAGCTAAACACTTTTCTTAGCCTCCAGCTGTGGTAAATCTCAGACCTCACTGGAAGCCAAGAGTGTATATGAGAAACTGCCTCCCAGCAGCCTCCCACAAAATAGGGAGGTGCGTGAGGTACAGCCTGGTAGTAGAATCATGTCTTATCTGGAGGTCAGTCTGCCCAGGTTTAAGCCAGCCTGTGCTGAGCCTGGCCTGTGTGACCTCTGTGGATCCCATACAGTGCTGCAAGGCACCAGCATAAAGCCATTTTCTACTTTATCACCGTGGTGAGGGAGAAATGACAGCATGAATCAGTACAAAAGCATGGAAGGAAAGTGTCCCAAGTGGTGGTTTCAAGCATCTGGAAAGCCATGTTCTACTGTTTTTAGAATAAGCACTTTGTATTATGTTGTCTGCTTCTGGAGAAATGCTGACACAAGCACAAATTATTATGGTGACATGTCGTCCTGTCTCAGGAAGTTCATATTTGTGAGTAATGTCTTGTAATGACATCCATCAAGAGTGCATGTAGTCTCTTATTGAGGCTTTTGCGTTTCTTCCAGAAGACTCAGTTTCTGATCTATAGCTTGTAACGGGAGCCTTTAGGCAATCGTAAAGAAAAGGCAGAAACTACCCATGAAGGTAAGACTAAATGGTTCAGTCTAATTTATTTCAGTAGTCAGCAATACCAGAATGGCGAAAACTAGAGTACCTCTGTTGAGGCATATCAATTAGTGAGTAATTAGCTTCAGAATAAGAACATGAATGGTGAGGGTACTGACCAATTTCAGAGTCTTATTTATACCATAGCATATTATGGTTTTCTCCAGTTGTCACCAATCTAGAATTTAAATCTAGAGAAAAAATGTTTTTAAACAACTTCATTGAGATACAATTCACCTTTAAAGTATGTAATCCATTGGTTCCAGTATATCTGGATTTGTGCAATCATTACCACTATCTAATCTTAGAACATTTTCATCGCTTCCACAAAGAACCCCAGACCTGTTGATAATCACTTCCAATTCTTCCCTCTAGTTTACCTGGCAACCTCTAATCTATTTTCTGTCTTTGTGGATTTGACTAAGAGATAAACTTTTTCAAAGGTAATTTTGTATTCTAACTGGATAATTATTTACCAGTGTCTGGTACATGAACATGAATATGACACTTTCCTGAAAAGAACATAATCTTATTTCCATGTTAATAATAAGTCCCATGTATATATATATTTATATAATAATATATATATAATATATAATAATAAGTCCATATATGTATATAATAATAAGTCCCATATATATATATATATATATTTTTTTTTTTTTTTTTGTACCGGGGATTGAACTCAGGGGCACTCAACCACTGGGCCACATCCCCAGCCCTTTTCTGTATTTTATTAAAGACAGGGTCTCACTGAGTTGCTAAATGCCTCACTGTTGCTGAGGCTGGCTTTGAACTCGCAATCCTCCTGCCTCAGCCTCCCAAGTGCTGGGATTACAGGCATGTGCCACCATGCCTGGTTCCCATATATATTTTTGATCTGGGAACTTCTCTTTTTGATATTATTAAGTTTTTAAAAAATATCTGGGTTTAGTAAACAAAACAGTTCTGATAATAGTGTTGAGCTCATTCAAAATCTAGAGAATGCTAAGCATTCTTGATTCTCTTATTGTTTTATCTCAAGATCATGGAACTAGGTTAGTATCTGACAAATTACTAGTTGCTCAATAAAGAAAGTTTATTTTATTTTGATGACAGCTGGAATTAGCATCCAACTTTCCTTCCATTAAATCTTCTCTTTCCGTTATGTTACACGTACTTTCATATGTGCTCCAAACTTACTTTCTCTAAAGCATGTGGAAGCAGTTCATAGACATGTGAATCATTGTTCTTTATTTCCTCTTTCTAATTTTTGTATTGAAACAGAAATTCATGTTTACATCTGTTCTCGTATGAATGCTGAAATGGCAAATAGGCTATGGGAGGAAATAGAAAAAAATTTAAAACTTGCAGTGTTTTATGCCTAGTAAAAAATATGAAAAGCCCGTATTTCACATTTAAAGAATTGATGTAAATTAGAACATAAATTTGCATGTAGCATTTTCAGCTTGAGTACTTGATGTTTTTAAATAGCTCTAGTCAAAATGCTAAATATGAATTTCTGATTTCTACTTTTTTTTTTTTATACTTTAAGAAGCTCAAGTTGGAGGATAGAGGTAGTAAAGGAAATGATCAACACCCATAGATCTTTTTTGTCATTTATATTTAAAATTTTATTTTGGTATTAGCATAGCAAAGTGAATGATTTCAAATGTACTACTGTATTAATATTCATAAATTATACATATTTATGTACATGTAGTAATCACAACACAGATCAATGTACAGAATATTTCAACACCCCAAAAATCAGTACTCCTTTCTTTTTTGTTTTGTTTTGGCCAGCTGTACTTCCCCAACAGGCAGTTGTTACTCTGGCTTCTGTCACTGTAGATGAGTTTTGTCTGTCTTGAAGTGCATACAAATGGACTTAGTAATGTCTTGTATCTGGCGTTTTTCACCCATTATGTCTGTGAGACTCATCCATATTGTTTTGTGTAGTTAATTTTTTTCCACATTATTTTATTATACAATTAAAGCACAATTTATGTATTTATTCACCTATCGATGGAGATTTGGGTTGTTTAAAATTATTTGTTATTATTAGTGAAGCTGCTAAAACCATTCTTATACTTGTCTTTTGGTGATTATATGCACTGATTTTCTTGGAACATAAAGTTTTAGAGTTTTACAAAAGTTCAAAACATTTTTATTAAAATAAACAGAATGACTAGTCTACTCCACAAGAAATTTTCAAGTTCATCTTGATTTTAAAATAGAAGCTGGGAAAAATTGACAATAACTTAATATTCACTTAAGGGTGGTATCATGTACCTGTTCTGTAATGCAAAAGTTAGGGATATTATCCATTCAGTCATTCGGTAAGCAGAAAGGGTACCATGCTAGATGCTAGGGCTGTATATATACCCCACATTCACCAGCCAATAAACAAGGCATTTGAACATAATGTGCAGAGTGCAGGGATGAGAGAAATGGAGTTATTAGGGGGTGCTTAGAAGGGAGTATTTCACCTAAACCTGGGTGATAAGGAGGTATCTTAGAGGAAATAACATCTAAACTGGGTCCTAAATATTCTGTTAGTATTAGCCAGATGACCAGAGATGGGTGGATACTGAGATGAGCAGGATAGTGAGTTTTTAGACAAAGTTTAAGGCTTGGGGACTTGAGAAATGGAAAGTAACTAGATAAGCAGAGACTCAGCTATAAAAAGGAGATTTGATAGTCCAGAAGGGAACCAGTGAAGATTGTCTTTTTATTATATAAAACTTAAAACAGATAAAGAATAGTAGAATGAAGCCTCATAGACACACCCCACAGTTACCAGCTCCTGATCTATTTTATTGAGTCTACTTACTCTATTCCCAAATTTGAGATATCATTATTGAAGATTTTTAGCTGAAGAGTGACATGACCAATTTTGCATTTTAAGAATTACATATTTTGAGTAATTTTAATTATCTTTAAAATGTACACGCCATAATTTGGGTATTTCTCATTTGCTTCCAGTTATACAAAGACCAGCATGTACTATTTGTAGTTTGTAGCTTTTCAGACTAGTGTATGGAAGCATGATTAAGTGTTAAATTTGTTTTATGTATTCATCTTCCATAGTATATTAGTTGGTTTATTTGCATTTAAAATAATGAACATTTTGGCTTCTATAACTAAAAATGTTGTAATAAATATAAAAAGTCAGTTTCTAATATTCAGCTTCCAAAATAGCAAAGATACTAGTATTTGGGAAATGGAATTAAGTGTATAATTTTACTGTGAATATTTTTTACAGATTTATTGCCTCTTTTAATCTGCATTAGAGATAATTCAAAAGAGGAATTGATAATTCTTTTGTGGCTTGGTTTTGTTACTTATCATGCATTAAATTTGTTTACTTATTGAAGTTTACTTTGTTAAGAATAGCGATTGCTTTTATTTATATTTTGTGTTTGAAGTTGTTGTATATATAACAGTAGCATGCATTACAATTCATAATACGCATATAGAGCACCTTTTTACATAACACTGTATACAAAGTTTATTCACACTATTCATGTCTTTAATCATGCATTTAGGATAATGATATTTATCTTATTTTACCACCTTCTTTTTTTTTCTTTTTCCCCGCCATACCCACTTGCTCCCTCTCTTCCCTTCCCTCCCCTTTGACCTTTCTAGTGTTCCTCTAATCCTCCTATGTTCCCCGACCCAACCCCACTGTGAATCAGCCTCCTTATATCAGAGAAAACATTTGGCATTTGGATTTTTGAGATTGACTAACTTCACTTAGCATTATATTCTCCCAACTTCATCCATTTACCTGCAAATGCCATTATTTTATTCTTTTTTATTGCTGACTAATATTCCATTGTGTATATATACCACTTTTTCTTTATCCATTCATCTTCTGAGGGGCATCTAGGTTGGTTCCACAACCTAGCTATTGGGAATTGTGCTGCTATAAAAACATTGATATGGCTGTATCACTGTAATATGCTGCTTTTAAGTCCTTTGGAAATAGACCCAGGAGTGGGATGGCTGGGTCATAAAGTGGTTCCATTCCCAGTTTTCCAAGGAATCTCCATACTGCTTTCCATAATGGCTGCACCATTTTGCAGTCCCACCAGCAATGTATGAGTGTGCCTTTTTCCCCACATCCTCTCCAACATTTATTGTTGTTTGTGTCCTTGATAGCTGCCATTCTGACTGGAGTGAAATGAAATCTTAGAGTAGTTTTGATTTGCATTTCTCTAATTGCCAGAGATGTTGAACATTTTTTCATGTATTTGTTGATTGATTTTGTGTCTTCTTCTGAGAAGTGTCTTTTCAATTCCTTGGCCCATTTATTGATTGGGTTATTTGTGGGGTTTTTTTTTTTTTTTTTTGGTGTTAAGATTTTTGAATTCTTGATGTATTCTAGAGATTAGTGCTCTATCTGATGTGCATGTGGTAAAAATTTGTTCCCAATTAGTTGGTTCTCCATTCACCTCACTGATCATTTCTTTTGCTGAAAAGAAGCTTTTTAGTTTGAATCTATCCCATTTATTAATTCTTGATATTAATTCTTGTGTTACAGGAGTCTTATTAAGGAACTTGGGCCCTAATCCGACATGTTGGAGATTAGAGTTTACTTTTTCTTCTATTAGGTGTATTGTCTCTGGTCTAATTTTAAAGATATTCTGATGCATATGGGCCACTAAACTAAAAAGACTTTCTTGTAATTATAGCATTTCCTCAAGTATTTTAGTTTAGCTTTTTTTTTTCTTTTCTTTCTTGAACATATTGTAGTGGATGGCAACTATTGTTAATACTTCGGGATAGTACTGTATTCATCATTCATTCTTTCGGGAGAGTCAGTAATCTTAATCTAAATTAGAGTTTGGAAAACTTTGGCTACTGGGAATGGTTCTACATTTTTCAAGTTTGTTTAAAAAAGAAAAAGATGAGGGCTGGGGATATAGCTCAGTTGGTAGAGTGCTTCCCTTGCATGCACAAGGCCCTGGGTTCGATCCCTAGCACCAAAAAAAAAAAAAAAAAAAAAAAAAAGATGAACTTGCAACAGAAAACATATATGGCTTGCAAATGTAAAAATATTTACTCTTAGACCCTTGATAGAACAAGATTTTCAGTCCATTATCTAAATAAATGTATCTTAAATTCTTGACACATGCCTTTTTTCTTTTGAAAATATTTCTATAAAATTTATTTTAGAACTGACATTTGGAAATTAAATTTTCATTGTCTTGTATAGAGAAGATGGTGAATTAGAAGATGGTGAAATAGATGATGCAGGATTTGAAGAAACACAAGAGCATGAAGCAAAACAGGATGAAAAACAGAAAAATGAGAAAGCCTACAGAAAATCAAGAAAAAAACACAAGAAAGAAAGAGAGAAGAAAAAATCCAAAAGGAGAAAACGTGAGAAACATAAGGTTAGTTGTACTCACTATTTTTTTGGCCATTTTTAATGGAATACAAAATACTGAAAATTAGAATGTATAATCCATTTTCTATTTTCTTTATAAAATATATGGATTATATATTTTTTATTTAAGTGAGTAACACATTTTCTAAGCATAAAGATTTTATGAATTATTTTAAATATTCAAAAAATAATCGAAGTGCCGGGCGTGGTGGCGCATACCTATAATCCCAACACTTGGGAGGCTGGGGCAGGAGGATTGCGAGTTCAAAGCCAGCCTCAGCAATGGTGAGGCACTTAGCAATTCAGTGAGACCCTGTCTCTAATAAAATACAAAAAAAGGGGGCTGGGGATGTGGCCCAGTGGTCGTGTGCCCCTGAGTTCAATTCACGGTACCAAAAAAAAAAAAAAAAAATCTCTTCTGAATGAGTGATGGTAGGCAAAGATATTAGAATGTTAAGAAAATAAAGTCTCATTCTCTACAGATGTGGATTAGCAGCACTGGTATTGTCTGTTCATCATTCATTCATATGGATTATCTATCTGTATTATTTCATGCTCTCTGTGGAAGCCTGTTATATGCCTGTTAGAGTGGTGAATGAAGCAGTTTGCTTTTATAGAAAAATGGAAATGGTAAGGAGAGAGGTGATAAATAAATGAAAAACAAGTGCTGTCAAGAAAACAATAACATGCTTGATGGAAAATAATGTGAATTTGGAGTGGGAAGAAGGGATCCTATCCTGGCAGCAGTGGTGGGGTAGTTTTAAAAACTCCCTGAATTTCCCCCCATTGCAATTAGTAAAGCAAAACTAAAAACTCATTGACAAAATAATAAGTTATCCCCACAAACCTCAAAAATACGAATAGCTGGGGCTGGGTTTGTGGCTCAGTGGTAGAGTGCTTCCTTAGCATGCATGGGGCACTGGGTTCGATCCTCAGCGCCACATAAGAAAATAAATAAATAAAATAGTTATAAAAATACATATTAAAAAAATACAAATAGCCAAACCTCAGACAGCAACAAGACCAGTATAGAGTCAGCAACTGTGTGAAACGAAGCAGAGGGAAGGTCAAGGAACTTCCAGAAAACAAACTGCCATCTCAAGTGGAGGGGTCCATACTCAATGCTGGAATCTCATGGGTTTGTGTGAGAGCAGCAACAGAAAATCAGTAGGGGCTTTTTAATTCTAGTTCACACTTGAATATAAGGTGACAACAGAAAATTGGATGATTCTGAAGTGGGCCTAATTAATTCCTCATACTAATCAACCAAATCCCTTTTCTAGGACAGAGCCTCACACTGAGAAGGTAACTGTTGAGGGTAGAATCTAAATTTAGTCACAAGCACATGGAAGAAGCATGTCTCAGAAGACACTTGATTGTGTTCTTAACACTTTGCACTGACAACAGAAGAGGCAGCCCCAAAGCCTTCACACTAGGGAAGCTTTCTTGGCTCATTCCATGCTTTTTTTCACATGAGAATCAAGATAGGACTCTGGTCACATTCCGGAGAAATTATATAAGAAAAATGAGAGAATAATGTTCCTTTGGAAAAGAATGAATGCCAGCAAGCATACAAAACCATTCAATCCAATATTAAGAAAAGAAAATCAGAATTTATACATAAACATTTTTTAAATTTGTCAATCCATTTATCTTCTATTGGATTGACAAATTTAAATAAGGAAATAAAATGCAAGCTGGGGATTTTATATCCACTTAGAATACTGACCTTCAAACATACAGTTCTCAAACAAAGTGTATGTGCAAAAATTCAGGAATATTGTTACCATGAGAATCTACTAGAGAGCAAGTTCAGATAACTGAAATCACTGGGGGAAGGGAGGGATCAGCCTACATGCACACAAATATTTATCTGTGAAACCAAGTATAAATGATGACTATAAAAGGGGCAACATTTAGTGTATTAGAACATTATGACTGTAATTAGCAGCACTGGCATTGTCCATCTGTTTATTCATTTATTCATTGCTAAAGAATGGAAAGAATGGAAAAATTGAAGAGTATATAGTAAGCAGTGTAAACTTGTTGTTGCCTTATAGTTATTAACTATAATTATCAGAATAAGAATTATAGTATTAAGTGTTCATAGAAATAAAAATGAAAAAACAAAAGGATCAGCTGAGTTCCCAAGTTGAAAAAGCAGAAAAACAATAAAGGAAAATAAAACAAAAAAGGAAGTACTAAATAAAGTTACAAGCAGAACTTTATGAGTTAGAATGAAAAAATAATACGTTTTAAAAAAGATAAACATATGTCTTTGGCCAAACTGGTCAAGAAAAAAGAGGAAAAGAAAATCTAGATAAAAATAAAGTTAGATAAAAAAAAAAATTAAAACTTAGACTTATTTGTATAATTTAATTGTATAATTTTCTAGAAAAATACTACCTTACAATCTTGGTTTCAGAGAGTCAAAAAGTATGATGGACTTTTTGAAGGATTTAATTCATAATCTCCCCTACTAAGAAATATAAGGACCAAATATTTTCAAAAATGGATTTTTTCCAAACTTTCAAAGATCCTATAATCTCTTGCCATAGGGTCTTTCTACAGGCTGCCTCAACACTCTCATGATGTCAGCTGGTTTTCCTCAGAGCCACTGAAACAAGAGAGAGAAGAAGAGAGAATACCTGAGATCAAAGCTACAGTCTTTTTTATAACCTAATATCAGAAGTGATATACCGTCACTTTTTAACATGTTCTGTTTTTTAGAACTGAGTTACTAAATCTAGCCCACAATCAAGGGGAGAGGAATTAATTTCTGCCTTTTGAGGAGAGGAGTATTAAAGAATTTTTGGATTATAAAACCATCACCCAAGATAAGAAAACCTGAAAAAGAAGAATACATGGGGTGACCCTAACATTAAAGCATAACAAAGCTCTTGTTATTGAACAATTTGTCCAGTATTGGCACATGGAGAAAAACATAGGCCAATGGACAAGAAAGAAAACCCAGAAATGGACCTAATATATGTGGAAATGTCATATATGACAGAGGAGCACCTCAAACTAGCATAAAAAGATGGATTTGGGGGGAGGGGATGTAGCTCAGGGATATAGCGTTTGCCTAGCATGTATAATGCCCTGGGTTCAACCCCCAGAACTTTAAATAAATAGGCAGACAGCTTAGATAGGCAGAGAGACAACAGAAAAATAATGGATTTTAAAATAAGTAGTGCTGAGAGAATTAATTAGATAATGATATGAACATAAAAGTGGAGTCAGTTCTTAACATTAGGATAAATTCCAAGTAGATCAAAGATTTAAATGTTAAAAAATTGTAGTTATGTAAGTGATAGAATGAAGCATAGTTGTAGGTCTTATAATACCTGGGAGTGAAGGATAAAGAAATTTTCTTTTTTTTTTTTTTT
This sequence comes from Tamias sibiricus, assembly GCA_025594165.1. Lineage (NCBI taxonomy): Eukaryota > Metazoa > Chordata > Mammalia > Rodentia > Sciuridae > Tamias > Tamias sibiricus. The sequence goes on from CM046670.1 coordinate 6,226,671, forward strand.
TTTTTGGTACCGGGTATTGAACTCAGGGGCACTCCACCACTGGGCCACATCCCCAGCCCTTTTTTGTATTTTATTAGAGACAGGGTCTCACTGAGTTGCTAAGTGCCTTGCCATTGCTGAGGCTGGCTTTGAACTCGTGATCCTCCTGCCTCAGCCTCCCAAGTGCTGGGATTATAGGCGTGCACCACTGTGCACGGCCAAGAAATTTTCTTAACTATGATCCAAGGTCATAAAACATTAAGGAATAAATTAACTTTCCTACACAAAAAATGTAAAAAAAAATAAGGACTTTTGGGGGTGGGTACCAGAGATTCAACTCAGAGGCACTCAACCCTTGAGCCACAACCCCAGCCATATTTTGTATTTTATTTAGGGACAGGGTCTCATTGGGTTGCTGAGGCTGGCTTTGAACTCAAGATCCTCCTGCCCCAGCCTCCCAAGCCACTGGGATTACAGGCATGCACCACCACACCAGGCTAAGAAAAAAGACTTTTACTGTGCCTTTCAATTAAGAATCTACTCTTTTCTGCCCCTTACTCTTAAGACCTGTGGGCCAGAAGAACCTTAAAATTTCAGGGACAAAAATTACAAATTCTACATGGAGTAAAAAAGGATCCATTTCTACTTGAATTCACAGATCCTACCTGTTGGTTCAAAAGTATACAGCACATTTGTTTTGATCTTGCATAAGAAAGCAACTACATTTACACCACAGTTAATGTAGAGGGTACAATCTGGCAGTCCATTTTGCTAGAAAATCTGTAACTTTTGTTAGAAACCTACTAGGACGTTGTAGTATGCTTTTTTACTTTTTCTTTTTTTTTTTTTTTTAATCTTATTTAAAAAAAATGTTTATCTATTTGCTTTAGCTGTACACAATGGGTTTTTTTGTACGTGGGCTGAACCCGGGCCATGCGCGTGCCAAGCAAGCGCTCTACCGCTGAGCCACAACCCCAGCCCTGCTGTTTTTCTTGTTTGTAGTCTAGGCCTCTAATGTTGGCTGCTGTGGATGAGTCTTTTTTTCTTTCCTTTGTTGGGGTTAGACAAGCTAGAAGGTCACACAAGGTTACTTGAAGGTCATACAAGCTCAGGGTAGGAAGGCAGAGAACACAGTGCCTCTTCCTCAGGGGACACTCTTGCTAGTCCCCTCTTTACCGTTGGTTAACTTAGTAAACTTCCTCCTTATGAGATTTGTTAGTTTATTTGTCTTAACTTTTCAACTAGTCTGAACTTGTCAGGCAACACATAAAAATTTATTGGCTAATGTTATGGTAAAAACTTTTTTTTTTTGGTAACGGGGATTGAACTCAGGGGTACTTGACCACTGGGCCACATCCCCAGCCCTTTTTTGTATTTATTAGAGGCAGGGTCTCACTGAGTTAAGTGCCTCACCATTGCTGAGGCTGGCTTTGAACTCGTGATCCTCCTGCCTCAGCCTCCCAAGTGCTGGGATTATGGGCGTGCGACACACCATGCCCAGTTAAAACTTTGATTAAAAAAAAAAGGAGGGCTGGGTTGTGGCTCAGCAGCAGAGCACTTGCCTTGCACGTGCGCGGCCTGGGTTCGATCCTCAGCACCACGTAAACATAAATGCATTGCATTGTGTACAACTAAAATAAATACATAAATATTAAAAAAAAGAAAAAAGGAAAATACATAATTCTGTCTTGATTGTATTTGGTGATTGTATTTGGTGAGATTAGGGAGATAGATCATAAACATAAAACAGTTATCAGCCAGATGTGGTGGTGCACACCTATAATCCCAGTAATTTGGGAGGCTGAGGCAGGAGGATGGTAAATTTGAGCCTTGACAACAACGTAGACCCTATTTCAAAGTGAAAAATTAAAAGGGCTGTAGATATAGCTCAGTGGTAGAGCACTCCTGTGTTCAATGCCCATTACCACAAAAAACAAAGCAAAAAAAAAAATCAAACAGTACATAATGAAGTGCTAACTCCCATGGCATAGAGATATAGGGAAGACATTTGGCATTGTGCTAATTGTTCAGATTACAAACACATGCACACACACAAACACAAACAATAAGGAAGACAGTAGTAAAGATTGGAGTTGATGTGAAAAAATGAGATTTCAAAGGAAGAAAAAGGAGAAAATATTTCCCATGATGAGGAAAGACTTGCCAGGCTAGATTCTGCATGAGTGTTTTATATATGAAGGAGACCTCAAGGATAGAGCTAGATTGAGACATGTTCTCATTGTAAAGGAAGCAGAACTGAAGATGAGGTAAATCAATTTTGAGATCTTGAAAAACAAACACAGAGCTGCTTGGTACTGATATACTAGTCTGAGGGAAATACTTTAGATGATAAGGCATGTTACACAATGGGCATTTGGGGAAAGTTAATCATGCAAGGTGGACAGGATGTCTGAGAGATGTGAGGCAGAGAGTCCAGGAAAAATTTTTTTCAGTTTGTTTGAATTGATTACAGAATACATTTTCTTTTATTCCTTTTTTTTTTTTTTTTTTTTTTTTTTTTTTTTTGGTGGTACTAGGGATTTAACTCAGAGTATCTTTGTCATTGAGCCACACCCCCAACTCTTTTTATTTTATTTTGAGACAGGGTCTTGCCAAGTTGGTGAGGCTGGCCTCAAACTTACTATCCTCCTGCCTCAGCTTCCTTAGTTGCTGGAATTGCAGGTATCCAGCTGACCATTAAGCACATTTGTATACTATATTGTGTTACAAAGTAAAATGGAGGTAATTATTTAAAAATTAAATAATGACTTACTAGAGTAACCAGTGTTGATTAGTATGTTAGTATATTTCTTTTCAGTTATTTTTCTGTTTCCTTGATATTGGAGATAATACTGTTTATTTTATATTTGCATTTTTACTTAATATCATAAGGCAAACATTTTGTTACAATACTATAAAATTTTCCAAATATTTTCATTGATTGCTATGTACTATAGTTCCTTCAGTGAGTATATTCTGTTAGATGGAAGTTTGTGGTAAATCTTCAAAGACAGGTAAGATTGTCCAAAGAGACACAGAGTATACCAAAGCAAAAAAGTGTGAAAAGGGTGGCTGGTTTAGAGGAAGTCATTTAAGTCCTTAAATTCTTTCTGTTACTATTTGAATATTTTAGGAGTCACTGTGTGGCTTTCATGTTAGTCCCTGTGTGTATGTCTTTTGCCCTCCTTACTCACCATGAGGTTACAGGATGTTGTTTGCTACAAGTTCTATAGAGCTGGGCTCAGGAGGCTGAGATAGGAGGATCGCGAGCTGAAAGCCAGCCTCAGCAACTTAGCGAGGTGCTGAGCAACTCAGTGAGACCCTGTCTCTAAATAAAATACAAATTAGGGCTGGGGAAGTGACTCAGTGGTGGAGTGTCCCTGAGTTCAATCCCCAGTACCAAAAAAAAAAAAAAAAAAAAAAAGTTCTGTAGAAAACATAATAATTTAGATTTTAAACTTTAGTACTTACCAACTAAGTATATTGAAAGAAATAATTCACCTGTGTTTTATAGGTAAAATAACAAAAGTTAAAGCAGCACTTTCAAATACTTAAATAACTAAAATAATACTCTGACCACAAAAAAAGGAGGGATAGGGACTGGGCATATAGCAGCTCAGTGGCAGAACTTGTGCTTAGCATGTGCTGGCCCTAGGTTGGATTCCCAGCATTCCATGCACCTCACCTAAAGGAGAAATAAAAGGAAACACAAAATTTCTCAAAAAAGTATGCCATATCACCTATCAAGTCAACAAAAAGAAAACTAGAAAACACCGTCACAAAAATAAATGCCAGAGGGGCTGGGGTTGTGGCTCAGCGGTAGAGCGCTTGCCTAGCACGTGCGTGGCCCGGGTTCGATCCTCAGCACCACATACAAATAAACACATTGTGTACAACTAAAGCAAATAAATAAATATTTTTTTAAAAAAATAAATAAATAAATGCAAAAGCACTTAGGAACAAAGAAGTGAGTCTGTTGCCGCCTGAAGCGATGGCCGCTTGGAGCAGCAAAGCCGCGGGAATAAGTTCAGAGGCAGACTGGAAACAAACAGGATCTTTATTCTGTCAGTTTCTCTCTCTGGCTCTAACAACTCTAACACGTACCACATACCAGCAAACAACCAACACCCAAAATGGCCCCGACCCGCTCCGCGCTCTACCCAAGTCTCTCGAGATCCCGGGCCAAGTCTCGTGAGACTACAGAAGGCGTCAATGTCCAAAACTCCATGGCCCGAAGTCAACCGTAATCATAGCCATCTCCCCAAACAGGGCTCCTACATGAGTCAAGAAAGCAGATTGTTTTCTCTAAAAGAATGTTTAAGAATGGAATAGAGCAAGGGGCTGGGGTTGTGGCTCAGCGGTAGAGCACTCGCCTAGCACGTGCACTGCCCGGGTTCGATCCTCAGCACCACATAAGAAAAGACATTGTGTACAACTAAAACAAATAAATATATATTTAAAAAAAAGAGTGGAGCAAAACAGATTCTTCCTCTGTAAGAGCATCAGAGTTTAATTCACTTACACAAAATTTCATTGTTTTTATACAATACCCACATGCTGCGAATGCAGGAATGAGAACATACAGACTTAGTGTCTTCATTGCTGTGAACTTTAAGAACTTTTTAAGAGGGTACTCAAAGGTAATTATTTTGACCAGATGTAAGAGATTTGGTGACTCTTTTGAAAATTGCATTCAGACTTGAAAAATATTTTCCATCATAATTACTTGTTGCTTTCATTTCACTTTTGGTTAATTTTATGGGCTAGATTTAGTACCTATATATGTGATTTGCAGTGTTTTGGTATCTTCATTTCAGTGTACTCATGTAATAGAATAAGAACTGTAAAGCCATTTTTACATAGAAATAAATTAATGCATGCCCTACTTATGTTCTAGGACCCCTTTTGGTTATGAGGAACCAATTTTACTTCCTTTAAGATTAGCTTAAGCATAAGATAATTTTAGAGCCCAAATGACTTCTGTTTGAAGTCCTTGGACCAAAGGGATGATGAGAAAAATGTTTTTATAAACAGGAAGAAATACTTTCCCCCCAGAATACTTCAGAGAAGTTGGGGTGGTGGTGACCTGAGGAAAAGAATTTTTCAGTTATACTTGATAGTCTAACAAAACACTATGACCTACTTCTTGGCATATCTGGTTGAAGCTTATATGTTAATAATTAAATTTTCTTCTTTTTGCATAGGTAACATATTTTCTTTTCCTTCCTTCAGCATAATTCCCCATCTAGTGATGATAGTTCAGACTACAGTCTTGATTCAGATGTGGAACATACAGAAAGTTCTCACAAAAAAAGAACTGGTTTCTACAGGGATTATGACATTCCATTTTCTCAGGTATTGCCTTTTTTATTGTGATAAAACATAGATGACATAAAATGTACCATTTTAACTATTTTTAAGTGTAAAATTTAGTGGCACTCAGTATAATTCACAATGATGTTTAACCATCACCACTATCCATCTGCAGAACTTTTGATCATCCTAAGTGGAAATTCTATACCCATTAACCAATTCCCCCTTGCTCCCAGCTCCTGATAACCACTATTCTAACTGTATGGATTCACCTATTATACATATCTCATATATGTGAAATCATACAGTATTTAACCATTTGTGTCTGGCTTTTTTTCACTTAGCATATTTTTAAGGCCCATCTATGTTATAGCATGTATTGAAATCTCATTGTTTTTTGCAGTTGGACACAATATCTTTATTTTATTTATTTATTTTTATGTGGTGCTGAGGATCAAACCCAGTGCCTCACATGTGCTAGGTGAGCACTGTATCTCTGAGCCACAACCCCAGCCCCAAAATTTCATTCTTTTTAAAGGCCAAATAATATTGTATGTATATACTATCACATTTGGCTTATCCATTCATCCATCGATGGACAATTGTTTTCATCTTTTGGCTATTGTGAATCATGCTGCTTATGAATATGGATGTACAGATTCTCTTCAGAATCTTTTCAGTTCATTGGGTATATATCTATACCTAGGAGTGGAATTGCTGGATCTTATGCTTATTCTTTTATTTATTTTTTAATTCTTTTTAGTTACACATGATAGTAGAATGTATTTTGACATATCATACATACATGAAGTATAACTTCCCATTCTTGTGGGAAGTTACATTCGTCATTTATTCATATATGAAAACAGCAAAGTTATGTTCTATTCATTCTACTCTCGTTCCCATTCCCACTCCTGTTTCTTTTCCCCTACTCCCCCCTGTTCAATCCAATGAACCTCCACTGCCCATCCCCACCAGCCTTTCGTGAGTCAGCATCCACATAACAGAGACAACATGCAGCTTTTGTTTTTTTGGGATTGGCTTATTTCACTTAGCATGATAGCCTCCAGTTCCATCCATTTACCAGCAAATGCCACAATTTATTTCTTTTTATGGCTGAATAATATTCCATTATGTATATGTACCATATTTTCTTTATCCATTCATCTATTGAAGGGCACCTAGGTTGGTTCCATAGCTTAGCTATTGTGAATTGAGCTGCTGTGAATATTGATGTGGCTGTGTCACTATAGTATGCCGATTTTAAGACCTTTGGGTATAGATCAAGGAGTGGGATAGCTGGGTCAAATGGTTGGTTTGACTGACCATTTTGTTCCATTCCAAGTTTTCTAAGGAGTCTTCATACTGCTTTCTAGAGTGATTGCACCAATTTGCAGTCTCACCAGCAATGTATGAGTATGCCTTTTCCACCACATCCTCGCCAACACTTACTGTTGCTGAAAATCTTGATAACTGCCATTCTGACTGGAGTGAGATGAAATTTAAAGTAGTTTTGATTTGCATTTCTTTACTCACTAGAGATGTTGAATCTTTTTTCAAATATTTGTTAATCGATTATATATCTTCAGTTCTTTAGCCCATTTATTGATTGGGTTATTTGTTGTTGTTGGTTTTTTTTTTTTTTTTTTTTTTTTTGGTGTTAAGTTTTTTGAGTTCTTTATATATCCTGGAAATTAGTGCTGTATCTAGTGTGCATGTGGTAAAGATTTTATCCCACTCTGCAGGCTCTATCTTTACATTATTTATTGTTTCCTTTGCCTAGAAGCAGCTTTTTAGTACAATTCCATTTATTGATTCTGTTTTTAAAACCTTTATTTTATTTGTTTATTTTTATGTGGTGCCAGGGATCAAACGCAGTGCCTCACACGTGCTAGACAAGTGCTATACCACTGAGCCACAACCCCGGCCCCACCATTTATTGATTCTTGATTTTAATTCTTTTGCTTTAGGAGACTTGTTGAGGAATTCAGATCCTAAGCAGACACGATGGAGATTTGGTCCTTCTTTTTCTTTTTCTTTTTTTTTTTAATATAGTTGTAGATGGGCAACATGCCTTTATTTTGTTTATTTATTTTTTTATGTGGTGCCAAGGATTGAACCCAGTGCCTCACACATGCTACTAGGCAAGTGCTCGGCAACTCAGCTACAGCCCCAGCCCTCTACTTTTTCTTGTAGTAGGCACAGCGTTGCTGGTCTAATGCCTAGGTTAATCCACTTTGAGTTGAGGTTAGTGCACGTTGAGAGATTAGGCTCTAACTTCATTTTATTACATATGGATTTCCAGTTTTCCCAGCACCATTTGTTGAAGAGGCTATCTTTTCTCCAATGTATGTTTTTGGTATCTTTGTCTAGTATGAGATAGCTGTATTTATGTGGGATTGTCTCTGTGTCTTCTATCTGTACCATTGGTCTTCAGGTCTGTTTTGGTGCCAATACCATGCCATTTTGTTACTATAGCTTTGTAGTATAATTTAAGGTCTGGTATTGTGATGCTTCCTGTTTCACTGTTCTTGCAGAGGATTGCTTTGCCTGTTCTGGGCCCCTTATTTTTCCAAATGAATTTCATGACTGCTTTTTCTATTCCTATGAAGAACATCATTGGAACCTTAACAGGAATTGCTAACCTAGGTGCCCTTCAATAGACGAATAGGAATCTGCTTAGTGCTTTTGGGAGTATGGCCATTTTGACAATATTAATTCAGCCTATCCAAGAACATGGGGAATCTTTCCATCTTGTAAGGTCTTCTTCAATTTCTTTCTTTAGAGTTCTGTAGTTTTCATTATATAGGTCTTTTACCTCTTTTGTTAGATTGATTCCCAAATATTTTATTTTCTTTTAGGCTATTATGAATGGGATCGGTTTCCTGATTTCTCTTTCAGTTGACTCATCACTTACATATAGGAATGCAATTTATTTATGAGTGTTAATTTTATATCCTGCTACTTTGCTGAATTCATTTATGAGTTCTAGATGTTTTCTGGTGGAGTTTTTTTTGGGTCTTCTAAATATAGAATCATGCCATCAGCAAATAGGGATAGTTTTTGAGTTCTTCTTTTCCTATTTGTATCCCTTTAATTTCTCTCTTCTAATTGCTCTGGTTAGAGTTTCCAGGAATAGAAGTGATAAAAGAGGGCATCCCTGTCCTGTTCCAGTTTTTAAAGGGAGTGCTTTCAATTTTTCTCCATTTAGAATGATGTTGTCCTTGGGTTTAGTATATACAACTTTTACAATGTTTAGGTATGTTCCTATTATACCTGGTTTTTCTAGTGTTTTGAGCATGAATTGATGCTGTATTTTGTCAAATGCTTTTTCTGCATCTTTTGTTTAAGTCTATTGATGTGATGAATTACGTTTATTGATTTCTGTATGTTGAACCAACCTTGCATCCCTGGGATGAACCTCACTTGATCATGGTGCACTATCTTTTAAATATGTTTTTGTATGTGGTTTGCCAGTATTTATTAAGAATTTTTACATATATTTTCATCAGGGATATTGGTCTGAAAGTTTCTTTCCTTGATGTGTCTTTGGTCTTGATATCAGGGTGATACTAGCTTCATAGGATGAGTTTGGAAGCGTTCCCTCCTTTTTTATTTCATGGAATAATTTGAGGAGAATTGGTGTTTCTTCTTTAAGGTCTGGTAGAACTTAGCTGAGACTGTCTGGCCCTGGGCTTTTCTTTCTTGGTAGGCTTTTGATGGTGTCTTCAGTTTCATTGCTTAAAGTTGATCTGTTTTCCTGATTCAATTTGGGTAGGTCATGTGTCTCTTGAAATTTGTTGATGTCTTCAAGATTTTGTATTAAGGGTATAAATTTTCAAAATAGGTTCTGATTGTCATCTGTATTTTAGTGGTTTCTGTTGTAATATTTCCTTTGTATCATGAATTTTAGTAATTTGAGTTTTCTTTCTCTTTGTTTGCTTAAAGGTTTATAAATTTTTATTGATTTTTTTTCAAAGAACCAACTTTTTTTGGATCAATTTTTTGAATTGTTTCTTTTGTTTCAATTTCATTGATTTCATCTCAGATTTTAATTATTTCCCGTCTTCCACTGGTTTTGGTGTTGATTTCTCCTTTTTCTAGGCATTTGAGATGTAATGTTAGGTTATTTATTTGTTGACTTTCTATTATTTTAATGAATGAGCTCAATGCCATGCACTTTCCACTTAGCAATGCCTTCATAATGTCCCAGATATTTTGATACGTTATATCTGTGTTCTCATTTACCTCTAAGGATTTTTTTATTACATCACTAATAACTTTTGCTTTTCATTTATCATTCAATAGCATATTATTTAGTCTCCAGGTGTTAGAGTAGATTCTAATTTTAACATTGATTTTAACATAGAGTAGATTTTTAACATTGATTTCTAATTTCATTCTATTATGATATGATAGGATGCAAGGTATTATCTCTCTTTTTTTTTTTTTTTTTTTTTTTTTTTTTTTTTTATTATTTGCTAAGAGTTGCTTTGTGGCCTAAGATATGGTCTGTTTTGGAGAGGGATCCATGTGCTGCTGAAAAGAAAGTGTGTATTCAGTCATTGATGGATGAAATATTCTATATATGTCTGTTAAGTTTAAATTAATTGTATTTTTTAGTTCTATTGCTTCTTTATTTAGTTTTTGTTTGGAGGATCTATCTAGTGGTGAGAGTGGTATGTTAAAGTCACCCAGTATTATTGTGTTGTGGTCTGTTTGCTTCTTGAAATTGAGAAGGTTTTTTTTTTTTTTTTTTTTTTTTTGATGTATGTAGATGCTCCATTGTTTGGGGCATAAATATTTATGATTATTATGTCTGGTTGATATATAATTCTCTTAAGCAGTATGAAATGTCCTTCTTTGTCCCTTCAGATTAACTTTGGCTTGAAGTCTACTTTATCTGATATGATGATAGAAACCCCTGCTTGTTTATGAGATCCATGTGAATGATATGTTTTTTTCCCATCCTTTTAAACTTCAGTCTGTGGATGTCTTTGCCTATGAGGTGAGTCTCTTGGATCTTGGAGACAGCAGAATATTGCTGGGTCTGGTCTTTTTTTTTTTGTTTTTTGTTTTTTTTTTTTTTTTTTTTGGTACCAGGGATTAAACTCAGGGGCAGTTGACCACTGGGCCTCATCCCCAGCCCTTCTTTTGTATTTTATTAGAGACAGGGTCTCACTGAGTTGCTAAGTGCCTCGCCATTGCTGAGGCTGGCTTTGAACTCGCAATCCTCCTGCCTCAGCCTCCCAAGTGCTGGAATTACAGGCGTGTGCCACCGCGCCCGGCTGGGTCTGGTTTTTTAATCCAATATCCCAGACTGTATCTTTTGATTGATAAAGTTAGGATATTTACATTCAATGTTATTATTAAGATATGATTTTTATTCCCTGTCATTTTGATTTATTTCTGGTTTTTAATTTGAATTAGTTTCTCCAATGGCTCACTGTTCTTTTAATGTATAGTTCCTCCCTTTTCTGGTTTTCACTTTTATTTTTCATTTCTCCTTCATGAAATATCTTATTATGTTTTACAGTGCAGGCTTTCTAGTTGTGAATTCTTTTAACTTGTTTGTCATGGAAGGTTTTTATTTTATTTCATCATCAACTCTTAGGCTTAATTTTGCTCGGTATAGTATTCTTGGCTGGCATCCATTTTCTTTCAGAGCTTGGTACATATTATTCCAAGACCTCCTAGCTTTGAGGGTCTGGGTTGAGAGATCATGTGAGATCCAGGTTGGTTTCCTTTTAAATGTTACCTGTCATTTTTCTCTGGCAGCCTTTAAAATTCTATCATTCTGTATGTTAGGCATTATCATAATAATGTGCCTTGGTGTGAGTCTGATGTAATTTTGCATATTTGGGGTCCTGTAAGCCTCCTGGATTTGATTTTTCATTTCATTCTTTAGTTTGGGAAATTTTCTGATATTATTTCATTGAAAAGATAGTGCATTCCTTTTGTTTGTATCTCTGAGCCTTCATCTATCCTAATAAATCTTAAATTTAGTCTTTCAGGTTATCTCATATTTCTTGGAAATTCTGTTTATAGTTTGTCTTCATATATATTTAGTTTTAGGTGGACACAATACCTTTACTTTTATTTATGTGGTGCTGAGGATCAAACCCAGGGCCTCACACATACAAGATGAGCACTCTACCACTGAGCCATAGCCCCAGCCCCATGTTCATAGTCTCTTAACATCTTTTGTCCACTGTCAACTTTGTTTTCAAGATTATATAGTTGGTCTTCATTGCCTGAAACTCTGTCTTCCAAGTGATCTAGTCTGTTGGTGATACTTTCAATTGAATTTTTAATTTGGTTTATTGATTCCTTAATTTCAAGGATTTCTGCTTGTTTTTCCCCCAGAATCTCTGTCTCTTTATTGAAGTGATCTTTCACTTCCTGTATTTTCTATTTCACTCCTTATACTGCCCTTTATTTCCCAGATCAGTTTAACTATGTACATTCTAAACTTCTCCTCTGATATTTTTTACACTGTGGTATGGATGGATTATGTTATTGAAGTGTCTTGGTTTGTTTGGGACAATTTGTTCCCTTGTTTTTTTATTGTTGTTTTTGTGGCTATCCATCTAACAGTATGGATCTGAGGCAGTAGAGTTTTTACCCTGTAGACTTAAAGCATCCCTGAAGGTTTCTAGTACCTCACTGTTTAGGGGGAGACAAATAATAACAACAGTCAATGCAAACAGTTTACAGCATTAAACCAAATAGTTGCTGCTATGGCATCTAGACTGTTAATTGTGACAATAAACAGAAATTATATGATCAGTTACTGTCTATAATAAAAACAGCAATTTTGCAAGAGGGTTTACAATTTCAAATGATGGGCAGGGAGGGAACAGAAGTGATATAAGATGTGATGATTATGAGGGAGGAGGAGAGAAGATAGAAGTAAAAAAATTAAAGGAAGATTGAAAGAGAGAACAATGGAGATTGGCTGTTAGTGTAGGGAAACAGGTAAGAGAAAAAATATATATAAAGTAAAATTTTTTAAAAATCAAAAATAAAAATAAAATAATATAAAACAAAGCTAAAATATACTAATCAAACATCCTAGTTCTTGACAGGGTGATGAAGAAAAATAGCTGGCTTCAAAAATGCAAATAATGCCGGGCGTGGTCATGCACACCTGTCCAATCCCAGCACTTTGGGAGGCTGAGGCAGGAGGATCGCTAGTTCAAAGCCAGCCTCAGCAATGGCGAGGCACTTAGCAACTCAGTGAGACCCTGTCTCTAAATAAAATACAAAAAAGGGCTGGGGATGTGCCCCAGTGGTCGAGTGCCCCTGAGTTCAATCCCTGGTACCAAAAAAAAGACTTACAAGCCGGGCGCGGTGGCGCACGCCTGTAATCCCAGCACTTTGGGAGGCTGAGGCAGGAGGATCGTGAGTTCAAAGCCAGCCTCAGCAATGGCGAGGCACTTAGCAACTCAGTGAGACCCTGTCTCTAATAAAAAAAAAAAATACAAAAAAAAAAAAAAAAAAGGGCTGGGGATGTGGCCCAGTGGTCGAGTGCCGCTGAGTTCAATCCCCAGTACCAAAAAAAAAAAAAAAAAAAAAACTTACAAAAATGCAATCAATGAGAAAAAAAATATGAGTATGTATAAATATCCATGTACCTTTAAGGTCACAATTAAACAGAGAAAAGGAAAAAAAAAGAGGAAGAGAGAAAATCTCAATGAAAAGCTAAAAAAATTCTTTCTGTTGGAGTTTAAAAGATTTTCAGCTTTTCAGCCATTTTAGGTGGGGTCATCTGGAGTGTGATACTCGACCCTCCAGACTGCTGGGGGGAGAGAGGTAATCCTGTAGGTGGAATTCCTGGAGGCAAGGATTATGCTTAGGTGGGCTCCAGGCTCTTTAATGAATGCCACTTGTCTGGAGATTTTAAATCAGCGTACCTCCAAGGCCCAGTAATTACCCATCCATGCTGGAAGACTGTACCCCTGGATTCTGTTCATTTGGTGGGGGACCCAATTCTTACTCCCCTATGCAAAATGGTTCCTTTCTTTGTGCTCCACAGGCCACTTGGAGAGATGGTGACTCTTTCCCACATTAGGATATTGTGCAGTGCACCTTTCAGTTTAGTCCTTGATCTCAATGCTCCTAAAAATGCAGATTCCTTTAATTCCCTTATTTCTTTACTTCGCTCCTAGAGGGACTGCTCTGGCTGATGCTTCTGGCCCGACCATGGGAGTGGCTGTGCTGCTGGGGACTTCTTCCTTATTTTATTATATCCAACCTCCTGAGTCCCTGATCTGCTTTGAATGTCCAGATTTAAATTCTTTTTTTTTTAAATTTCTTTTTTAATATTTATTTATTTGTTTTAGTTGTACACATGCCTTTATTTTTACTTGGTGCTGAGGATCGAACCCAGGCCAAGCACGTCCTAGGCGAGCGCTCTACCGCTGAGCTACAACCCCAGCCCAGTTTTAAATTCTAATAAAGTTCCCCCCACCCTTTTTTTTTAATTCCTCCACCTTGCTGAGAAGCTGCCTGTCTGCTTTCTTTGTTTCACTCCATGGAGTAGCCAGGAAAGCGACCTCCTCTAGTCCCCTTTTTGAAAACCCTCATATGGTTATTCTATGTTTAATTTTCTGAGGAAGTGCCAAACTATTTTCAACAGAGAAAAACATACATCTATCTTCATTAGTAATGTAAACTTCTCCACATCCTTGCCAACACTTGTGATCACTTGTTGATTTCCTTTTTTTTTTTTTTTTAATTTGGAAATTGGTTGTGGTTTTGAGGTATTGACCTTTAAAGGAAAAAATAAAACTTTCTAAAGTTTTATGGTATTTTGAAAAATGCCTTTTCGGGGGCATGCTGCAAATTCTGAATCTTTGAAAATAAAGAATACATTGTAAATTTGTTTGCTAGTGTTGCCATTTATGCTGAGACTGGTCACCATCTGAAGGCTGGCAGTCCAAGGTCAAGGTACCAGCAGGACTGTTTCTTCTGAGGGCACAAGGGAAGGGTTTGTTCTCAGTCTCTTCCCTTGGTCTGGAGATGGCCGCCTTCTCACTGCTTTGGCATTATGTGGTCTTCCCTCTGTGCACAAGCACACCAGGTGTCTCTGTGTCCAGATTTCCTCTTCTTATAAAGACACCAGTCAAATTGGATTAGATCACACTCTAATAGCCTCATTAATTTAATTACCTCTTTAAAGGCCCTGTATCCAAATGTAGTCTCATACTGAGATAGTAGGGGTTAGGGATTCCACATGAGAATTTTGGGGAGATAGTTCAGCTTATAGCACATCATAGCACTTTATTCTATGTAATTAGAAAATGGGGCAATATTAAATTTTGAAGATAGGTGACATCAACCTCTTTAAGTTCAAAAATTAATTGAAATGTTTTAAACAAAACAATTTAAAATAATATTTTGTGTCTTAAATATGTTATGTTATACAAAGTCCTCATTACAAAAATTATTAGTTTTATGCTAGGAAAGTAATGATGCCATTGCTTTTATTTTTAAAAGCTCTATTCTTTCTCCTAATTTGGTGTTACTAATCTCTTGTTAGTTTAGAAACCAAATTACTGTGTTTGTTAGGGTTATTTCTATATTCTCTCTGTTGCCTGCTTTATACTTGAGGTTGTTAAGTGAAGTTTTATTTAATTGTTTTCATTTAAAAATTGAAAAACATTATCTTTTTAGGTAAATATTAGAATTTATCTCATATTTAAAATGCATTAAGCTAATGATGAAGCACGGTCTGGGCTTTTCTAGATCCTCAAGATGTAATTATGTGCAGTTTTTCTTGCTTGATTAAAAAATTGTCAGGATGTGAAAGAATTAATAAAAATACTGACATGAAAGAGACAGACTTGAACACTATTACTAAATAAACTTCAGCCAGATGCTTTAGTAAGAAAGCAATAAAATGAATGTTTGTTGTAATAAACAGTTTTAATGATGAGCTTTCTCGCCAATAGGGAAAGCTCTGTTTTTCTATTAGACTTTAGATAAACATTTTCCTTTTATAAAATTTTCCACACATACAGTTTTCTATTAAGCATAATGTCATTTGAGAATTTTTCAGTGTTAGGAGAATATGTACATATTTTGCGGTGCCTCTCCAAGTGATTTTACTATCTTTTCCTTATTTTCAAAAGTCCTTTTCTTTTTCTTTTCTTTTTTTTTTTTTTTTTTTTTTTTTTTTTTTGAGAAGGAATTTGTGTATGGTGGTGTGGATTTTAGGTATTCCTGTGCATATGGATATTGGTATATAGAACATGGAAAACAAAAGCTAAAGAATAAAGATCATAATGTTTAATATCATCAGAGTAGCATTTAGCCTTCTGAATGTGGTGTTAAATAGTGTCAGAGGAAAGTACTAATCAAGAAGCAGAATTAATAACTGTCTTTTCCCCTTTTTTCTCCCAATTTGCTGGGGGGAAAAGACATCATGTGTCAACTGCTATGTATAACTGAAAAATTCTTTGTCCGTCTTCACTTAGCATGGACATATATCAGGAAGCTACATGACATCAAAGAAAGATCAACATAACAAGAAGTTTAAAAGTAAAGAATATGACGAGTACAGTGCCTACAGTGACGACAACTTCGGTAACTACAGTGATGACAACTTTGGTAGCTACAGTCAGGAAACAGAGGAGGATTTTGCCAGTCAGCTGAAACAGTACAGACAAGCTAAAGAAACCTCAAGTACGTCTTTAGGGTCATCATTTTCTAAAGAAACAGGGAAGAAAACAAGACTGAAAGGATCTCAGCAAGGTGAGTCTGAAATTAGTCTTTTAGAATATGAGAACCTTACTGAAACAGCAAGGTGTAGATTAAAAACTGAGAAATGTCTTAGCCTTTCTCAAGATTTGCCAATTCTTATGGTACCTAGATCCATTTTCCTTTTTCTGTAGGCCTTGAGGCTACAAATCAATGTGTATGATATCTTAATACTTCAAGTATAAAGATGTTCTAATATTTTAAAAGTATAAAAATATAATGACGCTTTCTTATATTCTCCCCTTCTATTTGATATCTGTGTGCAATTATCTTTGTTAACCTAGGTATTATTTATATTTTAGACCAATAAAGACAATATTGGTAACTATAAATATGGTGATCATCTTTGCTAGGCAAATGTGCATGGGGTTCTGGATCCTTTAACATTGAAAAGATGAACATAATCTAAGAATTTTTTGCAGTGATCACCAGTTTATCTGCTATATTGAGGTATCTGGTCCCTGGACAGACCAGTACAAGTTGGTAGCTGGAGACAATAGATGAAGAAACTATAGGTCACAGAAGGCTCAAATCAGCCTTAAGCTCAGGACACTGAGGCAAGAGGATCAAAAGTTCCAGGCCAGCATGGGCAACTTAGTGATACCTTGTCTCAATATAAAATAAAAAGAACTGGTGTGCGTGTGTAGCTCAGTGGTAGAGTGCACCCTTGGTTCAAGCCTTGGTACTGAAAACAAAAAACAAAAATAACAAACAGAAAAAACAAGTTTCAGCTTGTTGATATATCTGCTTCAAGAAAACTGGAGCAAGAGGAGGCTGAAATGAAGTAGTGATCTGCCTTATCTTTGAATAAAGGAGTCAGTTATGAGTAAATTTGATTATTTCTATGGCTTTGTTCTTTTCTTGATTTTCTAGCAAAATTCCTTTGAAAAATATGAATCAATGCTTAGTTGAACTAAAGGGAAAGGAATTTATCTACATGTAGGCTATCAAAACAGATAAACATGTCTCTGGAGTCTGTTTCTAGCAGTATCAGGAATAATCACTCTTGTGAAGAAGAGTAACATGGAGAAAACTCTTTTTCATCACTATCACAGGGGTTTTTCTCTTTGAAGCTCTTCATTCTTTGTCCTTTTAAAGAATTGAACATTTCCTTTTTTTTTTTTTTACATTCATGTCTTCCCTTTTAAGTTATGAAAGCAATATATGGTCAATGTAGAAAGCTTTTCTGGTGTAGAAAAGATCATCTAGCAGTGATTAGAGAGAAATGAAAAATAATTTGAATGTCTATCACTCAAAGATTTTGGGCCCACATTTTTCCAGAATTTTCTGACCATTATTTTCAACAAAAAAACTATACATATTGTTGTACCTTGATTTTTTTCTCCCTTGACTATGAATTATATCTCAGTTACTCTTAAGTTATGAATAGCTTTTAACACCTGTGTTCTATTCAATTAAATAGATGTACCATAATTTGCCTTAACAAATTGTTAGCTATGTTTGGAAATACAGTGATTATATGGGATTCAAGTTGCAGCCAGTTGTGTTGTTGTGCCAGTTCTGTGATTGATCCTGCAATAAACTTAGTTGTACATATCTCAGAAAACATATTGCCAAACATTTTTTAAGAATAAATTATGAAAAGTAAATTTACAAAGTCAAAGACATAGATACAATTTGAAGATTTTTAAACCCATATGCCAAGTGGATAGCCAAAAGGTGATATACCAGTTTATAACTACAATGCCCTCATCAGTGGGTAAAAATGCAGATTTCTCCAAAGTCTTACCAACAGAGGTTTATTATTCGTTGAGATGAAAATTATTATTTTTTGAAGTTTTAATTTCTTTGATTTCTGTTAATGAAATTGAAAGTTTTTTGATGTTTATTGGTTGTATTATAGATTTTAAAGATATCAGATCACTTAACAGTTCAATATGACTTTGGCAAAGTGAAAAATTACTTTGTATTATAACGTACCATCCTAACATAAAATTTTTTAAAATTGGAGTATGTTTTTTAAATACTTTTAAGTACCAAATTTTTCAAAAGCACAAAATCAGTACAATTTTTAGTTGGATGTGTGTGTGTGTGTGTGTGTGTGTGTGTATAGAAAATTATCAGTAGAAATTTGATTTGCTCCAAATTATCTATTAATATCTGTGATGTATTCCTTAAATATGAATATAATGCTTACCTCTCTTTAAAATAAAAAGGCTATGGGGCTGGGGTGTGGCTCGACGGCAGAGTGCTCGCCTCGCATGTGCGCAGCCCGGGTTCGATCCTCAGCACCACTTAAACATAAATGCATTGCATTGTGTACAACTAAAGTAAATAAATAAATATATATATATATATATATATATATATATATTTTTTTTTTTTTTTTTTGTAGTACTGGGGATTGAACTCAGGGGCACTCGACCACTGGGTCACATCCCCAGCCCTTTTTAGTGTGTTATTAGAGACAGGGTCTCACTGAGTTGCTAAGTGCCTCGCCATTGCTGAGGCTGGCTTTGAACACGCGATCCTCCTGCCTCAGCCTCCCAAAGTGCTGGGATTACAGGCGTGTGCCACCGCGCCCGGCTAATAAATAAATATTTTTTTTAAAAATAGAAAGGCTTAAAAAAAAAAAAGCCTGGCTAATTTTCCTGTCCTAAGGAAAATTAAAAGAAAAAATATGAGTGTTGGCTTCTCTAGCTATGAATATTCTTGTTCCTTGCTTCGTATGTTGTTAACATCCCTCTGTCCCTCTGGAAACAAGGAGCAAGAACCAGTTCCCAGGAGGTAAAATGTAAAGATTCAGATAATTTTTTTTCATAGAACTTGAGATATAAAAGGATGCACTGTATACAATAGACTATTAAAATATACTGTTTCTCATAAACTAATAGATTGCTAGAGATGTTGTTTTTCTATAATATTTGAAGTACATTTTAACTTTTTTAGGTACTGAACAGAGGATTAAAAGTTTTAATATTGGCCGTGGACGTGGTTTGCCGAAGAAAATCAAACGAAAAGACCGTGGGGGAAGAGTCAGTAAAGGGCCCAGTGTTTTTTCAGGAATGGATGACTTTCAAGAGGTACTGAGAATTTATATATAAGGAATAGTGGAGCTTTTCTGTCTCTTAATCTATTTGGTTGTTGGGGCTGGGGCTGTAGCTTAGTGGTAGAGCATCTGCCTAGCACATGTGAGGCACTGGGTTTGATCCTCAGCACCACATAAAAATAAATGAAAACAAAAGTATTGTGTCCATCTACAACTAAAGAAAAATTAACAAAAATATATTTGGTTGCAAAGAAAGCATTGTGGTTTTAACACCTCTTTCCTAGTAAATGAAAAATGTCCAGCTCAAATCAAAGGAATATAAATAAACTTCCCCTAAAAGAGTTGTTTTAATTAGTCATGATTGTGGAATAGAGGTACAAATTTAGGTGACCTAGAAATAAAATTGATATGTGTGAAAGAACCTTGAAGTAAAATTGAAATGTTTCAAAGCAAAACTGTATCTTGTTAGTCCTCCCTTGACATTCCTTTCCTAGGGGTCCTCTTCCCCAGGTACAAATAGCAATAAACTGCTGATAGTTCAGTATGGAGCAGGACCAAGAAGGGAGGCAATGATAAATCAACTTTTTACACTGGAAGGTACTGAAAGGAAGAGAAGAGGATGTAAATGGTTGAAAGGATAAGCTTACATACCTTGCATGAAGTAGCTCTTCATTCAGGATGTGTTGAGCTGAAATCTGAACACGTACATTTCAACCCATGGCAATTCTCTGGATTAGATCCTGCCACTGTTATTGAGGTTTGATTGCATTATACAGAGTAAGGAGTGGGTTATTCAAAGCTGCAACCTTAAGTGAACTATATGTTGTAATTTGAAAATGTTTGTTTTCCTCATTTATGAGTTTAAAGATTATAGGCAGAGATTTTATAAGATGTTTTTCTTAGTATACTGTTTAAAGAGATGTTAACAGCTGTGATCTTTAGATTTTCCAGAGTACTTTTTAATATTTATTTTTTAGTTATAGGTGGACCCAATATCTTCATTTTATTTTTATGTGGTGCTGAGGATCGAACCCAGTGCCTCACGTATGCTAGGCGAGCACTTTACCTCTGAGCCACAAACCCAACCCTTCCAGAGTACTTTGATTATAGTATTATAGCCAAGATGCCCATAGTTAATGTTAGTGAGATGTTTTGTACCTGTTTAAACTGAACTAAACTACAGAACTAAACAAATCCACCCACATCCTTTATTAAAACAACGAAGCAGTATTGGAAAGTAATGTTGACAGAGGGAGTTATTAATGAAACATAAATTCAATTTGTTGCATTTTTCAGGGTGTGTGTGCGTGTGTGTGCGTGTGTGTGTGTGTGTGTGTGTGTGTGTGTGAGATTACCTACTTTTTCACTTTTCTTTTTTGGTACTGGAGGCTAAACCCAAGGGCACTTTACCATTGAGCTACATACCCAGCCCTTTTAAATTTTTTAAATTTTGAGACAGGGTCTTGTTATGTTACTTAGGCTCTCACTAAATTCCTGAGGTTGACCTTGAAATTGGCAGTCTTCCCGCCTTGTCCCACCCATGCCCCAAGTTGTTGGGATTATAGGCATGTGCCGCCATGACCAGCTAATTTTTCACTTTTCAACTTCAGACTTATTCTTCAAGTTGGCTTGTATAACTTTACATGATGCACTCTCTGTGGCTGATTATCTTATTATAGCCACAATTCTTAGTACAGAAGGCATATATGAGCTGGTCATTTATATTCATCTGTTTTAAATGAATTCATGCCTAACTATAAAAATGTTTATGCAGATTTAAGATATTTTAAATGATTTTATCAGTAGAAGCAATTTCATTGTGTTTTCCTGGGGCAAGTTGAGTATGCTTACATTTTTTAAAAGAACCTCTAGGATTATCTAGTTATTCAGTATTCTTGTACCCTTTTCAGAATTCTGATAGTAAAATCTAATATCAGCAGTGAGTGCTGAGGATCAGATTTTAGTTGGCTATCTCTTGCTTCATGGGTTTGCTCTGAAATTATTTTCAGTAGATTGTACTTTGTGCTGCATCTTGCAAACTAAGGGAAAGAGGGAAAGCAATCTAATCAAAGAGCAAATACCTGTGATGTGCAAGGCACAGTGCACAGTAGGTGCTTGAAAAACAGTATTGTTTTATAAAGTTTATGCATGTAGCTCATGATATTCAGCTCATCTCACTCAGCACCCCATATTCTGTCTTCTTACCCAGCACTTTTTTTTTTTTTTTTTTGGAACTGGGGATTGAACACTGGGGCACTTCGCCACTGAGTCACATCCCCAGCCCTGTTTTACATTTTATTTAGAGACAGGGTCTCACTGAGTCGGTTAGCGCCTCACTTTTGCTAATGCTGGCTTTGAACTTGCGATCCCTCTGGGTCAGCCTCCCAAGCTGCTGGGATTACAGGCATGTGCCACTGTGCCCAGTTTACCTAGTACTTTTATGCAATGTTTTTACACAATGTTTTTATACTGAATAGAGGTATGGGGAGAACTAAGGAAAAGAAAAAGTACTGAGATTTCTTTTTCATAATTTTTCTTACTGTATTTTTCTTAATTTTGTAAACTTAAAAGTTAAAGGTAATAATGCTTGTGTTTTATTTTCCTTTTTTGAAGAGGAGGAAAAGTTTATTTGGGCTCATTTTTGCTTTTTTTTTTTTTTTTTTCTTAAAGAAAATAACAGAAAAAAAAAATACTTAGAAAACCTCTAATCCCACCATCCAAAATACATACACTAAAATGTAGGGGTATATAATTTGAGTCTTTTTATTCTTTGCCTTTATTTATTATTTTAAAATTGGGATCAGTTTTTTTCACTTCATAAGGTATCATAAGCATTTCCTATATCACAAAAGTTTCTGTCACATTATTTAATTATGACTATATATTATTCCACTACCTTAATATATTTATAATATGTTTAACTTGTCTCCTACTTTGGGATGTGCTGAGTGTTTCTGGTTTTGTCTGTTGATATTATTTAAGTAATTCTTTAGTAATAACTGTTATAGATAAATCTGTATTTGCCTCTCTAAGAATTCCTTCAGTATAATCCTAAAAACTACAAATTATTTGTCAAACAATATATAATTTTATTAATATATTTGTTTTTACAGTGCTAGGGATTGGACCTAGGGCCTTGTGCATCCTAGGCAAGTGCTTTACTACTGAACTACCCCACTGGCTGGCCCCTGATTCTAATATGGATATTTTAACTTTTTTTGCAGCATAACTATCAGCAGTACATGAGAGTACATATTTTATGGCATCTTTGCCAAAACAGTATTATTGTGATATTTTGAGTTTTTTATAATTTTGTTTTAAAAATATAAGCATTACATTCTTATTAAAATAGAAGTAGCTTCTCTTCAACCAGTAATAGCAATAAACAGAATACCAGAAATATATCTTGCCAGTTACATGAATACTATCATAATATTCAATCTTGATTAAGCTTATTAGTCAATTTATACTGCTGTCCAAACCCGTTTAACTATATATATTTTTGTTGTTGTTGTTGTTGTTTTTGGTACCGGGATTGAACTCAGCGGCACTAGACCACTGGGCCACATCCCCAGCCCTTTTTTTGTATTTTATTAGAGACAGGGTCTCACTGAGTTGCTAAGTGCCTTGCCATTGCTGAGGCTGGCTTTGAACTCGCGATCCTCCTGACTCAGCCTCCCAAAGTGCTGGGGTTACAGGCGTGCGCCACCGCGCCCGGCTTAACTATATATTTTAATACCTGCTAATATTTCATATGTTTCATTTTAATAAAAATTTTTCTTGCAGTACAGTAAACCAGGGAAAAAATGGAAGGTAATGACTCAGGAATTTATTAACCAGCACACCGTGGAACACAAAGGAAAGCAAATCTGCAAATACTTCTTGGAAGGAAGATGTATTAAGGTAAGATGTGTAAGGGGTGTCACAAGTCATTCTGACTTCCAAAATAATCTTTAACATTTGAAGTCTTCTGTGGGAGTGGTTAATTTTTTTCCTTTCTCACATAGTTATAATAAACCCAATTCTTTTTTTTTTGGGGGGGGGGGGGTTGTTGATAGACCTTTGTTTTATTTATTTATATGTGGTGCTGAGAATCTAAACCAGTACCTCACACATGCCAGGCAAGTGCGCTGCCAGTGAGCCCCAGCCCCAGCCCCATAAAACTAGTTCTTTAAAATATGTCTTGCATGAAATTACTATATACTGGAGCTCATTTAATGATATTCTGGGACAACACTAGCATAATTTGTAGAAATTATTTAACAAATATGTTAATATTTGTGGCAAGTACTAACAGTGTGGCAAATACTACAATGAATATGAAATAATCCTTACAGTGACCTTACTAAGTAATTACTGTTACTATCCCCACTTTATATATGGCACCAAGAGGGTAAATAAGTTCCCATGGAAAGTCAGCTAGAAATGGTGAGTGTTGGTGGGCAGTGCCCTCCAAAGTCTTGCTTACTCTGTTGTCTCACTGCACATAGCCATGTCCACTGTGTGGGCAGGGAACCTAAGAGATCCTTTACATTATTGTTAGCTCATTATTTAAAGACCGAAGAGAATGACCATAATTCCATCATGAAACCCCATGGAGGAAATAAACTTCAAATGTTTCTTTGCTTCTTTTTTATTTCTCACTTTTTTTTTCTTGAACAGGGAGATCAATGTAAATTTGATCATGATGCTGAGTTGGAGAAGAGAAAAGAGATCTGCAAGTTTTATTTACAAGGATACTGTACCAAAGGAGAAAACTGCATTTATATGCATAATATCCTTTATTAAAGATGTATGTTAACCAGAATATTGAGGTTTTAAAGTATCATTGTGGATTTAAAAAATCATAAATACAAGCTGGGCATGGTGGCGCACACCTGTAATCCCAGCCCTTGGGAGGCTGAGGGCAGGAGGATGGAGAGTTTAAAGCCAGCCTCAGCAATGGCGAGGCACTTAGCAACTCAGTGATACCCTGTCTCTAAATGAAATACAAAAAAGGATAAAAGGGCTGGGGATGTGGCCAGTGGTCGAGTGCCCCTGAGTTCAATCCCGGTACCAAAAAAAAAAAAAAAAAAAAAAAAAAAAAAAAAAAAAAAAATTATAAATACAACTTAGAAATTTGAGCTTGGTTTTATGTTTAGAAACAAGACATTACATAAACCCAGAATAGGCAAACTAGCTTTTGGGAAATGAAATAACTTCCTTTAGGGAAAACTATTTAAAAAGGTACTTTGTGTATAAAATAATCTGCTTAAACTATTTCAAGAGACTGTGACTCCTGAAGAAATAGTTGGAAAAATATTTATCTTATAACTTACTTATTTTACTTAGGTTCATAAGTAGTAAATTATCATTGTTGAAAATTATACAATCAGTCCCATCAAATCTACCACCCAATGATAAACACTGTATATTCTCCCCAAACACTGTATATTCTCCCCTCTGTTTCCTTTTGGAAATATATACATTTAAATTGTACTCTTGCTCCTGCCCAAATGAGAATTTTGTTCTATATAGTGTAGTGGCCCATTTAAAAAAATATATATGATGAACCTTTCCATGTTAATTTTCCCCAGACTACCTAAGATGTTTGCTTGCTGTGCTTATGACTAATGAAACTTTCTCCATGGACTTGAAACTCCATCTTTTTTTTAAATATTTATTTTTTAGTTGTAGTTGGACACATTACCTTTATTTTAATTATTTATTTTTATGTGGTGCTGAGGATCAAACCAAGGGCCTCGCACGTGCTAGGCAAGCACTCTACCACTGAGCCACAACCTCAGCCCCTTGAAACTCCATCTTGATGGAGACAAGAATGTTAATACATACTTTTTTCCCCTGAATTTTCTATTTGGTGCCATGAATCTGTTGGCCTTCATATCTGTGTTGCTTTGCTACTTTATATGCTGTGATATATTGGATTCTCACATTTATTTTTCTAGGTGCTTTTTTTTTTTTTTTTTGGTACCAGAAATTGCACCGAGGGGTGCTTTTTTACACTAAGCTACATCTCCAGCCCTTTTTAAAATTCTTATTTTGACACAGGGTCTCACAAAGTTGCTCAGGGCCTTGAATTGCTGAGGCTGGCCTCAAACTTTCAATCCCCCTGCCTCATCCCTCCCAGCTGCTGGGATTATAGGTATGCTCCACCCCAGCTGGCATAAAAAGACATCTTCTTAAACAGTCTGGAAACTTTCTCTATTGACTGAGTACTAGTTGAAATTAACGCCATAAGTTTGTCAGATAATGAAGTTATGATTGATAAGAAAAAGTATCTTTTATCTGTTTGAAATAGATATGGAAATATTTGCAGATGAAATATGTTTGGATTTTCTCTAAAATTCCCAAGTGTTTGGACTGAGTTGTGAAGAGAGTGTAGGGGTGATGCAGACCTCACAAAATTGCCAAATGATGAAATTGGTTGACCATCTATGGTTAGCATGAGGAAGTTTATTTTATTATCTTTATTTTGGCATGTTTGATAACTTTCAAACTAGCTTTTTAAAATCTTAAGTAATGTCATTCTTCAGGGATAACTGTACCTACAATTCAGCTTAAACCCTTTTTTGACATTTTTCTATGCTAAGTTACAGATGTATGAGAGAATGTATACATGTATATATATTCAAGGACATAAGGTTTTGGTATTCTTTTTGTACCGGGGGTTGAACTCAGGGGCACTCAACCACTGGGCCACATCCCCAGCCCTTTTTTGCTTTTGTATTTTATTAGAGACAGGGTCTTACTGCGTTGCCAAGTGCCTTGTCATTGCTGAGGCTGGCTTTGAACTTGCAATCCTCCTGTCTCAGCCTCCCAAGTGCTAGGATTACAGGCATGCACAACCATTCCTGGCCCCAAAGGACATAAGTTTTTACAAAAATGAGATCTATGATTATAAAGTTTTATTGTTTTACTTAACATTTATGTCTCATTGTATTTTGGGCTCTACTTTGCAACAAGGACCTTGTTTTTTTTTCCAAATGGTTAACTCACTGTGTCACCTTAACTAATGGATGGGTGCTATGACACATGCCTAGAATCCCCTGACTTGGGAGGCTGAGGCAGGGGTGCAGGGGCTTTTTGAGTTTGGGGGCCAGCTTGGGCAACAGAGCAAGTAAAAGGCACTTTTACCAGATCCTAAGTTTTTGTTTGTTTTTGATACACAGTTTTGCTTCTTATCCCTTGTGCTATTTAACTATTCCCCACTAAAAGAGTATGTTTGATATTTGGTAGGGTATATAAACCTCCCTTCTTTATCAAATGTTATATTAAATTTGTCTTATTCAAGAAAAGACAATTATTTTTTTCAGATTTGACATAGTTTTTTAGAAACTAGACACTTATTAAACTCTGTTTCTAAAAGCTTTTCAGTCTATTCTTGTGGGTTTTTTCATAGTCATGCCATTTGTAAATATTGATCATTTTTATTTCATTAACAGAATTTATACCTCAGATTTAATTTTAATTATTTTGTCTATACTTTGAGAATAATGTTATAGTGATTGTAGAAGACATGTTTTGATGATAATGTCCTTTTTGTATAGGCTTTTAGCTATAATTTTAAGATTGATTTTTTTAAATATCAAGGAAGTAAATTCTTAATTTACCAAGAGTTTTTTTAATAAAACAAACAAACAAACAAAAAAGGATTTTGAATTCTTTTATCTTCATGGTACTGGGGATTGAACCCATGGCTTTGTGTATGTTAGGCAAATACTCTACTTCAAAGCTACATCCTAAGCTAGGAGTCTGAATTTTATCACTTGCCTTTTACATCCTCCAAGATGAGCATATGATTTTTTTTTTCTCCCTTGACCACATCAATATGATTTCAGTAATAGGTATTTCCTGGGCCAACACCACCCCAAAATGGTATACTTTCAGTTTCTTCCAAATTTAATAGTTTCTTAGAAGTTTGTCTCCGAAAACTTACGCATGATAAGTATGGGATATATTTGCTTTTAAATGACATATCAAGCCTCATTATTTTCATCATAGATATAAATTCTTGATGTAAAATTTATATATGCTGTATATTTTATTGTAGAAAGTAGAAGGACTACATATTATAATACTGTAGGATTTGATGCAACCATTATAATTTTTTTCCTTCCAAAAAGTGATTTCTATTTTTAATAGAATAGTAGATTTAAAACTTTTTGCATATTTCTGCATAATTAAAATATTAATATCAAAATAAGCAATAAATTATCTATGTAGTTATAGAAGCTTCAGAATAATATACCATACAATCCTATTGATTTGGCACAATTTTTTTATTGTACTGAGGATACTAAATATGAAATCTATCCTCTGAACAAATTTTTAAAAAGATGAAATACAGTTTTGTTGGCTATAAGCACATTGTTTTGTAGCAAATCTTTAGAACTTAATCATCTTATGTAACAGTTACATTTTTGGTTTAAAAAAATTAGATCTTGATTTTCCTCTGTCTGTTCCTTAATATTTTTGTTTACATGAATTCCCATGCAAGTTTTATCATAGTGGAGCAAAATGTTATCAAGGAGACAACTGTAAATTTTCCCATGATGATCTGACAAAAGAAACAAAGAAACTTTTGGATAAAGTGAGTAGTATTTTTTGCACCTTGAGTATTTGTTACATTTCTCCACAGATTAATTTGACTTGGATCACATTTTATAATGTATATTTTATGGAATTTTTATAAGATACAGAGGATTTGTTATTTGATGTTTTATTCAATTAATATCATGTGTTAGAAAAGCCAAATTATTGGATTAGGAATTAGGAACTTTTGTTCTTTGTTCTGCATTAAAAAATTTGTTTACAGGCTGGGGATATAGCTCTGTTGGTAGATTGCTCACCTCTCATGCACAAGGCCCTGGGTTCAATCCCCAGCACCACAAACAAAACAAAACAAAATTATTTACTTTGAGCAGTATCCCTTACCTCTTTGAACCTCATTCTGTTTTTTCTTTTGTTTTGTTATCTTTTGTTTCGTTCTCAGTGGGGAAAGGGGAATGGTACTAGGCATTGAACCCAGGGACACTTTACTGGTGAGCTACATCCCCAGTCCTCTTTGTTTTTCCTTTTTGGGACAGGTTCTTACTAAATTGCTCAGAGTCTTGCTAAGTTTTGAGACTGGCCTTAAACTTGGAATCCTCTGACCTTAACTTCCTTGAGTCACTGAGATTACAGGCATACACTGCATCTGGCTACCTCATTCTGTTTATTGAAAATAAGAATTAGCTATCTCTGATCCTTTTCAACTTTAATATTGTATTTTTCTATTTCTAAACTAGTTAACTAAAATCTTCACAATTTTTAATGTGAGAAAGAAAGCTTATTTTGAAATAGTAATCTTTACCAATTATTTTTAGGTGTTGAATATGGATGAAGAACTTATAAATGAAGATGAAAGAGAATTAGAAGAACTTAGGAAGCGTGGCATAACTCCTCTTCCCAAACCACCTCCTGGAGTTGGGCTTCTGCCAACCCCACCAGAGCATTTTCCCTTTTCTGATCCTGAAGATGATTTTCAGACAGATCTCTCTGATGATTTCAAAAAAATTCCGTCTCTTTTTGAAATAGTTGTAAAACCAACTGTGGATTTAGCACATAAAATTGGGAAGAAGTAAGTTAAAACTTTGCAAATGGCAGAAATTTCCCCCTAAATATTTACATTAAGATACTAACTTGCATTCCAGATTAATTGTGCACTTAACATTAGGTAGAGATAACAGATATCTGGCATGCACTCAGATTGCTGCTTCCCCTTGCTCTTTGTCCCCCCTTTCAAGAATGTGTGTGTGCATGTGTGCATGTGCTGGGGATGGAACATAGAGCCTCACAAATGCTAGGTAGCACTATACCACTGTGCAAATAGTTTGAGCACAAATTGTTTCTTTTTTTTTAAATATATATCATTTTTAATACCTTTATTTTATTTATTTTTATGTGGTGCTGAGGTTCAAACCCAGTGTCTAGCACTTGCAAGGCGAGCGCTCTACCGCTGAGCCACAAATTGTTTCTTAAACACCAGGCACTCACAACAGAATCTTTGCAGAACTTCAGAAACCTATCAACATAGTAATCCTGAAGGACACTGCCAGGTGGATGGACTGGTATTCCTCCCACTGGATTATGAGCCTACATTTTTATTGATATTATCTCCAAATAGAGGATAATATGTCTCTAGTGTGTTTGGATCTTTTTGGAAAGTAATTTCTTAGGTTATTAGAGGAAAACCTCTGAGTAAGCTGGATCTGGATCTAGATTTCCATTTTTTAACAATACTATTCCAACTCTGCTGCCCATCCCTTAGGATCTGTGCACAATAAGGGCCATAAGTCCCCTTATTGGTTAGTTTTTCAACCCTGAATACACAGGGAAGCAATGAGGTCTCAGCAGATGAGTAAACATCACAACTAATGTGAACCATTAAAGCTGTTTCTATTAAAGTTAAGAAGACAGGCGGGTGCGGTGGCACACACCTGTATTCCCAGCACTTGGGAGGCAGAGGCAGGAGAATTGCAAGTTCAAAGCCAGCCTCAGCAATAGCGAGGCACTTAGCAACTCAGTGAGACCCTGTCTCTAATAAAATACAAAAAAAAAAAAAAAAAAAAAAAGGCTGGGGATGTGGCCCAGTGGTCAAGTGCCCCTGAGTTCAATCCCCAGTACAAAAAAAAAAGTTAAGAAGAAAGTAGGGTCTACTATTTTGCTAATATTACGTAAAAAATCCCAGGCAATAATATAAGAGAAAGATTTTTTAAAAGTATAAAGATTAGAAGTGGAGAGGCAGGCTCATCATTGGCAGTTACCTTCAATAAAACCAAAAGATTTCACTGACAAAACTATTAGAAATAGTAAATTAGAAACTGAGCATGGTGGCACACACCTGTAAATCCTAGTGGCTTGGGAGGCTGAAGCAGGAGGATTGCGAGTTCAAAGCCAGCCTCAGCAACTTAGTGAGGCCCTAAGCAACTTGGTAAGACCCTGTCTCTAAATCAGATATTTAAAAGGGTTGTGGATATGGCTCAGTGGTTAAGTGCCTCTGGGTCCAATCTCTGGTACAAAAAAGAAAAGAAATAATAGCAAAATGCCTAGAAAGAAAAGCAACATTCAGAGACTAGAAGTCTTTTTATATGTCAGCAATAACTCATTATAATAAAAAATTGTACATATTAGTACAATTCTAATTTTTTTAAATATGTTTTTTATTTATAGATGGACACAATATCTTTATTTTTATGTGGTGCTGAGGATTGAACCCAGTGCCTCATGTGTGAGGCAGGTGCTCCACCACTGAGCTACAACCCCAGCACAATTCTAATTTTGTTGTAAGAAAAGTGTATGAGTGCCTAGAAAAAGGAGTAGGACAGAATTGATCAAAAATTTTATCTCCAGATGATGGGATTAGAAGTGATTCTTATTTATCTTTGTACTTATCTGTGTTTTCCAAAATATCTGCAATAATGAGTAGGCTTTAGAATAGCCAACAATTTAAAAGACTGAGCTAAAAGGAAAACAAGAGGCATGAGTAGTTTCTACTTAACAGATGATATGGAACAAATTATTACTTAAAGACATATTATTCTATTTGGATACAGCAAATCATACCCGGTATCTATTTAGGAGTGGAATATTTTTATTTGTCTCTTTTCTTTGAACTAAGAAACATTATTTTTCTCTCTCTACAGACCACCAGCATTTTATAACAGTGCCTCACCACCAGGACCACAATTTCAGGGAAGCAGCCCATGTTCTCAGCATATCTATAGTTCTGGGTCAAGTCCAGGTCCTGGACCTAACATGTCTCAGGGAGGCAATAGTCCTGTGATGCTCCCAGGCTCTCCTGGACATCACCCATGTGTAGGACCTTCAGGTCTACCAGTGCCACAGAGCCCACCTGAAATTGTAGGTCCTCATAGTCAAGCTGGAGGCCTTGTTCAACCAGATACACCCTTGACACCATCGAGTGTGAGTGGTGCTTACCACTCGCCAGGCTTTCCAGGACATGCTGTGAAAGTACCCAGAGAGAACCACTGCTCTCCAAGCTCATCATACCAGCAAATTCCTGGGGAAATGCAGCTCAACACCAATTATGAGTCCCTACAGAACCCAGCTGAGTTTTATGACAATTACTATTCACAGCATGCTGCCCATAATTTTCAGCCTCCCGATAACTCTGGTGGTAAGTTTACCTTTTGAAATAATTCATTTCTAATTTAAAATATTCAAAGTTCTATTTTTTGTTAAAAACATTGATAGGAATGCATGTTTTAAATAAAACGAAACCTTGAAATATGTTCTCATTTCACCAAAATACAATAGAGTAGAACTTTGGAGAACTTGAAACAGTAGAACTTTAGATAACTTTTATTAATACTTAAAAGTTACATAATAACTGGGAATCCTGTGTGATGACTATTAGAATTTTAATCTGTTAGGCCTCTGGTGGAGTCTGTGTTCATGCAGTGTCTGTCTCTTCCCTGTTATGTCTACAGATGGGATGTGGCATGGAGAGTTTGCCCAGCAGCAGCCCTCCATTGCTGAGGATTCACCTAACCTGGGAAGTGGGCCTGACACCAGCAGCAGCCTGACAGGCCATGGCCAACTGTCTGCTCCAGGGCTCCTCCCTGCTGTGCAGAGAGCTCTTTTCCTCCGACTTACTCAGAGATACCAAGAAGATGAAGAGTTAGCCAGCAACCACCCTCATAGGACACCGAGCAAGGAAGAAGGTCAGGAGCTTAATAGCATTTTACCTGTTTGAGTACGTTAAAATGTGAAAATTAGTACCTCAGAACTATCGATCATATTTCCAGTTTATCTTGGTACTTCCAGTTTATCTTCTTAAAACTGCTTGCAGTTTCAGTGATATTAATGCTTTAATTAATTGCAGCCATGCACACCTGTAATCCCAGCAACTTTGGAGGCTGAGGCAGGAGCATCACAGGTTCAAGGCCACCCTCAGCAACTTAGCAAAGCCCTAAGCAACTTAGTGAGACTGTGTCTCAAATTAAAAAATTAAAAGGGCTGGAGATATAATTTAGTGACAAAGTGCCTTGGGTTCAATCCCTAGTGCCCCTTCCCTTAAAATAATAATTTCAAAGGTTTGACTTGAAGTTGTGAATTCAAGGCCTAGGTGATCATATTTGCAAGCAATTAAGCTTTTTCTTTTTTCAGGAAGAAAAGAAATAGAACAGGAAAAGGGTGCCCTCCAGTTTGAGGATTTTGAGTTGTAGCTCTACTTCAAAATAATTTAATTATCAGAGAAAAAAAAATTTTTTTTTTTTTTTTTGGTACCAGGGATTAAACTCAGGGGCACTTGACCACTGGGCCACATCCACAGCCCTTTTTAGTATTTTATTAGAGACAGGGTCTCACTGAGTTGCTAAATGCCTCATCATTACTGAGGCTGGCTTTGAACTCGCGATCCTCCTGCCTCAGCCTCCCAAGTGCTGGGATTACAGGTGTGCACCAGGGTGCCTGGCTGAATTATCATAGAAATTTTTATGGGCATAGAGTGTATACTTCTATATTATTAGGAAATACTATTTTGGGCTGGGTATATGGCTCAGTAGTGGAGTGCTTACCTAGCATTCATGAGGCCTGGGTTCAATCCCCAGCACCACAAAAATAAAGCCAAACCAAACTAAAAAAAAAAAGAAATACTATTTTAATATAAAAAGATTATATGGAGGTGCTGGGGTTGTGGCTCAGCGGTAGAGTGCTCGCCTAGCATGTGCGCGGCCCTGGGTTCGATCCTCAGCACCTCATAAAAATAAATAAAGGCATTGTATACAACTGATAAATAAATAAATATTTTTAAAAAGATTATATGGAAACAGTAAGTTTATCTTAGTATTTTTTTACATTGGTAAGTGTAGAGCAATTAGTTTAGGTAAGGATGAGGAAAATTTTAAACATCCAGTTCTTTTATGAATTATAAAATTTATATGTTTGGCCACTCTTAAACATTAAATATATGAATAACCATGTAAAATTAGGCAACACTGGCTATTGTTAAATAACTCCAAGCTATTATATGAACATCATTTGTGACATTTTCAAAGAAAGTAATATTAGCTCTCCTAGTATCTGACATCACAAGAAAATGAGGGATTCCTAATAAGTGAATTTCCTATGCAATTTAAACTTATTTCTTGAAGTGACAAAACTTAATTTAAAATAATATCCATTTTTTAAAAATGTGTATAGCCTACTACAAACACAAATTAATTTCTTTTTAGCTCTGGGGATGGAAGTCTGGGCCTCACACATGCCAGGCAACAAGCAAGTGCTCTACCACTGAGCCACATCCGCAGCCCTAAAAATAACCATTTTAATGGTAATCTTTCTATTAAGTCTTACTTAAGTTTTAATAAGCAAGAAAATGAAAACTTATAGGTGATAAAAATTATATACTATAACATTACATAATTGGTGATGTTCTGTGAAGATTGTTTGCTCTACATATAGAAATAATCTTAAACTGGGCATGGTGGTGGTGGCCTGTAATCCCAGTGACTCAGGAGGCTGAGTCAGGAAGATTGCGAGTTCAGGGCCAGCCTCAGCAACTTAGTGAGACCCTGTATCAAAATTTTAAAAATAAATAAATAAAAAGGGTTGGGGATGTGGCTTATTGCTTAAGTAGCCACAACCCCAGTAGCCACCAACCCCCCCCCCAAAAAAAAGAAGAAGAAAAAAAGAAAGAATCTTGAACAGCTAGACTTGTTTGTGTTTGTATTTTTTTTTTAATATTTATTTTTTTAGTTGTAGTTGGACACAATGCCTTTATTTTTTTTAATACCAGGATTTTGCATTTTTTAAAAATATTTATTTGCTTTAGTTGTACACAGTGCGTTTTATTTTTACGTGGTGCTGAGAATTGAACCCAGGCCATGCATGTACTAGGCAAGCACTCTGCCGCTGAGCCACAACCCCAGCCCCAATACCTTTATTTTATTTATTTATTTTTATGTGGTACTGAGGATCGAACCCAGGGTCTCGCGAGTGCTAAGTGAGCGCTCTACCGCTGAGCCACAACCCCAGCCCTGCATTTATTTTTATAAATTTTTAATTAAATAGTTTATTTGTTCTAATTTGTTATACATGACAGCAGAATGCATTTCAATTCATAGTACACATATGGAGCACAATTTTTCATTTTTCTGGCTGTACACAAAGTAGAGTAACACCATTCATGTCTTCATACATGTACCTAGGGTAATGATGTTCATCTCATTCCACCATCTTTCCTACCTCCAGGCCCCCTCCTCTCTCCTCCCTCCCCCATTTTTATAAATCTTAATGCTTTTATGAATTTTCTCTTTTGATAAAAGCTGTTAATTCTATTCCTATTTAATATCTGTTTTCTGTTGGGCAATCTCTACTCTTGTCTCCTTGTATTACTCTATTCATTCCAAAAAAGGACATCAGACTGCTTATAAAATATATTGATATGAAAAATAAGGATAGAAGTAAGAACTATCATGAGGAAAGAAGTTACTATATGGAAATATTCAAAATAACCACAACTTGTAAAGTGAATCGAGAAATATCTATTGTCTAGAAGTAGACTTTACAAACACTGAGATCTGAGGAAAACTTTTTGGCATTGTGATATATATATACACATATATATATATATACACACACACACACACACATATATACATATATATATTTTAAACCACATCCTACCCTAAATACCAATACTTGCTTTTTTGTAAGTACTGCTTTATTCAACTAATCCCATGACACTAATGTTTTATGTACTAGGTAAAGGTGAAAATATTTATAATAGTCTATTGACCCAAGATGTTCTAAGATGGATTTATCTTGTCCCCATATAGATATATTTAACATATGTATTAACTATAGATAATGTGTGTATGTATGCTATGTTTTGACTGGGGTGTAAAGAGTAGATTCTCTGTGGCCATTTCAGAACCATCCTGTGTAAGCCTTCATGTAGAGGAAAGAGGATCACTCTCCTGAAGCATCAGTTTGTAACCCCTTACTACTCTGCTAGAGAACATACCTCCAACAGTCACGCTTCTGAAAACTATGTCTACACACCCTGTTTCCATTGGCTTGAAAAATAGTCACAGAGTATTCTCATAAAGTTAAGATATGCAGTTTTTAGGAAGTAGGTTTTATTTGTTCTTTTTAATTTAATGTCTAAAAAGCTAATATATTGCTTTGATCAAACATCTGAAAATATAATAAAGTGTAAATAAAGTCTCCACCCTGTCCCTCATTTGCTCAGTTTTCATTGCTCCCTTAACCATCATTATTAGTGATTTGTTTTATTTCCAGTCCCTTGTTATCTGGATAAATTCAGAGATATGAAGCTCAAGGATTGCTTGAAAAGACCCAAAACATTTTAGAAAGCCTTTCCAAGAGTACTTTCCTCCCTCTTCCCAGTCCTGCCACATACTTGTGAGTTTCCTTTGACCAGTTAGAATGAAAGGTCCTGACTTCTCTCTGACTGGGAGGATGGTGTACTTGTTTCAGTGTCTCAGCTCCTCATGTGTAGAGTTGTAACAGCTGACTGCTAATTTCCTTACCACATTCTATCTTGTTCAGTATGTAAGCCTGACATTTATTTCTATCATGGATTTTCTTGAAGTTAGACGACACTTGTTTCCAAAACAGTATGTATTTATTTATCTTAAGGCCAAATTGAATGCTTCGTTCTTTATAATAAGTTTTTGTCTACATTTAGATGACACAGGTAACTGGTATTCCAGCAGTGAAGAGGAGGAAGGAAGCAGTGTCAAGTCAATACTGAGAACATTACAGAAACAAACGGAAACATTAAGGAGCCAGCAACACCCTTCCACAGAACTCAGCATTCCTACTGACCCGAGGCTTGCTAAAGAGAAAAGTAAAGGAAGTCAAGTGGTTGATCCTAGACTCAGGAACATCCCAAGACAAGACGTTAGAAAGTCTTCAGAGTCTGTCCCAGTGGATCTTAGACTTGCTTGGGATCCCAGGAAACTAAGAGGGAATGGAAGTGGTCACACAGGCTCTTCTGTTGGTGGAGCAAAGTTTGATTTACATCATGCAAATGCTGGTGCTAGTATCAAACAAAAACAAGGAGATGATGATGAAGAAGATACAGAAAGAGAACTGAGAGAAAAAGCTTTCTTAATACCTTTGGATTCTTCACCTGGTGTAACACTGCAGGATCCAAGGTCACAATTGAGACAGTTCAGTCACATCAAAATGGACATTATCCTAACCAAACCCAACTTTGCAAAGCATATTGTGTGGGCTCCAGAAGATTTGCTTCCAGTACCTTTACCTAAGCCTGATCCGGTGTCTTCAATCAACTTACCTCTTCCCCCTCTTATAGCTGACCAGAGGCTCCATAGGCTTTGGAACACAAAAGGTGATCTTCAGCAAAACCCACTGTCCATGGATCCAAAATTAGCAACCAAAGCCAAAAGTAATCCAACAAATAGAGAAGGCTACTTAGAACAATTTGGAGACTTGCATAGTTCAGGAAGTAAATTAGGAGATCCTAGGCTACAAAAGAATTTTGATCCCAGACTTCACAGACTGTCCAATACCGAGTCTCATCAAGTAGGTATGAAGGAATCACATACATCAAAGAGTGCCCCTCAGTTAGCCAGATCAAGTCCTGGTTCATCACAGCCCTCAGGGACAGTTGCTAGCAGCACTAGTCCTGGGGCTCTGCCTCCATATGCCCCTAAGTTCTCCTCTTCATCGGGCCTTCCACTAGGAACTCCAAGTTCTGTCCTTAGTAGTATTAGTTTGTACGACCCCAGGGAGCAGGGTTCATCACCTACATCAGAGCTGGCCACAGCTTCTTTAGGAGAAAATGCAGAGAACCAGAAAAAAAGTGGTGGTTTAAAAAATAATGACAAAATAGAGCCTTGTCCTGGAGAAGCAATCCTGCCACCGAAAACCACTCCAAACGTGGAAGTCGCTGTCGCTGGGCCGGCTGACACACAGGCAGATGTTCTCAGGAGCTCTGGGAAGGTTCAGGTCCCAGCAGTGCACAGTCTTCCTATTCAGGCCTTGGCGGGCTTGATTAGACCCCAGTACAGTGATCCAAGGCAGGCGAGGCAGCCAGGACAGGGCAGCCCGACTCCAGACAGCGAGCCCAGTAGGGAAACAGATGACAGATCTCTAAAGGAAGTTTTTAAAACTTTTGATCCGACAGCTTCACCA
This sequence comes from Tamias sibiricus, assembly GCA_025594165.1. Classification (NCBI taxonomy): domain Eukaryota; kingdom Metazoa; phylum Chordata; class Mammalia; order Rodentia; family Sciuridae; genus Tamias; species Tamias sibiricus. The sequence goes on from CM046670.1 coordinate 6,263,929, forward strand.
TTTTGTTAGCTATTGTGTAATTCAGCGGTTCTTTTCACTCTGTGACTGTCGCAGTCCTCTGCTGTTTTGTAACTGGTTTACCTCTATAGTTTATTTATTTTTAAATTATAAACACTTTTCAGCTGCTAGTATCAGAACCACATGAAGTTATATCCTCTAAAGCCTGTGGTATTTTATATGATATTTTTATAACTTTAAGAGACCGTAGTAATTGACATAGAAACTTATATATCATGTTAGCATCAATAAAAGTACTTTTATTGTAAATAAACCATCATAAACTCAACACTCTGCCTGAATATATGCCAGTTGTCTTTCGTAATCAATGTTTAGATTGACAATTATCACTTTTATATGGTTATTTAGTTTTAAGCAATATGATATACATTACTTTTGAGAAACAGTATTTTGACTAGAACCTTCTCTATTTGTCAGCACAGAACTGATTAGTATGCTAATTAAAATGTAAAATGAAGTAAAGAAAACATAAAAATCACAATTAGAGCAGTTCATGTTCAAGGGCATCACTTTTGTTAGAATTGGCAATATTATTTGTGTAAATGAAACATTTAAATGTCATATTTTAAAAGTATTTTATTGTATACTGTATAATAGAAGTTGGAGGTACATAAATAGAATGTTTTGCTAAAGTGGAAAATTCCCAATTCTCCTACATAACTTTTTAAATTTAATTTTTCATATTCAATGGTCATGAGTTACTGCTGTGTTACATTGTGATGATGTATTTCAATGTTTTTGTCTTTAGTGGCATAATTTATATTACTTTTTCAAATGAAGTTGCTGCAATAACTGGGTTCATCATGACTTTGGAGATTTTTAACAAAATTTTAACAGATCCAGTGAGTCTATAGTGATTATTACATTAATAATGTTTTAAATGTCTAGGTTCTATATTTTTTACTACGCAAGAAAACACAGAAATTGCAGGTATCATCAACTGTGTATGGCCACCAATAAAGAATCTCTTTCAGATCTCACCTGACTGGTGTTATGTAACAGAGGGAATTACCTAGTGCTTTAAGTATTTAATGTCCTCATGGTTTAGAAATCTAAATTGATCAGCAATTGTATTTTATGAAAAATAACTTGTATTCATTCCCATGTGTTTATTGCAGTATGTAAAATAATGCAACTCTATTTGTTTTATTCATTTATAATTTATAACATAAAGTATTATGCTGATGTTCATATCTTGAACTGCAGGCATATAGCAATGTTTGCTGGTAACAACTCCAATAAGAACTTGAAAATGAGCATTTCATTATAAAGGATAATGAAAGTAGATAATAAAATTGGTCCTTGGATGAAAACATCTACCCTTGAGAAGTGATTTTGAAAACACACAGCAAAATATTTCTGTGGGAACACTCAGATAGCATATGATTTAATTATATGCATATCCTTTCTAGTCACTTCTTAATTTTTGTACTTTGATTCCTGGTACGATGGTGTTGCAGTTACATGAACAAGAACTCTGCCACCTGAGGAGGTCACTGTGTTCTCAGTGGAAGGACAGTTACTTGAGGGAATGAGAATTCTTGCTGTTCATACTTTGGTGGCATTTTTTTGCTTAAAATGGCCCTGGATAACATTTTAGTTCCAAAAAGTATGGTTGAAAGCCACCATAGAAAGTATTTTCTGATTTATTGTCCAAACAAATATTGTCAATTGAAAAGATTAAAAAAGTAGATAAAACTGATTAAAAATACTCCAGAGTAGTATAATTTACTCTCTTATCAAGGCAAATGTTTAGTTCATGTATTTTATCATTATTGTGTTAAGTAATGCTGTTTATATTTTAAAGTCTATACAAAAAAAAAGATAATATGACTGTAAAAGATCAAAATAGGATCCAAACTTTTAACAGTTTCCATTTACTTATTTAGTTATATATTTATTTATTTAGCAGTTCTAAGATTGAAAATCCCGGGACCTTGCTAGGCAAATACTAACATGCTAGGCAAATACTCTACCACTGAGCTACAGCCCTAGTTATTAATTTTATTTTGAGACAGGGTTTCACTGAATGGCTGATGCTGTCCTCAAACTTGTGATCCTCTTGCCTCAGTCTCCCAAGCAGCTGGGATTACAGGTATGTGCTACTATGCCCTGCTCAGAAAATCTTTTCTACTACTAAAAGAGATATTTAAAAATTAATTAAAAAGTAAGGTTTGAAAGTCATTAGTGCAAATTATGTAATGTTCATTTATTCAGTATTCTTGAATCTTTACTATGTCAACTAGTGTCCTGGAGGCAATTTTGCAAGAAAAGTGGGACTTAGTTTCAAATCTAGCAGTGTATTTTATGTGAAAGTGTTTTATTTGCATTTAAAATAATGATTGTTGCTTATCATACAGTTTTTATTGAGACAGCATTAGCTTAGTTAGGGGTATCTCTCAGACCCTGTCAACATAGATTCTTTTAACGTTCTTTCTTTTCCTATTTTCTCACAAAAATTTAAGAAGTAGCAGTTTCCCAGTGAACAAGCTCTTCTTTTTTTTTTTTTTTTTTTTTAACATTTATTTATTTGCTTTAGTTGTACAAAGTGGTGCTGAGGATCAAACCCGGCTGCGCATGTGCTAGGCAAGCGCTCTACCGCTGAGCCACAATCCCAGCCCCCCCCCCCCCCGAAAAAGCTCTTCTTTAAGGTGGACTGGTGTTTTAGAGCCCATGGAATTTGATTTATACTGTCACACACTATAAGTCAACTGTGTTCTTAGTAGCCACACATTTAGAGATCACAGACATCCCTTGTGTCTGACATTTCTGGAGAGGCTCCTCAATCCAGGTGCCACTTGACTGTTGGCACTGGTTTGCACAGAAGCTGTGAACCTATTAATTTAATATTGAATCAAGTGGGATGTGCCAAGGCATGGGACTGGGACACCAGAAGATCATCATCATTTAGATTTAGCAACTTTCCCATATCTCAATTCTGAACTTAGAGGTGGGAGGAATTCCATGTGCCTGCCTGGCGGGTCTGTTTCTGAGTGGATGTGCTGTGTCTCTGCTGAGTGCAAAGTCCTAGTGTTAGTAACAGTGGGATGAGACGCGTGGAAGTTCCGTTTGTCTCTTCACTTGCCATAGACTCTCAATTGTAGTTTTCTTTGTTAGTTGTACTTATTCCAAGAACAAAAGAATAGTTGATTAGTAAAGAAATCTTGTGTGGGCTGAATTAAGTAGAGGAAGAGAGGGAGTAGAGAGGACTTTCAAGGGCTGGGAGTTAAGGACAATGAATTCATATTCTTGTTCTGAACATATTTCTATGCAGATTATCTCAAGGTTTCCTTTCTTATCTGTGAAATGAGGATAATTTTGACTTATCACAGGTCTGATAAAGGGAGGGAGTTAATTATTTTTGTAAAGTATTTGTAAATATAAAATTGCTTTGTGACCCTCACCAAATATAATCATTTCACTCCCATTCAGGTATATTAAGTTATACAGATTCCAAAATAACATGATGGGGTTTGTGTGGTTTATCAGTTTTATGAAGTTTGAGATGATGGATACTGTAGCCGCTACAACAGAATTGCCTGAGAAGCTCTTTTGGACTATTAACCCAGAAAGTGAGCTGTTTCCTTAAATACTGGAGTATAGATGGGATTTTCCCACTGTGGAGCTGTGTAGACTTGCAGTCTCTTCAAGATCTGACATTCCTTTGCATTTTATTTAGGCTGGATACTGATGTGGGGTTAAAATGCTGTGACAGTCCATGTTGTACAGATGTTTGCTTAAGTCATAATGTGTGGACAAAGTGGCCAGCTCATTCAGTGTGAAAGCCATTTGTTCTTAGAAGCAAGGTACATTACTTCGACCCCTCAGTATGTGTTTCTGCAGGCATGTGGCACCATGTGCCTGAGTGACCACTTGCTTGATAAAGGTATCTCTCTTTTCTTCTGGTTAATGGCAACTAGAAGTCAGGAAGTTCCTAGAGATGTGGTTGAGAGTTCTTGGAGAAGCTGTCAGAACCTTCCCAAGTGTGTGACACAGAATGTTACAGTGGAGAGGTTTTCCTGTATCAGGCTTGCCTCCGAGGGCGGGTCTGCAATCCAGTAGTCTGCTGTTGGGCCCCGAAGCCTGCAGTATTCAGGCTTTCTGTGACTCTCATCTTATGCGGAGAGTAATCATATTAACAACAATAATGTGGCAGTACTTTATATGTTAGAGATTAAGTCCAGTAGATTATATAAGCATTACAGAACAATAATCTTTTAAAATAAGACTTAGTTTAAAAAATCTAAACTTTGACAAAATGTAACCAAACAGGGTCTAGGTGTTCTAAGCTGATTTCTTCACTTACGTGTTAGAATTTAGCATTTATTTAGTGCCTCACCCCAAGCAGTTTAATGTGATTGGCAGAACCAACTTTAGTGGCTACCAGTCACTCTATTGCTTGGGTTTTGTGTTGAGTATGTCGTTCATCTACAACTGTAACAAAGCCCAAATTAACCCGCATTTCTTGGAAAGGATATATACCTAAGACAAGACTAGGTTAATATCAACATAGTACTTAGAATTTTTAATGTTTAAGAAACAAAATGTATATTTTCAACCCTATACTATGCTTTTGGAAGAAGGACCCATCTGTGTCTCCATAGCAACAAATCTAGTTCTGGGCACATACTGAGTGCTTTGCCAACTGCTGGTTGAAGGCTTTGTGGCAGGACAGTCCATGATTGTGTTAGAAAGGGCGCAACTTGTCAGCTAGACCTCTCAGTAGACCCGAATGCACTATCCCCTTGGGTTATCCCTGTCCCCACCCTAAGCAATGCCAAGGCAGGTTTATGAAAACTTTACTTGGGAGTTAAGTATTTCTATGATGAGTCATAGTTCTACGACTCCTCCTGACTTACAAGGTAGTTTCTTTTACTCCAGAGAAGTTTGGATGGATCAATAATTTATACCTATATATCTATGAAGAATTCTTTCTATGACCAGACAAGGAACTGCATAGCTAGAGTCTCTTCACCTCTCTCTTTTGGGGAAGTGTGGGGTATTGGGGATTGAACCCAGGAGTGCTCTACCACTAAGATACATCCCCAGCCCTTTTTATTTTTTATTTTGAGTCATACTCTCACTAAATTTTAGCAGAGGCTCGAATTTGCCATCCTCCTTCTTTAGCCTCCCAATTTATTTGGACTACAATGTGTACCATAGCACCCAGCACATTTTTATTTTAAAATTCTTCTGTAATTTCCTCCTTTCTACTCCCTTCAAAATGTCAACTAAAATTATGAAGATAGGCCATCTAGTGAATTATAAAAAGCTTTTAAAATTCCTTTTATCCCAACATCATGAACACTTTCAGTTATGCATTAACTCTTAAGACTTATATCTGTTTTAAAAACATCTTTGGAATAGAACAATAATGTGCTACAGTTAGCAACATCATTGTAGGCATAAAGAAAGTCTGTTTCTTTAAAGAGAATTGTGAGTTCTTGAGTTTCTTAGGATAGTATTTTATGGCATTATTATTTATTCTTGAATTGTTTATTTTTTAAACTTAAAGTTTATAATAAAAAATGAATATACAGCTACTTACCACATTTTAGAAAACATCAGCTCTGCAAGTTATCAATCCCCTCACTTCTTGGCTCATTACAGATGTTATAAATGTGTGTGTGTGTGGTGCTGGGGGTGGAACTCAAGGCCTTGCACATGCTAGGCAGGTGCAAGTGCTCTCCCACTGAGCTACACACCCCCAGCCATTTGTTACTGATTTTAGTACTTTCATAAGGGTATTAAAGTTGGAAGTACTGGAATTTTCATTTTCTAGTACTTTATCAGAGGTCTGATTTATAACATACTGTAAAGGAAGTAAATATATAGAGGCCTAATTTTTTAAATAAATTAACAAAGTTGTTTCCAAACCTCCATTACCAGCAATATCTTCAACTTATTTGTCAATGATAGATTGACATTTTATATGCTTTTTAAATAGGGAAGGTGAATGGTAAATTGACCATTATTACAGGTTAGAGGTTTTAGCCTACCTCTCTTTTATAGGAGTTTGCCCTCCAGATGCTTTAGAGGGAACTCAAATATTTTTTCAAGAGGCAGAATGATACCTCCTTATAAAAGTGACAATCAAATAATTTGTACACTTAAATTGCCAAAGTTTAAAAAATTTTTACATCCCTATGCTAGACCTGCTGCCCCATCCACCCTGATTCAGAAAGGGCTCTGCCTCCACCCCAAGCTACAGGGGCTGGGGTGTTTTGTTGCAGGCGAGGGCTCCTGTGCTTGCAGAAGGCAAGGACACTGGTGGCCCCAGGGTGGAGCATGTGCGTTGGAGGTTGGGGGTGGGGTGTCCAGACAGGATCACCCATTTCCTATCAGATCACAAACCCTTTCTGTGGACCTATTGGTATGAGGTCTTTTGTTATTATTTTAATTCCCCAAATTATATCTCAAATGTTGGGAAATATGCCACTAGACTATCTCACTTCAGAAGGTTTTTGTACATACCAATTTGGTGGATTAAATTATTAATCTACTTTCTGTTCAGAAAACACCAGCACGGGGTTTTTTGTTTTGGGTTTTTTTTTTTTTTTTTTTTTTTTTTTTTGGTGAATTGATCAGTTATCCTATTAAGGACTGACAAATTGGTTGTTAAGATCAGGATTACCTTTTCTTCTTTCCATTTGCTGATAAATATCCAAGATGCATTCTGCTGTTGCAAGTTTCTGTAATGTTTTTTTCTGTGATACCTTTCTATTGTCTGAACTTAAATTAAAGTGTTTCTAATAATATCTGCTTGGCAGTGTGTTGCTTTGCTTTCATAAATCTTCTGCATTTAAAGACAGAATAGAGAGGAGCCATGTGCACATGTAAGAGGTGTGCCTGGAACACCCCAGGCCTCCCCAGGAGGCCCTGGCGCTGAGCTGCTGGAGTTCCTCTGTAGTACCAGGAGACAGTGCTGCACTTGACTGTGCTGGCTGACAACATTGAAGGCCCTGTGTCCCAGCATTGCCTTCGTTCCAGGAAGCATCTCTTACATTTGCTTAAATTAATTTTCTAATATATGCACTATGAGTTGTACATATTAAAAATTATAAAAAAAAATCACAAGTATACTAGAGATGTTTGACACAACCATTTAATTGCATGTCATTTTACTGTATTTTTCAGTTTTACTCTCTTTGTTCTGGATATTTGTGGATATTTGTCTCTGATCTATTTTCATTTACTGTTATCTTTTTAGCTGCTTCAAATCTATTAAACTCATCCATTGAATAAAAAAAAAAAAAAAAAAAAAAAAAAGGTTTGGATCTGAAAGGTTGCTAGCAGATAAACTGCTTAGAGCAGGAATTTGGGATCAAAACAAGTCTCATCGCAGGAAACGTTCACAGAGCACCTACCCTGTGGTGCTCACCTCCGGGCTCTGGATGCCCCCATACCAGCTTCCTCAGTCTCAGTTTCAGAGCTACCTTATCTGACCCTAGGACAGTCAGAGAGGGAGGAAGAGCTCCCCACTGCCTCTTTGTTTCTAAGACTCCCTGCCATCCCTTTTCTCTTCTCTGGCCTTCAGACTTAACCTTACTTTTTTCTTACAGCAGTTTTTACTGTTCTTGTTTTTATTTCAGAAAGAGACATATCTGTCCTACCACCTACTTTTAAATCTTGAGTTATCTCCTTCTGCCTTTGTGTAGGCATTCCCTGCTCTGTTCATTCTTGGTCCTGTAACAACTGCGCCTATATCTAAAGACAGTGAACAGTTACTACATGTGACAGGGACTGCATTTATCCTCCTGCCTTAAACAACTAGAAAACGCAGGAAAATAAACGGGATCTGTAACATGGAAGAGAGAAAAACAGTACAGAAGACAGGAAATTAAAATATGGTTATTCAAGAAGTTCAACAAAATTGATGAATCAGTAGGCACAGTGATCAGGAAAAAGAGAACAACAGGGAAGACACAAATTAGCTATATAAAAAGTGAGAGATGTGGTATTACTGCATCTTCTATACATAACAAAATAATAATGCATAATATTATAAACAATGTTATGCCAATAAATTTGACAACTCAAGAAATGTTCATAGCAGTCTTTCAGAATCACTCCCAAATTGGAAAAAACCTAAATGTCCATCAATTGATGAATGACTAAAATGTGGACTATCCATGCTGTGGCACTATTTGGCAATAAAAGGGAATGAAGTACTCTTGACTGCTACCCACGCAGACAGACAAACTGCATTTAAAAGAGCTGGCTGCAACATTAAGCAAAGAAATTGGCAAAAAAATCACACAACACAGACATAAGTTTTTCAAATCGAGGGCAGGATGGCTCTGTGACCATAAGGGTCAGCTTCCACGCTGGAAAGAAAGCGAGCCCACGTTTTTCTATTTTTATATGGGGGATACACAAAGGCTTTTCCATAGAATATTCTTCGCCAAATAAGGCAGGGGGTGGGCTGTCCAAGCCCAATGGGTAACACCCAACTCTGGAGTTACAGAGCAGCCTCTATAGCCCAGCAAAGACTGAGGTCATGTGCTTTGTGTAATAAGCCACAAAATGACTTGCAATGCCAGACCAAAATCTCCTTGGCTTCAAGGCCGAGTAGAGGCTATGCTAATAGCTCAGAGATGGCCCCCCACAAAGTGCTAATATATGCTACAATACAAATGAGCTTTTAAAAATATGCTAATAAGTCAGTCACAGAGAAGCGCATGTTATTATTCCACTTACATGTACTGTTTAGGCAAATCCATAAAAGTAATCTTCAGAAAGTAAGTAGTAGTTGCTTAAGCTGGGAGGGAGGAGGAGGAGGAGGAGGAGGAGATTACAATTAAAAGGTATAGGGTTTCTTTTGGGGGTGTTGAAAATATCATAAAATTGATTGTGTCGATGCTTGCATATATTAAAAAGCCATTGAGTTAGACAATTGAAATGTGTGGATTGTATGATATGTAAATTAATAAAGCTGTTAATAATCAATACAATATGAAGCAGAAAAGATGAAAAAAGAAGGGAGGGACAAATAAACAAATAGAAAGGTGAAACAAATTGAAAGTGGTATTGGTAATCATACTAGATATAAATAGTCTAAGCACCTTTATTTAAAGACAGAGATAATCAGATTTGGTTAAAAAAGCAAGAGCCAACTATATGCTCCCTATAAGAAATCCACTTTATAAAGGTAAAATTTTTTTAAATGATTTTTATTTTGTAAGTGGACACAGTAGCTTTATTTCATTTATTTTTATGTGGTGCTGAGGATTGAACCCAGTGCCTCACACATGCAAGGTAAGCACTCTACCACGAAGCCACAACCACAGCCCTAAAGGTACAAGTTTGAGAAGCACAATTGAATGGAAATTATATGCCATGTAAACATTAATCAAAAAAGATGCCCAGTTAAAATACTGGACAAAATAGAGTTCAGAGTAAACAATATTACCAGGAATAAAAAGTATAATTTCATAAAGGAGTAAATTCATCAAGAGGACCTAAGTGTTTATGCACCTAATAATAAAGACACAAAATACATGAGGTAAAACTCAATAGGCAAATTCACATGTGGTTACATATTGCAATATCCCACTCTCCATTATAACTGTTAAAACAGTAGAATGGAAGTGAGGAAGGACATAAAAGACCTGAGCAACAGTGTCAGGCAGCCTCCGCCAACTAATGTCTGTAGGACACCCTACCTGACAACAGCAAGACCCTCATTGTCTCCTAGTGAATGTGGAACATTTGCCAAAACAGACCGTAACCCAGGCCCATGAACAAGGCTTTACACATTTAAAAGGATTCAAGTCATATAAAGAATGTTTTCTAAATAATTAAATTAGAAATAAAAGTACAAAAAAGTCTGGAAGTTTTCCAAATACTTTAAAACTAAATAATAGTTACAAAAAAATTCATGGGTGAAAGAAGAAATCAAAAGGGAAATTTAAATGTATAACGAGAAAGACAAAGATAAAAATCAAAATTTAGGATTGCCGGGCGAGGTGGCGCATGCCTGTAATCCCAGTACTTGGGAGGCTGAGGCAGGAGGATCACGAGTTCAAAGCCAGCCTCAGCAATGGTGAGGCACTTAGCAACTCAGTGAGATCTTGTCTCTAATAAAATAAAAAAAAGGGCTGGGGATGTGGCCCAGTGGTCAAGTGCCCGAGTTCAATCCCCTGTACAAAAAAAAAAAAAAAAAAATAGGATTAGCTAAGTCAGCGTTCAGAAATGTAGAGGAGTCAAAGCAATATTGAAAAGAATGTCACAAAATAATAACCTCATCTTCCACATTCAGAAATGTGAAAAAATATACCCAACTAAACCTCAAATTATCAGAAGAAAGGAAACATTAAAGGCAAGAGAAGGATTTGATGAAACAGAAAACAGGGATCCAGTGAGAAAATTAAGACACATTTAATGAATGAAAAGATAAGATATGGCCTGGAAGGAAAGAAACATTTGCAATTACATATCTGTCAAAGAAACTTGTATCCAGAATACATAAAGAGCTCGCAAAATTCAACAAGGAAAAAGAAAAGAAAATGGGGGCAATATATTTATATATTTTTTTAACTTCTGTTAAAATGTAGATTTAATCCAACATTATACCAATTTTTACATTTATTGTAGATTCTATATTAGTGCCAGAAGTTAAATTTTCATCACCAAAAAATGAGAATAACCTTACAGCTACCTACTAAGGTAATGAGCTATGAAATTAATTCCATAGTACTGCTCTGAAAATATACCCCTAGGTTGTTAAGAGAAATTCCAGCTCCATAAAAATGCATTATTTAAGTGGGATTCTTTAGTCATCATCTACGGTTGGCTTGATTGTCACTCCTCTTCTTATCTGACCCCAACCAATTAAACGCCAGTGTTTCTCAACTCTTGGGCTGAGGGCAATCTTTTCTCCTACTTCTGTGCACACAGGATTAGTCAAGACAGTTTTGCCCAAATCAACTTTGACAGCACTAACTCTCCCTCCTGTTGACAGTGACCCTATGTTCACCATGAGCACTTCATTCTTAGATAGCTTTTGGACCTTTGCTGCTTTCTTGTCTCCTTCAGTGTGTACACCTAGAAGTCATCTAAGCAGGAAATAGGAAATTTCCAATTCCGTGAAAATCTCAGGTAAAGCTCCAACGGCACCAAGTATCTGCCCCACCATTCTGTCAGCACGGCACAAAGTGGGGTCGATTTTTTTTTAAATATTTATTTATTTACTTTTAGTTGTACACAATGCAATGCATTTATGTTTACGTGGTGCTGAGGATCGAACCTGGGCCGTGCACGTGCAAGGCGAGCGCTCTGCCGCTGAGCCACAACCCCAGCCCAGTGGGGTTGATTTTTGTTCCAACTCCAATAAGACCTCCTGGAGCAGCATACTGAAGATCATTATGTTCCGCAAATAGTGATACAATTCTGGAAAAGATTGGTTTGCACATGAGTTCACTGTCTTTGGAAACAATACCAGGTCTGAGTTCTATCTCCTGGCCCACCTTTAATACTCCTTTCAGAATACTACCACCAGCAACACCTCCCTTAAGGTCATCAACTTCACAACCAGGCTTGTTGACATCAAATGACCTAATAACAATAAGTTGGGGTTCTGAAGTAAAGTCTCTTGGGGGTACTGGTATTTTCTTTACTATGTACTCACAGACAACTTCAATATTGTATTTCAGCTGAGCAGAAATTGGAATAATGGGAGCTCCTTCTGCTACTGTACCTTGTACAAATGCAAGGATCTGTTCATACTGTTCTTTAGCCTGACTTTCTTTTACCAAATCAATTTTATTCTGCAGAATCAAAATATGCTTCAGTTTCATAATTTCTATAGCAGCTAGGTGTTCAGAAGTCTGAGGCTGAGGGCAAGACTCATTACCAGCTATCAAAAGAAGAGCAGCATCCGTCACTGCTACACCATTCAGCATAGTAGCCATAAAAATATCATGGCCAGGACAGTCAACAAAGGAAACGTGTCTGACTAATTTGAAGTTCCCTTTGGTCCCTGGAATATCTGTAGGAAACTCATCCGGTGTGCCACTTCCACATGACCTATAACATTCTGGCCGAGGACAACTTGGGTCATCAAGTTTATAAATCTTAGCATTAGCATATCCAAGCTTGATTGTAATGTTTCTTTCTAGTTCATTTTTGAACCTGACAGTGTGAACTCCAGAAATGGCTTTTACAACGATGGACTTCCCATGAGCTACATGACCAATTGTACCTATATTAATTGTGGCTTGTCTGCTGATAACTTCATGTGATAGTGGTGTCAGCTTGGTAATGTCCAAGGTGGTGAGATCCTGCCGAGAAAGGTGCAGCTGCCCAAGAGTCACTCCAACCTTACCGCCCCGCCCCTCCCACCATCTTGCCCAGAGAGTGGGGCAATATATTTAAAAAGACACTTTGTCAAAGAAGATAAATATGTGAAGTGCAACATCATTAATTAGGAAAATGCAAATTAACACCACAGGGAGTTACCAGTGCCTACCTGTTATAATGGTTAAAATTAAAAAGACAGGGGCTGGGGTTGTGGCTCAGTGGTAGAGCGCTCACCTAGTGCAGGAGCCCTGTTTGGGGATTGACTTGAATTGCGGTTGACTATGAGCCGTGGAGATTTAGGCTTTGTCGCCTCCCGTAGTCTCACGGGACTTGTTGCGGGATCTCGAGTGACTTGGCCGAAATTGCTGATCAGGTCAGCGCCATTTTAGTGGTGTGTTTGGCATGTGTTAGTTGTTGTTAGAACCAGAGAGAAAAGTTATCAGAATTAAAAGCTGTTTGTCTCCAGTTTGCTTCTGAAGTTTTTCCCGCGGCTCCGTTTCTCCAAGCGCTTCAGGCGGCAACAGGTGGCGGCCCATACGGGGAACTTCGGAACGGACAGGTAAGAACTGAAAGGTCTCTAAAGATGGGTTCGAATATAACTGAATCCCAATTGATAGAGGCTATGCAAAGACTCCTTGATATACCTGACTCTGTTCTCAGTGAGGAGTATATAGACAAAAGTGAAAGTGATCAAAAAAGTGTAGATTCCACTGGGCCAACTAAGACCAGTAAAGAGAGTATTGGAAGAGACCCAAAAATGACAAAAATCCAAGCTATTAAAGCTATTCGGGAGTTATTGGTGAGAGCTGAAGGATACTTGCTCTCACTGGAACCTGGGCCTCAGGATATTGCTGTCAGTGAAATTAGCAGTGGTGAGGAATCTAGTAAAAGTGATCCTGAGAAAATGAGGAAAAAGAAACTAAAAAAGACCGAGAAAAAGGACGGTCAGGTAGAGGAGCCACTTGTGTCCTCTACTCCCCCATGGGTGGAATCCATTACAGAAAATATGAAGGGTATTACTAGGCATTTGCATACCCTAGAAACAGAAATAAAAAGTCTTTCTGATCGCTTATGCGCTCTCGAGGACAACTCACAGATACATTGGGAACCGCCAGCATTTGAAAAGAAAAATGGACAGAGTGTCCATCGGTCAGTAGATTTCAAAACAATAAAAAATCTCAAAGAGGCAGTAATGACTTATGGGCCCCAAGCTCCTTTCACGTTGAGTATGCTGGAGTCCCTTAACACCTTTAGCTTAACCCCCTCAGACTGGAAAAGTCTATGTAAAGCAACATTAAGCGGGGGGCAATTCTTGGTTTGGCGATCGCAATTCCAAGAACTTTGTATAGAAACGGCTAAAAGAAACGCGGCTGCAGGGTTTGAAAACTATAATATAGACATGCTCACAGGAGAAGGTCAATTCGCAGACTTACAGGCTCAAACAGATTATGACCCAGATGTATATGCTCAGATAAATGCAGCTGCCTTAGAGGCATGAAAAACTGTACAAGGACCTGGGGATCTACAAGGTAGCTTGTCAAAAGTGATTCAAGGACCTAATGAGCCGTATGCCGACTTTGCTGATCGACTTTTGAGAACTGCAGGTAGTGTGTTTGCAGATGTTGACCAAGCTATGCCATTAGTTGTTCAATTAGCTTATGAAAATGCAAATAAATGGTGCCAAGCAGCCATCAGGCCATGGAGAACTAAAAAGGATCTTTCCGTATATATACAACTATGTAAAGATATAAATGGCGCCTTTGTCACAGGAAATGTGATTGCAGCCTCAATGAGAGGTGCTTCCTCTCGAAATTTCACAAAGGCTAAACGTAGATATTATAATCAATCAGGATATTCCAGGCAAAATTATCATAATCAATCAGGCAATTCTAGGCAAAATCCCAAAAGAGAAATAAGACCAAGCTCATACCGTGCCCCAGGCCGCTGCCCCAGGTGTAAAAAGGGAAATCATTGGGCCAATAAATGCTATTCAAAATTTGACATCCATGGAAATCCTTTGTTCAGGAATTCAAAAAACGGGGCACGGGGCCCAGTACCCCGGGGCCCACAAATGTACGGGGCATTGCAGAAGGAGTATCCTCAAGCATCCACTCAGATGCTTCCCCGACACAATCCCTACTACCCATCCACTCCCTCGCCAGAGGAACAAGAGGAAATGCAGGATTAGACCTCTGTTCCACCGCCCGAATAGTGTTAACACCTGAAATGGGGGTTCAACTGATTCCCACAGGAGTCAGGGGACCTCTTCCCTCAGGGACTGTAGGACTTATTATCGGGCGTAGTCCTAAAAGCTTATTAGGTTTGCAAGTGACCCCAGGTGTAATAAACTCAGACTACAAAGGGGAAATAAAAATAATGCTTAGCTCACCCCAAAGTATAACTTCTGTTAATCAAGGAGATAGAATTGCTCAGTTGCTTCTCCTTCCCAATTTACATAATTCATTTAAAATGGGTATGCCTCAAGAAGGGAACAATAGAGGATTTTGTTCCACTGACTCAAGTCCCATGGCTTGCTGGGTTCGAGACTGTTCAAGGAGGCCTATGTGTAAAATAAAAATCCAAGGAATAGAAATGGAGGGATTAATAGATACTGGAGCTGACTCTTCCATTATTAATTTACGCCAATGGCCCAAGCACTGGCCTCTGCAAAAAGCTTCAACCAGTTTAAGAGGCTTGGGATATAATAACCTCCCAGATAAAAGTGCAGTAATTTTAAAATGGGAGGATGATGAAGGCCATAAAGGAACATTTCAGCCTTATGTTTTACCTAATCTACCGGTTACTTTATGGGGAAGAGATATTTTGCAACAAATGGGAGTACACCTTGCAACCAAGCCTGCAGATGTTAAATGTGAAAACCTACAGGGTAATCTTAACCCTAAAAGAACACATTATCAAAAAGTACAGAGTAATCTTAACCCTAAAAGTAATCATTATCATAAAGGAAAAAGATATTTTTTTTCGGGGCCACTGAGAAAATAATTTTGAAAATACCATGGCTTTCTGATAAGCCAGTGTGGGTCCCTCAGTGGCCCCTATCTAAAGAGAAATTACAAGCGGCCCACCTACTAGTTCAGGACCAATTAGAAGCAGGTCATATAGAACCTTCCACCTCTCCCTGGAATTCCCCCATATTTGTGATCAAGAAAAAGTCAGGAAAATGGCGATTGTTACATGATCTTAGACAAATTAATAAAACCATGCAAGTTATGGGCCCTACTCAACCTGGACTTCCTAGTCCCGTAGCTATTCCAAAAAATTTCCATCTTATTACTCTTGATATAAAGGATTGCTTCTTTTCTATTCCCCTACATCCTCTGGATGCCCCCAGGTTTGCTTTTTCCGTTCCTTCTATGAACAATAATGGCCCTGATCAGAGATATCAATGGAAGGTTTTACCACAGGGAATGGCTAATAGCCCCACCATATGCCAAATATATGTGGACAAGGCTATCCAACCCATTAAAAATAAATATCCAAACCTCATGTGTCTACATTACATGGATGATATTTTATTGGCCCACCCTAATCAAAAAATCTTATTTAATATATTCAGTGACGTGGTAGAAAATTTAAAAAAATGTGGATTATATATAGCAGAAGAAAAAGTTCAAACCAGATCTCCCATATTATATTTAGGATTTAAAATCATGGATACTTTTGTTAGACCCCAAAAAATTCTAATAAATAAAGAACATTTGACCACCCTCAATGATTTCCAAAAACTACTGGGAGACATTAATTGGCTTCGCCCTACACTAAATCTCACTACTGGCCAACTAAAACCTTTATTTGACATCCTTCGCGGAGACCCTGATCCATCTTCACCGCGAACATTGACTCCTGATGCTAGGAAAGCTTTAAAGTTAGTAGAAAAAGCCATCGAAGGAGCTCATTGTGATAGATTTGATTTAACTCAACCGCTGATGTTGATTATTATTTCTTCACAAAATACACCCACAGGAGTATTTTGGCAACAAGGGCCTTTATTATGGATACATTTGCCCGTCTCTCCTAAAAGTATAATTGAATCTTATACCTCCATGGTGGCTAAACTTATTCTTCAAGGACTTAAGACTTCTACTAAAATATTTGGCATTCACCCTGCTACTATTATTACTCCCTATTCATCATCACAGATTGAATACTTATGCTTCAATGATAATGATTGGGCTATAGCTAAATGCTCTACTTCTGCAAATTTTGATAATCATCTTCCTAAGTCCCCTATATTATCTTTTTGTATTAATCATCCTATTATATTTCCACAGGTAATAAAAAATCAACCTATTCCTAAGGCATTTAATGTATTTACAGATGGGTCCTCAAATGGTACTGCTACAGTAGTCACTAAAAAAGAAAATATGACTTACATAACTGCACACAAATCGGCTCAACTATTGGAATTGGAAGCTGTGGTAAGAGCTCTGGAAAATTTTAGGGACCAGCCCGTAAACATTTTTTCAGATAGCCACTATATTGTACAAGCCGTCCCAAAATTAGAGTTAGCAGGACCAATAGCACCTCATACTCCAGCCTTTAAATTGTTTTATCAAATACAAAAACTTTTGTGGGCAAGAAAAGAACCTCTATTCGTAGGCCATATTAGAGCACATACTAATTTGCCTGGTCCCCTCCATGAAGGTAATCAAAAGGCTGATGAACTTACAAAAACAATATTTATACTTTCAGTGCTACAACAAGCTACTTTATTTCACTCCCAGTTTCATGTCAACAGCACCACCTTGCAACGTAGGTTTAAAATCACAAAGGAGCAAGCCAGAACAATTGTAAAAGATTGTAAATCTTGCATGACACATTTGCCCAATCCTCATTTCAGCGTTAACCCTAGAGGATTAATGCCCAATCATTTGTGGCAGATGGATGTTACTCATGAGCCAAGTTTTGGAAAATTGCGATTTATTCATGTGACCATAGATACATGCTCAGGCATGATTTTTGCTTCCTTACATTCTGGAGAAAAAGTTAAAGATGTTACATCTCATTGTTTGCAAGCTTTTGCTGCATTGGGCATCCCCAAAATGCTTAAAACAGATAATGGCCCCGCATATACGTCCTCATCTTTCAAACAGTTTTGTGCAAAATTCAATATATCCCATAAAACAGGCATCCCATACAATCCTCAGGGTCAGGGCATTATTGAAAGAGCAAACCGAACACTGAAAATTATGTTATTAAAACAAAAAGAAGGAAATTGGAAAAGTCCTAAGGACAGATTGGCAGTTGCCCTGTTTACCTTAAATTTTTTAACTTTAGACTCTAATGGTTATTCTGCTGGAGACAGACATTGGAATCCACACCAACAACATAAACCTTTGGTTTACTGGAAGGATGTTCTTTCAGGTACATGGAAGGGTCCAGATCCAGTATTAATTTGGGGAAGAGGATCTGTTTGTGTTTTTCCAAAAGACGAATCCTCTCCAATATGGATACCATCTAGATTAATAAAACAGGTACCACATCAAAATGATCAAGATGAAGTTATTGAAGAATCAAGATTAATAAAAAAGGTACAAAATCAAGAGGACCAAGATGAAGGTACAGAATGATTCCCTCAAAAGAGTCCTTCAAAATATTTCACTACTTAAGTGTCATTCCTCCCAGCCGGGACAAGGAGATCTCTCTTTAGTGTGCACACAATTGTATTTTTTTTTCTTTTTATACATGTCTTTATGTCTGTACATTTGTCTACATTTCATGTTAATGTGACGTCACAAATATATGTTTGTATGTTTGTTTGTCTGTCCAGTGTGACGTCACAAAGAACAAAGCGCTTATGAAAAAGAAAATATATATATATATGGATCCAAATAACTTTAATTCATTTTAGGTTAAGAGTATTCAATTTAGGTAAATAATTTTATAAATGAAGGTACTTTCAATTTTGATTTATAGGTGTCCCTGGGACTTCTCTTTAGCAAACAATATGACTAGTGCTGTATAACCTGATATTTTGGTGTTTTGACTTAAGATTGTTTATTTGTTATTAACTTCATTTGTTTAATAGCTCATTAATTTCAATTATCTCAACAGGTAAAAGATTGCTCTGTATACAGAGACTCAAGGGTTCCAGCTAACAAATTATTTCTCTAAAGTGCCTTTACCTTTTCTTTAATCTATCTTTAATGCAGTAATTACCCTCAGTCTTTCTTTGTTTTGTTCTAAATATGATATTTTTCCAACTTATGTTTGTAGAAGCTCAACCAGCGATGTGTGTGAACAAAAATCAACTTTAATTTTCTAATCTAATTATTCTATTTTGTAGTTTGACAACTCGCCTCTTGACTCAGTGCTGCAATAGCACTGCCTTTCCTTTAATAATTGATGCTTGAGTTTCTAGGTAGCGGGCCCTGAAGATTTGCCGGTGGCATTGTCTAAACATAAAAAAGACGTCTGCTGCTACAGCTGCAGGGATCGCGGCCGCCGCAAGCATCCCTGCTGCTCAAACATCAAACAACCTCACCAACAGTGTGGCCTCTGCTCTACATGCATGGGGCCTCCTACATCAACATGTTACAACAAATGGACATTTTGATCTTTCATTGTTTGGGACTTTACGGGACAATGCCTTGCGGGTATTTGTCTAGAGAATTCAGTGTGTTACTTGATGGAACTTAGGGCAGCTATTTGTTTAAACAATTTGATATGCTATACAATTTGGCTCATCACCAAAAGGCTTGTTGCCTTAAAGCCGCAACATCTCCTCACAATTGGACGGCTGTTAGTCATCATACACAGTCGATCCTAAAGGGCTCCATTGGATGGCTGGTTAGCCAATGATGGGTAAGATCCCCAGAGGGGGACAACCTAAGACAGGCACAGTCGCACGGGACAGTCTCATGTGGCCGACATATCAACCTAAGACAGGAGTCAAGGGCACAGCCTTGATTATCCGATGACGGGTAAGAATGTTGGTTGCACATAGACGTCCTAGAGCATTACCTCTTTTAAAACAAAAAGGGGGAAATGCAGGAGCCCTGTTTGGGGATTGACTTGAATTGCGGTTGACTGTGAGCCGTGGAGATTTGGGCTTTGTCGCCTCCCGTAGTCTCACGGGACTTGTTGCGGGATCTCGAGTGACTTGGCCGAAATTGCTGATCGGGTCAGTGCCATTTTAGTGGTGTGTTAGGCGTGTGTTAGTTGTTGTTAGAACCAGAGAGAAAAGTTATCAGAATAAAAAGCTGTTTGTCTCCAGTTTGCTTCTGAAGTTTTTCCCGCGGCTCCGTTGCTCCAAGCGCTTCAGGCGGCAACAACCTAGCACGTGAAAGGCTGTGGGTTTATTTATTTATCAAAAATAAATAAATAAAATAAAGGTATTGTGTCCACCTACAACTAAAATGTATATTAAACAAGATTAAAAAGACAGATCACAGCAAGCATTGGCAAGGCTGTGGAGAAACTGGAGCTCTCAGATCCGCTGAAGAGATGTTAAATGGTGCAGCCACTCTGGGAAACAATTTATCATGACACATTCCTTCTAAGCCCAGAAATGAAAGCATCCTTCCCAGGAGGAAAGCGGTCTTCAGGGCCAGGGGCATCTGCAGCACCAGGAATGTTGCTAAGGAAGCTCTGAAAGCACAGGCCCTGGCCACCCAACACTGGGTGTCACTCTGCTTCAGCCTAAAGGGCACTCCCTGGGTCTCAAAAGTGCTAAGCAACCGAGTCTGCCTTGGAGACAGTGGTGTAGCTTTTTACAAGGCTTCTTGAACCAGGGCTGCGAGTCCGGGAGGTGGGGGTCTTTAGTACTTGGCTTTTGCAGGCCCAGCTCATCACAGTCTGTTTGCCGTTTCTTGAGGTCTGTGACTTAGTAGTTCCTTCCTCCGCTGTATGCAAAAGGCAGCAACTTCCAGTTCCTCCAGATCCAGGCAAGGTTGTCTCAAGCCCTGGAGGAGAGAGACAGCGCTAAGTGTGGTGGTGGGGGACACAGTTCAGGTTCGCAGTGTCAGCTCCTTGGAGCTGTCTCCGAGGGGTTCCTCCAAGTGGGGCTGGTGATGCTATTCTGATGCTCTACCCCTAATTTGGTGGAGATCAAGGAGCCATGTTGGAGGGGTCCTCTGAACTGAGCCTATACAGCCTGCAAGGAAAAGGACTGGGGATGTGTGTTTGTCACAGGGAAATGTTCTGAGAATGTAGCGAGTTCTTTTTTTTTTTTTTTTAATTTATTTATTTGCTTTTAGTTGTACACAATGCATTTACACAATGCGTTTATTTTTACGTGGTGCTGAGGATCGAACCCGGGCCGCGCTCGTGCTAGGCGAGCGCTCTACCGCTGAGCCACACCCCCAGCCCCATGTAGCGAGTTCTTAAAAATACTCTCTCCACTCCAGATTCTGCCTCCCTTTGGATCGTGCTTTAAAATGCAAAATATCCACAGGTGCTTAGGTCTACATAGAGCTACACACAGGTGCATGCCGAGAGCACTCACCTGGCTCTGGGGTTCTTTTGCTCTCAAAGGGTCTGGAGATGGGGAGGGGTGTTCCTGCCTTCAGTAGTGCTGCAGGGTCAGTAGAAGGTGGAGGGCTTCAGCCAGGGCTCTTGGGCACAGAAACAGCCCCATGGGGGCCAGTCTGAGCTTTTATCTCAGCTTTCCTTCTACTCAAGGGACTCTGGGGCGTGGGCCTGAAGGATGCACGTTTTCAAGTGCTCTTCACGGGACATGTCTAGTCTGTGGGCTCTTTGAACTTAGCTGGTACAGAGTTTCTTTAAACTCAAAATGAAAATTCTCCTCATTTTTTTTTTTTTTTTTAGCACTTTCATGCTAAAAGATCTGTGGCTTCTCGGAGTTGACTTTCTAGTAAGATGGACAGAGAAATAAATAGAGAGAAATTCACAAACTGTGATGAGGGCAACAAAGGAATCATACAAGATGCTAAAACAGAGGGAACTGGGTCTGGTTGAGTTGAGAGCCAGATGGTCCCTGACTGGTGATGGTTAGCCTCAAAATATTTCAACTTTATGAAGATGCGATAGCAATCTGCACTCAACAGAATCTTCTCAAATTTTGAATTTTGCTCTTTTCTCAGGCTGGCATTTTGCGGTGTCATCCTCTGTCCAGATGCAGGGCAGTGGCAGAACTGGGGTTGGCCCTGAGATTGCCAGGTGCACAACCAACCACAGCGTGTCATGCTGCTAAGCAACAGAGAGACATCTGGTAGGTCAAGTGTATGAAACACATGTCAATTTAACGATATTTTCAATTTAAGAGGGGTTTGTAGGGATGCAACCCCATCAGGAGTTAAGGCACACCTGTGCAGGGAAGGGGTTCTGTCCCTTGAGAAGGCAGGATTCGAGTCCAGGTCTAAAGGACAAGAAGCAGTGGGAGTGCAGGGCAGGGTGGGACTCACACAGGTTGAGCAGCTCACATAAAGGCCCTAAGGAAGGTGTCCTTTTAGGCATGCAAATACTGTCCATCTCCAGCTTCCACTTGGGATATGGAGAGCTGGAAAGATAGTTGCTCCTGCTTGAAGAAAAGTCAACATGCAAAATCATAACTTTTCTTGAACCCATTAGAGAGCTGAGTTTGAAGCTTTCTAGTATGAGATCTAATAAAGAACAGACACCTCACCGGATGTGGTACTGCATGCCTGTGATCCCAGTGACTCTGGAGGCTGAGGCAGGAGGATCACAAGTTTAAGGCCAGCCTCAATAACTTAATGAGACTCTGTCTCAGAATAAAAATAAGTGGAAAACAAAAAGGACTGGGCATGTATCTCAGTGCCCCTGGGCTCAACACCCAGTACTCCCCTCCTCTCTCCCAAAAGACAAGCAGCTCCAAGGAGAGACAGGGCGAGCACTGATGTATGTAGAGCACAGCATGACAGGAGGGGAGGAGCAAGGGGCTGCCATGTAACTGGAAAAGATTTCAGTTGAAATTTTAAGAAATCGCTCATGGCCAAGTATAGAATCCACGGGGGCCACGACGCAAGAGAAGTCTTCATCTACTGGTAGCTGTTGGTCTCGGACCTCACCGGGTGCTCAAGAGGAAGACTCAGAACAGGGAAGGGGTTGGGAACACCCCCTGGGTTCAGCCACCACTGTCATAAAGGCACCAACCCCTAACCAGATCCATGTTCTTTAGGGGACAGGGCTTCAAGCCACTGAGGGAAGGGGGATGAACTAAGGCTAAGGTGACACCAGCAGGCTGGACACCTCTATGTCCACAGGAACTCTACCCACAAAACCCAGCTCAGGTCAGCTCCAGACCATCCACTCCCCAGCACACGAAAGCCTGGGACAGATGGGCATGCTCTTATTTATTAGGTCTCTACTGGTCTACCACACAATGTCAAGTTTTCAATGAAAAATTATGAGACATGCAGAGAGAGAGAGAGAGAGAGAGAGAGAAGAAAAAAAAAAAACAAAACAAAAACCACAAACTACTGTCAAGAAAAAAAAATGATAATAATAAAACCCAGACTCCAACATGAGCCACATATTGAAACTGTCAGACAGGAAATTAAAATTAAGATAACTATGATGAATATATTCATGCCTTTAGTGGGAAAAGCAGACAAAAATGCATTGACAAATTGGGGATCTCAGCAGAGAGAGTAACAACCATTAAAAACAATAAATGGAAATGCTAGAAATAAGAGAAAACATGGTAACAGACATGCAGAAGGCTTTGACAGGCTCACTCATGGACTAGATACAGCCAAAGAAGTAATCAGTGAGATGGTAGGTCAGCTGATAGAAATTAGACAAACAGAAACAGGAAGTCAGGTGACAGGTCTGGGGAAGGAACAAAGTTGAGTTTGTTAAGCAGAAGAGAATGTCCTTGCAAGTGTCTGCCATTTACCACATCCCTGTGGGCACTTACCCCGAGACTCGCAGCTTCTGCAGCCCTCATGGTCTTAGAGACGGCCTGGAGGAGCCGCTGGGCGTTGTCCACCAGCAGCTCCTCAGAGGACCTGCTTCTTGCCAAGGAGGCCTTCACGCTTGGGAGTGTACAGAAGAAAAGCCAGTCTTACACCAGGCAGGACAGCAATTTCAAATAAATAAATGCCACAAGGTTTTACAACATGAGCCTCTTCCAGAAAACTGGGATGCCCTGGTGGGGCCTATTTGAAGGAAGAATGCTCTGAAGGCTAATTTCACATTTTAAACTGACATTTTTGTTCTAATGCTAAGAAAGAGTATGATTCATATAGAATCTATAAATTAACGAGAAGCATATTTTTAATGAAAACAACTGAACCAATGTAACAGAACCCATGCCAACTGCCCCAGATAATGAAAGGGAGTAAGAAATTTTGTATGGAATTGTATTCAACACTTAGATTAAAACTTGTGTCTGGGGTAGTGGCACATGCCTGTAATCCCAGCACTTGGGAGGCTGAGGCAGGAGGATCGTGAGTTCAAAGCCAGCCTCAGCAATAGCAAGGCACTTAGCAACTCAGTGAGACCCTGTCTCTAATAAAATACAAAACAGGGCTGGGGATGTGACCCAGTGGTCATGTGCCCCTGAGTTCAATCTCCAGTACCAAAAAAAAAAAAAAAAAAAAAAAAAAAAAACTACCAGGGATTGAACTCAGGGGCACTTGACCAATGAGCCACATCCCCATACCTATTTCGTATTTTTTTTAAATATTTATTTATTTGCTTTAGTTGTACACAATGCATTTATCTTTACGTGGTGCTGAGGATAGAACCCGGGTCGCGCTCACATGCGAGGTGAGGCTGCTCTACTCGCTGAGCCACAACCCCAGCCCCCTATTTCGTATTTTATTTAAAGACAGGGCCTCACTAAGTTGTTTAGAGCACCCCCAGCCCCCTTGCCTTTTTATTTAAAGCTGAAGCTGGCTTTTGAACTCATGATCCTCCTGGGATTACAGGTGTGTGCCACCCCACCCAGTGCTAAGCATGTTTTCTGATACACCAACATGCTGAGTATCAGAGGGACCGGCCCCCAAGGGGTTAGCCAATTTCCAGAGAGAGAGAGTCATGAGTTATCTGCAGACACACCTTCCATGTGTGAACCAACCCACCCACCCCTACCACTTCCTTTACCTGCTCTTCCAGTCCAGGACAGATCCACCTGCTCTTGTCATCCCAAGGCCAGGTCCCAGACCACTCCCATACCCAGAGCCCCTGAAACCCTTCAGACTCACCAATCCTGGACATGCCAGCCTGCTGTGCTGCCTCACCGTGCCTTCCTGTGAACCCCACGGTCCATGCTCTTGCCTAGGGTTGTCCTCGATCCTCTGCCTTGGGTCTGACCCTGGGGCTTCCTTATGCGCCCTGGGTGGTGTGCTCTGCCTCCTGCTTCTGGCTCTGTGAGCACGAAACTGCCTTCTTCACCTGTGTGTTTGACTTCTGTCTACCTGATCAGGGCGAATCCTGGGGCCCTCACAATAATACCCACATGTGAAATGCTGAAATTAAGTAGAAGATTGTTGGCAGCTAATCTTGAGGTGACTGTGTACCTAAGATACTATTTCTTGGAGAAAAGTAGCTAGGTTTTCATTTGTTAATTTAAAAACAACTCGTGTACCTGATTTGGGTGATGTTAACTTTTATGCTTCACAATAATTGATAGTAGTTCTAACTGCGGAGCTTTCCATAATGCAAGGGACTCAGTGGAAAGGGGACAATCCTGTGGTCTTTAACACGGTCTGTATTATCAACAGGAAGCTGTCGTGAGGAGACAGTCAGTGAGACCTGCTCAGTTCCAGGGTCTGGGACTGATCTTCATGTGAGCTCGGGGCTCGCCTGGTCTTCCTGGAGGATGACTTCCATGGTGTTCCCACCTGCCACTCATGGACAGCCAGCATCGTTAATGACAGGGACACATTCTGAGAATGCATTTGGGTGATTTTGTCATCATGTGGCCATCAGAGAGGACTTATACAAACTGAGATGACTGTGACGTCACTGGGGGAGACAATCGTATGGGATCGCCTTTGTGTATGCAGTCCATCATGGGCCAGAATGTCATTATGTGTCACTTGAATGTATTGTTAAAGTTAAGTGATTTCTCATTTAATAAAATTAGTATAAAAACAAATGGAGAACTAATGGTCAAAATTTAGATGTGGTTATAATATAAAGAGATCCATTGTTGTGTTTGTAGATCTACCCAAAGTGATGTGTACCAGCAATATCACTGAAATAAGTACCTGGTGTTGGGGAGGGAGGAGGGACGAAGGTAAACTCTTGGGGAATAAAAAATTAATAAATAGGGGCTGGGACGTGGCTCAGCGGTAGAGCACTCGCCTTGCACGTGCGCGGCCCGGGTTCGATCCTCAGCACCACGTAAAAACACATTGTGTACAACTAAAGCAAATAAATAAATATTTTTTTAAAAAATAAAAACAAATTAACAAATAGAAGAGGAATCTCACTCTCCCCAGTGGGTCTTGAGAAAGCAGACCTGAGTGCTTTTGTTTTGTTTTGTTTGTTGGCCAAGCTGCCTCTCACCTGGCAATGGTGTGGAGCTGGCTGCTCACGGTTTGAAGCTGCTCCACCGCACAGCAAAGCTCCCGGGAGCATCTCTGATCTATGCAGTTCTTAGCAATGATTCGAATAAGCCTGGTGAAGTTTTGTCCAGAAGCTGCAATTTTCTTAGCAGAGGTGATGAGCTGATCTTTGGTCTGCGTCAAATAAACAAAAGCGTTAAAAGTAGGTAGACATTGCCCTCACGGTTTGTCCCCAAGATGCTGGTGGCAAACTGCAAAGCCTGTCCCAAACTTGCTAGGCACATCTTCCCTCGGTTCCCCACGGGAGCGTGCTTCAGCCTAGGCCACCCTCTCCTGAGCCTCCCCAGGTTGGTCAGAAGATGACCCCCCAGCCCCCGGCACCCGGCAGAACCTGGTGGCCAAGGCCCATCTGTCTGGTGGGGCTGCTGAAGGGAGGGCAGCATCCTGGCCATGACCTCACCCACTGTCCCCAAGAGCTGTGGCCTGCTTTCAGCTGTCAGCAGGTGGCAGGGCAGGTGTGAAGCCTTGAGAAGGGACAGGTATGGGGACATCCAGGCTGGAGCAAAGGTGCAGAGTCACATGCAGAGCTCTGCTGAGGAGTGGTAATTAACAGACTGGGGACAGAAACTTCCTATTCATTGTCTGAAATTGACCTTTCTGAAGTGAGTTTGAGAAAGAACCTCATTTTCCTTTATTTCAACAGAGATTTGGACTAAAGCAACAGTTTTGTTTTGTTTTGTTTTGTTTTTTTCCCTGGGGGGAGGCTACTGGGTATTGAACTGAGAGGCACTCAACTACTGAGCCATGTTCCCAGCCCTATTTTGATTTTAGAGACAGGTTCTCACTGAGTTGCTTAGCACCTCGCATTTGCTGAGGCTGGCTTTGAACTCGTGATCCTCCTGGGATTACAGGTGTGCGCCATCGTGTTTGGCTAAATCAACAGGTTTGCTTTCCTTTCTCTTTTTTAAAGCAACAGAACCATTCATTCAAATAAAATCTTAAACGTAATGATGAATCTTGGGGCCACTCAAACAAAAGAAGGAGTGTCTTGGTGGATCTAGAGCCCCCAGCCACATCCCTGTGCTGTCTGAGAGAAACAGACAGGTGGCCCTTCAACAGGCATAGGTCAGAAGAGGAAGACCAGGAAGTGCCACGGCCCCGCTACTGCAGCCACCTGAGGAGACAGGGTGAATCTCCCCTCCCCTAATTTGGTTCAGACATAGAAACGATGATCCCACATAAACCAAGGTGTGCAAAGATTTCTGCCCCCGTGAGGAGGCCCTCTGGGGACAGCAGGGCAGGCTCCCTGTAAGTCTGGAGATGGCCTGGGAACAGAGGAAGGAGGCAGGCCTGATTTCTATGATGATGGGGGGCTTGGGGTGGGATGTGGGTTCCACACGTGGGCTGGGGCTTATGTGGTTTGAAGGGGGCAGCGTCTGGGCTTTCTTAATGTCCTGCCCAAGGTAGGGCAGGAGGGGAGGAGGAAGGAGTGAAGCTTTAACTCTGTCAGCAAACATCAAGAAAGCAGCTGGACCACTGCACCTGCCTGGTTGAGGGATCCTGAATGCCGCGAGGAATGGGCACTAATTTAATGGACAGAGCTTCACCTCGTTTACCCCGAGCTTTGCAGAATGGCTGGCTCTAGGGGAACCACTCCCTGGCCCTCTCTCCTCTGTGCATAATGCTGCCCCAGCTTCTCTGGTCAGAAAGGACGCAGTGTTAGTGGTTTCAGCGTGACAGGGGTTTGCAAATCCAGTGCTGAGGGAGCAGGTGCAGCTATGTCCAGTGTAATCAGAGCCATTCCCAGCACCTTGCAGGCCTGTGGGAGAGCTATCAGGAGTCAGGAAAAGCCATGTTGAAACACAGGACGGCAGCAGCTGGTCCCAAATGAGCAAAACCTGCACTGGTCACCTGTACTGTGTGGTTCCTTCTGGGTTTTTGTTGTTGTTGTTTATTTATTATCTTTGTTTTGTTTTGTTTTGTTTTTGGTACCAGGGATTGAACTCAGGGGCACTCGACCACTGGGCCACATCCCCAGCCCTTTTTTGTATTTTATTAGAGACAGGGTCTCACTGAGTTACTAAGTGCCTCGCCATTGCTGAGGCTGGCTTTGAACTCGCGATCCTCCTGCCTCAGCCTCCCAAGTGCTGGGATTACAGGCGTGCGCCACCATGCCCAGCTCCTTCTGGTTTTTCTAAGACCAAGCAGGCCACCCCAAACTGAGACCCACCCAAAACACCCACTTCTTTAGACCTCCTAGGAGGACACCTGGTTCTTCACACTCTGGCAATTTGTTTATGACATGCCACCCCATTGGCAGGTGAGTCACAAAATGTATATTTTGCTTTTGTTTGGAGAAGGCTTGGGTCTAGGCTGCTGTTTGGTCCATCAGCCTTCTCCCTGTCTAGAATGAGGGTCAACTGCCAGGGTTCAAGGTCATCGGTCTTTGGGATAAGGAGGAAAGGGAATACCAGAAGGATAGGGGGGGACAGGTGGGGCCGCCTCCCCACCCCCAGTTTCCTGAGGGTGCTTTTATTTTGCACAGGTTACTGCTGGAAGCCCCTAACCTGGATGATGACTGTAAGAATGGTGATCATTCTCTGCTGGTACACAGAAGGCCTTCAGTGACGAGAATTTAAGATCTGAAGTTATGGAAATTCCTTGCAAAAGCACCTCCATGTGTGAAGAGGAAGGGCTCAAACAAAGAGATCCAGCCGGAACATCCCGCCACCCCCTTGCTTCCTACAACTCCGGGTTCCACTGCAGGGATGTGGAGCTGCGGGTAAGGCTGCCCGATCCCCTGTGACATCTGACTGTGCTGCTCCAGGAAGCTCTAGGTCCCCCACGCCCCTGGCATGTCCTCCCAACCAGCCCTTTAAACTCTTCTCCCTGACCCAAGAGCTCCAGCTACTTTGGCTGCTAAAGTCCAGGATCAGGACTGGGGACTGGGGAGCCAGGGGAGGCCTCTGCACAGGGATTCTCTTTCACCAGGTGCTAGCTTTGCTGTTAAAATCGGGTCCTTTGGTTTTCCTTTTGTTATCTCCTCCATATTTACCACGCGGGGGACACATTGGGCAGAAGTGTTGCATATTTTGGGGCCCTTAGTGATACCTGCCAGCACTCAAATTCTACATAAATCAGAATATCTGAGATGCTTAGAAAGAAAATTCAGCAAGAGGACCCAGCTACCCCCACTGTGCTCTGATGACCTTGGAGTCACTGTTCCAGTGAGGGGCTGACCAGTAGGAGAGGGCAGGGATCAGGAAGAGGGACAGGACAGTGAAGGTCTGAGGCTTGAGTGTGGGGGGACTGCTGGGTTTGGCTTTGAGGTCACCTAGCCAGTGACACCCACCCTTCTCTTTTGGACCCTTCACCCTAGACTGAGAGTGGGGCCATGAGGCTCAGCCATGGATACTGGAGCCACTGGACACAGCGGACCCACACGGGAGGCTTTCTGCATGGCTCTTACTGCCATTTTATATCTTCCTTTCTGTTCCCACACTCAGCAAATGGACTTTTTCTTTTTTTTCCATGCTGGTGTGTTGATATCAAAGAATGCTCACTTCGATTTAACCAAGCAGAGGAATAGAGAGGATTAGAATAGGACTCATATAACTGAAGCTGGTCCCCAGGGGCTGGTGGGAACAGTGTCTGCCCTCCAGGACGAGTGGCCCTGAGTGGTCAGCCTTCAAGAGGTGGCTGTTCTCCTTTCCTCTGCTTTGGGGATTTTTTTTTTTTTTTTTTTTTTGGTGGGGGGTGGTACTGGGGATTGAACCCAGGGGTTTTAAACCACTGAGCCACATGCCCAGCCCTTTTTATTTTTTATTTTGAGACAGGGTCTCATGAAGTTGCTGAGGTTGGCCTCAAGCTTGTGATCCTCCTGTTTCAGCCTCCCAAATCACTGGGATTACAAGTGTGCACCACCACTCTGAGCTTGCCTTGGGGAGTTTTAAAGACATAAATAGCTCCCTTCAGTTCACTCTTCTAGGATATGAATGAGTCCTTCATTTTACTAAGGTGCGGCTTTGGGGAAATTATCATCCCTGGTGCAATATGACATAGCCTCAGAGACCCAGTGTCAAAGGAGGGGAAGGAAGAGGTGCAGTGACATTATGCCATTACCCAGGTAGATGATGAAAGGAGGGCACGGACAGAGGGGCTGAGTGCCAGGTGGTGCCACCTGCGCCCTTCCTGCCGGGAGCTGCCCAGGGCTGCCTTGGCTCCTAGAGGGCAGCCGTGGGGAGATAACTTCCCCATGATGCCCAGGCCTCCCATCACCAGGGCTGCTGATGCCCAAGTACCAGGACACGCCCGCTCCTCCTCAGACTCTGAGCCATCAGGGACACCTCCTGGGTCATCTCCCGTGTGATCTGGGTGATTCTGTTCCCGCTGTCCATGCTGCTGTCCTCATCCTCGGGGGGAGGCTGGTCCAGCTCAGCACACAGCCTGGCTGCTTGGAGGGGGGCGCCGTCCTGCTGCTGTAGGAAGACAGCGTATTAACATGAGTGGCATGCCTGGCCTCAGCCTTCAGGTCACAGCGCCTGTTCCCTGCATGTCCATCATGTTTTAAAGAAAGAGGAGAGGACATCAGGAGGTTTTCCTGATTCCTCCATGCCCCAGCAGTCTTGGCCATCTACCCCAAATATTTAGGGAAATAGTGAGGGGATAGGATGATTCCCTATTAACTTGTGCTCTATTCATCTGGAATTTGCATAAACCGAAACCTGGTGCACTTAGATCCTGATAGAGCTAAAATATTAAATTTTATTTTCAGAGTTCTCTGAAGTTTTAGCCTTTGCATGGGATAAGGATCATCTGCAGGCTCTTGAAGTAATTCAAGAACCCTTGAATATTCCCACTTGGGGAAGACACCTTTGCAAAAGGACCTGACAGTTTGGGTGTGGAAAATTATAACCCGACCCACCCTACCCCTGCCCTGCCACAGGTAGGTGGTTGTAGTTTTCTAGTGAGAAAAAGAGCTGCCCCCAACATCGACAAGCAGGTTGTGTGCTCACAGTCAGGCTATGTTATTTTCCTATTGGACTTTTAGCAGAGCCTCTTCTAAGCCTTTTCCAGACCCTGGAATTGACAAGTTATTCTGCATTTGGAAATAAATCCAGTAACTGAGTTGAGAAAATCCTTGATTATGTCTTTGCCTCCCTTCCTCAGAAATGGCTCCCTCCATCTAGGACTTCCCAGCCTCCCAAATTGAGAACTGAATAAATTTCTTGTCTTTATAAATTACATAGCACATGGTATTTTGTTATAGCAGCAAGATGTGGACTAAGACATTTGAACTAGTGTGAACCAAGAAGTCACCTGGCCTTACTCCTGTTTGTTGCCTTCAGTTAAATCATCTCCACCTTCTGATCATGTGCAATGCCCTCTACTGCTTCATTGGTCTAGTTCTGGACAGTGTGGGTACCCCCTGAATGTTGGGAGCCTTTTCCAGAAAGCTCTAGCAGGCCAGCCGGAAGGGGGCCCAGAAGATGAAAAGAAGGGAAAGGGAGAGAACTCTGCTGAGACCAAGACTCAATGCCCAGACTGAAGGCCAGGGGAGGCATGGTGCCCTGATGAGCCCAGCCAAGGTGAGGAGGCTGGGAAATACCCTTCCCTACTCATGTCCCATATGAACTGTGGGGACCACAAACATCCAAATCCACGCCTGTCTTCAGGCCCCTCCATAATGTGAGGAGCCCAGGACGGTGTGTCTGTGTTTCCCTGGCTGCAGTAAAGATTCGGAGGGTGACTCACTAGGGCCAGGGGATGCACAAGCCCCTCCCCAGGCCCCTGTCCTCCCTGGCAGGTTCTATGGAGGCTCACTGTGAGATGCTGGTCTGGGCTGAATGGAGGGCGTGCCTGCACCACAGGAGCCCCAGGGTGTGGGGTTGGCAGCAGTCTAGTGTTGGGTGGCAGTGCTGGCTTCTCTGAGTGTCCTCACACCCAAGGGTGGGCCATGGTGGCAGAGTCCTCCCCTATCCCAGGGTTCTCCTGTACGCGCAGGCCAGTACCCCCCCTGGAGTGAAAAGTTCCGAATGTGGGGGCCTGCCCCTCACCTGGGGGAACCACACTCCCACAGAGAAAGGACTTCCCTTCATGGATGGGAGTGGCGATGGGGCTGGTGGGGCTGCTGTTCTCCGTTTCCGAGGCCTTCGGACCTGGGCAGCCAGCACCAGCCTGCCCTGAGCCATGGCCGTGCGCCACGGAGAGGCTTTGATGGAAGGGGTGCATCAGGGGACCTGGCAGTGAATCCGGTGACATCAAACACTGTCAGAACCCTACAGAGGAACAGGGAAGAAGAGGAGGCGCCTGCAGCCACGGGAATCTGTATGACGAGGTGGGCAGCGAGTGAGCCCAGAACCCCCTGGTACCGGAGCAGCCGACTCTGGCAGCAGGAGGGGGAACTGGGCCTGCTGTCCTCTCTGCTCCTGTGGCAACAGGGTCGCTTCTCAGGGCAGTGGCATTTTAGTGAGGAAAGTGAGGGAAAGAGGAACGGGGTGGAGAAGCACAGGGTGTGGCCAGCTGCACCGGGGAGGAGGCCTCAGGAGTGGATTGGGAAGCTCTGCACAGCCAAGCACAACCTCACAGAGGGGACAGACCGGGCTGTACCAAGAGTCGGCTGAGGCCCTTCCCAAGCCCTGCCCACCTGGTCCATCTCCCGCTGATGTTGGTCGTGGTCAATATGACTAAGTTAGAAGTTTGGGATCCACAGCACCTAAGTGTCCTGTCTCACCCTGGAAAGAAATGAGCGTGTGTGGAAGGGCAGACTCCCACGTCTCTCCAATAAATTCTTTTCTTTTCCCCCTCGACTATCGTAATTTAACTGAATTCCTGCTGCTTGCAAACAAAAGGACCCTGATTGGAACAGGTGGGTAGCATCTGTGGAGGTCAAAGTGGCATGAAAAAGCCTAATTAATCCACAAGAAGAGGGCTGTCAGTGATGGCAAGGAAACCACTTCCAGATGGGGTGATTGGGCAAAACCTCATGGAAGACAGTACTAAGTGTAGACACTGCTTCTAGGACACTGGCCATGTTCCAGGCAAATGAAAATTTATATTTTGCCTGGATACTCTTCATCCTCCATCTGACTAGAATGCCAGAATCCCAAATGGCTGTGAAGCTGCCCAGCTGGGAAATGGTAGAGGCAGGTGCAGCCCAGACTGACTGCCAAGCTTGGGCTCTTAGGGGCTGTGTGTGCTACCTGCCCAAGGTGAATTGTGTGCGTGGCACTGAGACCCTGGAACTTGGCAGGATCTCTGATTACTAGAAGCGGGTTGATGTGTGGGTGGAGGAAAGATGCTGAGTAGCTTACCATGCCTGGGCTTGCAGCGGGGGTCCCAGTGACAGCTGGCTCAGCAGTGCAGGTTCCCACTGAGTTCCCAGGGGTGGCCCTGGAGGCAGAACCCTGAGCATCCACCTTGCCCCCTGCAGCACCCTCCTCACTGTGGAGGAGGATGGAGTCCTGTTCTGGGGCCCTTGCTGGCTCCCTGCTGAGCTTCAAGCACTGGTCCAGGAGTCTCCAGGCCTTGGTGTGATCCCCTTTCCAGGCCTGGAGCTGGGCCACCGCATGGTGGGCCCTGGCTGCCCACTCCCACCGAAGCCACTCCAGCACATGCACGCCCCACTCCTCCGGGCATTCTTGGAGCACAGGAACTCTCTGGTTCACCTCTTTGGTGAGGATGAGAATGTTCTCCAGAGCTACAAGAAGGTCTCCTGGGCAGGGCCCAGACTCTTGACCTCTTGCTACAATTCCCTGTACAGCTTGGATGCCAGATATCATTCTTTCCAGGGACCTTTCTGTCCTGGCCTGGGGGTTCTTGCAGATAGAGAACCTTGGGCAAATAGCATCTTGAAAGGCACGTTCATACTCTGCATTGATGCCGTTGAGGTGGCCAGTCAGGGTCTTGGCTCGGAGGGTGAGCTCCAGGCACAGAAGCTGAAAGCGTGTGGACAGGCTGGGAGATGGTCGGGGGGAGGAGCCTAGGATCTGTGCCACATCCAGCAGGGCGTCTCTGAGTACGTGAACTTCCCTGCACAGAAAGGAGATCTCAGCTTTACTTGCTCATCTCCACACAGAAGGCTGGACAGACTGGCAGCCTCCTGCAGCCTTTGAGAAACATCTGCTGCCTGATCCAACCCTTCCTTCAGTCCCTGCTGGTCCTTTACAGCCTGTTGCAGGGGCAGCAGAAACAGGCCTTGTCTCCTGCTGAGCCTCTCCATGTTCTGGATCAGGTCTTGGACAGCCACTGACCACAGAAGGCATCCATTCTCAATGTTCTCTTCCAATGATGTGGGAGCTCGGAGACCATCAGAGGCCAGAACCGTGTCCAACAGCTGTTTGGCATGGATCTCTGCCTCCTCCAGTCTGTCCTGGATTTGCAATAGCATTTCTGGATGTCCCAAGGAGTCAGGGTCCTTCTTGTCCAAATCTTTGCACCAACTTTTAGCTGCTAGTTGAACCATTGAGGCTAAATTCTGCTGAAGCTCTGTGAATACTGCCATGCTCCCTGGTAGATCAGTTTGGGGGTTATGGCAAAAGAGTTGTTGACACAGAGGGTACCAGTCACCAGCCATGGCTACCAAGCCCTGTCTGGTTTCCCTGGTCCCCTCAGGCAGTTGGGAAATGGCTTCCAGAAGGCTGTCACTTCTAGCAGTTGTGCTATGGACTGTCTCCCTTCCTAGGTCAGTAACAGAAGGTGCCCGTGGTGGGATTTCTTGGAGTCTTGTCATCCTCTCTGATCCCAGTGGTCCCTCCCCACCCTCTTGAGCTGCATCTGTGTCTGCACCCTGCTCCAGCGCTCGGGTGCAAGCTGAGGCCACGGCCTGGAGGCCCTGGCTCTCTTCAGCAGGAGAGAGTGTGCTGGTGGTGCGGAGTGGAGTAGACCTCCTCTGTGTACAGGTGTTAGGACTCAAGGGGTGAGAAGGACAGTCTGTTGGTGGACAGGGCCTGGCTGGGTCTCTTTCCCCTAACACAGGTACCCTCTGGTGTTTCCATCCAGGAGGTGTGGAGTCCTGGAGGCTTGGGAGAAGGATATGAGGCTGTCCCTTAGCAATGTCAACTCTTAGGACTTGGTCGCGAAGAGGACTGAGGATATGTGGGTGGTTGGTCCCATCCAGTCCCTCTTGGACTTGCTGAACTGAATAGATGAGATGCTTCGCCATGGTTAAAAACACATCTCTGTCCTGAGAGCTGCATCCACCTGACCTGTGCTGGGCAGCTGCACCCAGGACCAAGGAAGACTGCTCCAGCTGCCAGATCAAAACTCTCAGGCCATTCCGGAAAATGGGATCCGAATCTCGGCCCACATACCTGCTCATCACCTGCACTATGTGTGTGGCTCGACCCTGTAAATACGTCACAGGCCTGGAAAACCCTCTGGAATCTCCACTCCTCAAAGCCCATGTAAGAAAGTCCAAGTGCTTGATCATTTCCTGCGTGGACATGCTCAGGAATTCAGGAATGTTGAGAACATCATCAAAACATGCCAGGAGGCGTTCACTCGCCCAGGCCCAGGCCTGAAGCAGGGCCCGCAGGGCCACGGGGCTCCAGTCCACACCAGACCCTGCGGGGCCTCCAGAGAAACGCTGGTGCACTCTGGCCACGAGCCCGCCAAGGTCTGCCATGGCGGCCTCCAGGTCTCTGCCAATCTGTCGCCGGGAGCAGCAAACCAAGACCAAGTGGGCCACCAGGAGCATCTGCTTGGCCCGCTCATGGAAGCGCTGGAGGCCTTTCCAAAAGTCCCCTCCCGCGCTCGGCGACCTAACTCCGGAAGTCGCCAAGGCGGCGCGGACCAGCCTTTGAAGAGGGCTGTGGGTGTCTGTGAACGTGTCCAGGATCTGGCGGAGGAGCGCAAGGCGCACTCCCTGGGAGAGGGCGTCGGTGGCGGCCAGCAGCGACGCGCACTTCTCGGCGGTCTCCAGCCTCTCCTGGCCCGTCCGCGGGGGCCCGTCGCTCTCGTCCAGGCGCCCCAGCGCGCTCCGCAGCTCCAGCAGCCGGCCGCAGCGGACCACCAGGCCCAGCCTCTCCGGCAGCGAGGAGCAGGCGGCCAGGCGCATGCAGTGAGCGACCACAGCGGCCAGCGGTTCGTCCAGCAGGCCGTCGCGCAGGTGCTCGGGTGCAGACAGTAGGTCGCGCAGCTGCCGCAGGCGCCAGGAGAGCGCTCCGACGCGGGTGCCAGCCGCGGGGGCCGCAAGGCCGGGCTCCAGCCGCTCCAGCAATTCTCCCAGGATCTTCCTGGTGGCAGCGAAGACACGGCGCCGGGACGTGGCCAGCTGTGGGTCGCGTGGATGCCGGAGGTGGCCGCGGACGGTCGCGAGCAGCGCGGGGATGCAGCCACGCAGCAGGCGACCCGTGGGGCCCAAGCTCTCCTCCCGTCCGCGCGCCAACAGCCCGCCCAGGTGCTGCAGCGCCGCCACCAGCCCCGCCAAGTGGCCACGCAGCGAGGGCGCATTCTCCGCCGCCTCCAGAGTGTCCAGGCAGGCCAGGCACTTGCCGGCCGCCCGCACCGTCTGCCTGGCGATCGCTGCGTCTTCCAGGAGCAGGACCTGTTCGGGCAATCGGGACAAGAGGAGCTTGAAGATGATTGCCCAGATTTGTAGTGATGGGGACAGCAATGGCAGCTTCTTATGTCCCCCAGTTTTACAAATCAATGTCATCCAAATCCCCCAAGACTAAAGAGTATATAGACTCAACCCAAAAAGTCACCCAAGTGTGGCATTTATATTTTGGTTACATTTGGTTGAACTGAGAAGGTGAGGCTCCTGCATTCGATGTATGGATGGATCCATTTGGATGAGGGTGATGGGGCTGGAGAGAAGGCCTGCCCATGAAGTAAGTGCCTCTGAGAGATCTCCTCTAGCCTGTCCCTGCCACTCCTAGACAGCTGTATCCGCCCCTCCAAAAGAACTGGTACCCAAACCAAGAGCCCGCCTTCCACCCCTCTCCTCAGCCGTCAGCAGGTGCCCAAGGTCCCTCTGCTTCCAGTCCTCCTTTAATAGAATCTGTTAAAATTCAAACACCCACCCCCTAACAACCCCTACTACTAAAATTTTAATGATTATATTTCATAATTTTAAGGCACGTGGATTTTAATAAGCAGCAATGTCCCAGTCTAAAAGTCATGTCACAATGGTGGAATGTCAGGATGGAAAATGGAGAGCATTTGAAGGTTAAGGGATTACCCAGGCTTCCTTCCAGACCCTTCCACCTGTAGACCAGGGCCACAGAGCTTTCATCTGGGAGGCTGGTTTGCCAGACAGGTTGAGGGTTGCAGAGGTTTCAGTAGCCTCTTTCCATAGCTCTTGATAGCAAGAGGTTGGAAAATGACCCTTTGGGTGACATCTTTTTATTAGAGATTGGTGGTTAAGTGTGGGGTGGGGAGACCACATGGGGTTCAAGGTGTAGACCTTAACTATGTCTACTCAGCTCCCTATGGAAGCTTCCACATTTAGCATTGTTAAATTGGTAGTGACCCCCCTGCCTGTGATCTTTACAGAAACAAGCAGGTTTCACTCTCGGGGACAGGTGTCCACTGTGGGAGTAACGTGCCCATCCATGCTGCTCACGACCACCCAGCACTGACACAGCCTCACCTTTGTGGTGTTCACCAGGATCTGCTGGGCTGTGGTCACGAGCTCCTCCTGGTGGCACTGACATTCTGGCTGCAGGTGGAGTTTCTGAGCCACCATCATGATGTTCCTCCCAGACAGGATCAGAGTCTGGGCCACAGGCTTCATTTCCTCCTGGAGCCACTTTTCCTGGGACTCTCCTGCCAACCTGGACAGACACACTGCATTTACAACACGCAACAAAGTTAAAAGACATATCCTTAAGGAAATCATGATACACAGATGTTAGAAAACGATAAGCAGTCATGTAGGGTTTATTTGAGATGATAGAAGGCTCTCCAAAACATAGTGTTGAGTTAAAAATAAGTTCCTATCACCGGTCATGGTGGCATACCTGTAATCCCAGCAGCTCACAAGGCTGAGGCAGGAAGGAGGATCACAAGTTCAAAGCCAGCCTCAGCAACTTAGCCAGGCCCTATGCAATTTAGTGAGATCCTGTCTCAAAAGCAAAAAAAAAAAAAGGGGCTGGGGGGCAGGGGATGTGGGTCAGTGGTTACGTGTCCCTGGTTTCAATCCCTGGTATAAATAAATAAATAAATAAATAAAATACTTAGGGATAGAACATTGAAGATATAAATGTGCCCCAAACGATATATGCAAAACACTTCACCCAGCAATGTAGAATATATGTTTACTTAAGGGCACATGGAACATTTACAATTATAGGTCAAAAATGGGCCACAAAACATGGCTAAAAATATGTATTTAGTGGACCACAGGACAATTAAATAGAAACAAGGCCAAAACAGTAAGTAGAAAATCCCTAGCTGTGTGTCCAGGAGAAACTGAAGTTGGAACTGGAGAGGAGAAGACATGGGAGACGGCTGTCTTTCCTAGCAGTGTTCACACAGAGCCTGGAGCAATGGGACCCCACCAGGGATATGCTGTGCAGTGGCCCTTCCCTGCTCACCAGCAGTGTGACCTCTTTTATGTCTACACAAACGTGCATATTCATGTATGTGTGTATACACCTACAATGATTCTTTTTTTTTGGGGGGGGGGTACCAGGATTGAACTGAGGGGCACTTGACCACTGAGCCACCTCACCAGCCCAATTTTGTATTTTATTTAGAGACAGGATCTCACTGAGTTGTTTAGCCCTTTGCTTTTGCTGAGGCTGGCTTTGAACTCGCCATCCTCCTGCCTCAACCTTCTGAGCTGCTGGGATCACAGGCATGCGCCACCCTACCAGGATCCTACAACGATTTTATATGAGTTTTTAAAAAGGAAAAAGGGAGGGGATGGGGAAGAAAAAAATGGGAAGGGGATGT
This sequence comes from Tamias sibiricus, assembly GCA_025594165.1. Lineage (NCBI taxonomy): Eukaryota > Metazoa > Chordata > Mammalia > Rodentia > Sciuridae > Tamias > Tamias sibiricus. The sequence continues at coordinate 6,302,607 of CM046670.1, forward strand.
AAAAAGGAGAAAGAAAAGAAAACTATCTGGAATACATGTAGACCCAAATGTTTTCAGTGGTGGTTCTAGATCATCAGTTTATAGATAATTTTTTTCTTCCTTCAGCTCCTTCATATGTTCATTAAATGTTCATGGTAGGATATGTTTGCAAATGGAAGAAAACACATAGGGCTCCCACTAGTCCAGGGTGATTGACAGGATAGGTTCCTTCTGGCCTCCAGGGAGCATTCCCAGTAGCAGGAAGCTGGAGCTGGCCGGCAAGCCCTGGGCAGTTTGTGCTGGGCCTTTGTTTGGCCCTCCCTGAGCACTTCTTGAGGAGCTGGTCCCAAAGCCAGCCTGCCAAACCCAAGATAGGTATTATTGCAGTGTTAATGACCGCAATACTGCAGTATTGCCCAAGGGCTGGAACATTTCCCACGGTCGGGAACCTAGATAATTCTCTCTATAAATGATTCATGTTGCACAGACAACACAGTGAAAGCACTCATGCTGAAACAAAATGTTTAACTTCTCTCAAAATTCAGGGTGCTTTTTTTTGTGATTACAAAAATGTGTGTTTCAAAACTTAGAATGAGCAATGTATTACATGAATATAGAATCACTCTGTTCTCAAACTCCTAAATAAATTATAATAAATATTTTGGGCAAATTTCTTTTTACCTAATTGGGGTTGCACCATGTACAGCCCCCAATCTGCCTCCATATCTTTATTTTATCATGGTAAAATATGCATAACATAAAATTTATCTTTTTTTTTTTTTTTCTTTTCAGTGCTGGGGTTTGAGCCCAGGGCTTAGTACATGCTAGGCAAATGCTCTACCACTGAGCCACATCCCCTGCCTGTAATTTACCATCCTCAAATGTACAGCTCTGGCACTGAGTGTCCACACTGGGTGTGTCCACTCCACAGTGCTTCACTCCCGCCGTCCATCTCCAGACCTTGATTGGTCTTCCCAAATGGAAACTGAACCACTAAGCGGTGAGTTCTGCTCTCCCCTCCCCCAGCCCCTGCAGTCACTATTCCCCTTTCTCTCCATGGATATGACTGCTCTAGGGTTCTCATATAAGTGGAATCATTTTGTATCTATTCTTCGTGTCTGCTCATTTTACTTGGCATGATGTCCCTGAAGTCTGTCCCTGTTGTAGCATGTCGAAGGAAGTTCCTTCCTTTCTGAGGCTGAGCACATGCCATTGTGTGTGCACCAGTTTGCTTATCATTCATGCATCTGTGGACATTTGTGTTGCTTCTGCCTTTTGGTATCCTGAATGGTGCTGCTGTGAATATCAGCGTATAAGCATCTGTTCAAGTCCTTGTTGTCTTCTCTTTGGGGTATATAATCAGAGGTGGAATTGCTGAATTATATGGCAGTTCTGTTTTCATATCTTTGACAGTTCGTATACAGTTTTGAATCCTCTTGTGAATTTCACTAAACTTCTGAGCACGTATATTTTTTCAGGAATATTTTTGTTACTTTTTATGCTTACATAATTCCCAACTTGCAAAGATTACAAAAATGGTACAGTGTACTGGACACACCCTTTAGCCAGTTCAAAATTATCATTTTGCCAAGTTTGCTTTATTGTTTCTCTTTCTCCCTTTCTATCTCTCTGTGTATAGATACTTCCAGGCATGATGCCCTTTTTATGCCAAAATGGTTCAGCACGGTTCCCTACAAACAAGAATGTTCACTTTTATAACCACGGAATAATTATCAAAGCCAGAAAATTAAACATTGATAAAATACTATTATCTAATCCAAAGCCAATATTCAAATCTTGCAAGTTGTCCCCAATCTGAGGATACGTATTACATTCAACTGTCAAGTCCTGTGGCAGATTCTAAAGAGACCCCACGCCCCCATCACCAAGATTGTTGGGTCTTGGTTAGTCAAACACTAACCTAGATACTGCTGCGCAGGGACTTTGCAGATGAATTAAGGTGACTAATCAGCTGACCTTAAAACAGGGAGAATATTGTGGACTACCCAAGTGGGTTAAGGTGACTACATGTGCCCTTAAAAGCAGAAGAGGAGGGCAGAAAGGACGTGAGAGAGGTTGAACTGGGAGAGGAGTCTGACATGTTGCTGCTGGAGGGGCCACATGGAACTCAATTGTCCTTGAAAGCAAAACTCAGCCTCTGGCTGACAGTCAGCAAGGAATCAGAGACCCCAGTCCTCCAGCTTCTGCCTGAGCCTGAAAGCAAATCCTTCCCAGAGCCTGCAGATGAACACCTGGAGGATGTCTCCCGTCAGCCCACAGGACTTCCACAGAGGAGCCAGCCGGGCCCACCACCTGCTGGCCTGCAAGACAGTGAGGCGATACATTCATGTTGTTTGGGTCACTGATTTGTGATGGCTTGTCCAGCAGCAGAAGGGAGCAAACATAAAGCCCTTTAGCCCTGTATCTAAAACAGTTCCCAGGGCTCTGAGTACGAATCAACAATCTATAGCAAGCCCTTGGATTTGGTCTGCCTGATGATTCATTAACATATTTGGCTTACAGTTTGGGAAGTCATTCTCAAGGAGTGACGGCACGTCCTTCTCAGTGCATCACACCAGTAGGCATGAGAAGCCACTTTTGTTCCAGTGACAGTAAAGTCAACTTTGATCTTTTGGGTAAGATGATACCTGCCCAGTCTCTGCTCTGTGAAAGTCTTTTTTCCTTTTGTAATTCACAAAACATTTTAGGAAGACATCTTGAGACAATATAAACATCCTGCTCTTCTTTGAACTTTTGCCCACAATTTTAGCATCCGTTAATGATCTTTGCCTGGAACAGTTATAATGATAGATGCCAGATGGTAATTAATTCCACAATTCTTCCTACGTTCATAAGCTTTCATTTTACTGTAAAGAAGAGTGTTCCCTTCTTATTTATTATCAGTATGGACTGACTGACTCTTATTTTATTCAATGACTATAGTCTATAGTACTGTTCATTTGTCTTTAGATTGAAGGTTTATATTAAAGTACCTTATTCAAAAGTTACTGCTTTAGTTATTTTAATTTTACCTCAATATGATCACATTATTAGCTTCAAATCTAGCCGGATGCCTTTATTCTTATTCTTGTTCTATATTTTATAGTTTCCCCTCCATCCTTGAAGATTTAAATGTTTTGCATATGCAAAAAACATTGGTATCATTATCGAAGTCAAAATACACACCAAAAAATACAAATTATACAAAAAAAGATATAATCAGAGGAGTATCACTCTGCCCCTCTCATCCCTTCTGTCCCAACCCGCCAACTTCTATATGTAACCAAACTCATCCAGATTCATTAGTGTCTATTTTATCTTTCCTGTTCTTTTTTGCAACAATAAGAAAATCACGTGTAATTTCTCATTCCTCCCTTATACAAAAGGTAGCATATTGCCACAGGTCGGCTCTGGAGAGCAAACGCAGAGGTGGTGATCAGGGTGCAGGTTTCCTAGGAAGTGCTCCTAGGACCACCCCTGTGAAGGGAGAACAGAGGTGGGTTAGAGGGAGAAGCTGAGCCGCTGAGGTGCATGAAACTGAAGACCCTTCAGAATTGCCCCATGTTGGGTGGAAAGTTGAGGGGACTTTGCACACCTGCATAAATCAGTCTTAATATGGGAGCCATTGCATAGACAAGGCATTTCTCTCTAGCCAGGGTGGCCTGCATAAGGGCTGACAGCTAAGAGCTTTGTGCTGCAAGCACCAAGTCTTTTGTCCCTGAAGTGAACCTGGGGGTGCATCCCAGCAACCACCACACAGACTCCTGTTCTCTTTTGCTGTTTGCTTCTCCACATAATGTCATGGAAGTCATTCCTGATCCACTTATAAAGCTCTTCCTTCCTCCCTTTTTAATAGCTGTACAACATCATGTGTGTCTAACTCTGGTTTATTCAACGGTATCTCCTACAAATGGGTGTCTGTGTTGCTTCAGACGTTTCATAATGATGAATCATGCTGAAACTACCATTATCCATGTAAAAAATGCTATTACCTAATTCTGCATACCTTTTACCCATCTCCCCATCATATTATGTAATCACAGTGCATTTGTCAAAGGAAATTAACTTCGCTGTGCTATTCAAGTCTGATGCATGCTGTCAGTATAAATTCTTTCAGGCTCTGTGTTAGCCTTTAAGGGTTTGGCAGCCTGCTTTCCCATACAAACAGTGCTGTAGCCATCTCCTCTAATAAGCACATGTTCGTCTACACTATGGTAAGCATTTATAGTCTATTTTTTTTCAACACAGGATTATGCCATAATTTACCTTTTTTCCATTTTTTTCAGAAGTTTAAATAATGTCACAACAAACATCCTTACACATATACCTCGGCTCCTATTTCTGAGTATCTCCTTAGAATAAATCAGTAGGATAGGAGTTAATGAGTCAACAGATACATATTTTCCAAAGTCTTGAATCTATATGATCAAATTGGCGTCCAAAACATTGATTTCCTTTGCTTCAGTGAAATGCCTGTTCTCTCCCCACATTCTGTGTGGGTGTTGGGCTCTTCCGTGTTGATGCACTTTTGTGTTGTTGTTGTTGTTTAATATTTATTTATTTGTTTTAGTTGTACACAATGCCTTTTTATTTTTACGTGGTGCTGAGGATCGAACCCTGGTCGCACACATGCTAGGCAAGCGCTCTACCGCTGAGCCACAACCCCGGCCATAGTTTTGTGGTTTCTCATGGTTGGCTCCACTACCCCCTAGAAAGGTCTCTTATTCGCGGCTGTGCTTCAGCACCAAGGACAGCACCTGCAGCAGGTACTTCACTTGGTACCTAGTAGGTGGTTAACACGCATGTGTGGGAGGAAAGACCTCTTCCTATTTTGAAGCTAGATTGGGGGCAGTTGTAATTTGGCTACCATGTGCCAGGCGCTGTGCTCAGAGACTTGTAGGGATTTTTACCATGACCCTGATGAAGGTCCTAGGGGCTGGATATTACTTCCAGCTGCACAGGGAAAGCATTTAAATGTTTTGGAACTCACCCAAAGCCAGACAGCTAGTAGGCAGTGGGGCTGGGATTCAAATATGGAGAGTCCACTTCTAGCACCTAGAAATGTTTGGGCATAAAACTGTAAAACTTTTTTTTTTTTTTTTTTTTTTTTTGGATTGAACCCAGAGTGCTTTACTAATTAGCCATCCCCAGTTCCCTTTTTTAATCTTCATTTAATTAATTTATTTTTAATGTGGTGCTGAGGTTTGAACCCAGTGCCTCACATGTGCTAGGCAAGTGCTCTACCATTGAGCTACAACCCCAACCCCTCCCCAACCCCTCCCCAACCCTTTTAAAATCTTTGTTTTGAGACAGGATCTTACTAAGTTGGTTAGGTCCTCACTAAGTTGCCCAGTCTGCTCTTGAACTTGCCATCCTCCTGCCTCAGCCTCCTGAGTCGCTGGGTTACTGGTGTGCAACACTGTGACTGTGCTTAGTTAAAATGTAAACATTTGTTGTAGTATTCAACCTTCATCTAAAAGGTTTTTTTTTTTTTTTTTTTTTTTTTTTTTTTTTTTTTTTTTTTTGTACCAGGGATTGAACTCCACCACTGGGTCACATCCCTAGTCCTTTTTGTATTTTTTTTTTTTTTAATTAGAGACAGGGCCTCACTGAGTTGCTAAGTGCCTCGCCATTGCTGAGGCTAGCTTTGAACCCGTGATCCTCCTGCCTCAGCCTCCCAAGTGCTGGGATTATAGGCATGCGCCACCCTGCCCGGCATTCAGTTTTGTTCTTTTAAGTAGACCTCTTTACATTAATCCTGGAATGGGAACTTAATATGAGAATAATTTGAATGCAGGTTTACAGGTCTAATATACTGAATGACCAACACAGAAATTATGTTTAGACCTATGAAATTCTCATCCTATAACAAAATGGTTAATTTGTGAAATGTACTAAGAATGAGTCTGGAAATATTTTGATGGTGCACAGAACCACGTCAGAGTGGACACCCCACCACTGCTGAAATGTTGGTATACTTAAATTACACCCCAGTGCTAAGTAATAACATAGGAAGTAGTTGGCTTTACGCTTTATCCATTTGTTTGTTTGTTTTTTCACACCTGGCTTCTTTCCAAAAGTACATGCAAAGACCACAACAAGGCTCCAGTTACACGTTCCTCCTGCCACCTGTCACAGTAAGCACCTGGAGATCCTTGACAGTATTACCTTTTGGCAACGTGTACGAACTCTTTGCTGGCTTCAGCCAGGCCCTCTGCCGTCTTCTCCAAGGAGGCGAACACTTCTTTCTTCACATCGTGCCTCTCCATGGAGATGAGCAGATGGCAAAGCTTCACAGTCATGGATGAGATGATTCTCTCTAGGGCCTTGTTCTGTATCATCGAGCCAATGTCATCGAAGAAGAAAGACTCCATCACTTCTGGTCCGTGAGCAGAAGTCATGGCACGGTTGCAGCTCAGGCTGTTGGACGTGTAAAAGTTTTTTTCCTGGACGTGATGTTCATCTAATATTACTTCTATAAATGGAAAAAATGTATAAAATATTAAAGGGATAAGCAGGTATTATTTTCAGGGCTTTACAAGTACAGGATAGCTTGTGGCTTAGCAGAAACATAAAAAAAAAAAGTGAGCTAAAGACACAGTGACAGGGCTGGGGTGTAGCTCAGTGGCAGAGCACTTACCTAACAGGCTTGAGACCCTGGTGCAAGGTCCCACACTGAAGGAAAAAAAAAAAAAAGAACAAAAAACCTTACTCAGATGATTGTATTTGGGGCTGGACATATAACTCACTGGTAAAACACTTGCCTAGTATGTATGAGGTCCTGGGTTTGATCCCCAGCAGTGCATTTAAAAAAAAAAAAAAAAACAGATAGATACAAAGGAAAGCAAACACAATGGAGAGAGGACTCACAAACTATGAATATAGACAATTTAAAAATGGTTTATCTTACCAGGGGGAGGGAGGAGAGGAAGTAAAGAGGAAATACCTGGAAACAATATTAGCTAAATTATATTGTTATATTGTATGCATGTACGAATATGTAACAACAAATCCCACCATTATGTACAACTATAATGCTCCCATAAAAAATATGGGAAAAACAAGAAATGGCTAATCTTATGCTGGGTGTGGTGATGCACAACAGTAATCCCAGTGACCCAGGAAGCTGAGGCAGGAGGATTGCAAGTTCAAGTTCAAGGCCAGCCTCATCAATGTAGTGAGATACTGTATTCAAAAGAATGAAAAGAGGAGGAGGAGGAGAAGAAAAAGAAGGAGGAGGGCTGGGGATGTGGCTCAGTAGTAGAGCACACTGGGTTTGATCTTCAGTTAAAAAAATGGAAAAGAATAGCCGGGCGCGGTGGCGCACGCCTGTAATCCCAGCTCTTTGGGAGGCTGAGGCAGGAGGATTGCAAGTTCAAAGCCAGCCTCAGCAATGGCGAGGCACTTAGTAACTCAGTGAGACCCTGCTTCTAATAAAATACAAAAAAGGGCTGGGGATGTGGCCCAGTGGTCAAGTGCCCCTGAGTTCAATCCCTGGTACCAAAAAAAAAAAAAAAAAAAAAAAAGGAAAAGATTATTAATCTTGTGAGGACATGATTGAGGTCTTCAGTCTTTTTTTAAAATATTTTTTAGTTATAGTTGGACACAGTACTTTAATTTTATTTAGTTATTTATTTTTATGTGGTGCTGAGGATCAAATCCAGCACCTCACACGAGCTAGGTGAGCACTCTACCACTGAGCCATAAGCCCAGCCCCCCCCCCGTGGGGTCTTCAGTCTTTATAGCACTAAGTACAGCAGAGGAAACACATTTTTCCCAACGTCTACTCCACAGAGCACCTTAGAATAAGGGCTGAGAACTGTGCAGCAACAGAAAGTTCTCCTTCAGATCGCATCTCAAAGCAACATTCTCATAGTCCTCATAGTATTGTTACTTGAGGGTACAGTAAACTTCCTTCCCCTATAGTGTGCAAACCTGGATGACAACTTGAGGCTGTCATATAAAAATTTCAAGTATTGTGTGGGTGGATGTAGACAATTTCAGTGTTGAAATTCTGTGATTTGTTCAATCTTATTCTCTCGTTGAAAATATCCCCCAAAATTGAGATTAACAGAGGAAGGCTCAGACTGACCATTTTTATTTGTTTGTTTTTGTTACCAAGGATTGAACCAAATGGTGCTCAACCACTAAACCACATCCTCAGCCTGTCTTTTTTTTTTTTTTTTTTTTCAATTTTTTTAATGATAGGTTCTTGCTAAATTACTAAGGTCCTTGCAAAGTTGTGGAGGCTGGTCTTGAACTTATGGTCTTCCTGCCTCAGCCTCCTAAGCCTCTGGGATTGCAGGCATGCACCACCACACCTGGCTCAGACAGACTCTTCTGGTTGGGATAGAATAGACCACAGCAGCTAGGTGTAGTGACACAAGCCTGTATTCCCAGCAGCCTGGAGACTGAGGCAGGAGGAACGCAAATTTGAGGCCAGCCTCACAACTTAAGAAGCTCCTTTCTGAAAATTAAAAATAAAAAAGGGCTAGGCATGTGGCTCAGTGGTTACACACCTCTCAGTGTAATCCCTGGTACAAAACAAAGCAAACACCAAAACACCCAAACCAAACAAACAAAAGAAGAATAGACTGCAACGAGCCAAAATCCCTGCTGTAAGAGACAGGCCTTCTTGCTGGGTCATACATGGCAGAAGAGCAGAGAGAGAGAGAGAGAGTGAGGGGAGGGGAACTCACTCCCATGGTAATGAACCTGCGATTAGGGCCTTAGTCCAGCCGTGAGGGCAAAATCTTTGTGACCTACACCTCTTCAAGGTCCCACTCCCAGGACCTACACAATGGTATTTGAATTTCAACATGCATTTTGGAGGTGACAAACATTCACGCCTAACACTCCTTAAGCCAGCAGCCATTATGTATGAGGCGTTCCTAGAATTTAGAATCCATAGTTGAGATAACCAAATGGTGAAGTAGGATGTCTTTCTTATCCCCCACCACATCAGTGTTTTTATTCCTTGCCAGCATGAAACTCTGGAATCAGAAGCCCTGAGGTAACAGAGCTGTTTCCTGGGGAGTAGTCCCTGCCCCAGGGGCCGACCCTAGCCAATGAGGGAAGGATAAAGAATGTGAAAGTCAAGCCGGGCGCGGTGGCCCACGCCTGTAATCCCAGCACTTTGGGAGGCTGAGGCAGGAGGATCGCGAGTTCAAAGCCAGCCTCAGCAATGGCGAGGCACTTAGCAACTCAGTGAGACCCTGTCTCTAAATAAAATACAAGAAAGGGCAGGGCTGGGATTGTGGCTCAGCCGCTGTAGCACGTCGCGGCCTGGGTTCGAATCACGTACAAAAAACCCATTGTGTACAAAAAGCAAATAAATAAATATTAAAAAAAAAAAAAAAAAAAAAAAAAAAAAAAAGGGCTGGGGATGTGGCCCAGTGGTCGAGTGCCCCTGAGTTCAATCTCCGGTACCACAAAAAAAAAAAAAAAAAAAAAAAAAAAAAAGAATGTGAAAGTCATCGGCCAACGCATACACCTGTAATCCCAGCACTTGGGAGGCTGAGGCAAGAGGATCGCGAGTTCAGAGCCAGCCTCAGTAATGGCGAGGCACTTAGCAACTCAGTGAGACCCTGTCTCTAACAAAATACAAAAAAGGGCTGGGGATGTGGCCCAGTGGTGGAGTGCCCTGAGTTCAATCCCAGGTACAAAAAAAAAAAAAAAAAAAAAGAATGTGAAAGTCCAGTCCCCAGGTGGGGAGGAACTCTGTGGTGGTGAGTGCTTCCTGGCTTGTCCTACAGATCACACCAGGGTGGACTTGACCTGGAACCACTGGAGCCCTGTTGGCTCCTTCCCCGCCCTCTCAGGTGTCCCTCTCCTCCTCCCTGCATGCTTTCCCTGCTGGGTAATGAGATCTTCACCATATCACGTGTCTCCAAACCACCATCTCAGCTTGCTTCCAGGGAAGCTGAGCTAAGACCCTCTCCCTGACCTCAGCCTGCCCAGGTGTCAGGCTGGCCCCTAACACCTGCTGAAAGCCGCGCCATGCCTGGAGGTGCTAACAGCTGTTGGTGCCCATGTGGGTGCCTGCTTCTGAGTAGAGCCAGCCTGCGGAAGGTGTAGCCAGGGACAGAGGTGAGACAGCCTTCCAGGAACACTGCTTAACCCCAAGAGTCAGGCAAAAGTTCATTTTCCACACATACTTTTTTTGTTTTACTGAAACCATTTTGGTTGTATTTGGGGGGCTGGACTGACACACTATGCACCCCATTCCTCTGGGGCCCTTCCTTCAGCTCAGTTACAGGGGACATATGGTGGCTACAGAGATGGAGACAGGTGATGCAGAATCTAGACACACCTTCCTAATTATGCAAAGGAGAGGCGGTTGTGTCCAGTGCTGTGTGTGTGTGTGTGTATGTGTGTGTGTGTGTTAGTAGATTTTGTGTTCGCTTTCAAAATAGATAACCCATGTAATATCCTTTTTTAAAAAAAATATTTATTTATTTTGCTTTAGTTGTACACAATGCGTTTATTTTTACGTCGTGCTGAGGATCGAACCCAGGCCACGCACATGCTAGGCGAGTGCTCTACTGCTGACCCACAACCCCAGTCCCCCCACATAATATTCTTTATCATGAACTCTGGTGATGAAACACTTTGAACCCATCAAAATGTACCAGAACATAAGCTTTTCCAGGTTAAAAAAAAAAATTGACACATAAGGAATAAGGAAATGTGATTATTCCTGCTTCCGAATATGCCTTACAACTCCATCCTAACTAGAACATAAATTGTAAAATTCCCATAATCCAACTGTGATTGACAACCATGAGTGCAGCTGTCCATGAAGAACCCACCAGGGAAAACACGTGGGCGTTTTTCCTTACCTTGTTGGGAAGACACTCTTCACTCTGCAAGCAAAAGACACGGTCACTGGATTCACCACAGAGGTAAGGAATCCAGTTGGTTTACCAGGCACAGAAATCCACCTGCATTTACACACAGCTCGGGACGAAGCCGTCTCCCAGCAACTGTCAAACGACTCCACTGCTGATGTCACAGACAGTGTCACTAACAAGCAAGCACCATGATTTATGCATGCAGCTGCGGAAGGTTGGCTCCCCGCTGTGGTGAGGGTCCTGGACGAGAGCCCAGGAAGGAAGCTGGCAGTCTGACTGCAGTCACAAAAATAAGCCTCAACGGGGTCTTCAGAAGGTTTCCATGCATGGAACTGAATGAAAACCGGGCCCTGGGACTAACTAAAAGTCAGAAGATGATGCGCGGTTTCATTAATTTGACTTCCCACTTCTAGTTTCCTTGTGCGTGGATTTTTATAGGAATTTGTTTTATGAGTGAATAGCAGGCTGCTGTTTCTTGGGAACCATAAAAGGAATGGAGGCTTATAATGTAGAGAAAATACACTTAAGTGTGTTTCAGCTGTGTGCTGTGTCCAAGGTATTTTCCATGTATCATCTCATTCCCAGAGCAATGTCACTAGGTCAGTATTTTTAATTTCTTTCTTAAAAACCTTAGGCCAGGGGCTGGGATTGTGGCTCAGCGGTAGAGCGCTCGCCTGGCACATGTGCGGCCCGGGTTCGATCCTCAGCACCATGTAAACATAAATGCATTGCATTGTGTACAACTAAAGCAAAAAAAAAAAAAAAAAAAAAAAAAAAAAAAAAACCTAGGCCAGGCACAGTGACACACACCTGTAATCCCAGTGGCTCAGGAGGCTGAGGCAGGAGGATCGCAAGTTCAAAGCCAGACTCAGTAACTAAGGTGAGGCCCTCAGCAACTTAGCAAGACCTTGTTTCTAAATAAAAAATAAAAAGGGCTGGGGATGTGGCTCAGTGGTAAAGCGCCTCTGGGTTCAATTCCCCACTACCAATAACTAACTAAATAACTAAATAAATACCTGACAGGTAAATATCGTATGTATTCGTGGCATACAATGTGATATTTTTATATATGTGCACATTATGAAATGGCTCACTCAAGTTACTGAACATATTCATTATCAGCTGTTACTAGCTTTACTGACGAGGAAACCAAAGCTCACAGAGGCTCAACATCTGCCCCCGTCTCAGAACTAATGAGTGAATAGAAGCTGGACTCCAATCTGCACCTGAGTGACTTCTTGTGGATACATGCGCATGTGTGAGTGGGAGAACCCAGGGCACACGAATCACACCAAGCCTCTGAGAATTATTCCCTATTCAAAATTACAGTTCATTCCTTGACTTGCAGTATGTTCATAAAGACTGCTATGCTCAATCAAGTTGTGTCTGGTCAGGAAAAAAAGGAACCCACTGTGAAGTATTTAGAACAGAGGGAGTTTGGTTCTATGAAGTACTTGTAAAGGTGTCGGGAGGGGTAGGGTTGCGGTGGAACTTACCACTGTGGCTGAAGCTCACATCAACTCGCTTCCCTAAGAGCAGTTATAAAGATGGACATGATCCCCTCTCCCAGAGAAAGAAAGACAAGTAAACAAACCCCACCCATTTCAGTGCTCTGGAGATTGACCGAGTCATGCAGCCGAGGAGTGTTAGGCCTGTGGGCAGTCTGCAGCACTCTGCTCAGGCTGGCTCTGTCCACATCCGCCCCCACCAGCTGGGTCAGCATGGGGCTTCTGCCAGGATGGGCAGCCTGTGAGGACCAGCAGCTCCTCCGTTGCTACGGAAGCAGACCCGCCCCAGTAGGAGCAGGAGATGGTGCTCACACCCAGGATGGTTGTCAGTGAAAGTGACTTCCCTGAGGCAGGAGTGGGAAGAGTCAAGGTCAGACCTCTACTGGCCTGGGGTCAAGGGTGTGACTGGGGTCAGTGGGGCACATACACAGCAGATACTCAGAATCATCAAGCTGTCCACACACTCATAGCTGACCCTAGCGCTTTGGGTAGGAGCAGAGGAGACTCCAAAGTCCAGGGAAGACCTGGGAGCAACCTAAATTGTGAATGTGCTCCACCACGTACATTCAGGTGCCTCGCAGAGGATGGAGGCCCCCTGGGCTTGAGGTGCTTGAGCAGTCTATCAAATCACTGGCTGCCCATGAAGCTATGCAGGGGCGAGGCAACCGTAGGAATTCTGCTTAAAAAATAAAACAATCTATGGGCTGGGATTGTGGCTCAGCAGTAGAGCACTCACCTAGCACGTGCACGGCCCCGGGTTCGATTCTCAGCACCATGTAAAAAACAAACGCACTGTGTACAACTAAAGCAAATAAATAAACATTTAAAAAAAAATCAGAAAACAGGGGGCTGGGGTTGTGGCTCAGCGGCAGGGCGCTCGCCTCACACGTGTGCGGCCCGGGTTCCATCCTCAGCGCTACGTAAACATAAATGCATTGCATTGTGTACAACTAAAGTAAATAAATAAATATTTAAAAAATATGCTTTCAAGCAAGACATGAATGACTGCATACCACGGGGTAGACACATTTCACAGATATAGTCCAGGTAAACTACTGAACAAATAGTACAAAACAACTTCCAGGAGAAAACATCAGAATCCAGAGTGGCTACAATGGCCATTAAAAAAAAAAAAAAAAAAAAAATACAAGACATGAAGGGAAACAAAAGTGTGACTCACTCTCGGGGATGGGGGGGGGAAGCAATCGATGGAAACCTTCTTTGAGTTACTACAAGTGTTAGATTTGTCAAAGATTTCAAAGGAGATATAGGACAGAATGCACATTATCTTCAAACACACTTGGAACACCTCCACGGACCACATACAATGACATGCAAATCCCAATGTATGTGAAAGAGGTGTTTCCTCGGACCACAGTGGATTTAAATTATAAATCAACAACAGAAAGAAAATTTGAAAAATTCTTTAACATTTGAAAATATGTAGGTATCGTCGATAGATTTGTAAAGGGGAGCCATGTGCCAGGAGATGGCTCCTCTTGACTAGCAATGAAAAATCCTCGTGTATCAACAGGATGGCCCCACTCTACAGACCAGCATCCCCTCGAAGAGTGCTGATTTTAATCCATCATGGAGGTGTGTCATATACTTGGTAACGTCCCATTTATGGAGAGTTCACTGTGTGCCTGCCATGTGCTAGGCCTTTGACACGTCGTTTTGTCTTCATGATTGACACATCATTATTCCATTCTTCAGAGAGAGACTTCAAGGCTCAGACAGGTCAAGCAACTTGTTTGGAGTCACCCAGAGAAAAATTTGCAGGGCTGAGATGCTAGAAGGGACTGAGGTGCCATGATCCCCTTCTAGGGACATCCCCAAAGACCTAAAGACCTTCCACTAAGGTCCACTTCTTTAAGGTTCCACACCTCCCAGTGGCACTGCCCTGGGGACCACACTTTTTGCCCAGGAGCATGTAGGGGATATTCTAAAGCCAAACGATAGCAGTCCATAAATATGAGTATGACATGTACAAGGAGCATTTGCTGAGGTCAACCTGTCAGAGAAAGGCGGACAGAACATTCTCAACTACACTCTTCCTTTTTAAAAAAAAAATTTGGTACTTGGGGTGGAACACAGAGCCACATCTCCAGCCCTTTTTACTTTTTATTTTGAGACAGGCTTTCACTAAGTTGTGTAAGGCCTTGCTAAGTTGCTGAGGCTGGTCTTGAACTTGTGATCCTTCTGCTTCAGCCTCTTGAGCTGCTGCAATTACAGACCTGTGCTAAGAAACTCTTGCTTTTGGAGAGTGTGTCTTTTCCTCGTTTCACTACCTAATGGTACAAACTCATCAACTCTTTACAATTGGAAACTTCTTTTCTCTTCATCAAAAGTTTTTTTTTTTTTTTTTTTTTTGGTACCAGGGATTGAACTCAGGGGCACTCCACCACTGGGGGCCACATTCCCCAGCCCTTTTTTGTATTTTATTAGAGACAGGGTCTCACTGAGTTGCTAAGTACCTCGCCGTTGCTGAGGCTGGCTTTGAACTCGTGATCCTCCTGCCTTACCCTCCCAAGTGCTGGGATTACAGGCATGTGCCACCACGCCCGGCTCAGCAAAAGATTTTTACTCAGCACTTATCATGGGACAGGCTGTATGTGAGAAGCTAAAATATAGTGCTGAGGGGCCGGGGTTGTGGCTCAGTGGTAGAGTGCTTGCCTTGTGTGCGTGAGGCATTGGGTTTGATCTCCGCACCACATAAAAAAAATAATAATAAAATAAAGGTATTGTGCTCACCTACTATAAAATACATATATGTGTGTGTGTGTGTGTGTGTGTGTGTGTGTGTGTGTGTATAGCACTGAAACCATGTGGCCCTTGAGATGGAACAAATGTAGGTGATAGCAGTTACTTTGAGGTTAGCACAGTGGTTCAGGAGAGAGAAGAGGGTGGGGGACCTTCATCTGCAGTCTCCATGGAGCGTTCTACTTCCAATGTACGTAAGAGTGATCAAGACCTCAGGCTAATGCAAGAGTCAGCTGTCACATCTGGTGTCCCTAAGAGGTAAAAAATGCTGGCTAATGAACGGTGTTGATTAATAAGAGATTTTATGATCCATGCACTGCATGGTTCAGCAATTTTGGAAGGGTTCATGCACACTCAACATGAAACTCCCTCTGACATACTACAATTTGACCTTGATGATGACAGGGCACCTGGGGGATTCTGGTTGAGGAGTGCGGCACATGCTATGGGAAGACTGAATAAGAATTCTGGTTTCCATGAGTCACTTCAGCTAGTTGCATGCTGGCCTGGGTGGATGCTGTGTTTTTATAATAGCAGGGTAAAGGGGCTTGGGGGAGGATTGGCAAGGTCAAGGGTAAGCACGGAGTGCAGCTAGAGGCAGCTGCAATAACAGGCATGAGATGATAGGGACGGTGTTAGGGACGATGAGGGAAGAACAATTCTGAGTTCTTCAGGTGTCTAAGACACTCAAGGGGGGGAGCAGTTCAGAATTTGGAGGCTTGCTTCTTCAGAGCATCATTCTTAGGCCCACGGAAGACAGCAGCAGAGGCTCCCTACTCCAGCCGAGTTCCTCCCCATAGTTTCCAGACTGTGTAAGGTACCTGGGAATCAGATTAACTGTCCAAATAGCCAAGTCTATTCCTGTACCTGCATGGACTTCTCCCTGGGTCTGGACTTCTCCCAAGGGTCAGTGACAGTACAAGACCTGGGCCCTGGCAGAGGGTACTTGGTAGTAGGAGGTGATGGGAGATGGAGTGCTATGACCTGCACAGCTGTTAATTCAGTCCAAACCAGGTGGTGAGGGGATGCAGAAAAGACAAACAGACACACAAATAGAGAAAAAGCTGGGTCCCAGTGTTTCACTAACAACCCTGATAGGAAAGCAGTGACCACAATCAAATTTGGCACATTTATTATGTAGGTTTTAACATCAAAAGAATTTATTGTGAGAATGTTGTTCAAGATAAACAGAACTGAAGTTGAGGGTATAACTAGCCAAGTTAGAACTCTCAGCTTGCACCCATAATTCTCCACCCCTGGGCATCTGGCATTTGAACCTAAGGTCATGAACTGATAATTCCGTGGCTGGCATGGAACCTCTGTTTGAACAGGGTGTCACCACAGCAGCTGGGCAGTCTCAAATCAATGCCTTTGCCCCAAGAATCCCCAGGAGGGGCATCACTTCTGTTGCTGGACAGCTCAAGAACCATAATTCATTCTCTGCTCCCAACATCTCCCCCTTTTTTATTTTTTAAGCACAAGTGATGGGCTATTATTTGAAATTCTCAGATGTCTTCTTGGAAGATGCAGCATCCTATTGGTACAACAGAAAAGAGAATTAGTAGCAAATACATAATTCCCAAAGTGTACCATATTGAAAGTTTTAACATATTCCAAGGATTAAAACCATTTAAGGGCTGGGGTTGTGGCTCAGCGGCAGAGCACTAGCCTCTCACGTGTGCGCGGCCCGGGTTCGATCCTCAGCACCATGTAAACATAAATGCATTGCATTGTGTACAACTAAAGTAAATAAATAAATATTTAAAAAAAACATTTAAATCATTAAGTATCTGTTCAGCAAGCCACACAGGATCCACAAGATCTTTCCTGCTTTCCTGAATATCCTGGCTGTGATGAGGTAAATGGTCTAGATGGTCATTATTTCTCTGCCAGATGCCCATTAGATGATTTTTAACTTTTTCCCTACCCCAATGGGAAATGTTATATTTTTCAGCTGTAATACAAACAAATTTGTAGCCAGCATGTCATCAAAGTCATTGTCTAAATTTGAGAGCAGCAAGCTCATTTCCTATATTTATGATAGTAGTTTCCAAAGCACTTAGTTTAGTCTCAATCTTTTCATTAATACTTACGTGATTCTGTAGGGCTTTGGAGTATTTTGACCTAAATCATTAATAAAATGAGCATTTTGAATGCTTTGGGACAAGGGTATGGTGGATGTCATGGAAGAAACCAAAAAGGATATCAAAATGTCCACTCCAAGTACAATAAGGCCAATAGCATGCCAGGGTCTAGCCAGCTGGGCATGCATCTGTTGTAGGACTTCAACTCCAGTTATCAGAACACCAGGGCTCTGAAATATTACCTGGCAGTAAAACAAAGGAGGGTTGGACTAACACAAGCACTCCCTCTCCTTTATTATACCTAGTAATGCAGTTGGTCACATTACATCTTCGACAAGTTACACAATATTTTTTTTCCTGTTCTCTTTACTTTTACTTTTACAGAAATCAAAACTTAAGGAGATTGGATACAGCCCCACAGGCCACTTTTCAGCTTCTATCCACAAGGTTAGTTAAGGGGCTGCTGGTATAATTGATGAAATCTAAGGCAGATATTAAATACCACAGGTCTTCTTGCATGCCACCATCACTGAAGGCCAGAACATTAATAAAAAAAAATTCTCCAGGACTCATAGATTCCTGATGTGGTTGTATTATCAATTCTGCAAGACCAATCCAAGACATATTCACTACTGCCAGGGAATTTATGTCGCACTGGCAAAGTATTAGCACATTCCATCCATTTAGGAAAGGTACCCAATTCTCATGTAGCATGATTAGGGCAATAACGTATTGGTGGGTACTCCCTGGGAAACACTGTTAAGTTATTGGGGAATCCCATTTTTGTAACTGTATGATCAAACAATTTTAAGTCCCACTGGCCAGGGAGATTGGCTACCCTGGTTCCCTGAATACTTTCTTTTTTCTCTGAGGTCACTTTTAGACAGCCAGCATGTTTATTGTGGGACCAACATATAGGTAAACTCCCACTATATCCAGTATAATTAAACCCAATTGTACAAACAGGTGTAATATGTTTATCTGAAAAACCTCCCATCATATGAATATCATTAGTAAATACTGGAATGGATTCTGCATTCCACACAGCTGGGTGTCCTAAAGGTGGATCCGGGAAATAAGCCCAATAAGTTTCCCCAGGAACCTTACTTACCTGACAGCTCCATAAAGCCAGCATAACCACAAACATTGTTTCAATCATGCTCTTTTTGTCTTAATGCTTTTAAATTGTGGCAAGAGACACATCTTCCACTGCAGTAGGCCTGTCAGGTTAGTCTGGTGGAGACACGAACAGGACAATGGAATGGGCCAGATCCAGTAATAATGGACCTGATCCAGTAATAATATGGGTAGAGGCTGTGCTTGTGTCTTTCCAGAGGTGCAGGTCATCCTATATGGGCACCTGAGTGTGCTGTTCACCTTCACCATGGGGGATCTTGAGCCAAAGTTGAAACAACTGAAGAACCTGACACATCAGGCTGAGCAGAGAGTCAGACAGCAGGGAAGCCCTAAGTCTCATATAGGAAACAATGTTGTGGGGTCCTATCTCCCCTTTTTTGTTTTCATAATAGTAATTTAAGGGACGAATGAGCCCATTCTACAATGGCCTGGCCTTGGGGATTATGAGGGACACCTGTTTGGTGATCAGTATGATCACAAAAAACTGTTGACAAGAAGAATTAATATAAATGGGAGCACCATTAGTTTTAATTCGTAGAGGACGGCCCAGCCCTGTAAATGCAGCTGAGCAGTGAGATGACTTGTATCTTTCACTTGGCCAGGAAAATTAGCAAAAGCCACCTGTCAAGCATGTGAGGGTTGCCAAAGCCAACGTGTTGTTGAACTGAAAAGGACTCAGCTCCCACCAATTGTATGACTTGTCTTATGCCCTTAGTAAATAAGCTGAGTAATAAAATTATGAAATGGCGTCAGTACAAGTACTGGAGGTCAGCTTTACACCTGTCTGTCCTATAGGTGATGGCCTTATTATCCCAAATTAACTTAGGTCATTACATTGAAAGTTTTTTGTAAGGCATTAACAGAGAACAGTTATAATAAAGTTTACAAGGAAAACATAAAATGGAATTAATAAGAGTAAAAACAAGCTGGGCGCGGTGGCGCACGCCTGTAATCCCAGCACTTGGGAGGCTGAGGCAGGAGGATCGCGAGTTCAAAGCTAGCCTCAGCAATGGCGAGGCACTTAGCAACTCAGTGAGACCCTGTCTCTAATAAAATACAAAGAAGGGCTGGGGATGTGGCCCAGTGGTCGAGTGCCCCTGAGTTCAATCCCCGGTACAAAAAAAAAAAAAAAAAAAAAGAGTAAAAACATATTTAGCTTGTACAACAGCTATGAACTAAGAAGCATAATTTTTTGTAATCCCAAACCTTTACTAAACTATATATTATATTTTCTGTTTATTTTATGATTCCAGTAACCTTTATAACAAAAAATGTATCTTTTAAACTTAATTTTAGGGGCTGGAGTTGTGGCTCAGTGGCAGAGCACTTGCCTAGCAAGTGTGAGGCACTGGGTTGTTAAGTGGCTGAAGCTGGCTTTGAACTTGTGATCCTCCTGCCTCAGCCTCCAGAACCTCTAGGATTACAGGCATGAGCCACTGCATCTAGCAATACCTTTATATTCAAATTCTATAACTTTTGTGGATCTTGGTATCCGGTAGCTTTTCTTCAGTACTGCCTTTCTTATTTTTGTTCCTCTGCATTTCTGTATGAGCTTTAGAATTGCCCGTCGATTTCTTTCTGTGCATTGTTCTGCAGAGATTTTGTTTGAGTTGCACTGCCTCTGCATATCTGTAAGCTGCCTGGTACCGTAAACCGGGATAAAAACTCTCGGAGGCAGAGTTAAGCTTTTACTACTTTTACTTCTACTTTCTTAGAGCTTAGAGAGGGAAAGAAAGATTTTTAGAGAGAAAGATTAAAGCGAGCTTTTCTTCTAGAGCTTCTTTCTTCTCTCTTCTTTCTTCCTTCTTCTTTCTTCTGTCTTCTGTCTTCCTCAGGAGCCTTGGCCTAACTCTGACCAGTCATTACTTCTTCTATCTGGTTTCTCTTCTGTAACTGCTCTGCCTATGTTCTGGCCGCTCTGATTCTTCTGACCGACCGAGTGACTGCCCGACGGACCGAATGAATTCGTTCTCCTAACTCGGACCGCTTTCACCCGGTTATATACCTTCAGGTTTGCAGGTGCCTACAGGTGCGTCACATACATATCAGGTGGAACTTATGGCTTCCAGCTAGCTACAACAGCCCTTCCTAATTAGGGCTCCTTCATATTCCTTCCCTTTAGTTTAAAAAGGTGCTTTAATTCTATTTTCTCTATTTTCTCTATTTTATTTTCTCTATTTTATTTTCTTGTCCCTACCTAGCTTTTCACCTTTTGTTTTTAAAAGGGTGGATATTTGAGCCCTTTTTGAGAAGGTGCTGTGGCTTTAAGGAAGCCTACTGCTGAGGAGCAGCTAACGCACTTAGTTAAGCAGACAATTGTATAAGCGGCTTTGACTTTTTTTTTTTTTCCTCTTCTTTATTTTTCTTTATGGCTTTCTTGCCAAAGCTCAATGGCTTTTTTTTCTGCATGGTTTTTACCATGCTATTTAATTCTCTATTTTCTTTTAAGCTCATGGCTTTTTTCTTTATACTAAAGCTCAAGGCTTTTTCTCTATATTTTTTATGGCTTTTGGCCGGCTACTCTGCTTCGGCTTTTGGCCGGCTCGCTTCGGCTTTTCGCTGGCTACTCTGCTTCGGCTTAATTCTTAACTGGCCTCAACTGAGTCAGAGGCTATGCTCTCTTGTTTACTACTCTTTTTGCTGGTCTCAACTGAGTCTGAGGCTATGCTTTTTCGTTGCTCTTATTTCTTAGCTTTTCTTCTCTGCCTGCTGAGCCCCGGACGGACCACCATTTGTAAGCTGCCTGGTACCGAAAACCGGGAGGATAAACTCTCGGAGGCAGAGTGAAGCTTTTACTACTTTTACTTCTACTTTCTTAGAGCTTAGAGAGGGAAAGAAAGATTTTTAGAGAGAAAGATTAAAGCGAGCTTTTCTTCTAGAGCTTCTTTCTTCTCTCTTCTTTCTTCCTTCTTCTTTCTTCTGTCTTCTGTCTTCCTCAGGAGCCTCGGCCTAACTCTGACCAGTCATTACTTCTTCTATCTGGTTTCTCTTCTGTAACTGCTCTGCCTATGTTCTGGCCGCTCTGATTCTTCTGACCGACCGAGTGACTGCCCGACGGACCGAATGAATTCGTTCTCCTAACTCGGACCGCTTTCACCCGGTTATATACCTTCAGGTTTGCGGGTGCCTACAGGTGCGTCACATACATATCAGGTGGAACTTATGGCTTCCAGCTAGCTACAACAGCCCTTCCTAATTAGGGCTCCTTCACATATCCATTCAGCAAGAATCAATAGACAGTTTTAACAGTGTTGAGTTTTCTAATCATAAACATGGTATATGTTTCCCTTTATTTTATGCTTTAAATTCTTTTCTCACATTTTGTAGTTTTCAGTGTAGAAGTCTTGCATAGCTTTCATTGGTCGTCTTAAGTATTTGACATTTTTTGATGCTATTATAAATTGTATCTTTAAAATTTTTCATCTTCTATTTCTTTGTTGTTGACAGAAATACAATTGGTGTTTGTATATTGGCTTTATGTCTAGCAACTTCACAATATTCAAATTGTCTGTAGAATCTTTAGGATTTACTATATACATATAACCATGTCATCTGTGAAAGATGACAGTTTTTTTTTTTTTTTTTCAAATCTTGTCTTATTGGGCTGGGGTTGTAGCTCAGCGGTAGAGTGCTTGCCTCACAATGTGTGAGGCCCTGGGTTTGATCCTCAGCACCACATAAAAATAAAGAAATAAAAATAAAGATATTGGGTCCATAAAAAATCTTGTCTTACTGACCTGGCTATTTGATGCTATTGTAAAATAGAGTTATTTTTTTTAACTTCCTCTTTAGATTGTTCTTCAACTTTGCTAAATTTGCTTGTTAGTGTTAACATTTTGGGGGTGCCTTATAATCTTCAGGGTATTTTTTAAAAATGTTTATTTATTTGCTTTAGTTGTATACAATGCATTTTATTTTATGTGGTGCTGGGGATCGAACCCGGGCCGCACACGTGCTAGACGAGCGCTCTACCGCTGAGCCACAACCCCAGCCCCATCTTCAGGGTATTTTTAATTTTTTTCTATATACATGTCATCCACAAATGGAATCAATCTCTTTAACAGATATGGAATTATTCTGATTTCATATTACTTTCTAATCATTTTTGGTAAACTAGGTTTTTTCATAGAATTTGTCTGATTTGTCCAAGTTGTTAAATTCATTGGCAAGAATTATTTATATCTTAATTTTAAACATCTTTAGGATCTCTAGTAGATTTCCCTTTACGTTTTAGTACTGACTGATTACTTGCACTTCCTTTCTTTTTTTCCTTTTTGCTGGGCTGTGAATGGTTAGCAATTTAAGTAGTCTATTTTTAAATTTTATTTATCTATTTACTGGCAGTGCTGAAAATTGAACTCAGGGTCTCACACACATGTTAAGCAAGTGCTCTACCACTGAGCTACACCTCCAGCCCAAATATTTCTTTTTCCTTTTGGCTGTGTTGATTTGTTTATGGTACATCTGTTTCCTTTTTCCTCGTTTTCTTTCCACTTATTTTGAGTGTGATTTTGTCATTCTTTTTTTAGTGTCATGAGAGTGAAGCTTGAATAACTGACTTTCAGTCTTCTTTTTCTAACATTTGTGCTTCTGGCTATAAATTTTCATTTAATATGGCTTTAGCTGTATCTTACCAGTTTTTTTTTTTTTTTAACACATTTTTTTAGTTAGACCTTTATTTTATTTATTTATATGTGGTGCTGAGAATCGAACCCATAGCCTCACACGTGCCAGGCAAGTGTGCTACCGCTGAGCCCCAGCCCCAGCCCCAGCCCTCTTATCAGTTTTGATGTTATAATTTTATTGTCATTCAGTTAAACAATATTTTCTCATACTATTGTGATTTCTTCACTTAACATAGGTTATTTAGAAGTATATTACTGAATTTCCTAGCCACTTAATTCCTGTGTTATTAGAGAAAGTGTTTAGAATTATCTCAATCTGAAGAGATTTTTCAAGGTTTTTTTTTTTTTTTTTTTTTTTTTTTTTTTTTTTTTTTTTTTGGTGTGGGGTGTGGTGTGTGTGTGTGTGTGTGTGTGTGTTTTACTGGGGATTGAATCCAGGGTGCTTTACCACTGAGCTACATCCCCAGCCCTTTTTACTTATTATTTTGAGACAGGTTCTCACTAAATTGCTGAAGGGCTTGGTAAGATGCTGAGGTTGGTCTCAAACTTACAATCCTGCGGCCCTAGCTTCTCCAGTTGCTGGGATTATAGGTGTGCGCCACTGTACCTGCTGGCTGTTGAAGTTTATTTTAGGATCAACCAAAGAGCCAATTTTGGTAAAATCCTTGCATCTTTTTGTTTTGTTGTTATTATTGGTTGTATGTTCTGCTTTTGGAAGAAGAAGGGCTGCTCTAATTTTAAGGTCCAGACTAGGAAGTGAAGCATATCACTCCTCTTACACATCCAGGCAGCCAAGCCTAATTCAAAGGGGTACTGGGGCTGGGATTGTGGCTCAGCGGAAGAGCGCTCGCCTAGCGCGTGGGCGACCCGGGTTCGATCCTCAGCACCACGTACAAATAAAATGCATTATTGAATAAAACGCATTGTGTACAACTAAAGCAAATAAATAAAAATATTTTAAGCCGGGCACGGTGGCGCACGCCTGTAATCCCAGCACTTTGGGAGGCTGAGGCAGGAGGATGGCGAGTTCAAAGCCAGCCTCAGCAATGGTGAGGCACTTAGCAACTCAGTGAGACCCTGTCTCTAAATAAAATACAAAAAAAAAAGGTCTGGAGATGTGACCCAGTGGTCGAGTGCCCCTGAGTTCAATCCCTGGTACCACAAAAAAAAAAAAAAAAAAAAAAAAAAAAAAAAAAAAAAAAAAAAAAAAATTTAAAAAAGGGGTACTGGAAGTCAAAGTCTCAGACAGACAGGGTCTTCCTCTAGTAGGATAGTAAGATTGCTACATGTTGTGGCACACAGCCGTCCATCTGAGCAATTCCAGCTATAAAAAAATAAAATAAAATAAATGGTTTTTTCTTTATAGCTCCAAAATCCCAGAAAGAATCAGATTGTCCAGATTTGGGTTATTTTCTATGTTTTACCATCTACTATGGCAGAAAGGGATGGAGTAGCCCTGTTGAACTTGGAGATTCCCTTTCCTGTGCCTATAATGGACAGTGTTAATCTCACCAGAGTTCCGGAGGGGAGAGATGAGTACTATTATCTAGAAAAGGGGATAAGGAATGATACCCCCAAATTAAAGCTAAAACAAGTACAAACGGTGTTCACTACAAAAGGTAGGTGAGAAAAAGAAGAGGAACCTGGCGTTGCTAGGGAGACCACTGCTGTGGAGTGGCAGAGAAGCCAACTATTAGAGGAAAGAATGTGTCCTGCCGTGAGAAGCAGCAGGTATGGCGTATCTTGGCTTGAGGTCCTCAAAAAGGTGATCCTGGAACAAGGACTTAAAAGCAGGTGGTATCTGTGGAGGAGCAAGTTAGGAGAGTGAGTTAGGGAAAGGAAGGAAGCCAAGAGAAGCGCATTGAACAGCTGTGGACAGCAGGAGCTGGATCCTGCAGAGACACCCTGAAATACAGTGCAGGAAATGCGCCTCCTGGCAGCATCCTGCCAGGGGTGAGGACGCCAGTGCATTGTCAACCCACTCTTATCCTGATGGATGGAGGGCTGGGAGGGAACTTAAGCACCCGCACTCTGGGCTTGCTGCCTTTGTGCGCTGAGCAAGCTCCCCAGGGACAGCGAAAGCACGCAGATCAGGATGGTTTTGCAAAGTGAGCGAGGGCCCACCGCAGGGAGTGTGGGCCGAGTTGGGGGAGGAGGGTTTTTACAGAATGCGTCGTGATAGTGTGAGCGCGGGCAGAACAGGATGGGATGTTCTTTAAAGGAGAGTAACAGCTGTGAGGCACAAGGCTGAGGTAGGTCATTGGTGAGGGAGTATAGGCACATTTGCGGAAAACCTGATAGTCATTGTCCTCTCTGTCCCTCGAATGCACCAAAATCGGTTTCCTAAAAGTAGGTTAGACAAGGCGAGGTCCGAAATAGGGAAGCCTCATGGCCCACGCTGGAAGGGCAGGACGGGAGCGGAGTCCAGGACTCCCTGAAGCCTGTTCGGGACTGTTTCCACCAGCGGACGCTGAAGTCACCCGGCCGCCGGGCCGTGCGACAATCAGGAGGTCTCAGAAGATGAAAGGAGCGCTCTACCCCCAACTAAACCAGAAGCACCGCAACGCTCTGAGTTCCTGGTCGTTAAGCCGAGAGGAAAGGAAACGCATGCTCACTTGGACACAGGATAGGGCCGTACAACTTTTTTTTCACCCATAAAAGTCCTTTTGAAATAAATAGGCGAGGAGCCGAGGAACTCTGCAAGTGGGGAGGGGTCTTCCGCCGGCACCGCCCCGGCTGTGGCCCAGGGCTCAGGAGGGATCCGCCCAACCCCCGGGCTCTCTCTGCGCGGTGCACGCCCAGCGCCCACCCACCACCCCCTAGCCGGTGCGGAGGGCGCGCGGCGGCCCGCAGGCGGGGTCCCGCAGGCGCCGTGCGGGCCGCGCGGAATCACGGGGCGGAGGCGGAGCCGCGCGGCGGTGGGCGCGGCGTCCCGGCGGCGCTCGCCACTCGGGCGGACGCGCTGCGCCCGAGGAGGCGCCGCCTGGACCCCGGAGGCGCGGCCAGAGTGCAGGGCGGGCGCGGGGGGTCCGGCACCGTCCACGCGGAGCCGCCGCCTCGGCCGGCTCGTCCTTGCGGCGGCTTCCTGCGGCCCGGGCGCGCGGCCTCGCCATGTACACCTTCGTGGTGCGCGACGAGAACAGCAGCGTCTACGCCGAGGTCTCCCGGCTGCTCCTCGCCTCCGGCCACTGGAAGAGGCTGAGGCGAGACAACCCCAGGTTTAACCTGATGCTGGGGGAGAGGAACCGGCTGCCTTTCGGGAGACTGGGTGAGCCTTCTCCATTCCCGCCTCCCGCCCCCAGAGGCCCCGGCGCTCCTCCCACGGCCCGGAGAGCGAGCGCTTTTGTTTTTAAGGCCATAAATCTTCCTTCCGTGTGGTTTCTCGGGCTGATTCAAGGCAGACCCACAAACACCCACACTCGTTTTTAATGCCTTCAGATCTCCTAAGTCCAATTCGAAGGGACTTGAGGTGCGGCTCCAGCAACCTCCTGACAATGACCTGTCCCTGCAGCACCGGGGCCGTTGGCCGCTGTCCCCTGGCTCCGCGGGCCCGATGCCCCCAGTCGGGCAGGTTGGCGGAGCCTAGCGCCCGGCGTGCGAAGCTCTGCAGAGCCGGGGAGTCCCCTTGCCGCGTCCCCCACTGAGGATTCGGCCCGCCTGGTGTGGGCGTGGAAGGGGGCCGCTGTAGGTGTTGAAAACCCTGGGGGTTCTGTTAGCGCAAGGCTCGGATGAACAGGCAGGGCATTTGGAAAAGACATTTGGATTCAAAAAAGGAGCTTCAGAGGAGACCCTCCCCCAGGGAAAGCTGGAGGGGCGTCTGAATTTAGACCTTTCCTTAGCTTCACCAAAGAACGTGTTTTCACAGTTGAGCATTGAATAAAGGTTTTACAAGAGGCTTGGTTCCCCTCCATCTCTGCCCAGAGGGAGTTGCCTCTTTCTCGTGGTAGAAGCCGGCTTGGCACCTCCCTATCCACCTACTCTCCTTAGGAAGGAACAGGAGTGAGGGAAGGACCAGCCGCTCTTTTCCAAATGACGTAATCCAGAAGTTCTCCGGAAGGTGCAACTCACATTCTGGGGACATCTCGTGACCTGCTCAGTGCACAGTCATCTGGGAAGGGCAGCCCCTCTCTGGGTCGCTGTGTTCCTGGCCAAAACTCACCAGGGATGGGGGTCAGTTGTACTCCAAGGACAGAAGGAGAGAATTGATACCAGAAGAAGCCTCAGTCTTGGAGGGCCAACCAAAGGGAGCGGTACTGGTTCTTTCTATGTTGGGGAGAGGAGGGGGTTTTCAGAAATAGGTTGAGTGGACAGAGAATGGAAGCAGACCATCTGGAATTGACTGGCCATGGGTGAGCTTACTAGAGGATTTGGGTGGGGCCAGTGTTTGAGAACCAAACTTGTTGAGGCAATGCCTTCCTGAGTTTTTTCTTTGAAATAGTGCTGGGGACAACTTTGCATTGCTATGCAAATTTATGATGTAGAATGGGGACTCCATGGAAGTGCTTACAGGAGCCCCCAGAAATCTTGGATTACAGAGAGTGTGCTTGGAGTTTCCTTTCTGTTAAAGGATCTCCTCAGGAAGCCCTCCTCAAAAAAAAAAAAAAAAAACCACACACAAGAAAGAAAAAAAAAGCGGGGCAGGGAAATAATGTACATGTGGAATTATTTCCCTAAAAGAAGGAAAGGAAAAAATGCTTATAGTCGAGAAGTTATTTCCTCTGACTTTGTCCACTGCCCTTCCTGCCTTACGTTCTTTCTTCTTTGGACTTGGTGGTGTCTAGCTGTAAAACCTTAGGTGGAATCTTAATATTGAAAACAATCAAAGACAGCACTGCCCAGGTGGAAGTGGGGTAGTTGGTATAGCTATAGACCTCAAGCCCAGTTAGGGGATGAGAAGCAGAAACCTGTATGTAGGGTTAGAATCTTAAATAGGCACCATAGATCCAGCAGATGATCAGCAAATTTTTGGTTTTTATGGGAAAGAAAATAGCATCCCAAAAACAATGGTTATGTGCTGTTACTGGCGTTATTTACCTTTTACTAAAAGTGTGCTGCATGAAAACCAAGGGATTAGCGGGTCAGGTAAGGACTCCGGGCCCTGGGCATGTGGAGAAGGCCATGCAAGGAGAATTAGGGTCTCTCTGCCCCAGGAAGACGCTGAAATCCAAGTAATGCCTGACACTTTTGATTTGAGCATATGCCATTCTCTGATGAATCATTGCCTCTGACATCAACTCATAATGCCTTTATTTAGTCTGACTTTCTGTTATAGGAAATGCAGCGCATTTTGTTAATAGATAAAATTTAAATATGCATGTACATATTTATTTTTTGCAGTACTGGAATTTGAACCCAGGGTGCTCTACCACTGAGCTATAACCCTCGCCCTTTTTATTTTTTTATTTTTGAGACAGGGTATTGCTAAGTTGCCCAGGTTGGCCTCAAACTTGTCCTCCTGCCTCAGCCTTCAGGGTCGCTGGGATTATGGGCATGTGTCACCAGGCCTGGATTATTAGGATTTTAAACAAAACAAAACATCAGTTTCTTTTTTTTCCCCACTTTTTTTTAATTGGTGCATTATTGTTGTACATAATGGTGGGATTTGTTGTTACATGTTCATACATACACACAATATAACAACATAATTTGGCCAATATCATTCCCTAGTACCCCCTTGTAAAACTGTGTTTTTATTTTTATCCTTTCTGCTCTAATTTTATAGAGAAGGGTTGTGTAATGAGAGTTGTTGAGAATGAGACTCCCTGTGGGATGATGCACAGAATGAAGTTCTTACTTCTGACATTCTAGACATGGCCTGCCCACCACCTCCCTTCACCTTCTGGTGCCTTCCAGAAACTGGCAGAGGTAGACATGCTTGACACTAGCAGCGCCACAGTTCTGCTGCCTTCTCTGATGTTTGTAGAAAGCAGGGGTGGGGGTGTGCAAAGCATGACTCTTAAAGTAGCCTTCCTAGAGATTGCAAGTCTTTTTTTTTTTTTTTTTTAATTTAAGTATTTATTTATTTGCTTTAGTTGTACACAATGTGTTTATTTTACGTGGTGCTGAGGATCGAACCCGGGCCGCGCACGTGCCAGGCGAGCGCTCTACCGCTGAGCCACATCCCCAGCCCAGAGATTGCAAGTCTTCATGTGTTAAGTGGAAGAGGAGTGGAGTAAGACCAGGGAGAGGCGAAGAGAAAATACCCAGCATGCTCCACTCCAACAAGAAAAAATAAAGGTGGTAGTGGTCTTTGCAGACCGGCAGTGTTGGTCTAATAGCATTCCCTGGGGAGGGTGAGTGGCCAGAAGGACACTAAGAAAGAAGGGCCTCAGGGACAGAGAAGCCAAAGTATTCCATTTCTGACAACCAGAATTGAGATGAGAAGCCAGGCATGCCCCTCCTGGTCCCCACCTGGCATGCTGGTGCTCTGGCCGTCACTCCCCACCTGTCCAGGCCCCCCTTTGAGCCTGCTCTTTCCTTGCAGGTCACGAGCCTGGGCTGGCGCAGCTGGTGAATTACTACAGGGGGGCTGACAAACTGTGTCGCAAAGCTTCTTTAGTGAAGTAAGTGTTCTTCCATTTTCAATGTTTTACATAAATGTCTTTGGCTTCAAACACTTATGCAAAAATGTGGGATTATTTAAAGGGTGAAAATGCTTTTTCTATTTAAGAAGCCAACAAATACCAGTTTGGAAGCTTCTTCTAGGCTACTTTGCATTTCAGGACATTGTTGCTGTGGTGTTTGGTGAAGCCCAGGGTTCCCTAGGTGAGGCTGCCTAGGAGCACAGCTGACTCAGGGATTCCTGCATAAGTGATTTCTCGGGGGGCGGGCCCTCAAGGCACATCCCCAGGAAGCCAGGGAGCAGGAAGGGGCAAGCTGAGAGCCAAGCAAAGAGGCAGTTCAATTGTGTTGTGTCACCATGTGACTCTGAAGTGAACTGCACCTCAGAGTTGGCACATCTCAAAGCAAGGACCCTGGGCTTTGGGGCTCCAGCCACTGGTTGGGGGAAAGGTGGAGGACTTACCTTTCCAGACTTTTCTGGGCAGGAGCTAGTCCTTGGAGAAAGGTTTGCATAGCCCTCAGCAGCCCCTCTCCCAGCAGGTAGGGCCTTGCAGAAAAGAGATCTGGGCAGGTGTGACAGAGAGCTCTTCCACCTGGACCCTGAACAGTGGGTTTCGGCTGGATGCCACAGGAACAGGTTTGTAAAGTGGAGGGAGATGGTTTCATACGATGATTACTGATTACGATTCAGGGCGGGCAGTGTAGGTTTTAACCCAGCTCTTCTTGATGTGGTCAGATCTCATCCCTCTTGGCCTCAGTACCATGCTCACGAGGCAGTGGTGAGGGTTAAATCAGGTGACGCACATGGAGTGTACATAACTCAGTGGCCTGGTACATTATGTGTCTTTGACTCTGTGCCTTAGTTTTCTTCTCTATAAAATGGGTATACTAGCCAGGCGCGGTGGTGCATGCCTGTAATCCCAGCTCTTGGGAGGCTGAGGCAGGAGGACCTCGAGTTCAAAGCCAGCCTCAGCAATGGCGAGGCACTTAGCAACTCAGTGAGACCCTGTCTCTAATAAAATACAAAAAAGGGCTGGGGATGTGGCCCAGTGGTCAAGTGCCCCTGAGTTCAATCCCCAGTACCAAAAATAATAATAATAATAATAAATAATAATAAAATAAAAAAATAAAATGGGTATACTGATAGCAGTGACTTCAGGGTTGTTATGGTGATTAATGTACATGAAGGCTTGGAAGGATGCCTGTCGTATGGTTCACACTATATAGGTGAGAGTTCTTAATTACTCCTTTTAGTATGGCTATCATTGCTGTCATTTTTAGAGCAAAATACTGGGTATAGTCCCTACAATCATGGCTGGAGTAGGTCTCCAGGCTTTCCGTGTTATATGGATATGCAGCCAAACAGAGCTGTGATATTTCTCTCTAACAATCAAGGTAAAATTTTCCCTTTAAAAGCAGGAAGCAGAATACGCTATAAAAGTAGCATTCTGGCTGTATGTGGTGGCGCACACCTGTGATCCCAGCAGCTCAGGAAGCTGAGGCAGGAGGATCGGGAGTTCAGAGCCACCCTCAGCAACTTAGCGAGGCCTTAGGCAACTCAGCAAGACCCTGTCTCGAAATAAAAAACAGAAAGGGCTGGGGATGAGGCTCAGTGGTTAAGTGCCTCTGGGTTCAATCCCTGGTACCAAAAGGAAAAAAAAAAAAAAGTAGTTTTCTGCATATTGCATATTTAGCAGCTATAATGAGGCATTGAGTGCAGGGCTGGAGTCATGATCTGGTCCAAGGTGGTGTCTGTGACCTTGGAGAGCACTGCTCTGAATCCCAGTGTCCCCTCTACAAAGTGGAGCTAGATGGTGGACAATACCCGCTCTCTGACCCTTGAGGTGTGCTCCATGACTGTGGTGGCACCTTGTGCATGATGCCATGACTTGTGCAGGCTGGGGACTGTTCCCCCCACCCCATCAGCTTCCTTCATTCCCTCAGGGGTCCTGCAAGGGCCGCGGTGATTCCAGGAGGTCTTGGTTCCCTTTGTCTGTCTTCCATGGCTTTTTTGTGACTTGACAGGACCCTGGAGAGTTAGACTGCTGTCTCCCTCATTGTACAGGACAGAATGGCAGCGCGGAGAGGCCAGCTGTCTTGACCAAGGCCTCTAGGTGTGTGTTAAGCCAGGATGTTCTGATCGGTATTAAGGGGCCCCACGAACAGCATGACTAGGCATCCCTCAGGGCTGCCCAGAGCCTCCATGGGGCTCAGCGCTGGACCATGAGGGCCTGCTCCTGGCTGCTGTCCCTGCAGGGAGTGTCAGATTCACCAAGGCCACAGTCTCAGGGCCCTGATAGGCTTCCCTTCTCCTGGGGAGGTGGAAGCTTTCTTTTCCTGGGTGAGTGTGACTCCCTTATAGACCTGAGTAAACCTTCCTTTGTGATTGCTTCCCCAGGGGGCGGTTGAGGGAGGGGAACTATGCACAGGTCTTCCTGCAGGCCGCTCCTGTTCTGTGCAGCAAGTGAGGGTATCCACACTGGATCCAGTCATCTTCCAGGCCAGCACTGTCCAACAGAAATGAAGGCCAGCCACATGTGTCATTTAAACTTCCTGTAGCCATGTTAAGTGCAAAGACACAGATGCAGCTTAATTACTAATCTTTTTATTTAACCAACTAAATCCAAAATATTGGGCTGGGGGTGTAGTTCAGCGGTAGAACACTTGCCTAGCATGTGTGAGGTCCTGGGTTTGACCCCCAGCATTGTAAATCAAACCAACCAACCCAAAATATTGTCCTTTTTGGCATGTTATTAATATAAAAAAAAAACAATGAGATTTAAAAAATTCTGAGGGTTCAAAATCTGATGTGTATTTTATCTTTGTAGCACAACTTAATTCAGTCACTAAATTTTCATTGGAGTCTCTGGATCTGAATTGAGGTTGCATAAGAATTTTATGATTGAAAAAGTAGATATACATACTAAAGTTAAGTTTTTTTAGGAACTAAATTGAGTTCTAAAATATTTGTACATACGTTGAGAAAACGGATTGATCTTATTTAGAAGAATTGATTTGGCTTTGAGGAAGACGCATATCTTTTGCAAAACTAGGTCTATCCAAGTTGAGTGAATTCACCAAACTGCATCAGCTCAGTATTATCATACTGGCTTTAAAGGGGATAGTGAATGTAACGAAGAGTTTACCAGTATCAACAAAGTGTTCTTCAATTTTTGTTTTTGAGTTTGAAGCTAGTTTTTACAATATTATTATAATTAAAACCTGCATCTTGTCATGTTATAAAAACACGTAAAATCATTATTATTAACTTGTTCTATGAAGTTGGAACATGAATTATAATACCTGTATAGGCGTATCATAAACTAGGTCTTTTCCCTGCCTTGGAGCTATAATTGAGCTTGTTCCTGTGCAGCATGGATATGGGTAATGTAAATAACACTGCCATTTTTAATCTTGAATTTTTGAACTAAATAATGATTTGTTGAGTGTATATAATGATTTGGCAAGCCTTCCTTTTATATCAAGAAAATTTGAATCAGAGATAATAGTACAGTAAATCTTTGTAAAACTCTTTCATCTCAAACTTCATCAGTGAGTATTGGCAGAGAGCTCGGTAGCATTACATTCTTTGTCTTCTGTTTCTTTCAACAGTTCCATGAACTGGTGAATCATTGTAACATTTGCAAGTTGTTGAACCATTTCAACAACTGTATCCACAATACTTTTTATAGAGTCTGCTTCAGAAAACTGAGAAAACAAATGTTTTCGATATGTATCATACAGTAGTATGAAGTGAAAAAGGAAACAGTTGGATGCCTATAATCCTAATGACTTGGAGGCTGAAACAGGAGGATTGGAAGTTTGAGGCCAGTCTCAGCAACTTAGTGAAACCCTATTTCGATATAAAAAATAAAGAGAAAAAGAGCAGGAGATGTGGCTCAGTGGTTAAGTGCCCCTGGGTTCAATCCCCAGTACTACCAAAAAAAAAGCATATTGTAACCCAACCTCGTTGTGAAATTCTTTGACTCTTTGACAGGTGTAAAATATGCAAAAATACTTGCACCATCAGTTTGGCTTTTTATTTTTATTTATTTATTTATTTTTAAACTTTATTTTAATAAAGACATTGATGGGCCTTTATTTTGTTCATTTATTTATATGCAGTGCTGAGAATTGAACCCAGGGCCTCACACATGCTGGGCAAGCACTCTACCACTGAGCCACAGCCCCAGCTCCTTTTTTTTTTTTTTAAATATAAGCACGTCCAAAGCATCAACTTAGCAGCATCTCATATCACAACTTACCTAAAGCTAAGAAAAATGCTTAATATTAGGGCTCATTGTCTGTGGCCAATTCTGGCTGACCTGAAGATTTTTTACTTTTGTAAAATATCTCTTAAGACTTTGCCTTAAAATAGTTTCTTTCACCACATTTCTGCCTAAAGTGGTTTTCTTTTTGTGTTAGAATCCAATCCATTTTATACTTGACTGAAGTTATAAGCTCAGAGCCTCTTAAAAGTTTTAGGGACTGGGATGTATGTAGTTCAGTGGTAGAGGCCTTATATATATTCTTTTTTCTTTCTTTCTTTTTTTGTTTTTTTAGTTGCTGATAGATCTTTATTTTATTTATTTATATGCGGTGCTGAGAAACAAACCCAGTTCCTCACACATGCCAGGCAAGTGCGCTACTGCTGAGCCCCAGCCCCAGAAGAATTTATATTCTTAAATTTTTACATGCCTGTAATCCTAGCAGCTGAGGAGGCTGAGGCAGGAGGATCACAAGTTCAAAGTAACTTAGCAAGGCCCTAAGCAACTCAGTGAGACCCCCATCTCTAAATAAAATATAAAAAGGGCTGGGGATGTGGCTCAGTGGTTAAGTACCCCTGGGTTCAACCCCCGGTGCAAAAAAAAAAAAAAAAAACACATTTTTTTTGTTGTTGTTGGATATTTGTGATATTTGCCACTAATATTCTGTTTTGACTATTGAGAGGGAAATGCTTATCAAATTCATTATTTATTTGCTGAAAATATCTGCTTAGCAAAGCAAACTGCTTTTTCACTTGACTGTGCCACAGCCTGGTGCATTGTGAATTTGTCACACCTGCTTCCAGTCCTTTGTATTTACTGTCTTGGTCATTTTTCTGCCTTTGGTGTCTCTACTCGGTTTTGCATCAGTAGTATGCTTTTGCTTTAAATTTAAAAATTAGTCCATACTTATTTTTAGTTAAACAAATACTAATTTTTATTTGGAAAAGTAATTGCACCTTAGTTACTGAGTGTCCTTTGCACAGCCAGCACTGTAGCTCCTGCTGTCTGTGTAATTAGCACATGGCAGTATCTCATCAGTGCACAGAATAAAATCCCTTGAACTGAATAGGTCCATTGTCCCTGAACAGAACAGTGTTGTGTGTGTGTGTGATACTAGAAATGACACATGGGCCTGACATGCACACAGCAATTCAGTCAAGGAAGATGTCATCCCACCTCAGCAAAATGCTGCTTAATGGAAAATATTTTGTGATGCATCCATTTTTAAATTAAAATTAAATGCAATTTTTAGTTCTGTTCCTGAGTCATGCTGCTCACATTTCAAATGCTCAGTAGCCGCACGTGACTAGTGGCCACCATATGGGACAGTGTAGGTACAGCATTGAGTATTCAGTGAGTTGGACATTTGTTTATTTTTATCACTTTTGTTCCTTTGGGTTCAAGTAACTTACAACTTCTGTTGCCTTTAACTTTAGAATGACTTTACTTATTTATTCTGGTACCTGGGATTGAACTCGGGGGGCGGGGGCCTTTGACCACTGAGCCACATCCCCAGCCCTGTTTTGTATTTTATTAGAGACAGGGTCTCACTGAGTTGCTAAGTGCCTCGCCATTGCTGAGGCTGGCTCTGAACTCTTGATCCTCCTGCCTCAGCCTCCCAAATGCTGGGATTATAGGGGTGCACCACCGCACCCACCTAGAATGACTTTTAATTTTAGTGTTAATTTAAATGTTCTTTTTATTTCTGCTGTTTGCTCACAGACCGGGTTTCGTAGGTGAATCATAACAGGCTGAACAGGAACAGCTGTTGTAGACAGAAGAGGAGGTACAGTATAGGGAGGCCTCTGTGGCCCTGATTCCTGGGCTAGGGGAAGGCTTGGGAGTTTAGGCTTGTGTCCTGCCTGGTCCTGGCTACTTGCTGCTTCCGGGAGGGGACTTCTCTGTGACCCAGTTCCTAATCTGTGAAACAGGTCCTAGTGCCTCCCACCTGGGCAACGGGCAGTGGGAAGCTCTTGGTGAGACCCCATGTCTGTTCAGTGCCTTGTCCAGGGTGGGCCTTTATCTTCTGTGCTGGTGTGTTATTTTGGGAGTAAGTGGCATGTTTCATTAGGTTCCTGGGTGTCCTATGCCCCATTAGAAGGATTTCTTCTTTATTCTGTCACCGAAGTGAGGCTGAGCGAAAAGCAAGAAATAAAGGACTTAAAAATAGTCTGTAGATAGTTCGGATTCCCAAGTAGAGAGTGAGGCCAAGACAGTATTTTTCCTATTTTACTTTTTCTTCTGTCCCCCACTTAATTTTTTGGTGTTGGTCTGGCTCAGTCCCAACGTGTTTGTTGAAAAGGTGTTTACTCTGAGTTATGTCAGGTTGGGTTTCCTTAGAAATTCCTTTAAAGGGAGCTAAAGTCCTAGGCAGTGAGCCTCCTGCCCCTGTTTGGGATTGAACCCAGGGCCAGGCAGGTGCTCTGGGGCTGAGCTATAAACGACAGCCCTTTTTATTTCATTTTTGAGCCAGTTGCCCATGCTGGATTTGGACTTTCTCTCCTCCTGCCTCAGCTTCCCGGGTCACTGGGCTTACAGGTATGCACCACTGCACCTGGCTGGCAGGAAGCCTTGTGCACGAACTGGGTGGGCACGCCTATAGTATTGCACATGACTGCTGCAGCATGGTAGAGGTCTGCTCAGGGAGGTGGAGAGGCAGCAGAGGGGAAAGGAGGGGACCAGGCCACGTCTTGACTCCTTAGAAACCTCTGAAGGGAACCAGTGTCCTTTCTGAACAGGGTGACAGCGTGCACTAAGACGGGAGGCTGACCCTCTGTCCTCCGCCAGGCTCATCAAGACAAGCCCAGAGCTGGTCGAGTCCTGCACTTGGTTCCCTGAGTCCTATGTGATTTACCCAACTAACCTCAAGACCCCAGTTGCTCCAGCACAGAATGGAATCCAGCCGCCCATCAATAACTCCAGGACGGACGAAAGAGAGTTCTTCCTGGCCTCTTATAACAGAAGGAAAGAGGACGGGGAGGGCAATGTGTGGATTGCAAAGTCATCAGCGGGCGCCAAAGGTGAGTTGGCCTGGCTGTCCCCTCTGTTCCTCTGTGCTGGCACTTGAGATTCTAATGACATACTTAGATGGATGACCAGTCTGGTTTGAACATCAGGAGGCAAAGGCCACATCTCGTTTTAAATGCTCGTTGCTCGTGTGTGTGTGTGTGTGTGTGTGTGTGTGTGTGTGTGTGTGTGTGCGTGCCTCTCTCTGCTCCAGGACTTCCCTCTAAGCCCCAGATGCAGCGGCACGCCCCTCTCCATCTTTAAGTGGCATTTCAAACTTGTCGTGTCTGGTACAGAACTCCTCGCGTCCTGCCCAGCTCTGCCCATCCTTGCTTGCTCCTCTTTTGTCCTACTCTCTTGGTGTCTGTCCACTGCCCACCCAGTCTTGGGAGCCCTAGGGCCAGGTTCACCCTCGGTGTCTTTTCCTTATAATCTAAACCTAACGCGTTAAGTCTTGCTAGCACAACTTTCAGTAGACTCTGAATTCAGCTTTTTCTTGCCATTTCTAAATCAAGGCCACCATCCTGTCCAGTCTATAATCACAGTGCCCACCTGCTGCCGGTTCCCCCAGACAGAGGGATGTTTCAGAAACATAAATCTGATCAGGTCGCTTCCTGACTTACCAGCTGTCTTCCTAATGTAGTCATAAGAACTCCAGATCCCTGGTGGTCACCCACCCTATTGGACATTTCCCATGTCTCTGATCTCACATCCTTCTATTCTTGTCTTTGCTTACTGTGCTGTAGCCACAAAGACGGCCTCATGTCCCTCAAATGCTCTAAATTTGTCTCTGGGCCTGGATGTGCTTACGTGGATTATTTGGTTTCTGAGCTCAGCTGTTGCCTTGCCAGAGAAGCCTCTTCTTGTCCAAAATAGCCTCTAGCCCATCGCTTCCTGTCCCTTCCTCCTGCTTTCTTTTTCCTCCTCGTACCAACTTCTTCCCAGCACTGTATTACACAATCTGCCTGACTCCCCCCGCATAGTGCCAACTCCATACAAACCCGTTCTTATTTGTCTTCATGCCTCCTCATAGGTACTCAGTAAATGTGTGTTGAATGAATGCACAGAAGGGTTGAGGGTGGTAATTTCAACTCAGGCTTAAAGTAGAGGCAGCTTTCATCCAAGGCAGTAGTCACATCGTGGCCTCTCTATGTAAGTACCATCGTATACTCTTTTAAAAACCATTCCAAGCCGGGTGCGGTGGTGCACGTCTGTAATCCCAGCACTTGGGAGGCTGAGGCAGGAGGATCGTGAGTTCAAAGCCAGCCTCAGCAATGGCGAGGCTCTTAACAACTAAGTGAGACCCTGTCTCTAATAAAATACAAAGAAGGGCTGGGGATGTGGCCCAGTGGTCGAGTGCCCCTGAGTTCAATCCCCAGTGCCAAAAAAAAAAAAAAAAAAAAATCCATTTTGAACTTGCTTCTTTTTCTCTTGCTTTGGAAGCCCATCTGGCCCTTGATACTCATTTCTGTCCCTGGTCCAGCAGACCTCCCCTTCCTTTCACCCACCATGAAGCAGGAGGGCATCACCTGGAGTCTCCTGAAGCGGGGAGAATGGGGCTCTTGCCTCACCCATTTCTCTGTCACCTTTTACACTCTCTTCTCAAGTACTGTCCCCTAGTAAAAGGGGGCAATTGGAAGGGACAGTGGTCATCCCTGGTAGTCCAGATTCCTCCTGTGGATTTGGACTTGGAGTCAGGATGGCCACAGGGAAGACCCCTGATGGTCCCTGGACCCTCTCTAAGAGCAGACACAGAGGGACACTGCACAGCAGGGAGAGGTATACAGGGGATAAAATGTCACTGAAAGGACTTTTGCTTGTGAGTTGAGGAGGTGAGTGGTATGTATCAGCTTTGTTTAGGAGCCACAAATGAAGCCAATAGGATGAACAGAGGTGTCTGTTCTTAATACCTATCCTGTGCTTGGTGTCATGGCTCAGCCTTGAAACTGTCAAGTATCAAGCCGCTCTTCACCTGCACCTGCCACCTCTGATCCGAGGTTACCATCACGTCTCACTGGGAGGTCTGCTCCCTGTCCTCCTGCTTGGGCCATTCTCCAGCGTTTCCATGGAACTTCCCAGACAGAGACTGTTAAATCCCCACCTCAGATATATCCAGTCTGTGCCCAGCACTGACTCCCCTGTGCCAGGACAGGAGCTGGCATCCAGCACAGATTTGGTATCATCACTGAGTACAAGACTGCGTGGAGATGCAGGGATAAAGGAGGTAGACCAGGTAGACGTGATTTTTTGCTCTCATGGACCCAAAGTCTAGTCACCAAGAAGGTTAGTGTTATCTATTTTCAGAAGCACCAGAAGTTGAAATGGGAATGGGTCAGGGGACAGGGACCATGACTCTGAAGCTTTTCAGAGACCCCCCACACAAAAAAAAGTCCCTTTAAAACTTTTCCATGTTTAGTGAGAAGGACAGGAACAAGTAAATGATATAGGAAATGCAGGTAGCCAGGCACGGTGGCACATGCATGTAATCCCTGTGGCTCAGGAGGCTGAGGCAGGAGGATTGTGACTTCAAAGCCAGCCTCAGCAACTTAGCAAGGCACCAAGCAACTCTGAGACCATGTCACAATATAAAATACAAAATAGGGCTGGGGATGTGGATCAGTGGTCGAGTGCCCCTGAGTTCAATTCCTGGTGCAAAAAAAAAAAAAAAAAGTGGCTGGGGTTGTGGTCTTAGCGGTAGAGCACTCTCCTAGCACGTGCACGGCCCGGGTTTGATCCTCAGCACCA
The DNA here is from genome assembly GCA_025594165.1 of Tamias sibiricus. Taxonomy (NCBI): domain Eukaryota; kingdom Metazoa; phylum Chordata; class Mammalia; order Rodentia; family Sciuridae; genus Tamias; species Tamias sibiricus. The sequence goes on from CM046670.1 coordinate 6,342,136, forward strand.
TGTAAAAATAAAGCCGTTGTGTACAACTAAAACAAATAAATAAATATTTTTTAAAAAAGAAAGAAATGCAGTAAATTCAGTTAACAAACCCATGGAAACATGCTACACCAGTGTCCAAAAATTACTGAATAAATTTAAATTTTATGTACCATTTTATAGCTGCAAAATAAAAACAAAACGAGAGTGTCGGTGACACTGTTGCTGAAAGTTGGTTGTGAACTTCTCTGCTGGTGAGGGTCCACAGCCCTTTGAAAAAATCATTGAACCCACCCAGGGCCATAAGGGCTTCCTATAATTTAGTCCCAATCATCTAATTCTGAAAATCTACTCCAAAGAAATAGTTCATCTACAGAAAAGACATTTACTACTCTGTTATCTGTAATAGCAAAATATATTTTAGAAACAACCCCATTGCCTAAGTCAGCAAATGAATGTGTGTGTGTGTGTGTTTTACTTCCACACAACGGGATGTCTTAGAGCTATTAACATAAGCTTGAAGTTCATGTGGAACAGTGGAAATACTGACTACGTAAAGTGAAAAAAGAATCTGCCATGAGTTAGTTCCCTGTGATAGGCCAGGCTTTCTCTAGCTGCAAAGGAAGGTGATATGGAAAAATAAAATGAATTAAATTAGAAATAAAATATGGTCAGCTTTTCCATTTCCCTTTAATGTCATGTTTTTAAAATGATGTTTTTAAAAGTCATAAAAATGTATCTACTGAACTCCTTCCTTTCCCCCCACTATTTTTTCCAATCTGCCAGCATTAGGTATATTAGTTTTCAATAAGAAATAGTTTCCAGGGCTGGGGTTGTGGCTCAGTGGTAGAGCGTTTGCCTAGCACGTGCACAGCCCGGGTTCAATCCTTGGCACCACATAAAAATAAATAAAGGCATTGTGTACAACTAAATAAATGAATATTAAAAAAAAAAGAAAGAAAGAAAGAAAGAAAAAAGAAATAGCACAAGGAAAATAAGGTTGGAGCACATGGGAGGGACGAGACCAGACCCTGTGCGGCAGGGCATCTGCAGGATGGTTTCAGGGACGTGGTGTCCAGGTGCTCATTCTGGAGGAGGTATGCCGGCAGGTACAGAGGGCGGGAGCCCAAAGTCTGAACTTGAGAACTGGTAGCTGGAAAGAAACTGGGACCAGAAGATCTGTGTGTGAATCCTAAGGGAGTGAAAACTGAGTCATGGTAGGAAAAGAGAAGAAGGGAGCTCTCCAAGTTGATTTGCAGTTTCCAGGAGTCCAGCCAAATGGTGGAACTAGGGCAGAAATGGGGTAGTCAAGAATGGAGTGTTCTGGGGAGAAACGGGTCATGGAATGAAGGAACCGGATGGCATTCATTTGCACTGAAGGTATAACATCCACATAGAGCTGAGCTATAAATCCAAAGGACCGGTGGGAGGGCCATGGAGGTCCCGAGTGAGCTCAGCAATGTATAGGATATGAGGTCGATACACAAAATTCAGTTGCATTCTCTATACCAACAATGAACACGTGGAAACCAAAGTTAAAACCATATCATTTACAGTTACCCCAGAGAAAATGAGATGCTTGAGTCTAAATTTGACAAAACATCTATAGGCTGTGAATGCTAAAAAAATTAGAAAATATAGAAGAGGCCAAAGAGCACCTAAAAAAAAAATGAGCAGATGGACTGTTCATGGATCTCAGAACTCCACGTCATAGGATGTCTGCAGGTTTACTGTCATTCCATTGGGACATGAGCAAAGTTTCTGCATGGGCATAAAGCTGCTAAGATTCATGTGGAAGCACTCAGGCCCTAGGATAGAGCCAACAATCTTGTAAAAGAAGAACAACGTAGATGTCATCATGGTGCCCAATGTCAAGGCTCACTGCTGTGCAGTGCCCTGTGGTGCTCAGTGCCCTATGGTGCTCGGTACCCTGTGGTGCTCAGTACCCTGTGGTGCTCAGTGCCCTGCCATGTTGGCAAAGGGATAGAAAGGCAGTCAGTGGAGCAGGACAGAGAGCTCAAGAGTAGACCAAGCACATATGCCCACCCGATTTTTGACAAAGATCCCAAAGCCATTCAACAGAGGAAGGATAAGCTTTTCAACAAATGGAGCCAGATAAGGTGGATATCCATAAGCAAAACTTATCAACCCAAACTCACCTCAACAAACTGCACCCCTTGACTAACTCAACTAATGTAAAAAATTAACTCAAAATGGATCATGGAATCAAATGTTAAATGTAAACTATATATATTTTGGGTGGAGAACAGCAGATAGGACTTGGCAAAGAAGTCTTTTTTTTTTTTTTTTTTGGAGGGGGGCACTGGGCATTGAACCCAGGGGCGCTCAACCACTGAGCCACCTCCCCAGCCCTTTTTTATATTTTACTTAGAGACAGGCTTTCGCTGAGTTGTTTAGGGCTCACGAAGTTGCTGAGGCTGAACTTGAATTCATGATCCTCCTGCCTCAGCCTCCCGAGCCACTGGGATGACAGGTGTGCGCCACCACAACGTGCCAAAGAATTCTTAAACTTGTCACCATAGGTACAGTCCACAAAAGTAAAAATTGAATGATTGAAACATCAAAGTAACACTTTTGCTCTGTAAAATCCACCATTAAAAGGACGAAAAGACAAGGTACAGAGGGAAGAAAGGATTTGTAAATCCTATATACGACAGGGGACCCAGGTCTGGAAAATGTAAATAACTTTCAAAACCAGCATCCAACAGCAGCCACCCCATCTGATGAGAAGATGGGCAGAACACAGGGGATACTATCACTGAAGGGGCTCCACAGGCAGAAGATAAGCAAAGGAAAAGATTGCTCTTGTGATTGACTACTAGGAGCATGTAAACCAGAACCACAACCAGCTGTCACTTCATTCCTGTTGAAGTGGCTAGAGTAAGTGTTAATTATAGGGAATGGTGGCCAGTCTCTGGGACAGCTGGCGCACTCACACCTTGCTAGTCGGAGTGTAGAGTGGCACAGCCTCTCTGGGTGGACAAAACTGCCAAGAAGCTTGGCAGTTCGTTTCTTATCAAGTAACATTAGATCTGGGCAAGGTGTGTGTAGCACCTGCAGTTCTCGCACTTGGCAGGTATGGGCAGGTGCATTGCTGGAGACCAGGAGTTTGAGGCCAGCCTGGGTAACATAGCAACAGAAAGACAACAACAAAATCCAAAACAAAAACAAAGCAAAACAAGCCTGAACCTGCATCTACCATGCCACCCAGTAATTGCACATTCCTGGACCTGTGTCCTGGAGAGGTTAAAACTTAGGTTTACGCAGCAACTTCTGTGTGATTCTTCATAGCAGCTTTGTTTGAAGCTCAGACTAGAAACAATCCAGATGTCCTTCAACAGGTGAAGGATTAAACAGAGTGGGCACCAGATACCATGGAAGTCTACCCAGCAGTGACGGAACCAGGGAAGGATGCCAAGTGCAAAAACCGAGTCCTGGAGGAGCACAGATGGGATGGTTCTATTTGTGTGCCATTTTTGTTTTAGCTGAACTAGGGACTGAACCCGGGGTGCTCTACCACTGAGCCATATCTCCAGCCCTTTTTAATATTTTCTTTGAGACAAGGTATCACTAAGTTGCTGAGGCTGGCCTCAAACCTGAGATCCTCCTGCCTCAGCCTCCAGAGTGCTGGGATTACAGGTGTGCACCATTGCTCCTGGCTAGTAAAACATTTTGAAATGACAAAATTATACAAATGGAGAACAGATTGGTGGTTACCAGAATAGGGATGGGTTGGGGGAGGGAGAAAGGTGTGGCCTTACAAAGGCAGCACAAGGGATCTGTGCCACAGTGGCATTTTTGAGAATTGAAGATATTTACAAATCATATGTCTGATGAGGGACCTGTGTCTAGAAAACACACACACACACACACACACACACACACACCCTTTTATGACTCAGTAATACAAAGACAAGTAATCCAATTGAAAAACAAAGAATCATATACATTTCTCCAAAGAAAATATACAAATTAGTTAATAAACAAACAAGAACATATTCAACATTATTAGTCGCTAGGGAAATGCAAATCGAAACCACATAAGATACCACTTCATACACACATATGTACACACATACTCTAGGAGAGCTATAATCAATAAGACCAAGGTAACCAGCGTTGGTGAGGAGCTGAAGACAATGGCACCCTCAGATGCTGCTGGTGGGAAGGTGCAGCAGTCCAGCCATTTTGGAAGAGTCTTGTACTCCCTCAAAAAGTTAAAACAGCTGCCAGGCGTGGTGGCGCACACCTGTAATCCCAGCAGCTCGGGAAGCTGAAGCAGGAGGATGGTGAGTTCAAAACCAGCCTCAGCAACTTAATGAGACTCTAAGCAACTTAGTGAGACCGTGTCTCTAAATAAAAAAATAAAAAGGGCTGCAGATGTGGCTCAGTGATTAAGTGCCCCTGGTTTCAATCCCCTGTTCCAAAGAACGAAAAAAAAAATGAATGAATATTATGGTATGTTACATCTCAATTAAACTGGTCAAAAGGACACATTGTATCACTTATTTGATGTTCAGGGACAATTCAAGTGTATTCTCTTTTTTTTTTGTTATTACAATGCTGCAGGAACATCCCTACACATTTGTGTTTATGCCCCAATCTTCCTGATATTTCTGTAAGATAGTGTTAGAAGTGAATTTATTCACTACAGTCTTTATGGTGGCCAGTGACCTAGAGTACGTGACATTTGGTTCAAAGGTTTAAACAGTGTGGGTATCTGTAAAACTAAACATCATGCTTGGAACCTGCCAGTACAGTGGTGTGGCCAAAGAGTCAGTTGGGTAACCCAAGTGCTCTGGTGGGGACAGAGGAGAGCTTGCAGGAGGGGAGGGAGGAAGGCCAGCTAGGGCCTCCGTGGGATTCCTCCTGCGGCTTCTATCTCTGGGGAGCCCTTGCCCTTGGCCTGAGCTGCACTGGGGTGTGTCTTCTTCTCTTCTGTTAGGTGAAGGCATCCTCATCTCCTCCGAGGCTTCCGAGCTTCTGGACTTCATAGACAACCAGGGCCAAGTGCACGTGATCCAGAAGTACCTTGAGCACCCTTTGCTTCTCGAGCCAGGTCACCGCAAGTTCGACATTCGGTGGGTAATGCTTCGGGGTGCGCAGCTTGTTTTCCTCCACCTGAAGAGAACGGGATGGGGTCCAGGGTCCGGTGGGAGGTGGGACATGCAACGTGAGGAGGTATTTGTGTTGAGTGCAGATGAAGGGAACGGAGCTCTACTGGATTTTCTGCTTTCGGTATTTCTTCTTTCTAGGAAACATCACTAAGATGATGTTTTTTTTTTTAAATTTTTTTAATGTATTCCCTGTTATGAAAGTGACTTGTGGGTGCGGAGAGGGTGTACATGCAAGGGACGTCCTGGCGGAGGAAGCTGAGAGAGGTACATGGGACCCACGATCAGACACAACGCATACCTACCCCAGGTTTCTGGGCTCTCAGTTTCTGAGCAAGGGCCTGTCATGCAGGAATAATTGATGTGGTGCTTTCTAGAGCCAAACAGCCTCCCTGCAGCTTGCCCTTGGCCTTGCAGTCAGCTCTAGTCTCCCTGAGGCCTTCACAATGACTTCTCAGACATCAGCCCAAGTCGGGTCAGCTTCCTGATGCAGGCTATTCCTCTGCAAGGGGCAAAGAGAGGTTTCCTAGGGGTAGCCTCAAAATCTGCCCAGATCTTTGCACAATGCTGTGGGTTTTTTTGTACCAGGCATTGAACTCAGGGGCACTCGACCACTGGGCCACATCCCCAGCCCTTTTTTGTATTTTATTAGAGACAGGGTCTCACTGAGTTGCTAAGTGCCTCGCCATTGCTGAGGCTGGCTTTGAACTCCTGATCCTCCTGTCTCAGCCTCCCAAGTGCTGGGATTATAGGCGTGGGCCACCGCACCCGGCAAATGCTGCGTTTTGTTTTTTTTTTTTTTAATATTTATTTATTTACTTTAGTTGTACACAATGCAATGTATTTATGTTTATGTGGTGCTGAGGATTGAACCCGGGCCGCACACGTGCAAGGCGAGTGCCCTGCCGCTGAGCCACAACCCCAGCCCCAAATGCTGCGTTTTTTTTTTTTTTTTTTTTTTTTTTATATTTATTTATTTGCTTCAGTTGTACACAATGCAATGTATTTATGTTTACGTGGTGCTGAGGATCGAACCTGGGCCGCACCCGTGCGAGGCGAGCGCTCTGCCGCTGAGCCACAACCCCAGCCCCAGAATGCTGCGTTTTTAATGGATTAAAGTCTCCACGTCATTTATGGTGGTGACCCACTGGCGTGGCTAACTCCCAGTTTGCCTTGTGTAATTCCCAGAACCCATCTCCCTCCCGTTTGCCCACATACACCATAGAGAGATAGCCAACGGCCACAGCAGCACAGCGCCGAGAGGCGGAGGGTAGCCAGTAACACATGCTGTGTTGAGTTGCAGAAGCTGGGTCTTGGTGGACCACGAGTACAACATCTACCTCTACCGGGAGGGCGTGCTCCGAACCGCGTCGGAACCGTATCATGTGGACGACTTCCAAGACAAGACCTGCCACTTGACCAACCACTGCATTCAGAAGGAGTACTCCAAGAACTATGGCAAGTACGAGGAAGGCAATGAGATGTTCTTCGAAGAGTTCAACCAGTACCTGACGAGTGCTCTGAACATCACCTTGGAAAGCAGCATCTTGCAGCAGATCAAACACATCATAAGGTAATGGGCCGGCAGCGCCTTGTCAGGAGCCTTGGGTGTTCGCGCCTCTAAAGGAATCCTTCCACTTACATTGTCTAATTTATGGGCAAAAATCTTTGGTGATGCGGGGCGCGGTGGCGCACACCTGCAATCCCAGCGCTTGGGAGGCTGAGGAAGGAGGATCTTGAGTTCAAAGCCAGCCTCGGCAATGGTGAGGCACTTAGCAACTCAGTGAGACCCTGTCTCTAATAAAATAAAAAAAGGGCTGGGAATGTGGCCCTGTGGTTGAGTGCCCCTGAGTTCAATCCCCAGAACCAAAAAGAAAAAAGAAAGACAGAAAAAAGAAAAAAATCATTGGTGATGATCATTTTCATTTTAATACCCATAGGACCTTAATGATGTCACTTCTTTCATTCCGGATTTTGATCATTTATATTTCCTCTCTACTTGGAGGGATTGGTTAAAGGGTTATTACTATTTTTAAACTTTTCAAAAAGATTAGCTTTTGACTTTATGGATTTTGTCTATATTTTTTTTCAATTTCTTTGATTTATGCTTTTTCATTTCTACTTCTCAGAGGGAATTAATTTCCTCTTTTGTTTCTATTTTTTTAAATTATTTTTTGTAGTTATAGATGGACATAATGCCTTTATTTTATTTATTTATTTTTAAAATTTATTTGTTTGTTTTAGTTGTATACAATGTCTTTATTTTTACATGGTGCTGAGGATTGAACCCAGTGCCTCATGCATGCTAGGCAAGTGCTCTGCCACTGAGCTACAGCCCCAGCCCTTCTTTTGTTTCTTAAGGTGAAAGTTTAGATCATTGAATGGAGAGATTTCTTTAAAAAAAAAACAAACCATGGGCCAGGTTTGTGGTTCATTTGTAAAGCACTTGCCTAGCATATGTGAGGCACTGGGTTTGATGCCCGGCACCACATAAAAATAAAAACAAATAAAATAAATGCATGTGTCCCATCTACAACTAAAAAATATATATCAAAAAAATTTGATGCCTACAGTTTTCTTCCAGCTTCTGAATTTCTTTGTACTGAAATATTTTTAAATTTCCCTTGTGAGTTCATCCTTGACTCAGGTGGGACTTAAAAAGTTTTGGCTTAATATCCAAATATTTGAGGATTTCCTAGTAATCTGATTATGATCTTTTGGTTGCAGGGACATAGCTGAAATACAGTTTCATTTTTTTTTTTTTAATTTTGTTGAGATTTGTTCCATGGCCCAGAGTGTGGCCTGTCACAGGGCACCGAGGGGTGCACTGCGCTGTATCTGGGTGAGTTCCCCACACGCCCCGCCTGTCAGGTGGAGGTTGAGGGTGTCGTCCTCGTCCCTGCTCCTTGCTGACTCACTGTGCTGCGTGTCCTGTTCCTCATTGCAAGGAGGCACGTTGGCGTCCTCAGGCAGGGTTAGGGTTGGCCTGCACCTCCTTTCAGTTGTTCTGGGTTTTCTTCATCTGTCTTGAGGATCTGTTGTTAGGTGCATGTGTGTTGAGGATTGTCCCCTCTTCTTTGGAACTGGCCATTGTGTCAGTATGTGATTCATCTCTATCTCCGGTGGTCTTTGTTTATTTATGTATTTATTTATTAATATTTATTGATTTGCTTTTAGTTGTACACAATGCCTTTATTTTTACGTGGTGCTGAGGATCGAACCCGGGCCGCACACGTGCTAGGCGAGCGCTCTACTGCTGAGCCACAACCCCAGCCCTCCGCGGTAGTCTTTATTACCTTCTTGTTTATTTTGTCTGACTTGGGTAGAGGCTTCCTGCTTTCTTCTGATTCATGTTTCCATGCTGTGTTTCATTCCATCCCTTTATTTTTACCTTCTATTTTCTATATTACATGCTATATCATATTCTAGAGTTAAGGTAGGTTTTTGGTAGCAGTATATAGTTGATTTTTAAATTATTTATTTATTTTTGGTGTCAGGGATTGAACTCAGGGGCACTTGACCACTGAGCCACATCCCCAGCCCTATTTTGTATTTTATTTAGAGACAGGGTCTCATTGAGTTGCTAAGTGCCTCACTTTTGCTGAGGCTAGATTTGAACTCGCTATCCTCCTGCCTCAGCCTCCCAAGTTACTGGGATTATAGGCTTGCGCCACCACACCTGGTGTGCCTGGCTCTTTTGGCACTTAAAAAGTAAGGTCTTCTTGTGATGAATTATCTCAGTTATTATTACGATACTATCTTTCTTCTGTTGTTTGAGGACATTTTCCCTAGAAATGCATGTCCCATCGGTGGTTACTTATTCTACCTCTTTGAAGGTGGCATGCCATCGTCACCTGGCTTTCGATCCTTCTTCTGTGAAGCCAGCAGGAAGCACAGTGTTGGTCCTACCGTTATCTTTCTGCTTTTGTGTTTCCTCTTGGCTGATTTTGGTGACTCTTGCTATGAGATACAGGTGTGGTTTTCCTTGTCCCTGTTCCTGCGCTGGCTCCCCACTCCTCTAGTGGCTTTCCTATGCCGTCCTCTCTCCTGATGGTTTCTCTCCTGCTTTTCTTCCAATCTTTGGTTGCTATTAAAGCTTGTCAAAACAGTTTTAAAAAGTTAAAAGCTTTCAGAATCTGCTGTTAGTCTCACTTATTGAGTTCACGATTCTAGTTATTATGCTTTTTTGGTTCCAAAATTTGCTTTTGCTTCTTTTGTTTTAAGCTACAATTCTCTCATGAAATCCTCCCACTTGTCTCGTATTTTCTTGAATTTATTGTTGGCAATTCTTTAACATCCTTGTCTGATAACTACAAAATCTGGGTTACCCGTGGCCAGTGAACTGTGCACTGTGGGCCACATCTGGCCAAATGCCTGTTTCTGTGAAGTCTATGAGCTGAGAATGTGTTTAAAAATTTTTTTTTGAATTGTGTAGTCAGGCAGGATGATGCACACCTATAATCCCAGCTACTGAGGCAGGAAGATGGCACATTCCAGGCCAACCTAGCAACTTAGCAAGACCCTGTCTCAAAATAAAAAAGAATAAAAAGGGTTGGGGGTGCAGCTCAGTGGTAGAGCAGTCCTGGCTTCCATCCCAATTACCAAATAAATAAATAAATATTTTAAGGATTGTAAAAGAAAGGAAGGAAGGAAAAGCTATGCAACAGAGACTATATGTAGCTTGCAAAACCTAAAATATTTTACTTTTGGGCCCTTTGTAAAAAACATTTGCCTACCCCTGACTATAGGTCTGTATCTATTTTTTTTCCTCTTGGTCCTATTTCTTAATATGCCTGGAAATAATTTTTGATACCAATTTATTACAGTTTACTAAATCCAGTCCAGGATTTTTTAAAAATGAAGTTTAACATGAATAAAGTGTGCTATTTGGTAAGTTTTTAATTATGCATACACTTTCTGAACCATGATGCAAGTTAAGATTTAAAACATTTACAGCACCTCTGAACCCCCCTTAAAAAATGTACTCTGTGCTAAAGATAGCCACTCTTCTGACTTCTGTCACCATAGGTTCCTCTTTGCTTGTTCTTAAACCTTCCGTGAATGGAGTGCTACTGTGGTCCTTCTTGTGTGAGTTCATCAGTGTTTGACATTGTCTCTGTAGCATGGCCCACACTGCTGCACAGAGCTGTAGTCGGTCTTTCTTCACTGCTGTGTAATATTCCACTGTGTGAACATCCCAAAGTTTATCCTTCTATAACTGATAGGCTTTTGGGCTTGACTTCTTATATTTTACACCTACAGTCTGCCTGGGATTGTTCTATGTCAGGTTTCTTGCTTTTCCACAAAGATATCTCATGAAGCCAAGACCATTTGCCTTGTGCAGACTCTTGTGTACCAGTCAGGGCCACTTGCAGGAGGGACTATTCCTGGGTCTCTCTTCTGTTCTGTTAGTCTGTTTATCTGCCTTGTCACTGCTGCCCTGTCACAGTGCCTGAGACTTTCCCTTGACGTCTTCTTAAGGGTCCAGAAGAGTCCCATTTTTTTCAGGGATTATAGATGATTAAAATTTTGATACCAGATAAATAAACCATGCAGGAGGAAGGATTCCTGTCTAGGCAGGTCTGTTGGGAGCACAGCCGCCCTTCCTGGCTGCTCCTGCTGTTCAGGGAATGCTGCTCCCAGGTGCTGTGAACACCCCCTTCGCCACTTGTGGGTGGGTGCTGCAGACTCTCCCCCTGGCTGCCCCCCTGCCTGTGCTGCCAGCGCTCCCCTTCCCCACTCTCAGGTTCTCTCCTTAGTCACCCGCCCCTTGCCTGCCCAGTCCAGCCAAAAGATGCAGTGTATGAAGACGCTGATGATGAAAAACTGCATCTCAGTGGATTATCCGTCTGGAGCTCCCAGCAGATGAAGCACAGGGTTTAGCTTTGGTGTGGTCCTGGCTCAGTGTTTCCTTTACTTGGAGAGTGTAATCCTTTTTTTTACTTTTTTATGCTTCTCGATTGTTGGTCTCTCTCTTTCTCTCATCTATTAAGCTTTTCTTAATTATGATATTTTAAAGGATATTTTAATTAAAATATCTTTTGGGCATTCTCTCCTAGAGCAGAGATGTGTTTTGAAGCAGGGTCTCACTGTGTTGCCCAGGCTGGTCTCAAACTCCTGGGTTAACTAATCCTCCTACCTCAGCCTCCCACGTAGCTGGGACAGTAAGTGTGCCCCATCATGCCCGGCTAATGAGGTATGTTTTAAACTGTGATATATGACTTGCCAGCCTGGGTTAAAAATTCATGGCTAGGGTGTGGTGGTGCACATCTGTGATACCAATGACTCTGGAGGCTGAGGCAGTAGGATTGCAAGTTCAAAGCCAGCCTCAGCAGCTTAGGAGGCCCTGAGCAGCTTAACAAGACGCTGTCTCAAAATAAAACATAAAAAGGGCTGGGGCTGGGGCTCAGTGGTTACGCACCTCTGCTTCAATCCCTGGAACCAGGAAAGAAAAAAAAAAAAGAAGAAGATGAATGGCTAACCTTTCCCAAAATTGATTTCAAAGGTCTAAAGATCTATAGAAACATTTTTCTCTTTGGGCGAGAAAGAAATAAAAGAAGATTGAAATTGGGGTGGCTAGTGGAGGAGGGCTGGGGACAAGACCTGGCTTAAGTTCAAGGCCTCAATTTCTCTTGAAGTCATGGGTCAAAACCTCCCTGCGAGGGTATATCTTAGAGTTGATCACGTGGAAGCCCCTTCCCTGCATGTTCTTCCTTCTAAACATACAGCTGTGAGGAAGGACAGTTGTCTCTGGTGACACCAGAGTCACCAGGACTCATTTTATTTACTAGCGTAAATATTTTGCCCAATATCCAGCAGAGGGAAAAGTCAGGGAAGATCTTCATAAAACAAAAACAGCCAAAGTTTTATGGGGTGTTTGTACTAGAGAATGATATCATCTAGAAATAATAAATGTGTTATCATTACTATTGGTGGGTTAATGAAATACACTGTTCTTAAGAGTAACATTTATTAAATGGTTCCTAGGTACCAGAGTTGGGCCAGGTTCCTTAAGTCATTAACTCAGTGAACTTTCAATACTAGGTGTAGCTAGTATTTTTACCCCCGACGTCATAGGTAAGGAAATCAAAGTTTGGCTTAGAAAGGTTAAAAAATACCAGGTGTAGTAGTATACACCTGTGATCCCAGTGACTCAGGAGGCTGAGGCAGGAGGACTACAAGTTCAAGGCTAACCTGGGCAACTGAGCAAGACCCTGCCTCAAAATCAAAAAATAAAAAAGGCTGGGCATGGAGCCCAGTGGTGGAGTGTCCCTGGGTTCAGTCCCTGATACCACAGCAATAACAACAAAACTGTTAAAAAACTTGTCCCACATTCTAGCCTGACTTCAGACTCATGTACTTCTCATGTTCCTGAGATTCACTTTCAACTTTTTTCTGTCTCTGAAATCCGTTAATATTTTCAAATATTAGTTGATGCTAATAATAAACCAGTGCTGTATCTCAACATTCAGTGTTAATGCGAACTGAACAGCTCTGAAATCTTTTAATTAGCAATAACGTGGCTGTAGAACTAGAGCTAGCAAAAGAAATGAATGAGGCCAGCCTTCTTTTTGCAAACGTCACTGTCCGACAAACGGAAATCCATATTTTGCAGGCAGAAGTACAGTACACAGTGGTGGCATCCCCCAGTTGGTGGCATCTGCGGTCACAGAGGCCCCAGTGCCTCCCTGCAGAGCTGCTTCCCAGGCCTGGGACAGCAGCCTTTGCCTGGAAGAACATGGGTGGTTATGGCAGATTCCAGCAAAGTGCTTGCTGAGGAGCCTTCTCTTGAATAACCTCTTGGTGATCAATTTTGCAAGGAGAATTCAGATGAAGCCAATATTTACATGCACTCTTCCACACACACCTCTGCCCCCTCCCCCACCTCCCCCCCCCCCCCCGGCTCAGCAAGCTCTCCCCTCCTCCTCCTGCAGGAGCTGCCTCCTGAGCGTGGAGCCGGCCATCAGCACCAAACACCTGCCCTACCAGAGCTTCTTCCAGCTCTTTGGCTTCGACTTCATGGTGGACGAGGAGCTGAAGGTCTGGCTCATCGAGGTCAACGGCGCCCCCGCTTGTGCTCAGTAAGCCTGATGCGGAGGGCTCAGCGAGGGCGGGGACACGAGGCATGCACTTGGATAGTTTGACCTAAAGTTCATATCCACTGTTGGCTGCTGTCAGGGGGTGTGCCCCGGGACTGGGGTCCTTGGGGAGGAGCTGGCTGGTGGGGGGCTTAGCTGTGCCATTTGCTCGCCCATTTCCCTATGTGGTAGTCAGGTGGGTGCCAGTAGGGGAGACGGGAGGTTCAGGGGCGCCCCAGGCGGGGGAGGTCTGAGGAGGCGCTGTGGACCCGTGGAGCTGGAGCTGGCACGCAAGGACAGAGTGTCGGGTGCCCCAGAGGGTGCGGCGAGGGCTTGCAGATGGGATACAGCGTCCAGTGGGACCGCGCCCCGTGCTGGGCTCTGGGAGTCTCGGAGACGCTCAGGTGGACGGGAGCGTCTGTTCCTCCTGGCTGCAGCAGTACTACCGTGTGTGGAGGGACGCAAGGTGAAGGTGAGAAAGCACGTGGGGACCTTCTGTGGAAGGGCCAGGTGGAGGCAGGTCATGGGGACCGAGTCCTACCATGCTCCTGACGCTTCTGAAGACCAGCTTTCATCCCGGCAGAACCCTCTCATGGCTCCTGTGTCCCCCATTGGAGAAATTGAGGTGACTTTCCAATGGTTTAGAATGTCCCATACCTACAGCGGACAACGGGCAACGTGAACAACTCGTAGATTAAGGGCCCGGCCTTGGCCACTTGCTTGATGACTGACAGGTGTGACTCCACCTTCCTTGCCTGTCACTCCCTGCAGGTGACACGGGCTCACTAGGTTCCACCCAGCCTGGCAGGTGCCAGGTCGCGCGCCCTGGTGATTGAGCCAAGGCCCGGGCCCGGCCCTCAGTGGAGAGGAGCTGTGGGCAAGGTGAAGGACCAGATGAGTACAGGTTAGGGACAGCATGGAGGAGGGGAGAAGGGGTGCAACTGAGCGGAAGGTCCCCAGTGGAATGGAGATCCGGGGGAGAGGGGCCAATTGCGTAGGCGGTGTGCGCGTGCGCGCAGATGGTGTTTCCATCTCCTTCTCCTCCTCGACAGTTGGGGGCGCTGCGTCTCCTCTATCCTTGTGTCGGACTTGACCCTGCTCCGGGCTCCATGCTGCCCTTCCCCCCTCCCCACTTACACTTCACCTCCCTCTTTGCTGCCTGGCTCCTCCCCACACAGATGGTCTCTGCTCTTCAAATATATCCCTCCGCCGCGCCTTGTGGGGCTGCAGTGGCCGGTCCCTCTCCCTGTCCCTCACAGCGCAGCCTCTGGAGAGCAGCAGCCCCCGGGAGCCCCCTCCTCTTCCTCAATGCCCGCCCGTGCTCTGGTCTCCTCCGGGCTGGCCTCCGTCCTGACCGCTCCACACAAGCTGTTCTTTGAAGGTCCCCAGCCAAGTCCAGCAGCCCGCTCTCTGCTTGCTTCCCTGGACCTGTCAGCAGCACTCGAGGGGCCGGCCACCCCTTGCTAGGACGCTCTTCTCTGGAGGCTTGGAGCCCGTGGCGTGCTAGGCAGCCCGGCTCCCTGTCCCTCATCATGGCCTCCACTCCTCTCCCCTCTGCCACTCCTTCTCTGGATGTGGCCTCACTCAGCTGCATTTATTTTAAAGCCACCAGATCAGCCCAGCCTAGAGCTCTAGACCGGCCTCTGCACCTGCCTCCCAGATCCTGGGAGGATGTGTAGGCAGGCCCCTCGCCCTCCTCTCCATAGACGACCCCGCTTCTGGGGCTGGAGGGGCCACCACCCCATCCACAGGGTCTAAGTGGGGACAGGCCACACATCCTTCCTCTCCTGCCGTCACCCTCAGCTCTGCCCGCTGAGCTGTGGCTCAGCCTCCGACCCGCCCCCTATACTCTGCCTTCGCTGCCAGTGCTGGTGCTCTCTGTGGGTCATCCCTCTGTGGGTCATCCCTGCCACCACGGAGGCTGTTGCAAAGAGTCCCCAGGATCTGCACTTTTGCATTGACCCGGTAAAACGCACCCTCCCCAGAACAGCCAGAGTGGAAACATGGAGGCCAGATCTCTGGTTGCACCTGGGATTAGAACCAGACCCTTCCCTCCATCCTCAGGGCTGCTGCCCACTGCCTGTCCAGCTTCGGTGACCTCTGCACTGGCTGTAATCCCTGTGTGGAGTCCCCTCCACCACCACCAGTCTCACCATGACCTGCTCCTTCTCTGCCAAAATGGCATCTCATGAAGCTGTCCCTGGACAGTCCTGATGTCCTCCAGCGGGAGTCTTAGTAATTCCCTTCATTGTGCTGATTGCCACCAACTTGACTAGCTTCTGTTCCTTTCTAGGTGGCATAGGCCATGAGGGGGTGGCCTGGGTTCTTATTATCTCTGAGTCTTGGAGTCTAGCACTGCCCAGTGCTTAGTTTTCTGTAAACATTCATTGAATGAACGGACATGTATTCCTGGTTAGCACTGCTCCTCCCTTGAGTTAGTAATTGCTTGGGTTTTATTAAATAGAGACATCATAATATTACCTTTCTACTGCCTAGTGATTTTGGTGGGAGATTTATTTATGTTTGGCCCATCCTTACACATCAGTGGGGATGGGGGGCAGTGGGGTGGGCTCACTGTGGAGAGCTTTGCAAGTGTCCAGATGGGGCCTGTGAGTGCCATAGTGTGTGTATGGAAGTCAGGGGTACCGTCGTGTCTTGGTGGTGGGTCAGGGAACAGAATAAAATGCAGTCAGACATACAAGTATGATATATAGAGAAGAAATAGGGGAACCCTACTGTAGGAAGGGGAAGTGATTCTGTTTCAGTTTATTCTTGAAGCTTATTTGGATATTGATGAAGCCGTTTCTGACAAGGTACTATCCTCCCTATAGGACGGAACTCCTTGAGCAGGGTCCATGGCAGCGGCACTGGAAAGGCTAGATGTGCCTCTTTTATCCCCCATGAGGAGTTAAGGATGCCCAGTTATCGCGAGGCAGCCAGCACCTCGCCAGGGTAATTTTTCCTGCTCAGGAGGGGATAAACCACCTGAGAAATAAAGTCTGAAATAATTAGTGAAGAAATAAAAGACAAATAAAAATTATAGGTTTAAGAAGCATGGAGCGTCTGATAGATAAGTCTAGCCCACACAGGAGCTGGAGCTGAACCACTAGAAAATGGCTCCAGTGGTTTATTTAAGGGGGTATGTCAAAGGCAGGGATGAATTACTCAGCATTAAAAGAGAATAAAATCATGGCATTTGCAGGTAAATGGATGGAGTTGGAGAATATAATGCTAAGTGAAGTAAGCCAATTCCATAAAACCAAATGCCAAATGTCTTCTCTGATCTAAGGAAGCTGATTCATAATGGGGATAGAGGGGGAGCATGGGAGGAATAGCAGAACTTTAGATAGGACAAAAGGGAGGGAGGGTAAGGGAGCGGGCATGGGGGTAGGAAAGACAGTGGAATGAGATGGACATCATTACCCTAAGTACATGTATGAAAACACCATTGGCATGAGTCTACTTTGTGTACAACCAGAGACAAGAAAAATTGTGCTCTATTTGTGTAATATGAATTGAAATGCCTTCTGCTGCCATATATAACTAATTAGAATAAATAAACTCAAAAAAATTTTTTAAAGGCAGGGATGAGATTTCAAGGGTGGAGTCTTGCTTCATGAGGTTTTGCAGTCAGCAGGTTGATTGGCATCTTGGCAGGCTACAATCTCTGAGAGGCTGTGTGGCTCCATCAGGTCACCCCATCCATCCCTAGTGCTGTTTGGGATCTGGCAGAGCGGAATAGAAATTTACATGTGTCTGGGCCATTTTGCAGCAGGATTGCCACTCTTAGGTTCCCTGATACCAGATTTTCCTGTTCCCTGGCTGCGATGCCGGTGTGGTCCACACATAGTCCACAGATGGATGGTTCCCAGTCAAAGGGGAAGGTGGAGGAACAACGGCTTCTGCCCAGTTAACCCAGAGTGTGAGCCAGTGCTCTGGCGTCCTCCCCACCAGCAGCAGCCCTGTGTTCTCGTGGGAGACTTGCTGTTTCCCTGAAGAGCTGCGTGGGAGCTGGGGCCCCCCAGGCCTCTGGTACTAGAGCCTCACAACTTGCACCAGTGCTCTGTCTTTTCTGGGATCCTCTTCCTGGATCCCGAGCCACCACTCCACGTCTGCTGGATTCCCTCTGCTCAGTCTTGGTGGGAGTGACAGGGTCTCAGCGACATGTAAAGATGAGTATCCCCTGGGGCTAGAGTTGAGGCTCAGTGGTAGAGTACTTGCCTAGCATGTGTGAGGCCCTGGGTTTGAGTCTCAGCACCACATATAAATAAATGAATAAAAAATAAAAATAAAGCCGGGCGCAGTGGCGCACGCCTGTAATCCCAGCACTTTGGGAGGCTGAGGCAGGAGGATCGCGAGTTCAAAGCCAGCCTCAGCAATGGCGAGGCACTTAGCAACTCAGTGAGACCCTGTCTCTAAATAAAATACAAAAAAAAAGGCTGGGGATGTGGCCCAGTGGTCGAGTGCCCGAGTTCAATCCCTGGTACCAAAAAAAAAAAATAAATAAATAAATAAATAAATAAAAATAAATAAAAAATAAAAATAAAGGTCCAGCAACATCTAAAAAATATTTACAAAAAGAAAAGAAAAGAAAAAAAAAAAAAAAGAGTGTCCCCAAGGAAGTCCACTTGAGGAAGGAGGCAGATGCTGCCCAGGTCATTGTATTATGAATGTACTTTTAAGTATTGCAATAGAAAAGTGAACAGATGTTGTCTTTTTGGCACATGATTTTGCATGGGGCAGGGTCTTACAGTGAGGTGGGCCTGGAGGCCACCGTGCCTCACTGAGGTCTTGTTCTTATGCTGAAAGAAGTGTCTTTTCAATGGCTATTCACTTGTTCACTGAGGAGGAGGAGGAGGAGGAGGAAGAGGAGGAAAAGGAGGAGGAAGAGCGGAAGCTGAGGTGGGTCCTCTCCTGAGGGCACCCGCCCTGCGCATAGACCCTCCTAGGCAGGCGAGATGTTTCACATGCTATTGAAATTGCCTGTCTTGGGGCTGGGGAGGTGGCTCAGCGGTAGAGCGGTCCCGGGTTTGATCCTCAGCACCACGTAAACATAAATGCAGTGTACAACTAAAGTAAATAAATTTAAAAAAAAAAAGAAAGAAAGAAAGAAATTGCCTGTCTTCCCTGTGGTTAGAGCAGGAGTTGTCAGTTTGGTTCACCTTTAGGGCCTTTGGGGCTGTAGCTCAGTGGCAGAGTACTTGCCTAGCATGTGTAAGGCACTGGGTTCGATCCTTAGCACCACATAAAAATAAACGAATAAAATAAAGGCATGCTGTCCATCTACAACTACAAAAAAAAAAATTTTTTTTTTTTTTAAAGAAGCTATTTGTTGATAGAATTCTTTTTTTTTTTAATACTTGGGATTGAACTCAGGGGGGCTTAACTGCTGAACCACATCCCCAGCCCTTTTTTTTTTTTTTTTTTTTTTGTATTTTATTTACAGACAGGATCTCACTGAGTTTTAGGGCATCACTAGGTTGAGGTTGCTGAGGCTGTCTTTGAACTAGTGATCCTCCTACCTTAGCCTCCTGAGCCGCTGGGATTACAGGCGTGTGCCACCCAGCTGTTAAGAGAATTCTTTACCTGTGTGCACTGCCTCTGGGTTCTGTGTCTTTGTGATGGAAGCCAGTTTTAGAATGATGGTCATGAGATGGAATTTCTAGAGTAGAGCTTGGTTTAAAAAAAAATACACAAGAGAAAGCTTTGTTTTTCCCTTCCACGTTGATGAACGTCCTCAATGACATTTCTGAAACACGTTTCAGGAAGCTCTACGCAGAACTGTGCCAGGGCATCGTGGACATTGCCATATCCAGCGTCTTCCCGCCCCCAGATGTGGAGCAACAGCCTCAGCCCGCCGCATTCATCAAGCTGTGAAGGACGGGGATGGAGACGGGAAGAGAGACCCCTGGCACAGATGTGAGAAGAGGAGGCTGCTCTGGAAGAGCGGCCACCGGCTGCTCAGGAGTTGCCTGGGCGGAGGGCTCCCCAGAGCCGCGGAGGCTTTCGGGACCTGAAGCAGATGTCCCCAAGGGAAGAGCAAACCATCCTTCCAAGGGGCCACACCTGGGATCTGGCTGTTTAGTGTGCTCTTCTTTGAAGGCCTTTCTGTACTTGGCCCTGGGCGCAGAGCCTCTCTTCCCAGGGTGGCAGGCGCTGGGGCCTCCCACCTGCTGCAGCCTTAGCTCTGAGCCCGGGTGCAGCCCGCTGTGCTGGGACACAGTGGACCTTCGTGGGTTCTGGAGGTTGCCCGTGCGCTCCTTGCTCATCCCCTCCACCTCATTCCGGCCACTAAACTCTGGACACGCATGCACCAACTGTCCTTAGTTTTGTGCTGTGCGTGGTGTCTCGGGGAAGGCCTGATGGCGTGCCTATCGGGGGTCCTGGGATTGGGCATTGAATAGCATAGACTGCTCTCAGTCTGCTCTCTGCATGTTTTAGAAACAAAGCAGCCAGTCTGCCAATCCTGTAAGCATCAAATAAGCATGAGAGAGGAAAAACATATCGTGCTTTACTTAATAGGTGGGGTGGGTGGACGGGGTCTTTGGACTGGTTCTCACTTATCATTGTTTTAACCAGAATTCTAGATGCATATTTGCTGAGTTCCCTTTCCTTCACTTTTTTTTTTTTTTTTTAACCTTTGTAAAGCCTCTCCAAGGGTTGGAGAAGGAAGGGTTCCACTCCAGGTGGCCCTGGCCAGAGGGAGGTGGGTTCCCTCTTTAGGTTCTCCTGTGCCCCAAGCACAGTTTGCTGGAGCGGCAGGGACAGTTTCTGAATAAGCAGCTGTCCTGCAGATGGGCAAGGCCTCTGGGAGGGCTCCACAAACAGGTTCTTCAAATGTGGTTTCCAAGTAATGGGTCAACTGATACTTTATAGGCTCCTCAGGAGGCCACACCACTAAGAGTGGGAGGAAGATGTCATTTGTGTTCAGCGTGAGCTTAGAGTGTTCCGGAAGTCACAGCGGACGTGTCGAAAGCTTTCTTGGTGCATGCTGTCTTCCATTATTCGTTTTTACTTGGCAGTGTCTGCAGTCAGGTGACTTTAAGAAGGAGAAGGAATAACATTGCCTCTTCAGGTGTGATGAGATGTGGGAGCTTATAGCGACAAAAAAGGAGTAGCGATTAAAACTGATTTCATGGGTTGTGGGATAGGAAGGCGATACATTGAAGTGGAATGAAGTGGGTCCAGGCTGGCTTGGCTTGGCTGGCGATTTGGAATTACAAAGTGAAAGTCCTCCCTGTTCCCTGGAACGTGGAGAGTGAAGTTTGCATCCAGAGGGAAATCCAACAGCCAGTGATAAGGCAGTCCCCGAGGCCCAGCACAGCCGAGGGGTTAGTGTTGGGAGCTTCTGAGATCAGATTGTGGGAAGATGCATGTCCATTTAGAAAGTGGAGGGTGCTGGGGCCCTGGCAGGTCTACAGGACCATGGAGGTTTTGTACACACTGGGACCCAAGTCAGGGGCACTGGAGGATTCTGCAGCTCTTGCAGTGAGGCAGCTGAGAGATCAGCTGTTAGGAGGTGTGTGTGACTCCTGGTAGGGCTTCTAAGAAACCCAAATCCATGCGTGTATTTGAGGGAGGTGAGGCTTTAGGTAAGAGGTGGTTGTGGTGGGTCCCTCAGGGTTTCAGCTATCTCTGTCTTTTATGCATCTCTTCTGGATCAGGTGGGAGGTTGGCTCAGAGCTGCATGTGCCCCTCCACACTGTACTTGGCACAGAAGGCCACATGCCTGGCTCCCCGTTGGTTTTGTTCGTTAGTCCGTGTGAGTGCTGCCAGATGCTGGGGGAGGCGGCGCTGTTTATTAGGACACGTTGATTCCGACCTTGGCTCTGTTGATCGCACAGTGTCCCTTGAGCCTGTTACCTCTCTGTGCCTTAGTTTATTATCTCATGGAAGAGACCATAGCCTGACCCGAGGACTACCTCAAGGGCTTGTTGTGAGGATGGATAAGAACAGGAAGAGCACCAGGGTTCTCCTGCTGGAGACACTTGGGAGGCTTGCAGAAATGCTGGTGTACCCCCCCCCCGCCCCCCAATTCTGTCAGAACCTCAGGCAGCACCATACCTGACATGCCCGGAGCCACTGCTTGAGGAGGAAGGAGAAAAGCTTGGAAGACTCACACAAGGCTTCTTAGAAAATTCATTTTGGAAATGAGCATTTCTTTAAGAACAGCCAGACATTGGCACAAGCCCGTGTTGTCTAGGTAGGTTCTGTTTGCTTCCATCGCAGCATTTGGAAATTCAGACATGCTTTCATTTACATCAACAGTGCATGAATCCTTGGTGGGGAAATGTAAACACACGTGAATTTATAAATCTAAATATGTGCTGAAGTTTTATTATGAGAAAAAAGCCTCTTCCCTCACACTTCACTCCTACAATGACTATAAACTCCATTTCACCAAGAGCATCTAAGTGCCTCAGTGTGTGAATGATGGAGCGGAGCAGGTGCTGCCTGTGTACCAGCTGACGTGATGTATCACTAAGCTCCTCAGGCTGATGGTCACATGTGTGGGACATCTGGGAGGGTTGGAAGTGCTCTGGGACCCACAGAACCAGCAAGGGTTAATGAAGCCACAGGTGTATTCATTAACAGCTAAGGTGTCTGCAGGCGTGGACAAAGCCCTGTGGTGGGGGTGGCTCTGCTACCGAGCACAAGGTGCCAAAGTGGGTCGCATGTAGCATGTGGGTGCTGTCGAGATCTCAGTGGTATATGTCTCTGATCCTGCACACAGACTCTGTACTAAGAGGAAGTGATTTCTGAAATGAGGTGATTTTACGGATGTCTAAAATGCCTGGTGCATTAAAGATATTCCAAGTGTTTTTGCCCCCATGTGTCTGTCATTTATTGTAGTGTTGACTGTCCTAGGATGTCCCTCGCTATTTAAATCCATGACACAGTTACCCAGAGGGAGGCAGACTTTCCCTGTAAACAAGCAGCTAGTCAGTCCCTAGGCTTTTTCAAGCTGTGTGGGGTCTCTGTTGTGCATGCTTTGGGGTTTTTTCCCCAACTTATAAAAAGCAGAAAAACTATTCTAAGCTCATAGGCCACACACAAACGAGCCAGGTGTGGCCATAGTCTGCTGGCCCTAGGACACTGCTCATGACATCAGCCAACAGATGGTCCTTCAGAACTGATGGGCTGCTTGGGGGTGGAGCATCAAAGCCATTTCAGGTGCCGAAGTCTGTTCCCCACTTTTCACACATCTTGTGTGTTGTCTGAATCATGGTTGTGGAGGACAGCCAGGGAGGGGTTGGAGGGGCTTGTGAAAGGAGGCAACTTCTTCCATGATGAGCTGGAAGGCCAAGGACTCCCTCCTGAGTGTTTCACTTAGGCTAAGTCTTTAAGTGGCTGTAAAGCTCACACACCTCAAAGGTTCCCACATGAAACAGTCACTAACTTGTCCCTTCTTGTGCAATGAGGCAGCATGCTTTGCTCTCCCTGGGTACAGCTGGCTCACCTCAGGGGCTGCGTACACCCCTCAGACAGACTTCTGGCACAGATGAGGGTCCTTCCATGCCAGAAACCCTGGCTTAGGTACCCTACTCCAAAGAAGTTTCAGATGTGACATGACAACACTGCACAGGGCTCAGCAGAGGTCCTGCGGACAAAGTGCAGGGTTGAGCAGGCCTGGCACCAGCTGAGAAGCCCAAGAGTGCACGCTCAAAGATACTAGAGGATGTCTCTCAGAAGCTGGTCACATTTGCTCTCAGTAGCTAACCCTCCTTAGAGAACCTAATGTTCTCCTTGGCCCCAGAGATGCAGTAAAACTTTGAAGATGTTTTCCCTAAAGGCAGGGAAAACTGTGAGGTGGGACGCTTTGTGGGCCGACTTGAAGATCGCAGCAAAACTCCTTTTCAAAAATTCATGTGAGAGGACATCAGGTGAACGTCCTGTATGGGAATAGCTCAGTAAGGACCTCTGAAAATTCCCTCTGCCATAAAAGCAACAGAACACCAGCAAAATGGCGTGGACATTTACTAAAGGTTAGCAGCAATCCAAAAAAAAATAATAATAATAATAAAAATGGCTGCCTCTCAATAAGAACCATGAGCTTTTAACTTTTAGCCATGACATTTTAACTTGCCCATTTCCGTTCCTGCTCCATGGCAGCCTCAGAAGCCAGTAGCCACAAACTCACAGAGGAGTCCAGCATCCTAGCAGCCACTGTGGGGGGCAGAAAGAGGCTGGAGCTCCTCTAAGCCCCATTACCAGAGAACTGTCACTACTGGGCATTTCTGGTAATTCCACGAAGTCCCCACTCCTGTGCTTCTTTATTTGATGTGGTTCGGAGCTTGCCCAGGTGACCAACCTTTTCCCTGCATACACTTGCTGAAAACGATAGCCGCAGTTATTTTACATCTCAACTTCCTGAGGTAACTATAACCATTGGAATAAACAGCAAATTGACCAAAAGAGGGAAAGTTGGAGGGGGGGGGGGATGTCCATAGGAGGTTTTGAAAAGCTTCAACATATTTCTAAGAACACAGAAGGCCACATGCATGCATAGGACTGTGTGCATGCCCAGGAGAAAACTGTATTCCCTCCACTTTTATTTCTGTGTGACCTTGAGTCTGTACACAGCAGGAAGTGAGGACTAAGGCAGGGCTGCAACATGCTTTCTTGGGTATTAAAAATATGTCCAACTGTCGGGTATGGTGGCACACGCCTGTAATCCCAGTGACCTGGGAGGCTGAGGCAGAAGGATCACAAGTTCAAGGCCAGCCTCAGCACCTTACCAAAAAATAAAAAATTTTAAAAAGTACTAGGGATGTAACTCAACGGTAGGGCATCCTGGGTTTAATCTCCAGTACAAACACGCGTAACAAAAATGTATTCGAAGAAATAGTGACCAAAACTTCTCTACTTTGATTCACACACACACACACACACACATTAAAATGCATCCAAGAAGCTCTACAAATTCTAAATATGATAGACTCAAAGAGAGCCACACCAAGATACATCAACCACAGAGACTAACGTTATAGTTTATAGTCAGAAAGATAAGCAAATGGAAATGTTATACTAGGAAGTATATAAGAAAAGAAGACAATAATGAATGGGGAGAAACACATGAGATATAGAAAACAAAGAACAGAATGGCAGATAAATACTGCTTTACCAGTAATTTCATTAAATGTAAATGGATTAAACATTCCAATCAAAAGACGGAGATTGGCAAAGTGGATTTTGGGGTGGGGGGTACTGGGGATTGAATCCAGGAACACTTTACATGAGCTGCATCCCCAATTAGGTTCTCACTAGGTTATTGAGAATCACACTAAGTTGCTGAGGCTGGCCTTGAACTTCTGATCCCCTGCCTCAGCTTCTGGGGTCACTGGGATTACAGGTGTGTACCACCATGCCAAGCGGATTTCTTAAATTAATTTTTATTTTTTAGGCCAAAATGGATTTTTTTTAAATGATGCAACTGAGCCGGGCGTGGTGGCGCATGCCTGTAATCCCAGCACTTAGGACGCTGAGGCAGGAGAATCACAAGTTCAAAGCCAGCCTCAGCAATGGCAAGGCACTTAGCAACTCAGTGAGACCCTGTCTCTAATAAAATACAAAAAAGGGCTGGGGATGTGGCCCAGTGGTCGAGTGCCCCTGAGTTCAATCCCTGGCACCAAAAACAAAACAAAACAAACAAATAAACAAAAGGATGCAACTGCATGCCATTCACAAGAGGCATGTTTTAGATTAAAAAACAAATAGGTTGACAGTATAAGAATATGAGAAGAAAGCCAGGCATGGTGGTACACGCCTGTAATCCTGGCACTTGGGAGGCTGAGACAGGAGGATCACGAGTTCAAAGCCAGCTTCAGCAATGGTGAGGCACTTAGCAACTCAGTGAGACCCTGTCTCTAATAAAATACAAAAGGGCTGGGGATGTGGCCCAGTGGTTGAGTGCCCTTGAGTTCAATCCCTGGTACAAAAAAAAAAAAAAAAAAAAAAAGAATATGAGAAGATATACGATGTAAACAATAATTCAAACAGAGCTACTAAAATTAGACAAAAGAGAGGTTAAGAAAAAATATTTCCAGGGTCTGGAGACATAGGTCAGAGGTAGCGTGATTGCCTAGCATGCACAAGGCCTTATCTTCAATCCCCAGCACACAAAAATGGAAAAGAAATTCCCAACAATTTGGGAGGCTGAGGCAGGAGAATTACAAGTTTGAGAGCAGTGGTAGCAACTTGGGTGAGACTTTGTCTCAAAAAATAAAAAAGGAGCCGGGCACGGTGGCGCACACCTGTAATCCCAGCACTTGGGAGGCTGAGGCAGGAGGATCGCGAGTTCAAAGCCAGCCTCAGCAATGGTGAGGCACTTAGCAACTCGGTGAGACCCTGTCTCTAATAAAATACAAAATAGGGCTGGGGATGTGGCCCAGTGGTCGAGTGCCCCTGAGTTCAATCCCCGGTACCAAAAATAAAAATTAAAAAAAAAAAATAAATAAAAAATAAAAAAAGGAGCCGGGCGTGGTGGCGCATGCCTGTAATCCCAGCGCTTGGGAGGCTGAGGCAGGAGGATCGCAAATTCAAAGCCAGCCTCAGCAATGGCGAGGCACTTAGCAAACTCAGTGAGACCCTGTCTCTAATAAAATGCTAAAAAAGGGCTGGGGATGTGGCCCAGTGGTTGAGTGCCCCTGAGTTCAATCCCCAGTACCACACACACAAAATAAAATAAAATAAAACGGGGCTGGGGATGTAGTTCAGTGGTAGTATGCCCCTGGGTTCACTACACACACACACACATATACTCAAATAATATACAACACTCTTCCTTGATAAAAACACACAAGGAGTCAGAAGGATAATGGAACTTTCCTCAGAAAGTAAAAAAGAATCAATAAAGGGCATCTTTGGAAAAACCCATGGACTACATCCTATATATAATGGTGAAAGTTTTCTTTCACCCTAATATCAGGGTGAAACTTTCTCCCTAATATCAAGGCAGAAAACAAAAATGTCCATCTTTGTCACCTCATTCAGATGTGTACTAAAGGTTCTAGCAGAGCAGTTAGACAAAAGGAGGGAAGCAACAAGACCTTATAAAGAGAAAATCCTAAGGAATCTACAGAACTATTAGATGTAGTAAATGAGTCCATCAAGGTTGCCAGATCATCAAAACAATTAAATGCTTAGAAATAAATTTAACAAAAATTCATTTGTACACCAAAAGTTACAAAACATCTTTGAAGGAAGTTATGGAACATCTAAATAAATGGAAGACATTTCATTTTTGTGGATTGTAAGATAATTATTGTTGGAAATAAGCCCCAAATTGAATGAACTAGTTTGTTTAAAAACCTCAGCTGCTGCTTCTCCTCTTCCTCCACTTCCTCCTCTTCCTCCTCTTCCTCCTTTTCCTCCTCCCCCTCCCCCTGCCCCTTTCTTCTGGTGTGGGGGCAGAAATTGACAAGTCAAAAAGAAATTGACAAGTTTATTTTTATGTGGTGCTGAGGATTGAACCCAGCACCTTGCACATGCTGGGTGAGCGCTCTACCACTGAGCCACAACCCCAGTCCCAGAAAGATGTATACTTAATTTAAAATTTTATCACAAAGGTACCATTAATCTACACTATGTGGCATTGACATACACAGATCAAGGGAATAGAATTGAGACTTCTGAAATAAACCCTTGTACATAAGGTCAATTGATTTTTGACAAGGGGGCTAAGATAATGCAGCAGAGGAAAGATTATTCTTTAACAAATGGTGCCAAGACACCTGAAGATAGATATGAAGTGGATCCCTTTTTCACACCATCTACAAAAGAGGTTTGAAAACTTAAATGTTAAAGTTCAAACTGTGAAACTCTTTATTTAAAGAAAACATTTTTTTTTCATTACCTTGGTTAGGCATCATCTTATAGATCTCATACCAAAAGCACAAGCAATACAAGAAATAAACTGCACTTTGTCAAAATTAAAAACTTTTTTTTTTGCTTCAGAGGACACCATCAAGGAAAAAGACCCTAAAAATGGGAGAAAATATTTGTAAATCATAATTTTTTTTTTTTTTTTTTTGGTACCGGGGATTGAACTCAGGGGTACTCGACCACTGGGCCACATCCCCAGCCCTTTTTTGTGTTTTATTAGAGACAGGGTCTCACTGAATTGCTAAGTGCCTCACCATTGCTGAGGCTGGCTTTGAACTCACGATCCTCCTGCCTCAGCCTCCCAAAGTTGGGATTACAGGCGTGCGCCACCACGCCCGGCTCTGTAAATCATAAGTTTAATAAGGACAGGCATACAGAATGTAAAGAACTATTACAACTCAATAGAAAGATAAGCCAATATTAAAAGAGCAATGTATTTAAACATTTCTCCAGAGAAAATATACAATTGATCAACAAACATAGGAAAATATGCTTAATATCTCTGGTTATTAGGTAGATGCAAATCAAGACCACAACTAGATATTACTGCACATGCAAGAGGATGACTATAATCAAAAGACAGTATTGGGCTGGGGTTGTGGTTCCATGGTAGACGGCTCGCCTAGCACGTGCAAGGCACTGGGTTCTATCCTCAGCACCACATAAAAATAAATAAATAAAATAAAGGTATTGTGACACTGGGGCGTGGTGGCGCACTCCTGTAATCCCAGCACTTGGGAGGCTGAGGCAGGAGGATCACAGGTTCAAAGCCAGCCTCAGCAATGGCGAGGCACTTAGCAACTCAGTGAGACCCTGTCTCTAATAAAATACAAAAAAAAAAAGGGCTGGGGATGTGGCCCAGTGGTCAAGTGCCCCTGAGTTCAATCCCCCGTACCAAAAAAATAAAAAAAATAAAAAAAAAATAAAGGTATTGTGTCCAGCTACAACTAAAAATATTTTTTTAAGGGGTGGGGGGTGCTGAGGTTGTGGCTCAGTGGCAGAGCGTTTGCCTAGCAGGTGTGAGGCACTGGATTCAATTCTTAACACCAAATAAAAATAAATTAATTAATAAATAGATAAAGGCATTATGTTCACCTACAACTAAAAATAAATAAATAAAAAATGAAAAAAGGACTGGTAAGGCACTGGTAAGGACATGAAGAAGCTGGAATCCCTATATATTGCTACAATATCCTTATATATTGAATAAATTGTACCTGTGCTTTGAAAAAAGTTTCATGAAACCTTAAAATGCTAAATATGGAGTTATATTGATATTAATATATTAATATATTATGACACAGAAATTCCATTCCTAGTTGTAATACCTAAGAGAGTTAAAAACATGCATAACAAAAACTTGTGCACTGATATTCAGAACAGCATTTTTCATAATAGCCAAACAGTGGAATCCACTCAAATGTCATCAATTAATGAATGGATAAACAAAACGTACATCCATAACAATGGATTATTATTCAACCATGAAGGATGCCGGGCGCGGTGGCCCACGCCTGTAATCCCAGTACTTGGGAGGCTGAGGCAGGAGGATCGCGAGTTCAAAGCCAGCGTCAGCCATGGCGAGGCACTTAGCAACTCAGTGAGACCCTGTCTCTAATAAAATACAAAAAAGGGCTGGGGATGTGGCCCAGTGGTTGAGTGCCCCTGAGTTCAATCCCCGGTACAAAAAAAAAAAAAAAAAAAAAAAACATGAAGGAACAGCTGCGACATCAATGAACCTTGAAAACAGTGGAGAGTCAGTGAGGATGGTCAATTCTTCTGATTTGTATTCTGAAGGGGATCAGAGAAATGATGTGGTAGTTGAAAAGAGACAAAGGATCTGTGAGTAAGTTTTTTGTTTTAAGAGCTTTCCTGGCCTATTTGTGTGCTGATGGAAATGATGGCTCCTACAAGAATCCCTTTATTCTCCTGCCTTCCAGGAGTCCTTGACAGGAGAGGGAAGGGCTTCCTTAGAAGGAGCAGAGATATTGTGAAAGAGGGGAGGCAGGACCTAGGTTACAGCTGCACACCTGGTTAGATTCGGGGATGTCAGGAACTAGACATAGAAGGTAACTCCTTTGAAAGTCATATAGGAATGGAAATTAACAGCCTTTGTGACTTGAATATGAAGTATCCCCCAAAGGCTCCTGTGTTGAAGGTGGGTCCCCAATGCATCAATGTTCAGAGGGAAGGATTTGGGGAAGTGAAAATCCTCATCAATGGGATCAATCCATTGGGGGAAGTCATAGCTATTATTATTATTAGGAGGTGGCAACTAGTTGGAGGGGTGGCTTTGGGGGCCATGCCCTTGAGAACTGTATCTTGTCCCCTCCCCTTCACTCCCTTGGTTTCCTGGCTGCCATGAGAGGCATACTTTCCTCCTCCAAGCCCTTCCACCACCACGCTCTGCTTTACCTCAGGCCCAGAGCAATGGAGACAGTGGACTGAAACCTCTGAAACCATGAGCCAAAACAGCTCATTCCTTCCCTAGACTGTTTTGTTTTGTTTTTCAGGTATTTTGCCACAGCCACACAAAGCTAACACACTACTTGCTGAACTAGGAAAAAGTGAAGTTGACAGTAGAGAGTATGGATTCCCAAGGGGCGGGAGGACGTTTTGAGGAGTGACGGATTAGCTCACTGTCTTCATTTTGATGGTGGTTTCATGCAGGTCAAAGCTCGCCAACGCATTCACTTTAAACGTGTGCAGTTACTGCATGCCAGTCGTGCCACAATGCAGCGGCTGCACCACGCACACTGACACACCCGCGGTGGAGTCCAAGGACAGCAGCAGGCGTTCCCTGGGTCCTACGCAACAGACCGCAAGACGGTGAATCCACGTGGACGCCCCCTCCCCCAGGCTGTCCATCAGGGATCGCCCCACCCCCCACCCGGTGGGCTTCGGTTCCTGAGAAGGGCAGGGTCACCCTGGCCTGCCTCTGCCCGGCGGTCCCAGTGACAAGCCGGCTGGCTGTGTAACGGTCAACTCCCGCCAAAATCGCCCAGGGTCGGCCTCGCGGGGAAGACAGCGCTCCTCCGCAATCCTAACCGACCGAGCAAGAGGCGGCCGCCAAGACCGCACGCCCAAGCAGCACACCTCCCGCCTCCGGCGCCTTTCGCAGAGGCGGACTGGGGCCGGTTCGTCCGGCTCTAGCTCCGTGCAGTTCCGGCCGCCCACTCGCACGGCGGTTTTGGTTGCAGACCGACCCCGTAAAGCCGACGGACCGAGCCGGGCGGAGCCGCGGAAACTACACTTCCCGGCACGTCGCGGGTTCGGCGCCGGCCATTGCTTCCGCGCCGCGGAGCCGCCGCAGGTGTGGGGCGTGAGGTGGCATGGATCTCGGCGGCCGGTGGCGCAGCCTGCCCAGCGGGCCTAGCCTGAGGCACCTCACCGACCCCTCTTACCGGGTCCCTCCCGAGCAGCAGAAGGCGGCGCTGCAGGAGCTAACGCGAGCGCACGTGGAGTCCTTCAACTACGCCGTGCGCGAGGGGCTCGGCCACGCAGTGCAGGTGCGCGGCGGCCTCCCGGCGCCGGAGCTGCGGCCCGCCAAGCTCGCGGTGCCGAGGGACAGGCGGCGGCAGCGGGCGGGCGGCCCGGGAGGAGGAGATGCGGGCGGCGCCGGGGACGCCCGGGTCGAAGCCACAGAGCAGCCCCAAAGACACGTGCCCCTCGCCGTGCTGGGAGAATGGGGCGCGGGCTTGCCTCCAGCCGCTTGTCGACTCGACTAAGGGAGGGTGGATTTGGGGTTTCTGGACTGAGGTGTGGTTGCGAG
The DNA here is from genome assembly GCA_025594165.1 of Tamias sibiricus. NCBI lineage: Eukaryota > Metazoa > Chordata > Mammalia > Rodentia > Sciuridae > Tamias > Tamias sibiricus. The sequence continues at coordinate 6,372,981 of CM046670.1, forward strand.
CGATAGTTTTTTTTGTAGGGCGGTTTCTGGGTGCTGGGGGAGTGGAGAGGTGCCCATCTGAGGTGCGCTGTCCATCATTCACATCGCACGTGTCTTCCTAACGCTTGGCTTGGCTTCTGCAAAAGCGCCTCAGAAGGTTTGAACTGGTCCGTAGGTAGACCATTCTTCAGTTTTCGTGTCTTGGAGATTTAAAGAGAAACTGCTGGACACTTGTTCTGATTAGGCGGGTGTTGAGGAAATACAAATGAGTCCTAAAGATTGGTCTAGACAGCAGGGGTGGCAGAGTACAGGTGAGCATGGTGGGGGAGGTCCCGTTTACAAGCAGCCCCAGTGTCTCCAAGCACCAGGCCCTGAGGATAAGGAAGAGGCAGTGCCCTGTGAAAGACAGCCCTTGGGTTTAAGTGTTTGGGGTGTTGGAGAAGTGGGGACCTGAAAGCAGTCAGTGGTTTGGGAACTGCTCTGCGAAGAAGTTATGCCGGCTGCTATGCACAGGGAGGTGCAGCTTTCCAGGTATTTTAGAAAAGTCAGGATTATATGAGTTCAAGGGAAGAGGAGAGTGCCTTGCCTCCAGGGGAAGGGTAGGAGCAGAAATATCCACAGACTTAGGGGACACCACACTGTGGTGGTGTCCTGTGAGATTTACACTGGGAGGGATAAAATGTAGAGAGCTTTGACTGCTGGTCTGATGCATGTAAATAATATGGGAGCCAACAGAATTTCTTTGAAGGTGAATATTCCTTAATCTTCTTGAGAAAGACAAGATTGATGGGAAATATTTGTGTGCTTCCCTGGACTCTAGCATCAAGAGTCCAGGATCGAGATGATCAAGGAAGGTTTTCCCTAAAAATGGAGGTCATATGCATGGAGTTTTATTATAAAAGAGTGATATATAGACTGTAAGTTCCCATGCTTTTTTAATATATATTTTTACTTTTATTTATTCATTTTTATGTGGTGTTGAGGATCGAACCCTGTGCCTCATATGTGTGAGGCAAGCTCTCTACCTCTCAGCTGTAACCCCAGCTCCCAAAATTTTTGGTTCTGGGACTTTTTTGAAAATTCTTGAGGGACCCCCAAATAGCTTTTCTTTTCCAGTATTTACTCTATTAGAAGCTAAAATTAAAAAAAAAAAATTTAAATGGTAATTTGTTGAAAAGAAACCATTTGTATATCCATTTATATATTAGCTTTTTTTCTTTTTCTTTTTTTTTTTTTTTTTTTTTGGTACCAGGGATTGAACTCAGGGGCACTCAACCACTGGGCCACATCCCCAGCCCCTTTTTTGTATTTTATTAGAGACAGGGTCTCACTGAGTTGCTAAGTGCCTCACCATTGCTGAGACTGGCTTTGAACTCGTGATCCTCCTGCCTCAGCGTCCCAAGTGCTGGGATTACAGGTGTGCGCCACCACGCCTGGCTATATATATTAGCTTTTTAAATGGAAAATATTTTCTTCAACAGAAAAGAAATAAATAGATTAATTTTATTTTTAAAATCCTTTTGAATGTCTGGCTCAATAGAAGACAGCTGGATTCTCATGTCCACTGCTGCATTTAGTCTTTTGCACTATGTTCTTTTGGTTGAAGTAGGTGAAGAAAATTTGGTCCTGAGTAAATAATGGCACCTCATTGTAGTTGGAATTGTAGTACTATTTGAAAATATTCCATAAAATACAAAGAGGCAAATGACTACTATTTATAAAACGCAGGAAAAATGAAAAAAAAAAGTCCTTTGTCATAATTTTATTTACTGTTTTGCCTTTGAAGTACATATATCCATTGTGTGAGTCAGAATTTACATGTCTATCATGTTAATCTCTTTGGAATACAATTGATTTTCATTATTTGGCGATTCAATATTTGCAGATTCACCCACTCACTAAAATCTGCTTGTAATCCCCAGATCATACTTCCCAATATGTCATTGGGGTGCATTGTACTGTGTTCATAGCTAAAGTTCAATAAGGCAAAACTTTTGCTTTCTTGTTTCAAGTTCTCAGACCATGAGCAAAGATCCTTTTTTTTTTTTTTTTAATTTTTTTTTTGTAGTTGTAGATGGACATAATGCCTTTCTTTTATTTGTTTTATTTTTATGTGGTGCTGAGGATTGAACCCAGTGCCTCACGCATGCCAGGCAAGTGCTCTGCCACTGAGCTACAGCCCTAGCCCTCCTTTTTGTTATTTAGTGCCGTGTTTTTTGCATTTTTCTGCTTTTTTTTGGGGGGGGGGGTGATTTTGCTATTTAAAATGGCTTCCCCAAAATAGGCTGCACTATACTCTTTGGAAAAAATACAGACATTAGATGAATTAATGGTGTGGGATGAGAGTTCATTGTCAGTGACTCAACAGCGTACTTTATATTAAATAAATAAAGAAACACACAAAGCAAAGTTAAGTCTTAGCCGGGCGCGGTGGCGCACGCCTGTAATCCCAGCACTTTGGGAGGCTGAGGCAGGAGGATTGCGAGTTCAAAGCCAGCCTCAGCAATGGCGAGGCACTTAGCAACTCAGTGAGACCCTGTCTCTAAAAAAATACAAAAAAGGGCTGGGGATGTGGCCCAGTGGTCGAGTGCCCCTGAGTTCAATCCCCAGTACCACAAAAAAAAAAAAAAAAAGTTAAGTCTTGATTAGTCAACAAAATGTTACAAGTAGAGGCTCCCAGGAGACTGTATTTTGCCTAGGAGCAATGGGTTCAGTATTTGCTGATTCAGTATTTGCAGTGACTTTTTAGATCATAACTATTGTGAATAATGAGAACTGACTATATTTAGACAGTTCAGCTGTGTTTTGAGAAAGCAAATCTCATCTTTTTTTATCTATTGCTCCACCTTAAACATGAAATATGTTATAAATTTGATTTTTAAATTAAATATTCTAAAATAGTACCAGCTTTAGGTAAAAATTTAGAAAAGGTTGCTCGAACTCACATGAGGGCGGAGGACCTTTGTGTTTTATTCTAATACTTAGGCTAGGAAGTTGTTCATAATTACTGTGTGGGACAACTGGGTGGTGCTTCTTCCTCAGAAGAAGTGCAGAGTTTCTCCCAAGGACTGTTGCAGAGCAGCGACTGCTGTGGAAGGTTAACTGCCTTAGCCACCACCCTTCCTTTTCTTTCTTTCTTTTTTTTTTTTTGTTTTTTTTTTTTTTTTTTTTTTTGGTACGGGGGATTAAATTCAGGGGCACTCGACCACTGGGCCACATCCCCAACCCTTTTTTGTAGTTTATTAGAGACAGGGTCTCACTGAGTTGCTAAGTGTCTCGCCATTGCTGAGGCTGGTTTTGAACTCTTGATCCTCCTGCCTCAGCCTCCCAAGTGCTGGCATTACAGGCGTGCCCCACTGCACCTGGCTTCCACCCTTCCTTTTGCATGGCTCTGGCTTCAGCATAAGGCTGCCATGGAGTGAAATGTGCAAGTGTCTGCTTAAGGAAGGGCACTAGAGTGTCCTGTCCTAATCAGAAGGATGTTTCCCTTTCCTTGCTCTGTTAGTAGCAGTCCCATTTGTTTTGCAGTACAGAGGACAAAGGTAAGGCACTTGGTTCATAGAACAGGAGCACTTTCACAGCTGTACCCCAAAACCGACCACAGAATCTGACACAAACAGTGCAGAATCAAAAAGTACTTAATGTGTTATAGTCTCCAGGTACTCAGAGGAGGTATGAGTGGAGTGGATATACCCTCTGCTATCTTCTTTAGATGTGTCATTATTGGCATTTAGGCATCACTGCTTATAGAACACATGGGAGTTGAAAGTCTTAGAGAAAAGGTGCCTTGAAAATGCGAGCAATTTGTTTAATAGTATGAATTGTATTTCAGGATATACCTTCCTTTGAATTTGCTTTCAAAGATGAGCGTATCTCTCTTACTATTGTGGATGCTGTCATCAGTCCACCCACAGTTCCAAAAGGGACCATCTGCAAAGAGCTCAACATTTATCCAGCTGAATGCCGGGGCCGAAGGAGTACCTACCGTGGGAAGCTGACAGTGAGTATTAATGACAGTGTGTGGTGCTTTCTGCGTTTTTGAGAATAGGACTGATTCCTAATAAGGTTTATATAAGAATTCTTTTTTCTTTGTGTTGTCATCTAAGAGATCCCATTTTCTAAACCTAAAGCATAAAATCATTTAATTGCTTTCTTCTTCCCCACTCTTAAAATACTCATTTGTTTGTCCAGATCCAGATATTATAAGTAGTTTTTCCTCTTGTTTTCATTTAGGCTGATATCAGCTGGTCGGTGAATGGAATTTCAAAAGGAATCATCAAGCAGTTTCTTGGCTATGTTCCCATCATGGTGAAGTCCAAGCTTTGCAACTTATACAACCTTCCTCCTCAAGCCCTCATTGAGCACCATGAGGAGACAGAGGTAATCACAGGATCCAGGCTGTGGGACCGTAGCCAGCCTAGGTTGGGAGTGAGGAGACAGAAAGTTGTCAATGGGAAGCCAGTGTTTCTGTCTCTGTTTTGGACAGGTAAAATGGTCAATATTATCTCATCTGCACACTGCCTGTGGCCCTTAATGTCAACTGAGACAGTACGGAAAAGTGGCTTTACAATCAGGGCCACCCTGGGGGAAGAAATGGTGTGTTTTCCCCTAATTTTCTTTCTCCTCCTCCTCTTTTTCCTCTTCCTCCTCCTCTTGTTTCTTTTCTTTCTCTTCTTGAAAATTTAACCCAGAGCCTTGGACATGCTAAGCACATACTCTGCCACTGAGCTACACTCCCAACCTTAATTTTCTGAATGATACATATTTAGAGACATACTTAAAAAGAAATTTGCTCTTTTAAAACTATCTTAAACCATGAAACTTGTCAGATATGAATGCTTTACTGACAATAAGATCTGTCATAATGATGCACATACCTTCCCCAATTTCTTTGGATTGTGTTAGGGGGTTGGAGGATTGGCTTTATAATTATGATATACAGACTCTGCCTACAGTAGGGAGACTGTGTTGTGCAATGGGTTTTGCTGTCAGATCTGGGTGTGATACCCAGCTATTCACTTGCCAGTTGATTGTCTTTCTGAAGTTCTATCTCCCTGAGCCTCAGTTTCCTTTGCTGAAGATAGGCATAGTAGCTGTTTAGCTCATATTTATGAGGATTAAATGTTACAATAACAGAATAGCTGGCATGATATGCCTGTTTCATAGACGGCAATTAGTAAGGAGTAACTCTTATTACAGAAATGTGATCAACCAGAGCTATTAAAAATTTTTCCCAGCCGGGCACGGTGGCGCACGCCTGTAATCCCAGCACTTTGGGAGGCTGAGGCAGGAGGATTGCGAGTTCAAAGCCAGCCTCAGCAATGGCGAGGCACTTAGCAACTCAGTGAGACCCTGTCTCTAAATAAAAAATACAAAAAAGGGCTGGGGATGTGACCCAGTGGTCGAGTGCCCCTGAGTTCAATCCCTGGTACCTCAAAAAAAAAAAAATTTTTTTTTTTCCCTATATTTAGTTAATCCAAATTCTGGTTTGCAGACCTGTCCTATAGTCAGATGATTTTTAACTTATTTAGGAAACCATATGGCTGGAAAATAGTTGGCATTTTTATCTTTATACTTCTCTTTGGAGTGGGTATTTTCTTTTTTAATGTCTTGATTGAAGATTGAAATCATCTTAGGAGGACAGAAAGACAAGCTAGGTTGTGCCTGTCTGGTGGGGCCTGTTTTCCTTCCATGCTTTCTCCTGTGTTCCTGGGCCTTTCTAATGTACTTAATAAGACTGGGTTCACACATGTCCACTCTGTTTTCAAGGGGTCTCCTGTCCCTTTCACCTATGTGCACCTCTTCTGCACGATGCCCTACGTCTGGCTAGAAATAAGGTTTGTGTTTACAGTTAGTTGTGTATCTTTGTTTAACAGATTATAATCCATCTCTTTGGTAGGAAATGGGAGGCTATTTTATAATCAATGGCATTGAGAAAGTCATCCGAATGTTAATTATGCCTCGGAGAAATTTCCCCATTGCAATGGTAAGACCAAAGTGGAAAAGCAGAGGGCCTGGCTATACACAGTTTGGTAAGTTTGAGTGACCATTTGGGACTTTTTTTAGAAACATTTAAAACTGTTTTTTTTTTTTTTTAAATATTTATTTATTTGCTTTAGTTGTACACAATGTGTTTTTATTTGTACGTGGTGCTGAGGATCGAACCCGGGGCACGCACGAGCTAGGCGAGCGCACTACCGCTGAGCCACAATCCCAGCCCCTAAAACTGTGTTTTTTTTTTTTAAAGTAGATGTATCTATGTAGAATTGTTAATATTTTTCTCTTACATAATTTTTTGGTTTTCTATTAAGCATTTCTATATTAAGATTCATAATGGAGAGGAGGAAATGGAGAGAGATTGAGCAAAGGGTACAAATGTTTATAAGATGAATAAGTTCTGCTGCTAACATACAGCATGGTTACTGTGGCTAATAATACTGTATTCTTTACTTGAAATTTGACAGTACAGTAGATTCAAAGTGTCATGGCTCCACATGTACACGCACACACAGATGGAAACTGTGGGTGGTGATTGATGTTTTAATCAGTTTGTGCTAATCATTAGACAGTATACAGATATTCTTCTGCTTAAGATGGGGTCCTGTTTTGATAAACCCATCCTAGATTGAAACTTCTGTGTATCAAAGCTCTGTAAGGGACTGATGATATAGCTCAATGGTAGAGTGCTTTCCTAGCATGTATAAGGCCCTGAGTTCAATCTCTGGCACTGGAAACATACTTTATACACCTAACCTACCCGACATCATAACTTAGCTTTGCCTAGCCCACCTTAAACATGCTCAGAAAACTTACGTGAGCCTGCAGGTAGGCAAAAATCATCTTGACACAGAGTCTGTTTTACAAAGTGTTGATTGTCTCATGTACACACAAGTAAGCTTTTTGTGGACACAATGGGATATGAAAATACAAAACACTGACAACACAGTACATTGTAGCCCATCTGCTGCTGTCCAGCATCACAAGAGAGTATCATACAGCTTTGGAGCCTCAGCAAAGGTCAAAATTCAGAAATGGCTGGGCCTGGTGGTACACGCCTGTAATCCCAGTGGCTTGGGAGGCTCAGGAAGGAGGATTGCAAGTTCAAAGCCAGCCTCAGCAACTTAGTGAGACCTTATCTCAAAATTAAAAATATAAAGGGGATGTGGCTTAGTGGATTGACATCTCTTAGTTCATTCCCTGGTACACCCCCCCCCCCCCCACACACACACAAATTAAAAATAGAAGTATGAATGGAATATGGCTTTTGTACCATGGTAAAGTGGAAAAACTCACAGTCTTATCAGTGGGGTCATCTGTCTATCAAATCATTTTAATATGTACAGTTGTTGTTTTTTTTTTGTGGTACCGGGGATTGAACTCAGGAGCACTCGACCTCTGGGCCACATCCCCAGCCCTTTTTTTTTTTGTATTTTATTTAGAGACAGGGTCTCACTGAGTTGCTAAGTGCCTCGCCATTGCTGAGGCTGGCTTTGAACTCGCGATCCTCCTGCCTCAGCCTCCCAAAGTGCTGGGATTATAAGCATGCGCCACCATGCCCAGCTATTATGTACAGTTTTTAATCAATTATGTATTTTAAGAATTAAAAGAATAACATCTGATAAAACATTTCATATTGGGAAACCTACTTCCTATGTTTTAAAGCCGAAAGACATTATGTGTTTGTTACTGGATTTGAAGATGAAGACTGGCCTGACTTGGTCACGGGGTGGTGTTGGGGACAAGTGCCTTGGAAGTCCTTGGTTCCAGCTGCCTTGGCACTCCTCTCAGGGTCTTTAACTGACAGCTTCCTGACTTATTTGAGCACTCTCTATGACAGTGCCTGACTTTACAAGACAGCATATGGCATTCTTTAGCAGTCCTAACAGTTACATGATTTATCCTTATAAATGAGATAAAAATCAGTCTTTTAATTGTCATCATACATATAGGACCTAGAAAAAAAAATAGTATATTAGTGTGTCAGAATGTCTAGCTATTTATTCTTTTGCTTCAGTTGATGTGGTATGTCTTAGCAGTCTTTGTCTGAAGCTGAAAGGTTCTTCTTTTCTGTGTTTGAGTTGTTGGGTCAGGCTGCCATCTCTTTTATCAGACTCTGTAGGGTGGTGGGGATTTGAAGTACTGAACAGCCCTGTTCTGCAAAGTGCTGGGACTATAACATGCTGTAAGATGTGGGCTCTGACCTGGAAAGAAACTTGAAAGTTTGGTTAAATTCTTGACTTTGGTTATTTTACATCACAGTTTCCCATCCTGGGAGATTTTGCACTCCAAAAGACGTTTAGTGAAGTCTTACTTTACATTTTTGTTTGTCATTCTTAGATACACTTAGTGATTTGGCTTAAATTATATCTAAGAGTAAAATAATTCAGAGAAAAAAATGTTTGAAGAAATTATGGTCTTACATTAAGTTTCTGGTATTTTTTGTTTGTTTGAATAGGAGTTTCAATGCACTGTGTGAAGGGAGAACATTCTGCAGTCAATATGAACCTTCACTACCTTGAAAATGGCACAGTTATGTTGAACTTCATTTACCGGAAAGAGCTGTTCTTTCTTCCTTTGGGATTTGCACTTAAGGTATTGACTTGCGGATGTTTTCTTTTGTTATGAAGAGATTCATTGGAGGTAGTATCTTGTGCAGATTCGATGGGTTCTCTTTGTCAAGTGCATGCTGTACCAGTTATCTACTGCCTCCATAACAAATTGCCTCAAAATTCCATAGCTTAAAATGTCTATAAACGTATTTCCCACAATTTATGTGAGTTGGAGTTTAGGAGTGGGTTGACTGGGCACTTCTGGCTTGGGGATGTCGGGAGCTTGCAGTGAGATGTCAGCAGGGGTGGCAGTCACTTAAGGTTTGACCAGGGCTGGAGGAGCCACTTTTGTGGTGGTGCACTCACTGGCTGGTGAGTTGGTGCTGGCTGTCGGCAGGAGGTCTCGGTTCCTCTCACCCATCTTTCCCCCAGATAGTTAGCCAAGAAGACTAGGCAGAAGCCACAGTGCCCTTCACGGCTCAGCCATGGGAGTCTAACAGCATCTTTCTTGTCATATTGTTTTGGTCACAGAGGCCAAGAACACTCACTTAGTGTGGGAGGAGACTGTACAAATTTGTGATTACCAGGAGGCAAGGATCACTGGAAGCATCTTGGTGTCTAGCTATTGTATAAAGAATGCATTGTTAGCTGGGCACGGTGGCGCACGCCTGTAATCCCAGCACTTTGGGAGGCTGAGGCAGGAGGATTGCAAGTTCAAAGCCAGCCTCAGCAATGGCGAGGCACTTAGCAACTCAGTGAGACCCTGTCTCTAAATAAAATACAAAAAAAGGGCTGGGGATGTGGCCCAGAGGTCAAGTGCCCCTGAGTTCAAAGTCATTAGAGGAGAGAATTGTAACTAAACAAAAAAAAAAATTTGTGTTATTATTGGCAAATGATTAAAAAGAAACTTTCTTTTCTATTCTAGGCACTTGTCAGCTTTTCTGATTATCAGATTTTTCAGGAGCTAATCAAAGGAAAAGAGGATGACTCTTTCTTTAGGAACTCTGTGTCTCAGATGTTGAGGATAGTAATGGAAGAGGGTTGTTCCACACAAAAACAGGTCCTAAACTATCTAGGTGAATGCTTCAGAGTGAAACTCAGTCTTCCTGACTGGTACTCAAACGAACAAGCAGCAGAGTTCCTGTTCAAGTATGTGTGCTTGGCTTATGTTTTGGGGGTGAAGGGTTGGGAGGAGGGGAGTCAGTGGTCTCTGAGTGGAGTATAGATTGTGCTGGTGAGTCATCTGGGGATCAAGTGAACCTGGGTGGAATCCAGGCCCCCGTCAGTATGGGCTAGCTTTGTCTCTGTGGCCACCCTCACTTTTCTTCTTATGGTCATTTCAGTTCATTTTATTGTACTTCTTTTGTTTTGAAATAATTTCAGACTTCCAGAACATTGTCCAAATAGCACATTGAACACTACAGTCACTGAAGTAGTTCAAGTTTTAGACATTTATTTGATTTCTTTGTACCTAGATGCACTTGTTGCTGGTGTCCTGTCAGTCTGTTTCCCCGTAGCAAGGACTTTGTCTTATGTGACCACTGATAGCTCTTAGAGGAACCCAGCTCTGGAATAGTACTGTCTGGTATGGAGCCACATGCTGAGTGTTTGAAATGCGGCTCGTACAGCAGAGAAACTGAACTTAATTTGATTTAATTTAATTAAACGTAAATAGCCATATTGGCCAGCATAGTTCTAGACTTTGTGAGGATATTCTGCTTTTTCACTAAGGTTTCTAATAAAGGTGAAAAGTAATTTTTTGGAGGAAGGAATTTTAAGTAAACATGAATCTGGGCGTGGTGGTGCATGCCTATAATCCCAACAACTCAGGAAGCTGGAGCAGGAGAATTGCAAGTTTGAGGCCAGCCACCACAACTTAGCAGAATCCTGTCTCAATAGAAAGGGCAGGGATGTAGCTCAGTGGTAAAGTGCCTCTAGGTTCCAGTCTCTAGTACCTACAAAAAAAAAAAAAAAGGTGGACCCGAATCAGGGATCTGGTAAGAGGGACATTAAGTGGGATTAGCAGCTGAAAAAAGTTTGAAGCTTTTTCTTTTTTATTTTACAGCCAGTGCATCTGCATCCACTTGAAATCCAGTACTGAAAAGTTTTATGTACTTTGTCTCATGACCCGGAAGCTCTTTGTTTTAGCCAGAGGAGAGTGCATGGAGGAGAATCCTGATAGTTTGGTGAATCAAGAAGTCCTCACACCTGGGCAGCTCATCCTTATGTTTTTGAAGGTAAATCTGTGCTGCTCTCACCCTAGACCACTTGTGCCACTCACGGTGACTGCATCCAGCAGCGTTGTTTCCTGTGTGTTTATAATTCCTGGTTTCGGCATCTGCAGAGGCTTCCTTTTTGTGTGTTAGGTAGTGAGGACTTAATAAAAAATCCTAACTTTTACCAGGTTCAGAAATTTGTTTAATATTTTGTAGAGTATAAAGACAACATCAAATCTTGGCCATAACGTTAATGGTATAGTGTAAATGGCCTGTATGCATATGTGTAGTTAATCCACGTTATTTGCAGATTCTGTGTATTCAAATTCACAACTTGCTAAAGTGATTTGCAGCTTCAAGATCAGTACCCAGCCCTTAGCTGTTCACAGACATGGGCACGGAGGCCCCTCATCCTTATGTTCTCAGCTGAGGTTGAACAAGGTGATGCTGCGCTGCCTTCTCAGCTGTAATAGTATGAATAAGGGTCCTTTGTGAGTTCTACTGACTGCAGTTTTTCACATTTTTATGGGTGTGTGTGTGCTTTTGTGCACACTTGGCTTTTTAGAAGGGCCCGTAGTGCTGAAGTACTGTCTGGTTCTCCTGAAAGCAAGAAGGCTGTGCTCTGCCTCACTGAACCCATGTTCAATGTTAGTGAAGCAATTGTATATATTAAATAAGGTTTCTCTCAACAGAAACACATGTAAATAAGATGTTGTGTACTGACCAGTTGCAGAAGTGTTCTGACCAGAGACTGGCAGGAACCAAGCCCTGCGTGTCCTGGGAGCAGTGGCCAGCGCTTGCTAGTTCAGTGTTCATAGTGGTGGCACGGAAGATGAACAGGCCAGACTGTCGGTGTGTACAGTGGGACTTGGCTGGTACAAAAGTGATTCCATAGGAAAGTTGATTCCACAGCATTTTATATTTTGCATATTATTCCTAAAAAAATTTAATCTAGAAGGTAATGTTGTGGATTGGAAGATGGAGAGGGCTAAAGTTGAAAAAAGAAAATTATCCTGATTCCGCATCATCTAGTTAATCTTACTGGAAGGTAATTGTTTTGTTTCTGTCTTTTCTGTTCATAAAATTGGATGGAAAAATTTTAGCACCCTGGAGTTTCCCTGATAAAAATCTAAATTGGCCAGCAGAAGTTTGCTCTTGTTTGTGGCCTGTCAGGTAAAGGCTAAAGTACATTTCTGACTACGTCCTTACAGTGAAGCAGAGGGGTCATCGGATCGCCATGCTGTCCATGTATGTATCTTCAGAAGCAAGATATTAGTAGGGAGACCTGTGTCAGCAGCAGGGGAGCATCTGATTTCCTTACCTTTCACTAGCTCTGTTTAAGCTTCCAAACCTTGGATCTGAGATGTGAAAACTATGTTTAGAAGATACCTGACAGTGACATGAGGAACTGACTTCTCTAGCCATTGCACTGAGCATAGCCACAGAGATCCAGGCGCACTGTGGGATCCGTGGGATTGGTTCTGAGGGCCACGTGACGGGTGAGGGAGTGAAAGCACTGACAGCTGTCTTTCTGCCCCTTGGAGTCGGTCAGGTAGACTGCTCACTGTTCCCTGTGGTGTCTCCCTCCCTGCCGCAGGCATGGTCTGCTGGCCTCAGATCAGTGCCACATCATACCTGTCAGGAAGGCTGGGGAGTGCCACAGGAAGGCCACCCAGGGGTTTGCTCGCTTCCACTGCTTGTGCTGAAGTGTACAAGCTGCACGTACGAGTCCCTGACCCTCTCCGTGGGTCTAGCTCCAGAAAGCCCCAGAACAAAAAAAAAAGTCACTTGGCAGCAAAACCTGACCTGATTTGCAAGAGACTGTGTAGCATCACCTGTCCTCCATGTGACTGTGCGTGTACCGTAGAGGTGTGTTTGATTGCAATTCCAGGTCCCAGTGTTGGGCTCTGCGTGCTTGACACACCTGTCAGCTTTCTGGAGAAGTCTGCAGAGTTCTTGGTTCTGAAGTAAATTTGGCCCAAGGGTTTTCAGTGGTCCTGTCCCCTCTGCTTCCTGGAGGGGAGTTTGTTGTGAGGCTTGAACAAACATGCACAGTGCAGCTGCTAGTGTGTGCCCCACAAATGCTAGTTCCCAGATTCAACCATTGCACAGGGTGTGCATGTACTGGGAAGCACCCCATTGTGCTCCACACATTGGTACAATTGTGTCAGATCTTAAAAAAAGTAAGATAGTAAGCAGTCTTCTGAGGGAAAAGAGAGCATAGCTCTTTATCCTTTAGGCCGCAGAGCTTTTGCCCAGTCTCTGACCTGCATCTTGGTGACTTTCTACTTTTCTGGCTTTTTGTCTTTGGTTGCTCTTTGATTATGTTTCAGGTTTACAGGAGACAATGTCAGCCTTCCCTCCTGGCCTGTCGCTGTCTTGGATGTTGGATATAATTTGGGGACCTTGTGCTCTTGGCTGTATTTCTTCTTGGGAACACAGTGACTGTTGTTTTGGTCTCAAAGCTTTGTGGTCGAGTGTTCTGACTGCTTGAAAAGAGCATTTAAATGTAAAGCTTATCTAAGGCCAAACATTAATGTGGATAGTCTAGAGCAAAACACCCACATGGGGTGTTTTGCTTCCCCACCCGTGTCCATGGTCCATGGTCTAGACACATATTTGGTTGTCATGATTTTGGGGATGCTACTGGCAGGCCAGGGGTGCGGCTGAGCACTCTGCAGTGCACAGAACAACCTCCACCACACAGTCTCCAGCCCCAGGGATGGTAGTGCTGAGGCAGAAACCCTGACCTAGATGAATTTGTGTCTTCTCTCTTTAAGAAGTGCCTGGCCTCCAGCAGGATGTAGAAAAGCTATTTTTAAGATTTGTGGTTTCCATTTTCCATGTCACATGTATAAATTAATGGACTTATTGATTGTACAGATGACGTGAGAGCGAATATGGAATTTGTGTTAATTAAATCATTTACTGTTTAAAATTTCAATTTTCTTATTTCAGGAAAAAATGGAAGCTTGGTTGGTGTCTATTAAAATAGCTTTAGATAAGAAGGCTCAGAAGTCTGATGTGTCCATAAACTCTGAAAATTTGATGAAGATTTTCAGTATGGGAACAGACCTTACAAGACCATTTGAATATCTTCTTGCTACTGGGAATCTGCGTTCAAAAACAGGTGAAATTAAATAGTTAGACTTCACTTTAGTTATATTTTTCAAACTATTTGCATAGTGTAGGTTTATATGTCACTGAGGAAGGTTTTTGTTTTTTTTAAGTAAACACTTTTACTGAAGACAGATTTTGTTTTATGATAAATTATGACAAATGTCAGTCTTAAGGGCTTTAGGTGGTGTCTGTGTGGCCTATGTCCTAGTGGGCACATCCTTGCCTTAGGTGTCTCATAAGGACGACCTAACAGGAGGTCTGGCTTAGTCCATCCCTAAGCCAAGTGCACAGGAGTAACCTGGGAAACAGAAGAGGCTGTAGTGGGGGCCCAGCAATTTGCTTTTTTTAAATAGGTGCTACTGGTGCAGATTCTTGTTAGTGTGCTAGCAATGCTTATGTATTCTCCAGTGTTCTTAGATGAATTTGATTACTTGTGGTTTTATTATCATTTAGTGTTCTCCCCCAGAGAAGGTAGTGGTAGAAGAGATAGGCAATCAGTTGCAGCCAATACGATTTCTGAATGTTGGAAGATTTTTAAACATTATTTACTGTTTCTACTCATCAGGATGAATAGAGTGAATGTTAAAATGACCCATTTTGCTCTATAGAGTTCGCTGAGGTTTTATCATCAAAGCCTCAGAAACGGACATTTTTTTGGAAAAGTTAGGCCTGTTTTTTGAGTGACTTTTGTTTTATTAAGGTCTTGGCTTCCTGCAAGATTCTGGACTTTGTGTTGTGGCTGACAAGCTGAACTTCATACGCTATCTTTCCCATTTCCGCTGTGTGCACAGAGGGGCTGATTTTGCCAAGATGAGGACCACCACTGTACGTAGACTGCTGCCAGAGTCCTGGGGCTTCCTTTGCCCTGTGCACACCCCAGACGGGGCACCCTGTGGTCTGATGAACCACCTAACTGCCACGTGTGAGGTCGTCACGCAGCTTGTATATACAACATCTCTGCCAACTCTGCTCTGCAGCTTAGGTATGTGGTATCTAGCCAGAAACATTCTTGTTTGGGTTTGTGGTTGTTAACAGATGCAAACCATTAAGCATGCTTGTTTGGGGGATTCAGCAGAGAATTCTTGCAAAAATTCTTTTTCGTTGGTTCATGCAGGATGGGGCTATATTAGCTTCTTTACAGAAGATTGAATGCATTCCTTGGAAGTGAAAACAAGAAAAATGAAAAGTTGTAGGCTTTTTTTAAAACTTAAAAAAGTCAAAATATTTGAAATAGACCAACAGTTGATACTGAAAGCAGAGAAGCTATCATGTAACTTTTGGAGGCACTTTGTCTGCATCTCTTGGTGAACCATTGCATCTCTAGGTAGCAAACAGTGCTGCTCGTAGGAAGACAGTTAAAAAGGAAGCTGTCCTGTTTCCTGATATCATCAGCTAAGTAACCTCCATTTCCTGGTAGTCTAGCTGCTGTCTCTTCTTTGCCTGGAACATGCTCCTGCTCTTCCAGGTTTGATACTGAACTTGAGTTGACCTTCACAGATACAGATAGCAGCCTTTCCTTTGGGTGTTAATACATTCTCCTGTCCTAGGATTCTCTGGCTGTGATTGAGAAACCAAAAGTGTTCTGTCTCTGGTTGTTGGTGGTGGGTCTCCAGGGGTTTAATACAGTAAAACTAATGTTCATACAGTTCAGGTGATGGATGTTCTTAGGCAACCCAAAAGAGTCAAGACATTTCTGCATAAAAGTATTTCCCTCATCTAGAGAGTAACCTGTGAGAGGGAGCCTGTGAGGGGAAGTTATCAAGAAGTAGTCAAAGCCAGGCGCGGTGGTGCACACCTGTAATCCAGCACTTGGGAAGCTGAGGCTAGAGGATCAAAGCCAGTCTCAGCAATGGCGAGGCACTTAGCAACTCAGTGAGACCCTGTCTAATAAAATACTAAAAAGGGCTGGGGATGTTGAGTTCAACCCCCAGTACCAAAAAAAAAAAAAAAAAAAAGAAGAAGAAGAAGAAGAAGTAGTAGTCAAGATGCAAAAGATAGAATCAGTGTAATTTGTACTTTTGTCCTCTACAAGGAAAAGAATAATTGTGTATACTACCAGTGGTTGAAAGTGTCAAAGTTCAGGAGAAGGTAGAAAGGAAGAAGAAAAATGTGGAGAAACAGAAAATATCTCCACTGCAGAGGAAGAGGTGGAAAGGGGAATTTGCTCTAGCACTAGGGAAAAAGACAGAAAAGGCAGACTACCTTCTATAGAAAGTATTGGAATGACAAATGAAGCAACATGGGTAACACATGTGCCTTCAGAAGGTAGTTTAAGAGCGTTCTTGGTTTTACTTAATTGCCGTTGATTTTCATTATTTGCAGTACTTGTGTTCTATAAATTCATTGCCAACACTTAATTACAAATACTGAACCCCTGCTCTGAATGTCAGGCTGTCATCCCCTGAGTCTAGCCCTGGGCTCATAGGCAGCCACACTGTAACTGGAAGCTTATCTAACACCCGTGTTTTCTCTATAAGGCATATTATAGCTGCCTTGTGCTTAGGGACACTGGACAGCATTTCAGCACTGCACTTGAGGGCCATTTAAAGCAATGAAATACCAACAAAATGCACAGGAATGCAAAAAATGTAGCTTTGAACAGGGCACTTGATAGTGTGATCTGGGACAATAAAGCAGAAGTGTGTATGAGGTGGCTCAAATTTTTTGTTGCATGACATTGAAATTGCCCCTGGTATTAATTTTATAGTTAGAAATAAAATGTGGCAAGTAGGCAAATATACAGATACCAGCCTGCAAATAATGAGGATTGACTATAATTAGGCTCTTTTGGGAAAAGTTAATATACTTCCATGGCTCAGAAATCCACATGTAAGAGGTTATACAGTGGACAGCCTTCTCGACACTCTCCCTGGCTAGTCTACTCACAGACGCAGTTCCTAGTGTCACCTGTATCCTTGCTGATGTGATTTATACTTCAATGCAAAATTACCTGTTTAGAGGCAGGATGGTTAGATATCTAAACTGAAGCCCTCCTCGAGCCTGCGTGGCAGGGATTAAGTAAAGCACTCTGCATTCATTATTCTGTGTGCTGTTTTCACCAGGGGTCACTCCTGTTGATGGGACACCACATCGGCCCTACAGCGAGTGCTACCCTGTCCTGCTGGATGGCCTCATGGTAGGCTGGGTGGATAAGGATCTTGCTCCTGGCATCGCAGATTCTCTCCGACGGTTTAAGGTGATTTTGAGTTTTTATGAATTCTTACGCCCCTTGACTTTTGGTTCTGGTGCCTTTTCTAGTTGATGAGGTAGTCCCAGGGCAGTCTGGAGCTGTCAGTGGTGGAGAGTACCACTGTTTACTGTGTAAAAGATCCCTTATTTTGGGTTTGTGTGTTACCTCCTCATGATATTTGGGATATCATTTCAGGAAGCACATAATGTTGGTTTGTGCTGTGGAAAGGTTAATTTTAATTCTTACCAGGTTGTGCGATAGTAGCTATATAATTACTAACAAGTAATTTGTGGAGAGACCGTTGAAAGGTACATGAAGGCCTTTTTCCCCATCCAGTTTTCACCAAGTGCTTGAATAATTCTCGGCTGATTTCTCACTGTGGCGTTGGTGATTCTCTGCAGAGTTCATGATTACTGTGGTGGTTTGCTGAGGGCTCTTTCCTAACTCTGTCACTTGTTTTGTTGTTTATAAGTTGCTATTCTGTGTTTTATTTATATTAACATAGATTAATAGATGCTTGTTTTGTTTCAGGGCATTCTGTTACTATGTTTTTTTTTTTTTTCTCCCAGTGCTGGGGACTGAACTCAGGGTGTAGATGCTAAGCAAGTCCTCTATCACTGAACCAAACCCCAGCCCACTGTCATTTAATTTGGTCAGTGGGAACCCCTTTGGACTGTTGTTTTTTTTTTCTTCCTGGTAAATACACATAAACATTTTCACCACTTTAACTGCTTCAAATGTGCAGTCCAGTGGCACCTTCCCACTGTTGTGCAGCGGTTGCCCCCAGCCATCTCTGAACCTCAGTTGTGATCTGAGCTGCAGCTCTGAGCCCATTGAGCGCTGCGTCTTCATCTCCTTCCTGCTTCTGCCACTGTTCTACTTTCCGCCTGTGGGTTTGGCTGCTGTGGGTCTCTGGTGTAAGTGGCATAGAGTGTCCTTTTGTGACTAGTTTGTTTCATTCAGTATAATGTCTTCAAGGTTCATCGAGTCTGACATTTCACAGCATGTGTCACAGTTTCCTTCCTTTTAAGGCTGAGTTGAGTGGCAGTCCATCATGCGGCTGTGCTACATTTTGTTTACCTGCTAGTCCATCATTGCTGTGAACATTGCTAAATAAATACCTACTCAAGTCTCTATTTCTGTTCTTTTTTTTTTTAACCACTAATTGAACCCAGGGCAGCTTAACCACTGGCCATGGAGCCACATCCTCAGCCCGTTATTTTTTATTTTGACACAGGATCTCACTAAATTGCTTAGGAGGTGTGTTTGCAGGATGCAGGAACCCCAGTGGCTCCGGAGCCAGTAAGGTTCATTAGGGACAGCTGAGGCCAGAGGTCCACAATGAGAGGCAAAGAGACAACAGGGCCAGTAGAAGGTGTGGTTTATTTTTATTTTACAATGTTTCATAAGTGTTTTGTTTTATAAAAAGAAAGTTTTTTTTGGTTTTTTTTTTTTTTTTTTTTTTTTTTTAAATACCTATTTATTTGCTTTAGTTGTACACAATGCAATGCATTTATGTTTACGAGGTGCTGAGGATCGAACCCGGGCCGCACACGTGCGAGGCGAGCGCTCTGCCGCTGAGCCACAACCCCAGCCCTAAAAAGAAAGTTTTTGAGCTGGGGATATAGCTCAGTGGGTAGAGTGCTTGCCTACTGTATGATAAGGCCCTGGGTTCAATCCCCAGCACCACCCAAAAAAGAGAAAGTTTTTCTTGCCTTGGAATAGTTGGTAAAACATTAGAAATAGTTTATTTTTATTAAGGGATTAGTCTTCTTTTTTTTTTAATATTTATTTATTTATTTACTCTAGTTGTACACAATGCAATGCATTTATGTTTACGTGGTGCTGAGGATCGAACCCAGGCCATGTACATGCAAGGCGAGCGCTCTGCCGCTGAGCCACAACCCCAGCCCCAGGGATTAGTATTCTTAAGCTTGCTGTTTCTATTAAGATCTGTTTTGGTAGTTTGCCTTTTTTCCATTTACTCTTGGTTTCCTAGACTGCTAATTTCTAAAAATTTCTCTCTAGTTTCTTTTTTTTTTTTTTTTAATTTTTAAAAATAAATGTTTTTAATATTTATTTATTTGCTTTAGTTGTACACAATGACTTTATTTTTACGTGGTGCTGAAGATCGAACCCGGGCACACGTGCTAGGTGAGCGCTCTGCCGCTGAGCCACAACCCCAGCCCTCTAATTTCTTTTGATCTACTTTGTTCCTTTTAGCTTTTTTTTTTTTTTTTTTTTTTTGTGGGTACCGGGGATTGAACTCAGGGGCACTCGACCACTGGGTCACATCCCCAGCCCTTTTTTGTATTTTTATTTAGAGACAGGGTCTCACTGAGTTGCTAAGTGCCTCGCCATTGCTGAGGCTGGCTTTGAACTCGCGATCCTCCTGCCTCAGCCTCCCAAAGTGCTGGGATTACAGGCGTGCGCCACCGCGCCCGGCTTCCTTTTAGCTTTTGAGTTAAGAGTTTACCTTTTTTTTTTTTTTTTTTTTTTACCATTTGTTTTCCTCTTTTTTTTTTTTTCTTTTCTTTTAAGAACCTTCAAGGTTTATGCACTTGGCATATTCACAGTACAACAGCAACACCCTGTCGTTAGCTGTTGTGTTCACAGTGGTCACAGGCTGTATGGTAGAGAACTTGTTCCTCTCGCCTAACCAGCCTCTGCTGATTCCTGCCTGTGCCCAGCATCCTTTTATCTTTATTGATGATGTGTTTAGCTGTTACTTCCCATAAGTTCTGACATAGGGATCTTTTTTTTTTTTTTTTTATCTTCTTCAAATTTCTGTAATTTTGATTTGTATTTCTCCCTTTGCCCAGGAATTGGTGTGATTTAATTTTTTAAGATAGTGCTTTTCCTTGTAGCAGGAAGGTGGGGTGGCATAACACATACTCTTAATTGCATTCTGTTGTTGAAATCAGGTGTTGAGAGAGAAAAGAATCCCCCATGGATGGAGGTGGTCCTTGTCCCCATGACAGGAAAGCCAAGTCTGTACCCAGGGCTCTTGCTTTTTACCACTCCTTGCCGACTGGTGCGGCCTGTGCAGAACTTGGAACTGGGCAAAGAAGAACTGATTGGCACAATGGAACAGGTACGCACAGTATGTGTGAAGGCAGGTCTCTGTGCTGTGCAGTGTACAACCTCCAGAGGCTTCACTGTTGCTTTTAAGGGTATTGTTTCGGCAACAATTAGGCATTTGAAAGAAAGTCAGCACTTATTTTCTGCGCCCCCACCCCCCCATTACTGAACCTCTTCCTTGCCTTGCTGTCTTGTCTCACTCCACAGAACCAGCGGGAGGCTCGGTGTTCCCATCTAGCCCCCCTCCCATAGCACCTTTGCCTCTGGCTCTGCCCCAGCCAGAGAGATTAATGTCTTTGTCACTCTCAGGCTTTGCCCACATCTTCGCATTGTAAAACTGTGGGCTTTGTGTTACTTAACAAAACTTGTCTTTTACTTGTCTTTTACTGGTCCCCTTCACAGCTGGACCCCGGTAGATTTGGGGTGAAGGTTTGGGGAGAGTGGTACTTCTTTTTTTTTTTTTTTTTTTTTTTTTTTTTTTTTACCGGGGATTGAACTCAGGGGCACTCGACCACTGGGCCACATCCCCAGCCCTTTTTTGTATTTTATTAGAGACAGGGTTTCACTGAGTTGCTAAGTGCCTCGCCATTGCTGAGGCTGGCTTTGAACTCGCGATCCTCCTGCCTCAGCCTCCCAAGTGCTGGGATTACAGGCGTGCGCCACGCTGTCTTGTCTCACTCCACAGAACCAGCGGAGGCTCGGTGTTCCCATCTAGCCCCCCCTCCCATAGCACCTTTGCCTCTGGCTCTGCCCCAGCCAGAGAGATTAATGTCTTTGTCACTCTCAGGCTTTGCCCACATCTTCGCATTGTAAAACTGTGGGCTTTGTGTTACTTAACAAAACTTGTCTTTTACTGTCTTTTACTGGTCCCCTTCACAGCTGGACCCCGGTAGATTTGGGGTGAAGGTTTGGGGAGAGTGGTACTCTCTTTTTTTTTTTTTTTTTTTTTTTTTTTTTTGGTACCGGGGATTGAACTCAGGGGCACTCGACCACTGGGCCACATCCCCAGCCCTTTTTTGTATTTTATTAGAGACAGGGTTTCACTGAGTTGCTAAGTGCCTCGCCATGGCTGAGGCTGGCTTTGAACTCGCGATCCTCCTGCCTCAGCCTCCCAAGTGCTGGGATTACAGGCGTGCGCCACCGTGCCCGGCCGAGAGTGGTACTTCTAAGTGGAAGTTTTCTGTGCCCCCCAGAGGGTCCCTTCAGCATGCATACTGCTGGGTGAGGGTCGTTTCCCTTGGGGCCTCTGATGCTAGAGGTGGGGAGGTGGGGAGAGCCGTGTCTGTTCTGTGCCTCGTCCTCAGCCTTCCTCTCCCTGCAGCTCTTCATGAACGTCGCTATCTTTGAGGATGAGGTTGTTGCTGGAGTCACCACCCACCAGGAACTCTTTCCTCACAGCCTGCTCAGTGTGATTGCCAACTTCATCCCCTTCTCTGACCACAACCAGAGTCCACGGAACATGTACCAGTGCCAGATGGGTAAGGTAGATGGAGGGCGATGGTGAATACAGTTGGGCAAGAAAAATGTACATTACTCTTTTTTTTGTTTGGTACCGGGGATTGAACTCAGGGCACTCAACCACTGGGCCACATCCCCAGCCCATTTTTGTATTTATTAGAGACAGGGTTTCACTGAGTTGCTAAATGCCTCACCGTTGCTGAGGCTGGCTTTGATTTTGTGATCCTCCTGTCTCAGCCTCCCAAGTGCTGTAATTACAGGCGCCCAGCCTGTGCATTACTTTTTAAAAATTTTTGAAGTGCCGGGCGCGGTGGCGCACACCTGTAATCCCAGCACTTTGGGAGGCTGAGGCAGGAGGATCGCGAGTTCAAAGCCAGCCTCAGCAATGGCGAGGCACTTAGCAACTCAGTGAGACCCTGTCTCTTAATAAAATACAAAAAAAGGGCTGGGGATGTGGCCCAGTGGTCGAGCGCCCCTGAGTTCAATCCCCGGTACCAAAAAAAAAAAAAAAAAAAAAAAAAAATTTTGAAGTGGGGCTGGGGTTGTGGCTCAGCGGTAGAGCACTCGCCTAGCACATGCGCGGCCCTGGTTCAATCCTCAGCACCACATAAATAAACACATTTTGTACAACTAAAGCAAATAAATAAATACTAAAAAAAGAAAGAAAAGAAAGCTAACTCTGCCATCTAATTGGTCTTCATTATTTAAAAAAAAAATTTTTTTTTTGAAGTACTTTTCAGACTTGGAGAAAATTTGCAAGGACAGGACAAGAGCTCCCATAAACCATCATCTTTTCTTTTGATGTTTCCCATTGCCCTGTTTTTTCCCCTAATAATGTGTCACAGACAGACAGTGTTCACCCCTGAACATTGCAGCATGCCTTCCAAGCAAGGCCCTTCACCCACACAGCCCAGGCCAGTTAACAGAACCAGGGAAGTTAACACAGATGCCGCTCATACTCAGATTCCAACCAGGCATCCACGTACCACAGGTTTTTCTGTGCAGTACAGCAGGCGCTCAGCCCAAGATCACATACTGTGTTTAGTTGTCGTGTCTGTTCAGTCTCCTTTAGTTTAGAATAGCTCTTAGCCATTCTTTGTCTTTCTTGACACTGATATTTTCAAAGAAAAAGGCGATTTGTTTTGTATACTATCCATTGATTGGATTTGTCCAAGACCTTCGGTTCTTTTTTTTTTTAGATGTTGATGGACTTTTATTTTATTCATGTATATATGCAGTACTCAGCATTGAACCCAGTGTCCCACATATGCTAGGCAAGCACTCTTCCAGTGAGCCACAACCCCAGCCCCTTTGATTTAGTTTTTGATGGCCATCACTGTCACTCACACAATTAGCACTGCCAGCACTCTTCATTTCTGCTTGAGGGGATCATGTTTTTATCATGTGTAAATTCCTTCAGTCTGAAAAATGTGTTAGACGTTTTGTAGTACAGGTTGCTGGCTACAGGTTCTTGGTTTCATTCATCTGAAAACTATTTTCGGGCTGGGGATATAGCTAAGTTGGTAGAGTGCTTGCCTCACAGACACAAGGCCCTGGGTTCAATCCCCAGCACCATGGGGGAAAAAAACTATTTTCACCTTCACTTGAAGGGAAATTTTCACTGGGCATGTAATTCTGAGTTTATAGTTACTTTTATTTCAGCACGTTACAGTTCTTAAGCTACCTGTTCTTGCTGTCTCTTCTGATTAGAAGGCAATGTTTATATTTGTTTTTATTTCCCTGAACATGATGTGTTGTTTTCTCTCTGACCTTAAGGATTTTTATTTTTCTGGTTTTCAGGAGATTGACTATAATATGCCTAGGTATGGGTTTTTTGTGTTTGTCCTGGTTAGAGTTGCTGGTCTTCTTAAATCTGTAAGAAAAATAAACTCACCCACTTGGGGAAGTTTTCCACCATTGTTCCTAAAGCTATTGCTCTGCCCCTCTTCTTTTCTTCTAAGATTCAGTTATGCATTATTTATGTCAAACCTTTTGTATTGTCCCATGAGCCATTGAGTTTCTTTTTTCTCATTTTTTTTCCTTTCTTGTCAGATTGGATTTTTTTAAATAAATCATCATGTGACTTCATCTGTCATCCACTGAATTTATTTCAGATATTTTTTGGTCTAGAACTTATATTTGTTTCTTTTTAATAGTTTCAGTTTTCTCAGGTTTCTTTGCTCATTGTAGACACAGTTTCCTTTATGGTTCTGAGCATGGATTATGTGAGGTGCTGTTGAATCTCAGCTGCTAGATCATCTCAGGGCATCTCGTGCTCTTCTTGAGAGTAGGTCATGTTTCACTGTTCTTTGTCCACTAGTCATCAATTACTTCATGGACATTCTGAGCAACATGTTTTGAAAACTGGATTCTTTTATGACTTCCTGAATAGGATTTATTTATTTATTTATTTTTTTTTTTTTTTTTAGTTTTAATTGGTAGTTAACTTTGCATTTAGTCACTGGTGTGCAGTATGGTCCTGTCCCTTGCATGCAGAGCTCAGAAATCCACTGAGGTGTGGATTTTAATTTATGTGCAGAATTTAAGGCTGTCCCTCTGTAGTTCTCTCCTTTCTGAAATCAGCCTCTCACTTTCTAGTCACTGTCATGAGCTGAGCTTTATTCCTGGGTTCTTTTTTGTTGTTGTTGTTTGCTTGCTTTTTTGCAGTGCTGGGATTAAACCCAGGGCCCTGGTGCATGCTAGGCAGATGCTCTGCCATGAGCTACATCCCCAACTCTATTCTTTGGCTCTTTAAGACAGTAAGGCAGCCGGGCACGGTGGCGCACACCTGTAATCCCAGCACTTGGGAGGCTGAGGCAGGAGGATCACGAGTTCAAAGCCAGCCTCAGCAATGGTGAGGCACTTAGCAACTCAGTGAGACCCTGTCTCTAATAAAATACAAAAAAGGGCTGGGGATGTGACCCAGTGGTCGAGTGCCCCTGAGTTCAATCCCCGGTACCACACACACACAAAAAAAAGACAGTAAGGCTGTGAATTTCAATCTAAGTTGTAAGTACTATACTGTTTGGGCCATGAGGGGAAAAAATTAAAATTGAGAAAACTAGGCACTCAGTGCCAGGTATAAATCCTCAGTTTGACGGTTTTGGGTTATTCTCTAGTGCTTTAGCTAGTGGCTTCTATGTAGATAGTTGGTTTTTTTCCCTAGGAATTGCCCTATGTTACTAAAAGCTGTAAATCTTCTGTATGAAAAAATAAAAAAAGCCATTAGGTATATATATTTTAGTCTTTAAAACCATTTTGTTCAGAAATGA
Organism: Tamias sibiricus; assembly: GCA_025594165.1. Lineage (NCBI taxonomy): Eukaryota > Metazoa > Chordata > Mammalia > Rodentia > Sciuridae > Tamias > Tamias sibiricus. The sequence continues at coordinate 6,397,846 of CM046670.1, forward strand.
TTTCCCTGTACTATAAAGTATTACAATGAGTCTTGCCTATAATATCCTACTACTCAGAATTTATACAAATTGGGCTGGGGTTGTGGTTCAGCGGTAGAGCACTTGCCTAGCACGTGTGTGGCCTGGGTTCGATCCTCAGCACCATGTAAAAGTAAACACATTGTGTACAACTAAAGCAAAATAAATTTTTTTTTTTTTTTTTTTTTTTTTTTTTTTTTGGTACCAGGGATTGAACTCAGGGGCACTTGACCACTGGGCCACATCCCCAGCCCTTTTTTGTATTTTGTTTAGAGACAGGGTCTCACTGAGTTGCTAAGTGCCTCGCCATTGCTGAGGCTGTCTTTGAACTCGCGATCCTCCTGCCTCAGCCTCCCAAGTGCTGGGATTACAGGCGTGCGCCACTGCGCCCGGCAATAAATATTTTTTTAAAAAATAATTTATACATATTTACATTTTTCTCTGTGTATAAGAAAGCAATCTAATTTAGTAAAAGCTGCTCTCCACCATCTCCCTACATTCCCCCAGTAGTAATATCCTCTAGTTTGTATATAGCCTTTGTATCCTCTTTTTTTTCCTTTAAAGATTAGCGATGCCAATCTTTTTTTTTTTTTTTAATATTTATTTATTTGTTTTAGTTGTACACATGCCTTTATTTTTACGTGGTGCTGAGGATCGAACCTGGGCTGCGCATGTGCTAGGCTAGTGCTCTACCGCTAAGCCACAACCCCAGCCCCTGTATCCTCTGAACTTTTATTACATGTGTCCATAAACTACATGTTTGGGATGTGCTCCAAATGTACGCAAATAGCATCATCATTACAGCTATTTTAGTCAGTTTTGCTTTGCTGTGACCAAAAGACCCAACAAGAACAGTTTTAGAGGAGAAAAATTTTATTGGGGGCTCCAAATTTCAGAAGTGTCAGTCTATAGATGGCTGACTCCATAGCTTTGGCCCAAGATGAGGCAGAACATCATGGTGGAAGAGTGTAATGAAGGAAAACAGCTTAGGACTTGGTCACCAGGACTCAGCCCGTGCTTGCAAGGGACAAAATACCCCAAAGGCAAGCCCCCAATGATCACTCCTCCAGCCACACCCAGCCAGCCTACAGTTACTACCCAGTTAATCCCTCTCGGTGGACCCATGCACTGGTTCGTCTAAGGCTCACAGCCCATTCACTTCTCCTCTGAACCTTCTTGCACTGTCTCACGTGCGAGCATTCCGAGGACGCCTCACTCTGTGCTTCTCACCCAGTCGTTCTCATAATCTGGTCATGCTGACACTTAGAGCTACTTCATTTTCACAGCTAATATTATTATGTAGTAATTATAACCACCAAGGTTTATTTATTCATTTTTTCTATGGTGAATATCTAGTTGTTTCAGTTTTATATGACACCTTTACAATTGAGGATGAAAGATATATGCAAAGAACTTTTTTCCCTCTGTAGGTAAGCAGACTATGGGCTTTCCCCTTCTCACTTACCAAGACCGATCAGATAATAAGCTGTATCGTCTTCAGACTCCACAAAGTCCTCTCGTAAGACCTTGCATGTATGATTATTATGACATGGATAACTACCCAATTGGGACAAATGCCATTGTTGCTGTGATTTCATACACTGGCTATGACATGGAAGATGCCATGGTAAGTCTTACCAGGAGATGTCGTTCCAATCTTTTTTAAACTTTCTTATTTACTGTGAGATCACTGAAGGAGCACTATGTGTCCCCATTTGCCTAGTATTTGGCACATTTTTGTTCTGTTTAATTGTTAGTTCCTTGTCTAAGTTGAAAGTGGGCCCTGAGATATATTCATGCAATATTCAGGTATGCATTTGTCTTCCACATTTGAGCACATAGCACTGGTAAATGTTGAGTAAGTAGTCTCTGATGTAGTTACCTTTTATTTTATTTTATTTATTTATTTATTTTATTTATTTATTTATCTACTTATTTATTTTGGTACCAGGGATTGAACTCAGGGGCACTTGACCACTGGGTTCACATCCCCAGACCTTTTTTGTATTTTATTTAGAGACAGGGTCTCACTGAGTTGCTAAGTGCCTTGCCATTGCTGAGGCTGGCTTTGAACTTGTGATCCTCCTGCCTCAGCCTCCCAAAGTGCTGGGATTACAGGCGTGCGCCACCACGCCTGGCTTTTTAAATTTTTTAAAAATATTTATTTATTTGCTTTAGTTGTACACAATACAACGCATTTCTGTTTACGTGGTGCTGAGGATTAAACCCTGGTCGCGCACGTGCTAGGCAAGCGCTCTACTGCTGAGCCACAACCCCAGCCCCAACCTTTTATATTTATGCACTCTTAGGTCTTAAGCCATTTATGTAGCTGGGTTTTAATAGTATTAATGATTTGTAAAATTTTGGAAGAGTTTTAAAATTCAATGCCAATTATCTTAAGTATTAATATCATCCTAACCGGTTTTATTTTGAAAATCCTCTGTTGGACTCAGTTAACAATATTCTTTGTCCTCACAGATTCTAAATAAGGCCTCTTGGGAGCGAGGCTTTGCCCATGGAAGTGTCTACAAGTCAGAGTTCATAAACCTCTCTGAAAAGATTAAGCAGGGAGATGACAGTCTGGTGTTCGGTGTCAAACCTGGTGACCCCCGGACGCTGCACAAGTTGGATGGCGATGGACTGCCATTCATAGGGGCGGCACTGAAGTATGGAGACCCGTATTATGGCTACCTCAACCTCAACACCGGGGAGAGCTTTGTAGTGTTCTATAAGTAAGTGTGTGGTCTCTGCTGCTCTCCAGAGGCGATTTCTCAGTGGAATTAATGGCTATTGGCGAGAGTTGTCTTTTAATGGGAGGTTATCTGAGACCGGGCAATAAAAACTAATTTATTTCTCACAGTTATGGAGGCTGGGAAGTCCAAAATCCTTAAGGCACTGGCAGGTGATCTGGTGTTTGCTGAGGACTTGTTTCCCACAGATGGCATGTCTGGGTGTCCTCCACCCTCCAGTCTCTATCACCTTCCAAGGCCTCTCCTTTCAACACACTACAGTGAGGGCTAGATTTCAGTGTGGACTTGGAGGAACACGGGCATATATACCCCAGCAGTTCTGGTCTCCATTGAGCCTGAGCTGGCACTGCTTGCTGAGACAAGGACCTGTTTGTCATGCTGCCCTTGCTTTTCTACTGTCTTTGTTGACCATCCCACAATTTGAGTTGTCTGATTTATGTTAAAACTGTCAGCCGGGCGCGGTGGCGCACGCCTGTAATCCCAGCACTTTGGGAGGCTGAGGCAGGAGGATCCGCGAGTTCAAAGCCAGCCTCAGCAATGGCGAGGCACTTAGCAACTCAGTGAGACCCTGTCTCTAAATAAAATACAAAAAAGGGCTGGGGATGCGACCCAGTGGTCGAGTGCCCCTGAGTTCAATCCCCGGTACCACAAAAAAAAAAAAAAAAAAAAAAAAACTGTCATTGAACTTTGTCATCTCCTACACGATGTGTTAGAGCCAAAATATTGAGTTCTCTATGCTTCTTATTAAGACGAATTATTTACCTTAGTTTCTTTATGACAAAGTTGATTTTAATAGGCCTTTGTAATGGCTTTTCCTTGTCTTCATTGGTGGTATTTGTTCAGATGAATATAATAATAGCCCTAAAAAGTTTTTTTAGGGATACCAACTCTACTTATATTACAAATGTCCTTTATGAAACTCTTGACTATGCCAGTAAAACTTCTCCCTTAAACTTAAACGAGAGCTTGACTTCTGTGATTGACATTTCCTAGGAGTAAAGAAAACTGCATCGTGGATAACATCAAAGTGTGCAGCAATGACACCGGGAGTGGGAAATTCAAGTGTATCTGCCTCACGATGCGTATCCCTCGGAACCCAACTATTGGAGACAAGTTCGCTAGTCTCATGGGCAGAAGGGCATTTTGAGCCGGTTGTGGCCAGCTGAGGACATGCCTTTTACTGAGAGTGGGATGGTGCCAGACATCCTGTTCAATCCCCACGGCTTTCCGTCCCGCATGACCATTGGAATGTTAATTGAGAGTATGGCTGGGAAGTCTGCCGCTTTGCACGGCCTCTGCCACGACGCAACACCCCTTCACCTTCTCTGAGGAGAACTCCGCTTTGGAGTATTTTGGCGAGATGTTAAAGGCTGCGGGCTACAACTTCTATGGCACTGAGAGGTTGTACAGTGGCATCAGTGGGGTAGAACTGGAGGCAGACATTTTCATAGGCGTGGTTTATTATCAGCGCTTACGCCACATGGTGTCCGACAAATTTCAAGTTAGAACGACTGGAGCCAGGGACAAAGTCACCAACCAGCCTATTGGGGGAAGAAACGTGCAGGGTGGCATCCGTTTTGGGGAGATGGAGCGGGATGCTCTCTTGGCCCACGGCACATCTTTTCTCCTTCATGACCGCCCTCTTCAACTGTTCTGACCGCTCGGTGGCCCACATATGTGTCAAGTGTGGCAGTTTACTCTCTCCACTGTTGGAGAAGCCACCCCCTTCCTGGTCCGCCTTACGCAACAGAAAATACAACTGTGCTCTCTGTAACCGCAGTGATACCATTGATACCGTCTCCGTGCCTTATGTCTTTCGGTATTTCGTCGCTGAACTGGCAGCTATGAACATCAAAGTGAAGCTGGATGTCGAGTGACAGGTCGTTTGCCTTTGGGACAGAAGGGTCATCAGATGAAGATGGAATGTAGCTTTAGTTCAGGGGAGGTGTTGCCAGGTTTTTTTTTTTTTTTTTTTTTGGTACCGGGGATTGAACTCAGGGCGCTCGACCACTGGGCCACATCCCCAGCCCTTTTTTTGTATTTTATTAAGAGACAGGGTCTCACTGAGTTGCTAAGTGCCTCGCCTCAACTCGCGATCCTCCTGCCTCAGCCTCCCAAAGTGCTGGGATTACAGGCGTGCGCCACCGCGCCCGGCTTGTTGCCAGGTTTTTCTTGAGGGTGTTAACACTTTAAACCAAGACCAGGCAACAAGAATTTGTATCATCTTTAAAAATGATGTACTGGTAAATGAAGTTCTCTCGCAGGGGAAAAGGATACAAATGTAATACAGGCCAATTATGTGATTTTTTTTTTTAATTCTTTTTTATTCTTAGAGCCACATGAAGTAAAAGCAAACCAGTATGAATATTTTAACAACTTCATTGAAGTATAATTGATGTACAAAAAACTACATGTTTTGAACACGTGCAGCTGATGGGTTTGAACCTGTGCACAACCTGTGCTGCATCCACAGTCGAGGCAAATAAACATGCATCATTTCTAAAAGGTTTGCCCCTCTGCAGTTTTTGCTTTTTTGTGTATATTAAGAGCATTGAACTCAAGATATGCTTCTTGGGCCAGTTTTCATGTGTACAGTACAGGATTGTTAGCTATAAGAACTTACTCATCTTGCATAACTGAAACTTCATACCTGGTGAGCAACTCCTGGGTTCCCTCCTCCAGCCCCTGCAACCACCGTTCCACTCTCTGCTTCTCTCAGTTGGACTGTTAGATAGCTCATGGTGGGATCATGCAGTATTTGTCCTCCTGTGTCTGGCTGATTTCACGTGTGGAGGTACATCTATCTGCTCATCTGTTGATAAACATTAAGGTTGTTGGAGTATCTTAGAAATTAGTTTTTATGATCTTATTTTAATGAAACATATAGCCAAATGTCATTTCAACATGTAAAGAATATTAAAATTTATTGAGATATTTTATATTCTTTTTTTCATACTGTCTCTGAAATCCTATCGAGTTTGTGCTTGGCTTTTTCTGCATTATATATATTGAGTTGCCTTCCTATCAATTTTTTTTATATATATATTTTTCAGTTGTCGATGGACCTTTATTTTTTACTTATTTATATATGGTGCTGAGGATCACATGGTAGGCAAGTGCTCTACCACTGAGCTACAACCCCATCCCCTTTCCTTTCTGTTTGTGGAGTGTTTTCTTTCTTTTGTATGTAATGTTTTATTGGATGGCTGTACCATCTGTCTCCTGTTGATGGGTATTTGAGTCATTCCATGTTTTGACTCTTACACAGTGTTGGCAGTAGATAACCTTGTATGTGTAAGATACTTTGATGCTAAAAGCTTCCCTAAGATAGTTCTTAACTAAGTCTGGCTTTAGGTGATTTGTCACGTAATCAGGGAGCTAAGAATAGACTAAAAAAATCTAACCTTTCAAGATATAGCCTGACTTTGCTTCATGGAACTGAAAAGAATAAGGAAAAACACCTTGGATCTATTGGTTGATACTCTGCCTTACCATTAATAGAATCTCAAGTATAAACTTAACCCCCATTCGAGTCTCTACCTCAACAGTCCCATAGCTGAGATCTGTTTGTACAAGTCTCTTTTTTAGCAGTACTAAAAAAATATTTTTTGGGGAAAAATGCGTTGGCTTTTAATTTTTAAATTGTAGATTCACAACTAAGAAATGGACATTGGGTCAGTCCACAGAGCTTATTCAGATTTCATCAGTTTTATATGCATTCATTTGTGTTGTGCAAATAGTTCTGTGTAAGTTTATCACCTGAGTAGATTGGTGTAGACAGCATAATTGAGATACTGAACTGTTCATTGCCACAAAGTTCTGTCATGCTTATCCTTTGTAACCCTCCCTGTTCCGATCCCTTAATCTGTTCTCCATCTCTATAATTTTATTTCAAGAATATTGTAAATAGGATCACGCAGTGAGATTGGCCCTTCTTATTCACAAGGGTTCCCTTGAGATCCACCGAAGGTGTTGCACATTTTCATGGTTCATTCCTTTTTATTGCTACATAGTACTCCACAGTGTAGATGTGCCAGTTTAAACCGTCAACCTGAAAGGACATATTAGTCATATCTGATTTGGGGCACTAACAGATAAAGCTGCTCTGAACAATCAAGTACAGGTTTTTCTGTAGTTGTAGGTTTTCATTTCTCTGGGACAAGTGTTCAAGTGTACAATTGCTGAGTTGTGCGTTAGTTGCATAGTTTTATAAGAAACTGCCAGACTTTCCAGAGTAGCCATACCCTTTTATATTCCCACTTGCAGTGTGTGAGTGGGCCATGTTTTCCACATTCTGACCAGCATTTAGTGGTGTTACTATGTTTTATTTTAACGATTTTGATAGGTGGGTAGTGATATTCATGGTTTTAATTTGTATTTCTCTCATCACTAAAAATGAACATCCTTTCATGTGCTTATCTGCCTCAGTAAAACATCTGTTCATGACTTTTTGTGGTGCTGAGGATTGAATCTAGGGGTGCCCAACCACTGAGCTATCCTCAGCCCTTTTTGAGAGTCTGTCAGTTGCTGACCTTGAATTTGTGATCCTCCTGCCTCAGACTCCCAAGCAGCTATTTGTGATGTTGTTCACTTTCTGATTCCATTGTTTGACTTCTTACTGCCAAGTCTTGGTTATATTCTGGATCTAAGGCCTTGGTTGCACAAGTGTTTTGCAGATGTTTTCTCCCAGCTTGTCTTTTCATCCTTTTCATAGGTCTTGCAGAGCAGAAGAGTTTTAATTTTAAAGAAGCCCAGATCTAAGGACACTCCACCAAGTGCAAAGATTTTCTCATGTTATTTTCAAATATATATATATGTGTGTGTGTGTATATATATATATATATATATATATATATATATAAAATAGTCTTATGCATTACATTTAAATCAATCCATTTAGAGAGAATTCTTGTATAAAGTGTGGGATTACATCAAGATTCTGGGGTGGAGGGGTGGGCTATAGATTCTGGTTGCTCCAGTACCATATTTAAAGACTACTTCTGCTATAGAATTAATTTTTGCACTTCTGTTTAAAAAAAAAAAAAAAAATCAGTGGGACATATTTGTGTAGGGTTAGTTAATGGGGGATGGGGGTATTTAATTTTATATTTCATCTCCTTTATTGGTTTACTAATCCTACCTCTACATTTTGCGTTTCCTCTAAAAACTTTTTAGTGTTGTGTGCAGTGGCACCGCCTGTAATCCCAGCAACTGGGGAGGTTGAGGTAAGAGGATCTCAAGTTCGAGATCAGCCTAGGCAACTTACTGAGAACCCTGTCTCAAACGGTTTGGGCCAGGCACAGTGGTGCACACCTGTAATCCCAACATCTTGGGAGGCTGAGGCAGGAGGATTGAGAGTTCAAAGCCAGCCTCAGCAAAAGTGAGGTGCTAAGCAACTCAGTGAGACCTTGTCTCTAAATAAAATACAAATAGGGCTGGGGATGTGGCTCAGTGGTCAAGTGCCCATGAGTTAAATCCCTAGTACCCATCCCTCTAAAAAAAAAGGGAGTGGGGCGTTGGGGATGTAGAGTTCAATCTCCACTACCACAAGTAAATGATAAAATTTCTAGTCTACATCTTTAGTTTTATCATGCTTTCATAAATACACATCACTTCACACACACTAAGAAATTTTCAACAGCACACTCTTCCCCATCGCTTGGCCTCTGTGCCACGTTTGTCATACCTTTTGCAAACATCATGAACACCACAATATATTACTCCTTTTGCTTTAAGCAATTTCAAAGAGATTTATAAGAACATTTGGCACCCTTGTAGCCATATCTGGAGATCTTTATCTTTTATACTAGATTTCCATCTAATATCTTCCTTCACATAAATGGCTTCAGTGTAGTGATGTATGCCTGTAATCCCAGTGACTCAGGAGGCTGAGGCAGGAGGGTCACAAGCTCAAGGCCAACCTCAGCAACTTGATGAGGCCCTAAGTAACTTAGACCCTGTCTGAAAATAAAAAAGAGCTGGGACTGTGGCTCAGTGGTTAAACACCCTGTGGGTTCAGGCCCCAGTACTAAATAAATAAATAAAAAGTCTTCAGTGTTTCTAAGCTTCCTTAGCTGAGACCAGAGCAGCCATTAGGGCTAATTTTGCCTACTGCAGAAGCAATACCTGATAACACGTGGGCAGTGAGTTTCTCCACTAAGGCTGGTGGGAACCTGGGCAATTGGGAGCTCCAGGGACTCTCCTGCCTGTGTCTTTGGTGGATTTTCCCATGGCCTCCAGGAGTGTGTTCACAGGTACACTATGACTTGAGGAACCCTCTGCAGATCTGTGCAGCTATGCCCCCTGCCCTGTGAACTCTAGCTGCTTTGCTTCCCCAAAGCCCAGTCTTTGAATACAAGGAGTCACTGGAATCTGTGTAGCTCCTCCTCCCTGTGCTGTGTGGCCTGGAAACTACACAGCCATAAGCTGGGCTATTAGTGTCCATTCATTTGTCTCCACTCCCTTGGAGAACACTGCCACAAAGCTTGTTTTCAACATCTGAACCCTGTTGTCTCGCCCTCAGGTTTTCATTGATTATGTTGGGAAGGTAAACCCAGTTCCTTTTACTCTCATGGAGAAAGAGAAAAGCGAACTGGTTCTTCAAATGTGTGTGTGTGTGTGTGTGTGTGTGTGTGTAATCTAACAATGAATGGTGAAGCACATGCATTTGAAGAAATTCAGGGGCTGGGGTTGTGGCTCAGCGGTAGAGCATTCGCATAGCACGTGCATGGCCCGGGTTCGAGCCTCAGCACCACGTAAACATAAATGCATTGCATTGTGTACAACTAAAGCCAATAAATGAATATTAAAAAATTCAGTTCTCAGAAACATGTTAATCAAGACATACCACACAAAGCATAGTGTTTGCTGAAAACTACTTTTGTGTTGATAAACATTTTTTTTTTTTTTTTTTTTTTTTTTTTTTTTTGGTACCCAGGGATTGAACTCAGCGGCACTAGACCACTGGGCCACTTCCCCAGCCCTTTTTTTTTTGTATTTTATTAGAGACAGGGTCTCACTGAGTTGCTAAGTGCCTCGCCATTGCTGAGGCTGGCTTTGAACTCGCGATCCTCCTGACTCAGCCTCCCAAAGTGCTGGGATTACAGGCGTGCGCCACCGCGCCCGGCTGATAAACATTTTTTAAAGAGATTTGATAGAGTACTTGCTGGAACTTAAATTTTCCCTCAGTATAGATCTAGAGGGCATTGGGTTACCTGTATTCAGATTCAGAACAAAATAACCTGAGGTCCCTGCTGGCCACCAGTTCATTCATTTTTAGGACAAAAGAAATCTCAGAGTTGGTTGGGGCTGTGGTTCAATAGTAGAGTGCTTGCCTAGCATGTGTGAAGCACTGGGTTCGATCCTCAGCACCACATAAATAAAGGTATTGTGTCCATCTACAACTAAAAAAATGTACTAAAAAAAAAAAGAAAAAAGACATCTCAGAGTCCCTACTAGTCTACCACTACACTACTACCTTTTTTCTCCAAAACAATCTACAGAAATCCTGAAAAATGGATGGTGGAAGAACTAGAAGTCTCAAGAGTACTTTTCTTACAGACATTTCAATTTTGCAATAAGGATGATAACACTCAAAAATGCTCAGGTCAGAACTGACAGGATGAGAAGAGAAAGGAAATGGCTGAGATCAAGGAGACTGGCAGAGAAGCAAGCAGAAGTGACATCCATGCTGGAAGCAGAATGATAAGGAGCAAATTTTAATTGCTGGTTGAGTATTTCACAACTTTTCAAAACTTGAAGTGGAATCTCCCTTGTATTTAACAAGCAAAGAGAAAACATATTACCAAATTTCTGAAATCATTCTTCTCATGCCTCCTTTTTCTTTCCTAAGTGGTGCAACAACATTCTGTTTGAAACAACTGTATCCTCTTGAGGAAAAGCAGAGACATGAAGGAAATGCCCCCTCTTTGTGATCAGTTTCTGCAAGCTCCCTAGAGGCTCTGGAGGACATGGTGGAAACAGTACTGTATGGGGCATCCCAAAGCAGCTGTTAGGAGGAAAATGAAACCCAGAATGTAGAAAACTTCATCTGAGATATCCCATCTAAACTCAGATTTGCTTCATGCCAAACCCCATGGTTACTTAGCTCCCTCTTACATTTATGTGATCCCTAGAGAAGTCAGTTTCATTCTTGAGCTACCAGTCAAAATGCAACTAGAAGTTTGGGGGTCATAATGTCCAAGAGGGATATCCCATGCTGGAATCTTTATTATAGTGACTTGGACCAAACGTAGATGTTTGAGCCCCTTCCCTTGGGAAACACACTGCCTAGACATTGGGATAAGACTGGAGGAGAAAGCTTGGGATTGATTAAAGATTTCATTCTCCCAGAAAAGAAAAAAAATGTAAGGATTCAGTTCACAGCTGAAGCCAGTCTTCTGTCTTCCCACAACCCTTAATGCAGTTTCCTTCCTCTCTCATCAAATATAAGGGTGGAAGTTTTCAGATGGGAAGAATGAAGGAGTCTCTGGGTGAAAATCTTTTTCAGTGCTCATGGCTTCAAACCTACCTCTGTCATCTGAAGCAGACATATGGCCAGTGAAGTAGCCATCAGATGTTAACTGCCACCCAGGGCAGCTCATGGGTACTGAAGGGCAAAGAAACCCACGCCGAGGCTCCCTGTAGTAAAAGGGGTTTATTAATTGGCTCCTAATGGCCCCTGGGGACCGAGGAACACGTAAGTGGGGGCGGGGGTGGGGAAAACCAGCGGGGGAGGGGAGGAATGGAGACAGGGCAACAGAGAAGAAAAAGTGGCGAGTTTCAGTCCAGAGAAGGCTTAAATAGCGACCTGGTGGTCTGAGAGACACCCCAGAGGGACCCCCAACTCCATAGGCTGCCTGGGGTCAAAGGGGAACCTGTGTGTAGTAGTTGGCTCAGTAAGGCACCTGGGAGGTGTGGCCTATCGCTCGGAATCTAACAGGTACAGCTCCCTATAAACAGCTCTCACTTATCTAGAACTCATGAGGCTCCAGGCTCTGAGAACTGCCCCATGCACCCTGTGAAGGAGGTTGTTATCATCATTCCTACTTCATAGAGGAGCATGCTGACATTCCAGGTGGTTGTCGCTCACAAACAGCTCTTGTTCATCTTAAACACGATGATTAACAGCATTTTCTGCTCATTTTGGCTGGAGTCTTGGAAGACTCTGCATACCAGATGGCAGGACAGATGCTCAATTCTCCGACCGAGATACCCAGCTTCCTAAGTAGGGAAATGCATGCCAAAGTCTAACCTCGCACTTCGAAGGCAGAAGAGGAAGGAGGTGAAAACGTTAGCACACCAGGAGAAAACAGGATTGACGCCCACACGTCCCGGCTTACAGCCTCTGTTCAGGGATAGGGGCATGACTGGGTGGGTACCTAGGCTGAGCAGATGGGGCGCCCGAGCCGGCCGGGCCCTGGGAGTGACCCCCTCCCCCAGGTCGCAGCACGCGCACAGGATGCGTTGGAGTACAGCGAGCATGTGCCCAGGCTGATGGTGACGGCTCAGCTTTAGGGACCCATTCGCGAACCCCGCAGGCGGCGGCCATGGCGTCCAATAAGCCGAGAACCGCTTGGGGCCGCCACTCGCCACTAGCCCTGGTCAGGAGAGGTGGAGCGCACGAAGCCGTCGCTCAGCTACACCAGAACCCGCTCTCGCTTGGGGCCCAGGCCCCGCAGGACTTCCGATCCGCTACTTCCGGCGATCCCTGGCGCCGCCACGGCAGGCCGGAAGTAAGAAAGGACGAAGTCTTACAGCCTGCTGGACCGGAAGCGGATGCATCGGGCGCCGCCATAACAGGCTGGGGCCGGAAGGAGAGGCCGGCGCCGCCATGACGGTTCGAGGCCAAGCGGAACGGGCTGCTCGTCCTCCCTGCGACCGGAAAAAAAGCGAGGCTGCGAGGGCTGGGCAGGGCGCCGCCATGACAACCAGGCACCGGAAGGGGCGGGTCTCTCTGTCCTGACTGATCCCACGCCGGCACCGGCCTCGAGATGTGAGTAGCGGGGACACCTGCCCCGAGTTTGCTGCCGCTACCCTTCTCTTCCCAGTGACCTGGACCTAGCCCAGGGCCTCAGGAAGAAAGACTGGCCGCCTCTGCTCCTTGGAGAACGGCCTCGGAGCTCGGCGCCGTCACAAGCCCCGCCCCGCATGTCAGGCCCCGCCCCCGGCATTCAGATCCCTCCGGGTTTCCTCGTACTGGCCGAGGGCTTCTGGGTCCTGTCACCCAGGTCCCGCTCCCTGACACCACGATCCTAGGACTCCAGTACCTGGCCTTAGAGCCCTCTCCTTGGGTCACCAAACATTACCTTTTGAGCTTTCCATCTCTGCCCAGGACCCAGACCTCACCTGTAGGTCCCAGGCTTGTTCCTAGAGCCTCTGACCTTGCTCTGGATTCCTAGACCGTATCCCCGAAACCCCGGGGATCTCTGGAGTAGGACTGTTCGATCTACCCCAGAACCTCAAACTCACCCAAGGCTTCCAGATCATGCCCTAGGACCCTGAATCCCATCCCAGGACCCCCAAACCCACCACAGGGCCTGGGGTCTCATCTCTGAAACTTCCTGACCAAGAGACCCTTCCGTCGGACCTCAGACCCAACTTCCTGGACCTTCAAACCCATTTAAGTCTCCCAAGCTCCCTCCCTACAATTCTCGGTCCTACTTCTGAGGCCTCAGCCTTCTCTACGTGATCCCCAGTCCTACTGGGGGCCTCCTGGACTCCAAGATGCCAAAAGCCTGCTGCAGAATAACCAGACTTTGTTTTAGGACTTAACACTATCTCCCCAGAAGTTCCCACTGTGTTCCACAACCCCCAGGGCTCTGTCCTCACCTCTGCCCTTTCCTGTCCCCATCCCAGAATCCTTAAGATCCCCACATCTGCCCAGGATCCCTAGTCTTCCCCCAGAACCAGATCAAATTTCCCTTTCTTGCTTGCTGTCCGAAATTATCCTTAGCCTACCCTGTTCCACAGGCAGGCGGCCCTGGAGGTCACTGCTCGCTACTGTGGCCGGGAGCTGGAGCAGTATGGCCAGTGTGTGGCAGCCAAGCCTGAGTCATGGCAGCGAGACTGTCACCACCTTAAGATGAGCATTGCTCGGTGCACATCCTCCCAGTGAGTGTGGGCAAGTGTGTGGCAGTGGGGCTGGGGTGGGTGGGGAGGGGAGCAGGAGCGCTCTGGAGTCTGAAACGCCCTGCCTCCCCCAGCCCAATCATCCGCCAGATCCGCCAGGCCTGTGCTGAGCCTTTTGAGGCCTTTGAAGAGTGTCTTCGGCAGAATGAAGCAGCTGTCGGCAATTGTGCCGAACACGTGCGGCGCTTCCTGCAGTGTGCTGAGCAGGTGCAGCCGCCACACTCGCCCACAGCTATAGAGGTAAAGGAGGCTCATTGATCAGCATCTATCCCCCCTCATCTTTTTAGTTTCAAGGTGAAGATTCAAGTCCTCAGCTCCCGCCACTCCCACACATACCTTGCCCAGGCATCCAGAATCCAGAACAGGGTCACCTCCTGCCCCCCTCCAGCCCCTACTTCAGTCCAGCCACCTTCCCCACACCACCTTTGCCAGGGTACCCACCCCTGCCATCTCCTTTGTTTCCCTGAGTCTCTTCCTTCCTGCCTCCACACAGTGGCCTGGAATCTAGTCACATTGCACTTGTGCTTAAAAGTCTGCAGTAGCTTCCCATTCACACTGGGAACAAAGGTCCTTGCTGGGTTCCCTGTGTTCCTCAGGCTGACCTCATCTGCCTCCTCCCTCACTCACTCTGCCTTCACTGTTCCTCAGCTGTACAGGCAGAAGGAGTGGGGTGAGTAAAAAAGTCTCAACTTTCTTTTATGCATATAGTACATAAGTAGATACACAGCCTATCTGAGGTATTAAAATTTTGTTGATGGCGCAATTAGAAAAAATGTCTAAAAAGTCTCCTTGGATGGTAGTAGTAGGAAAAAAGAATAAGAAATACTTCTTTAGATTTTCACTGGCTCTCCCACTGTTCTGTGAGCTCCAAAGGGAAAGTCACATCTTTCACTGGCCTCCTCTGAACACTCTCTCCTGTGCCTTCTCTTGGTCCCTGCAGCCCTACCTTCTCTCTGTACCACCAGACCACCCTTCTGGGCCTCCATCTTATCCTTTTCAGTTCTTTCTCTGTGATGATCTCAGAATGATTTCAGAAGAAATCTGACCATGTTCTGTTTCTACTTAGCAATCTTTTCATGGATTTTATTTCCAGCAGGCCAGCTCTCAATTCCAGCATGATCTGGAGCCCCTATGACCTCTGATCCCTACCTCTTCCCACTTTTCTCCTCAAGCTATATGTTCTAACCCCAGTGAACATTCTGTTACTTAAATGCATGTCTCTTGTGCTTTTGTTTCAACTGTTTCCTTCTGCTTTAGGATTGCCCTTCTTAACTCATTTTTGGCCAATTCTTATTCCAGCTTGTATGGTACTTCTTTTAGAGAACCTTCTCTGGTGCCTCATGCTTGTTCCCAGCTCAAGGTCCATGGGCCCCCTCTATCATGGCTCACACCCTGAATCTCCTGCTTCAGGGGAGTTCTTGACTAAATACTGGGAAGATGCACTTTGAATCAGAACTATAGTCATTGATTCTTTCTGTAGAGTAGGGATAAGTGAACCTCTCAGATCCCAAGAGCAGAAACCAACTGGAAGGACTTTTGATATCCCTAGAAAATGTTTAGTAATGACCATATACTGTCCACATGGTTTCTCAAGTCACTGTTAGGAGCATTTCTTTCTTCCAAATGTTTTGGGTATTGGATAGGAAAGACCGCTTTCTCCCATTTTAAGGCCAGTTGCTCCTTCCCTTACTGGACAGGCACCCAACCTCTCCCTCTGGCCACTCCTGACCTTACAGTCTCTCTTCTCTGGCAACCAGAAGAACTTTTAAAAATGGAAATTAGGCCACATGTCTCTCCTTTAAAACTTCATGGTTCTCCAGCCAGGTATGGTGGCACATGCCTATAATCCCAACCTCTTGGGAGGCTGAGGGAGGAGGGTCGCAAGTTGAAAGCCAGCTTCAGCAAGTTAGTGAGGCCTTAAGCAACTTAATGAGACCCTGCCTCAAAGTAAAAAATTAAGAAAGGGTTGGAGGTGTGGCTTAGTGGGTTAAGAGCTCCTGAATTCAATCCCCAGTGCCCAAAACAACAACAACAAAAAAAACTTTATGGTTCTCCACTCAGTAATTAATACCCTGTTCCTTCCCACCATCCTCCTCCTTCCAGCTTTTCCTCCCTAATTGGGGGAGTAAGATCGGGGCCTCCTTTGTTGTCTAATCTACACACAAAGAACTTCTCACCAATTGACATATTGTTGTTCATTTGCTCTTTGTCCCTTCCTACTTGAATGGAAGCTCCCAGAATCAGAGATTTCTGCCTGCTGGGTCCCCAGTACCTATAAAATGCCAGTAAATACAGCTGAATGGTACTTTCCTAATGACTGCTTGCCAGGGCTGACTTGTTCTTGGTGGCAAGTGACTAAGGTCATTGCTTGGCACACTTTTCCTCCAGCCTGGGACTGTAAGGGCAGCCTCTGCTGTGTCTATTGAGTCTCTACAGTAGTGGTCCCAAGCCCAGGCACAGAGGAGGTTCCAGTAGATGCTGGCATTCTCTCCACAGGCACAGCCGCTTCCTGCTTCCTGAGGACCTGGTGACTGCAGGAGAACTGGATATGAGTGACTGGCCCCTTGATGCCCCCACCCTCTGCAAAGTGGCCATTTGGAGTCTTGAGGGCCCTGGCAGCAGATCGGGCTTCCTGGACGTCAGGACTTCAATAAATAAAGACTGTGCAATGCTCTGATTGCTGCCTTTAGCACGAGGGCGGGGGGGGGGGGGGGGGGCGGGGGAGTGATGGGGGTTGATTAGGGATGGCTGGGTAGAAACCCTGGTTGTCCATCCCGCAACTTCATGTGGTCTGACTAGGAAGAGCCGGGGAGGGGAAGGTGCTCCCTCCTATCTCCTGCTGCATGCCTGTAGGGAGAGCCCTTTTCTCCCTCTACTGTAGCACTCACTAAATATTTATTGTGTTTTCTAGAAGCTTGGGTGGTGGGCAGTAAATACCACACCTACTTCCTTGCTGAATTCATAACTAAGCCGTAGACACAGGCTTTGGGGGCAGGTCAGAGAGCAGAAGGCAAGGATGTGGGGGTGGGGTGGGGAGGGAAGCACAGAGAGCTGAGCACTGAGCTGAGTATGCCCACAAAAGAAACATTCCAAATGTCCCCAGTGTTAATTATAAAGGACCAGAGGACAGAAGGGGGACTTCATCAGTAACAAGCTACAAGCTGAAAAGAGCAAATGACCAGCTACATTCTTGAATGTATATTAGAACCTTAAATGACATGACATATTGGCAGACCATAGGTAACTGTTTACATGTGAACTTTCCAGACCCTTAACATCAGCCAATCCAGAAGTAACAGTGACTTCTTACGGACTGCCCTGCTATTACAGAGCTGCTCCCCGCATCGCTCTCTGTTATCCTGCTCCTCTTAACTATGTGGCAGTGTGGGTCACGGTGCTTTCCTTTTCCTAACATTTATGAAAAATGCTCTTAGCTCTTGCTCTGCAGATGTTTTCCAACTGCTACCTATCCCTGCAGTTGGCTGCTGGCGAAAATGTCCCAGGACCCGATGTTTCCTTTTACTGGATAGCATCTTAATGACTCAATAAATAAACCCTTTTATTTCAGGGATACTTTGGTCTCCAGAGTTTGGGTTTAACAATGCCCTGGCCTTGACCCAGTTTTGCTCTTCAGACAAGTCGAGCCTCCCTGAGACAGACTCCTGACCTCTGGAATTGGAATAATTGGCCATTTGAAACCTAAGACTTGTGCTCTGGTTTAGAAAAATTAGCCTGGCCCTTGAGAGTCTTTTCTGAGGATTAATCTCCAAGGCAAGGGAACTTTGTTGGCTTAAGAGCCAGGATGGAAATCCTGCACAGTCAAGGTTGCAGGAACCACAAGATGCCTGTAGCTGAGCAGAAGGAGACCAAGGCCGTGCAGAGAGTGATCCATCCCTGTGGTCTTGAAATGCTGCCTTCATCCTGGTGGCTTTCTCCCAGCTCTGATTTCCCCAGGCTGTGGACTGAGCCCTCAGATTTCTGTGGATGTTTTCAGCCCAACCTACTTTGCTTGAGTGAGCCTCAGTGGGGCTTGTTTTGCAGAACCTAAAAAAATGTGATGGGAATAAGCAAAATGGAGATCCAGGCTGCCTTTCAGAACAGGCTACCTTTAAGTAAGCTAGGCTAACCTCCTTGTATGGTGGTCTCCAGGGTCCAAAAGAGTGAAATGGAAACCTCAAAGACATCACTTTTTTTTTTTTTTTTTTTTAAATAAGTAGTGGTGTTTTAATGTGTCTCCTTTGGGGCAGGTAACGTCACCTGTGAAGATGCCCAAAGGTTGTTTGGCACTTTGGTACAAAAGGATTTGGTCCAATCTTGTGCTGACTTTAGGATATAGAAAGGCGCATGAAGTGGGCCTCAGAATCCCTTGGGCTGGAGTGGGGCAGAAAGGGAACAAAAAAGTGGTTGTGGAAAGACAGGATGGGTGTGGCTTGAGTTGTTGACTCAAGTAGTTGGTCCTGGGTAGTTGCTGGGGCACTGAGGGCAGCACAAGCCCTCAGGCTGGGTAGCTGCTGCTGTAGTGGCCCCATCTGCCCAGTTCACCAGATCTCTGCTCTGGGACCACAGCTGGGCCCCTTCACTGAGTCACTGGTGTGGATGATGTTCCTGCTGAGGAGGATGCTGAAGTCCCCCAGGACGGTCCCAGGGGCAGCCTTGAGGCACGGACCACATTGTACCCTTCCCAGACCATTGCCACCATGGGCCCAGAGCCTTTGTAGCTGATGAGGGCTGGGTAAAAGGGCTTCCTCTGTAGGTCCTGGTTGTGCTCAGCAAGGATGCTCTCAGGTGCTTGCAGCATCTTTGTGCCAACCAGCTTGAAGCCCCGCCTCTCAGGGCACTGGATCACAGCTCTGATGAGCAGCCACTGTACCCCATCTGGCTTCACTGCAACCAGGGAGTGCACCTGGGTCCAGGAGGGACCTCCCTGAGCTGGGGCGCACCAGCTGGCACGGGCCCTGGGAGCATGGTCCACACAGCAGCGCCCAAAGCTCTGCGTGCCCAAAAAGGCCGTCCATGATGCAGAGGCCAGCCCTGCCACCTCAAAGACATCACTTTTACCACACTCCATTGGTCAAAGCAGTTATGAGGCCACTCCTGATGGCATCTGTCTGCAGAATGTGTGCCTGTGTTTAAACAAGCATACAAACTTCTGTTTCTGTTTCTTTTTGTGGTTGTTTTGATGAGTTGTACTTTTCTAGGAATTTCTTATATTGCCTACTTTTTTTTTTTTTTGTATTGAGAATTGAACTCAGAGGCACTCAACCACTGAGCCACATTCTCGGCCCTATTTTGTATTTTATTTAGATACAGGGTCTCACTGAGTTGCTTAGCACCTGCAGTTGCTGAGGCTGGCTTTGAACTAACAATGATCCTCCTGTCTCAGCCTCCTGAGCTGGAGGGATTACAGGCGTGAGCCCCCGTGCCCAGCTCCATTTTTCATTCCTGACACTGATTATTTGTATCTTCTTTTTCTCTTGATCAGTCTGGACAGGAGTTTATCAGTAATCTTTTCACAGGATTTATTTGAAAAGATTAACTTTTCAATATGTCTGAGCTACATCCCCAGTCCTTTTTTTCTGGGGTGGGGAAGTCAAGGGATTGAACTCAGGGACACTCGACCACTGGGCCACATCCCCAGTCCTTTTTTGTATTTTATTAGAGACAGGGTCTCACTGAGTTGCTAAGTGCCTCACCATTGCTGAGGCTGGCTTTGAACTTGCGATCCTCCTGCCTCAGCCTCCCAAGTGCTGGGATTACAGGCATGCCGCCCCTGCACCTGCATTTATATCCCCAGTCCTTTTTATTTTTTATTTTGAGGCAATCTCACTAAATTACCCAGGCTGGCCTTGAACTTGGTGATCCTCCTGCTTTGGCCTCTAGAGTTGCTGGAATTACAGGCATGTGTCATTATACCCTGCTGTATGTTTGTTTTTAGTTGACCCAATTGTCTTATTTTCTTCTTTCCTTGCTTTTAGTGTTCTTTTTCCTTTTTTTGTTCCTGGGGATTGAACACAGGGGCACTTTACCACTGAGCTGCATTCCCAGCCTTTTTATTTTATTTTATTTTGTTTATTGTATTTATTTATTTATTTATTTTGGTACTGGGGGTTGAACTTGGGGGCACTCAACCACTGGGCCACATCCCCAGCCCTTTTTTGTATTTTATTTAGAGACAGGGTCTCCCTGAATTGCTAAGTGCCTCACCATTGCTGAGGCTGGCTTTGAACTCGCGATCCTCCTGCCTCAGCCTCCCAAGTGCTGGGATTACAGGTGTGCGCCATCGTGCCCGGCTTTATTTTTATTTTGAGACAGGGTCTCACTAAATTGCTGAAGCTGGTCTTGAATTTGCAGTCCTCCTGCTTCACCCTCCGGAGTCGCTGGGATTACAAGCGTGTGCTACCACACCTGGCTTTTTTCCTCCCTTATTGAAATGAATATCTAGCTTACTGGTTTTCAGCCTTTATCTTTTCTAATATATGCACTAAATTACTGACAAAGCATGGCTTTCTATTTTGATTTCTTCATTGATATCAGATTATTTAGAAGTTTAGAATTATATTTCTTAATTTCTCAACATATGGAGATTTTTCTAGCTCTCTTGCCTACTTGCAATCAGTTTGGGAACACATTTTATATGATTTCCATCTTCTGACATTTGTTGAGGCTTCGTGGCTTGGCCTGTGTTCAGCTTTTGCTAATGTGCCATATGTGCCTGAGTCACAGTCCTCGGCTCAGGATGCACTGTCTTAGCTTGAGATCCTGAGGCAAGGACTGGGGAGATGATCCCAGAAAGCACTGGAAGGGCAGTGGGAAGTGAGACAGGGAAGGGGACGCAGCACCTACAGAGTCCGTCACAGGGCAGATTATCACTGTGGGCGACAGTTCCTGGGAACTCTGGGAAGCAGTGGAGGGCATGATTCTCAGGGAAGGAGTGAGGTACTAGAGCACCGACCTCCACCAGCCTTGTGGTCTAGGGCCATCTGGGGGCTATTGTTCTCCCCTGCCACTTCCTGCTTGCCGTGCACATGGGCAGAGTGGGCGCTGGTAGAGAGGAATCTCTGGCAAAGAGCAGGTGCATCAGCTGCTGCCACCTACTGGGTTCACTTCAGCAGCAGCCATTGCGCAGCCACCACCATCGTAACCATCTTTTCTGCCATCACCTCTCCCAGCATACCCACCATTGCTGGGGGTGGTGTCTTAACAGGAAATCTTTCAAAGTGCTGCACTCCACAGAGAGTGGCTATGCTCACCCAAGCAGGCCACCCAGAAGTAATGGATGCAGAAGGTGGAGCATTGCTGGGAAGAGTGGAGGGGGCTGGAGGCAGTGCTGGGGCTGCTGTGCTGGAGGGAAAGATGACCTTCAGACTCTGAGGAGGTGGCGCATGCCAGTCACCATGGGTGTGCCAAGGTGGGAGACTTAGCAAGGAGTGGGGTGCCTCTCCCAGGGTCTCCATTTTACCTTTGAGAGCTTTTGAGCTATAATGGACAATGTGGTGCTTGCTATTGAACATACTGACTTTGTTGAAAAACATCATCATTACAATAATGATAAAATTTCAGTCAGCACTTAACCTTCTTTAGGTAAACAGTTGGTGCCATGAAAAACCTCCAAGGAGAATGTGTGCAAGGTTAAAAGTAGATCCTGTAAGGAACTTAATAATCTTGAAAGAAAGTGTGCTGTCTTCTACCATAAAGTGTGTTGCTTTAGAAAGTCTTGATGCCCAGGCCATACCTGGGCTACTTAAATCAGAAACTCTTGGGATGAGACACAGACATTGGTAAATTTTTTAAATCACCATTTTTAAAATCCTGCCAAGATGCATCCATCCAAGGCTGAAGCATCAGGCTGGAGGAGTTCCTCATATTTGGTTTTGATTGCTTTATAATAGTAACTTACTTGGTAATGAGGTCCTCAAGGATGTTGACCTTATTCTTTTTTCTTTTTTTTTTGTGATACTGGAGATTGAACCTGGGGACCTCACACATGGCAGGCAAGCACTCCACCACTGAGCTATATTTCTAGTTCAAGGAAAAAAATTTTTTTTTTTTTTAATTTTGAGACAGAGTCTCACCAAATTGTCCAGGCTGGTCTCAAACTTGCCATCGTCCCACCTCAGCCTCCTGAGTAGCTGGGATCACAGGCTTGCACAAATGCACTAGCTAGGATGTTGAACCTATTCTGAAGTCCCTAAAGACAGAGAGTTCGCAACACCTCCCTTTTTTTTTTTTTTTAAACTCAATTAGAATTTGCCAATAAGGTCACAACTTATGAGACAAGGTCACACATAAAGTAATATGAATGAATCCTTTTCTTCTTCTCTGATGGGCCACGGATTACTGGCTGCATGGTGGATGAGGTCGACTAGCCTAAGGAGCAGGACTCCGAAAACATTAGGAAGGAGCAGGAATGCAAGGACATGGGCAAGTTTGCACGGTGAGGGAGCCTGCCCCTGAGGCTCCAAGCCAGAGGCCTGGATGTTGCCACTGGAGCTGCTCCTCAGCTCCCGAGAACCTGCCCACAGAGCTCAAGCCCCGGAGTCAGGCCCAGGCAGAGGTTCTAAGTGAATTTTATGTGATGAAGTAAAACCATCCTGTTAGTGTGTCTACATGTGTCTCTCTCTCTTTTTTTTTTTTTTCTTTTTTCTTTTTTTGTGGTGCTGGGGATTGAACCCAGGGCCTTGTGCATGCGAGGCAAGCACTCTACCAACTGAGACATCTCCCCAGCCCCTGTGTCTGCACATTTTGAGGAAATGGGAAGAGGACCTTAATGCACATTTTGGAGGCCTCAGCATCTCAGGGATGGTCATGTGCCTTTCAGCTCACAGGCATCCAGGACACTTGGCAAGCAGGATCTCTTCTTTTTCTTTGGTAAGACGCTTATACACTGGATGGGATTTGCCAATATTTACATTTGCACTGTCTGCCAAATATGCAGATAAGTTGGCAAAGTCTAGTTTCTATCCGGATATCAGCACTCTTTTGTTATCCAAAGTTTCATTACAATTTCCATAGAACCCCAGAAGATGATTTGAAACCCCATTTTTCAAATCTGAGTAAGATCAAGGGGGACCCTTCATTGTGGCTTCCATGATTCAACATTAGAAGCATGATCGTTGGTAAGACCTCACAGATTTGGCCTTACACTGTATTGGGCCAACACATCTGCTATTAGAATTTACCCTTTTGCTCATCCCCTGGGAAGCTAGGTGTAATAGCTAAATCAGAAAGTGTAATTTTACTGTTTCATAGAGCAGTATGGGAACACATGTGTGTTTGTGGGGTGTGCCCAATCAAATTCAGCAGCTTCCATTTTCAATGGAGCATTGGTGTCTTTGGGGGTGAAACCCTCCCCTTTTGATTGATTTAGGAATACTTGCCTATCTTATGCTGAACCCTTGAGATTCAGTCTTCATATATGCTTCCCTATACCCTTTTCCACAAGCACAATCCCACGTCTTCTGTGCGTCGTGCAGTGTGAACTGTTTTGCTTGCTTACTCTCCTAACCCATTTGTATGTGTCCTTCCATGTGTCACTAAGACAACAAAACCACTTAGTCTTGGTTTCTAGTGACGTCTGGGTCATGCTGGCAATGGTATTGTTAGCATTCTGATTTTTAATAGCTAAACTCTTTACAAATCATAATCATGGTGTTTGTAATGTTAAAAATCAGAGTAGCACTGCTCAGTCCTGAGCACAACAGTTCATCCACGTTACACACTGTTAACCCAACTACCATGAACTTAGGAGGCATATTCATGTCCCTTCATCCAGAAAGATGCAGCAAAGGATGATTCATACTGTGAGTCACAACACATGGCTCAGGAGAAAAACAGCAAGTGACTATGGGAGGTAGTCGACCTCTGAAATTTACTCTCCACTCAGATTTCCCTGTAAAACCCATGACATATCAGCTGCCAGCCCAACAGTGCTATTTCAATGTCTTAAAGCATCCCAAGTCATGCTGGGTTCCGAGCTTTTACTGTGGCTCACAAAACAGCTCCGACTCAGCCTTCCCTGAGTCAGACAGTCCCATTCCTCCAACTTCTCAGGCCAAAGACCCAGCGGTATCTTGGGACCCCTGCTTTCTCTCCTACTCATTATCTAGCACACTCAGAAATCCTCCTGACTCCATCTTCAGACAATATCCCCACCCAGTTGCTTCCCACCACCCTATTACCAGATCCGGATGAGCTGCCATCACAGTTGAGCTGCTGAAGCAGCCTCCTCCCTGATGTCCCGGTTTCTACTTCACCTTGACCTCCATAACTGTCCTCCACACGATAGCCAGAGACCTCCTTTGTAAGATGTAAGTCAGAATACATATTGTTGCTCTGTCTGGAAGTGTACAAAGGCATAAATCTCAGGGCAAAAGCCGAAGTCCCTACGGTGGCCTCCAAAGCACAGTGCAGCCAGAGGTCCTCTGCCCTCATGTTCTTCTAAGCTCCCAGGCACCTGTCCTCTTCCCTGCTCTTTGGACACTCCAGGCTTTGCCCTGCTTCTGGGCCTTTGCATAATTATCCTGCTGGGAACCCTCTTCTCCCAGATAAATGTGCTGCTAACTGTGTCACCACTAAGCCTTTGCACAAATGTCACGTTTTACCATCCTGGTTACCACAGCCACCCACCCCAACCCTCACTTGTCTTTCTTTCTTTCTTACTTTTTTTTTAAGATGCCAGGGATTGAACCCAGAACACTTAATCACTGAGCCACATCCTCAGCCCCTTTTATTTTTTTTTTATTTTGAGACAGGGTCTTCACTAAGTTGCTGAGGCTGGCTTTGAACTCATGATCCTCCTGCCTCAGCCTCCTGAATTGCTGGAATTACAGGCATGCATCACCTCACCTGGCTTAACCCTCATTTCTGATACTCCATACTGGGCTCTTTCCCTTGAGCCTCTCCTCACACACCATCTCAGGCTCTGGTCTATTAGCTGTACAGTTGTCTCCCCCATGAGAATGGGAGTTTGCAAAGCCAGGACTCTCTCTTATTTGCTTGCTGGTTTATCCTCAGAATTTACAATAGTGTCTGGCACACAGTAGGTGCTCAGGGAACATTGTGAATGAGTGAAGGAGGCAGTCGCCAGGCTCTTTTCAGGTGCCAATGTGGGAAGTGGGCTGCAGGTGTTGTGGTGGACTAGGAGTATGGTGGGCGAGGGTCCTGGGCCTCGTGGAACCGCTGCTTTCTCTCACTTCCTGCTCTGAGTGGCACAGCCAGCTTACAGGTTGATCAAGGCTGCATTCACTGGGGAAGAAGGATTGTGGGAAATGCAAGGACTGGCCGACTTCAGAAGGTGGCCAGTTACCTCAAAGGTGCTTGCGCCATTTCTCTGCTCAACCCAGTACTGCGCCAGGACTCAGAGTCCTCCCCAGGAACTTCTACACACATCAAACAGATGAAGAGAGTTGGAACTCAAGGGTCATGGGGATGTTTATCAGGAGCCATTTCTAGAAGTACTTCTAGGAGCCGTCACTGTTGCCATCACCAGGACTCAGCCGAGCTCACTGCATGGTGACCGAGAGCTCCACGGAAGTCGAGTGAGCACTGACCTAGTGCCTGCTGCACAGGTCCCCACACACTGGGAAGAGCACTCGGTGTGGACTGTGTGCACACTCATTGCTGTGGATGGCCGGTTGTGCGTGTCCTGCAGCAGCTTTCTGGGAGGCAGCGTGGAAGTATCTTGTTTCATGTCCGGGAATTTGTGCTAGAGAAACCTGAGTGCAAATACGAATGTGCAGGAACACACCCTGTGGTATTTTTTTTTACAATAATACATACTTTGAAACCAATTTGGCTAGATGCCATCGTGTTTATAAAATGGAATGCATATAGCAATTTGAAAGAATGAGATAGATGGGGCTGGGGCTGAGGCTCAGTGATAGAGTGCTTGCCTAGCACGCATGAGGCACTGAGTTTGATCCTCAGCACCACATAAATAAATAAATAAACAAACAAACAAACAAATGAAGGTATTGTGTCCATCTACAACTAAAAAAAATACTTAAAAAATGATATAGGTCTTTATTGGCATTTGAACAGATCATCAGTAAAATGCAAGCTATAATGCAAGTATTGATCTCAGAAAGATTTTTCTGGTATGTTAATCATTAATTTTTAAGTAATACTTGCAAATGGTACAAAATTCAAAAGGTACAAAAGTCTGTGCAGGGGCTGGGGTTGTGGCTCAGTGGTAGAGCACTCGCCTAGCACATGTGAGGCACTGGGTTCGATCCTCAGCACCACATAAAAATAAGTAAAATAAAGGTACAACTAAAACAATATATATAGATATAGATATAGATATAGATAGTCTATACATTGGGTTCCCTTTCACCTTTGCTCTGGGTCTAAGTTCCTCTCCTTGCAGGCAATCAGTATTACCTGTCTCTTGTATGTCCTTCCAGAACATTCTATGCACACACCAGCAAGTGCATACACATGCAGGTGTACTTACCCCACATGTGCATGTGTGTGGTTTTAATCCCTTTTTTCATGCAAGTGCTAACTTACTTTACATGTTCTGCTCTTTTCTTTTTTTCACTTAAAAATTGAACTTGGCAATCAGTCCATATTATACACACACATATATATGCACATATATGTATGTATATAGATAGATAGTTTTTTTTGGGGGGGGGTTTGTTTTTGTTTTTGTTTTTGTTTTGGTGTGTGTGTGTTTTGCAGTGCTGGGGATCAATTCCAGGGCCTTGTGCACACTAGGCAAGTACCATGCTAGCTCTGTCATTGAGCTATGGCCCCTGGTCCCCTTGTTCTTTTTATGGCCACATATATGTTTACATGGATATAAAAGGAATTGTATGTAAAATTGAGTGATTTCAGTAGGACTATATGGAAACATCCTCAGATTCTTCAGAGCTCCTGCCAAGGCCACCGAGGCCCTGCATGTGGCTGCTCTGCTCAGTCCTCCTCTCAGACTTGTCTCAAGACTCCTGTTGACCATGCTTTCTTCAGGCTCCTTCAAGGCCTCTTTTTAACTAGACTTCAGTCTCAACATCCACCCTGTGGCCTTCCCAGCCCAGTCTTAGCAAACACTCCTGCTAAGTCAGTGAGAATCCCGACTCTTGATATTTGATCAAGTTCCTCATCCCCACCTTGGATGTCTATACTTTGACTGCCTTGTTAGGTCAGTTTAGCAAGGATCTTTCTCTTTTTTTTTGAGGGTGGTTACTGGGGATTAAACCCAAAGGCACTTAAGCACTGAGCTACATACACCCCCAGCCCTTTTTATATTTTATATTGAGACAGAGTTTTGCAAGTTGCTTAGGGTCTTGTTAAGTTGCTGAGTTGGCCTTGAATCTGTGATCCTCCTGCCTCAGCCTCCCGAATCACTGGGATTACAGACATGCCACTGTACCCAGCTAGGATCATCTTACTCTTGGTGTCTCAGTAATTCCCCATCCACTGACCCCATCATAAAAAATATAAATAAATAAATAAATAAATAAATGAAGGTATTGTGTCCATGTATAAGTAAAAAAAATACTTTAAAAAATGAGATAGATTTTTATTGGCATTTGAACAGATGATCAATAAAATGCAAGCTATAATGCAAGTATACGATCTCAGAAAGATTTTTCTGGTATATTAATCATTAATTTCAATTAATTAATTAATTAATTGGCTACGATCCCTGGTGTCCTTGTATTCAGAGTTGAGTCCCAACTCTTTCTCCTGTAAGGTCGCTGTTGCAGTGATCCCCAGTACAGCAGTGTTCAGAGGTGGTGCTTTTGGAAGGCTCTGACCTCATTGTGTGTTAATCGGAGCTTAGTGGACCAGGGGAGGTAGGGGAAGCCTTAGGAGGTGGGCCTAGGAGTGAGTGAGTGAGTGAGGCTTGCCCTGGAGGGACCCCGGCTCCTTCCTGCCTGTCTTGGCTTTCCTGCCACCACGCAGTGAGTAGCTTTGCTTCATCCCACTGCCCGCTCCAGTGCTCTGCCTTGCCATAGGTGATAAAACTATGTGGATGTCCTTCCTGGCAGGAGAGGCCTTCCCTGGCCTTGCTCCCCACGGGCCGCCATCTGCATGGGGCTTTTTTAGGTCCCAAGTCACCTGGGTTTGGAGGATACCAAAGGTGGAAGCGTCAACTGGACATGTCTTCATCCACCTTGTCTACGCTGGATCACAGTCCTTGAGAGAATCTTGGTTCACAGAGGGGACCCCATAACCCGCATCCATGGAGGTGAATAACACACAATGGAACGCCCTGAAGTGGCTATGCTGTCCTACAAAGCAGCAGCTTCCCAGAAGAGCAAATCTGCCTATTGCTTTAAACACATCCAAGCCCTGGTCTGTCTCCTGACATGACGAATACGACTCCGCAGGAACAGGATTTTAAATATGCACAGAGCTACAGCTTTTTACAAAAGTTGGCAACACATCAGAGATGACTACATTTCATATTTACTGCTCATGGCTGGGCTATTTGTGAGGTTTGCAAGAATAAGAAAGACAAATAGAATTTGTGATCATTCCATATGATTTCATCAAATAATTTTTTGCCTTCATTTCAGCAAGATCACTTACTTTTTAAAGCTAAGAATTTTACATAATTTGTAAAGAAGCAAGAAAGTGGGTGCTCAGCACTCTTGGGAATAGGAACTATGTGGGAGCCTGTGGCATCCATGATGTCACATCTACCTGGTTGGAATGTGGATGGTGCTGCTCTTTGGGGACTAGTGTGGCAGTTCCTCAGAAAGTTGACACAGGTGGCAAGAGGTTGACCTGTGGGTACTAAGTTACAGCTGGATAGCAGCAAGGAGTTCTGGGGTGCTTTTGCACAGCAGGTGACATACACAATGGTAATGTACTGTATACTTCAAAAAGCTAGAAGAGGCCAGTAGCGGTGGCACACACCTGTAATCCCAGCTACGAGGAGACTAAGGCAAGAGGATCGCAAGTATGAGGCCAGCCTCAGCAATTTAGTGAGCCCTTGTCTCAAAATAAAAAGTAAAAAGGGTTTGGGTTGTAGTTTAGTGTAGATCACCCCTGGGTTCAATCCTCAGTGCTGCAAAAACAACAATAAAAACCTATTTAGAAAAGGATTTTGAATGTTTTCACCATAAAGAAATGAGGTCTGTCATTTCCCCAAGCATCTACAAAGGGTTGGGCTCCGAGCTGAGTGCTGGGGTCACATGTGCCAGTGAACAAGGCAGACAGAAGTCTCTGCCTTAATGAAGGGGAGAGATGAGAGAGAAGACAGGCGTTCCAACAAACCTGTTGTCCAGATTGGCCCCGGGCCTGTGATCATACACTGGACACAAAATAAAGGGCCTTGTTTCTTTTCTTTCTTTCTTTTTTTTTTTTTTTTGGTACTGGGGACAGCCCTTTTTTGTATTTTATTAGAGACAGGGTCTCACTGAGTTGCTAAGTGCCTCGCCATTGCTGAGGCTGGCTTTGAACTCGCAATCCTCCTGCCTTGGCCTCCCAAGTACTAGGATTACAGGCATGCGCCACTATACCCGGCTTTGTTTCTTTTCTTTTTCTTTTTTTTTTTTTTTTTTGTCCTGGGGATTGAACTCAGGGGCACTCGACCACTGAGCCACATCCTCAGCTCTTTTCTGTATTTTATTTAGAGACAGGGTCTCACTGAGTTGCTGAGGCTGGCTTTGAACTTGTGATCCTCCTGCCTCAGCATTCCGGGCCACTGGAATTACAGGCGTGTGCCACCGTGCGCGACTGGGACCCTGTTTCTGATACAGAAGCCACAGTGCATGCCAGGCTCGTGACTTCTGTCCCAAGTTGGTTCCTGTTCATCAGGGGGTGAAGGAAGCCATGTTATCAGGAGCCCTGGCTCCATCCACACTGGACGTTGGGACACTCTCTTGTGGCCTCAGTGGTACCTCACCACTGATGTCACCTCTTCTGAATATGCTGCTGCTGTTTCAGTCAAGTCAGCCCACTCTGGGCACACCACTGTGACCCTTGAAACTCAACTGTCACATGGCTGGCTTTCTGGGTCATTTGCAGTTTGACAGGGGTGTGTCTTTTGTAATGAAGTCTGCAAAGCCACTATTGTGGTTTAGACATTAGGTGTCCCCCAATAGCTCATGTATGAGACCATGCAAGAACATCCAGAGTGAATTAGTCCCCTGATGGGATTAGCTGAGTGGTAACTGAAGGCAGGCAGCGTGTGGCTGGAGAAGGTGGCATTGGGGACATGGCTTTGGGGCATAAAGTCTGTATGTGGAGAGTGGAGCCTCCCTCTGCTTTCTGACCGCGTGGGAGCCACCTCCCTCTTCTACCCTCTCTGCCATGATGCTTGGCCTCACCTTGAGCCCTGAGGAATGCAGCAGCTGTCTTGACCTAAGACCCCTAAAACCGTGAGCCCTCAAATAAAACTATTCCTCCTTAAAATTGTTTTTGTCAGGTCTTTTAGTCACAGCAGCAAAAAAGCTGACTAAAGTATCCGTCCAAGAGCAGACCACGAGTCAGGGTAGTCATTAACCTAGCGTGCCCCTCACTCAGCCTTGGGATGTGATGGGACTCTGAAATGAAGGCCTCCGACTCTGCCTCCCTCTCCGCTCCTGGGCCACTTATCTTAGGAGGGTGGCTTGGTTGCAGGAGCCCTGTTTGGGGAGATGGCTTGAATTGTGGTTGACTATGAGCCATGGAGGTTTGGGCATTGTTGCCTTCCGTAGTCTCACGGGACTTGTCCCAGGATCTCGAGTGACTTGGCCGAAATTGCTGATTGGGTCAGCGCCATTTTGGTGGTGTGTGTGGCGTGTGTTAGTCATTGTTAGAACCAGAGAGAAAAGTTATCAGAATAAAAAGCTGTTTGTCTCCAGTTTGCCTCTGAACTTCTTCCCGCGGCTCCGTTGCTCCAAGCGCTTCAGGCGGCAACACTTGGTCACTGTGGTTGATGCCCGTGGCGTGCCAACATAGCTAGACTGCAACAGCACTTCTGTCATGCAGCGTTGGCCTCTGCCGAGGGCACGCTGGACGTGCGTCAGGAAACAGCCATGGCGGCCTGGGCTGGGTACAGGCCATTCTGCTGTGCTCACGCAGTCTCCACGTTTCCTGGAGGGCCAGGCCCCTTCCTGCACAGCCTCTTCCCTGTACACTGCTCCCACACGGGCCCACCTGGGCCTTGGCATCTCCCTCTGATTACATGTGAAAGCCATCAGATGGATTTTGTACAGACAAGCATGTGAGTTAAAGGAGGAGGGTGGGAAGCAGCACCATGTCTTTTGGTTTGTTTGTTTACATTGTGGTTTTATGAGGAATAAACACTTTCTGCCACACACCTGTAAAACCATAGTTTTGATTTGTTTGGGATTTTGTCTTTTTTCTCCATATTTTTCACTTTTTCATTATCGTTGTAGATGATGGTGGGGTTCATTGTTACATATTCACACACGAACACAATCTAACTCTACAACTGGCATCTCTGCAACTTTAAAGTCTTCAGGGTGGCACCAAGGGATAGGGACTTCCCCAGGGACAGGGGAAATCTAGGTGGAGGTGGTCTGTCTGCCATAATTGCCCTTAATCTCTGGACCAGGGAAGAAATGGAGGGATTTGGCCATCACACAGTGTATGTGGTGTGACTGCAAAATGACCTCAAGATCAGCTCAGGGTCCTACCTGACCTATCGTGAGATGAGCTCTGTCCAAAACTCTACTAACCTCCATAAGGCCCTCTGTCTGGTGGACCCTGGGATGTTCGTGCCCTCCATCGTGGGTGCACAAGAGCCAGCACCCACGGCGTGGCTTCTTTGAGCACCTGAGCACCTGATTCACACCTGACTTTGTCCAATTGGCTTTTGAAGCAAGGAAGGGCGGTTCTTCAAGCCCCCTGAGACTGTCGCTCAGCTGGTCACTGTGGGGATATGGAGAGATCATACGCTTCAAGCGTTTTATGTGTGGCCTGGAACAAAGCCCAGTCACCACCAGTACCCTGTGCTTGTCCTTTTGGAAAGAGAATGCAAACCTCAGTCATTACCATCATTTCATCAATAATTTGATGACAGACATTCTACAGTGTTCTGAATTTTGCTAATCAACTTGCAAGTAATTTTACAGCATTTAACTATTCATAATATTTCTTAGAATTAGGCTAAGATTTTGGATACCAAGTCTGACAGAATACAAATGACTTGCCTCTTATTTTCAAATAACTGTGTCTACACCCCCCCCACACACACACATAACCATAGCATCCTTTCTACATATAGCTATATAACTGTACTTGTAGTATATTTTAATTTAAAAGAATTTTTTTTAATGCACTGGGGATTGAACTCAGGGCACTTGACCACTAAGCCACATCCCCAGCCCTTTTTTGTATTTTATATAGAGACAGGGTCTCATTGAGTTGCTTAGTGCCTCACTAATTTGCTGAGGCTGGCTTTGAACTCGGGATTCCACCTGCCTCAGCCTTCTGAGCTACGGGATTACAGGCATGCACTGCAGTGTCTGGCTGGACTTGTATTTTAAACATATATGTGAATTCCTTACTCTGGTGTTTGATTTAGCAAATTATCATCTTTAAATGTCACTGAAGGTATAGGGAACTGTGTGCCAAACACAGCTACTAGAAGCCTATGGGAAAGCATTTCCAGAGAGCAAGATGGCAAGACTTAAAATACCTGGGAAAATATCGATATCTTACCCCAGCAATTCACAGTCTAGAAATTCATCACCAGGTGACAACTTTTTAAATTAGCAAAGATTTATCTACAAAGGTTTCATCATGTTGTGGATTGTGACTGTGGAAAAAGGAAGCTCAGGAGGGGCTGGGGTTGTGGCACAGTGGAAACTCACTTGCCTAGCACGTGTGAGGCCCTGGATTCGATTCTCAGCACCACATATAAATAAATGAATAAAATAAAGGTCCATCAACATCTAAAAAAATATTAGATGTGGCTCAGTAGGCTTGGCACAGCCTGCATATGCAGTAGAGCATGATGTAGTCATTACGGTGAGAAGATATTGACCGAATATTGTGATCGGCCTATGTAGCCACAGGTTCCGCACCCATGAATTCAGTTAACCACAGAACAAAAATATTTGAAAAAAATTTGTCTCTGTACTGAGCATGTGTGACTTTTTTCTGGACATTATTCCATAAACAATCTAGTGTAACAACTACTTACAGAGCACTTACTCTGTATCGGGAGTTATAAATAGTCTAGAGATGATTTAAAGTAGGAGGAGATAATCCTTCTGTAGGAGGATTTGCAGATTCTGGTGCCCATGGGAAGTCCTGGAACCAGTCGTACGTGGATACTGAGGGACAACTGTGCTCAGGGAGTAAGAATTCCTGTTCTCGGCTTCATTTAGATCACTTTAAATGTGCAAGAGTAGTCAGAACATTTTTGATAAAGAAAAGCAATGAAAGGGGACATCTGCCATCCTGATAGCAGAATATTTTGTAGAGCGTGGTCACTAGAATCAGGTAGTATCACCACTGGACCAGAAGCCAGGTCGACGGACCAGATTAGATACTCCCTTACACATGCACATCCACCCTGGGATGGCAGAGGCACTTCAAATATGTGGCAAAGAAACTAACTTCAATAATAGCATTGGAAGAGTAATTTAAAAAAAAGAATCCAGATATATTAAAGAGCTAAATAGAAAACAGTAAGTATACTGGACGAAAACATAGAACTGTTTATTTGTGTAAGGCAAGAAAATCTATAATAGATACAGAAAATGTAACAGATAAAGATGGATAAACCGTTTACATCAAAATTTAAAACTCTGCACAGCAAATGAGCCGTCAACAAGTTTACAAAACAGAGAACTGACTGGGAGGTAGTATACATACTAGATGTAAGGAAAAAAAAAAAAAATCCGGACTATACAGAGGGGTCTTACAAATCAAGAAGGAAAGAATAAAAGACAAAGGACTTGACATGGAGATGGTTGGTAGAGACGGAATGATCTTCATTTTGCACCATTTTTCTCAGCCATTTTTCAGTCTTCTGGGATCTCATCCTTGCACTCAAACTGCACATGAAATGAACACAGCACCCAACGGCTTGGGAGTTCAACTGAGACTCAGCAGCTTGCTCCTCCCCTGTCCAGGAGGTGGCGCTGTCCTGGAGCGACCAGCGTGAGCTCCTTTCACAGGAGACCTGGGGCGGGGTCCTGCTGCATGGTGGGGAAACGGCAAGGTGAAGGATCACCTTCCAGAGCTTTATTTAGTATATTTTTGGGCAAAGGTATCTTACTTAAAAAAAAAAAAAAAAAAAAAGGTTGGGGGGATTTATTGTAAAAAGTGGTGTAATTTTAGTCATTAAAGTCCACATGCCATATTTTAAAGGAGTAGAGATACAGTTTATCCTTTCTAGCTCTTAGGTTGGACACTAACTACACAAGTGTTTATTATGTTACTTTAAAAAATAAAATAAGTAAAAGTAAGTAAGCCACATATATTATAGTGATGATAATGTAGAAAAAAGATTCTGGTAGAATTAAAACCTGATGTTAAGGAAACAGGAAATAAAAACAAAGCAGCCAGGTATGATGGTGCAGTCTGTGATCCCAGTGACTTATGAGGCTGAGGCAGGGGATTAAAAATTCGAGGCCAGCCTCAGCCCCTGTCTCCAAATAAAGATTTAAAAGGGCTGGGCATGCAGCTCAGTGATAGATCACCCTTGGTTTCCCCAGTACAAAATATATATATATAATCCCAAATTGCTTCCTTTGGGAGCCCAATTAAGGATGAAGAAAAGCAAAAGGTTAAAAGACATGCATTTTAGAGTCAGGCGCGGTGGTGCATGCCTGTAACCCCAGCACTTGGGATGCTGAGGCAGGAGGATCGCGAGTTCAAAGCCAGCCTCAGCAATGGAGAGGCACTTAGCAACTCAGTGAGACCCTGTCTCTAATAAAATACAAAAGGGCTGGGGATGTGGCCCAGTGGTTAAGTGCCCCTGAATTCAATCCCCAGTACCAAAAAAAAAAAAAAAAAAAAAGACATGCATTTTTAAAAATGAGAAAGGAAATGTAACTAGAGACTGTCTGCAGACCCCTCTATGCCACTCTGTTGAAGACAATTCCTGCTGAACTTTTAAGAGTTACATTTGACACAAGAAGCCTTTGAGCTGGCCCTCCTAGTATAGATGGGAGTGACAGGGTTCTGCAGCAACAGTGGCCAAGGCACTTGTCCGTCAGGGGAAGTGCCTATATCACTGCAACGGACAGCAAGGCTGGAGTGGCAGCCAGGTGCTGCGACACAGCATTTCTTGGAGGAAACAAAGAGGGAAGATGGCCAAAGTATCATGTGACTGAATAACCAGAAAAGTTGAAGAGCTGGGAGCACTTAGGGCGTCCACCACAGTGAAAGTCACAGGTCCTCATTCAGGTTCTGCATCTGAGTCAGTTCTCAAACTCAGACCCCTCTGACAGCCTAGGTCCCCATGAGGAGGGGCCAGCATTGCCTTGTAAATACATACACTAAACATTCCTCTACGTCTCCCCAAAGGGACTTGTGGCCATGCTCTAGAGCTTCTGTCCATTACAGAAAGGGGGATGTGTGGAATGCAGGGTTCTGAGATGACACTGGTACTAGAGGGTCTGAAATGCTGTCATGGCTTCCGGCCCAGAGCAAGCCAATGGATGCAAAGAGATAACCAGAGTCCTGCCTCACGGTTGTCTTGCCCTGAGTCTAGTGGGCCACAGACCCACCTTGCAGTTGTATCTCCACCTCCTTATTGGGATGGACATGTCTGACAGCTAGCAGGACCTGCATATTGGGTCCTGCACCCATTACGTTTAGGAAGATCCAAGCATCGTGTCTCCAGGCAACAGATAACAATACCACGTCTGGGGAAGTAGTGCAAAGATTCGCACCTCCATCAAAGACTAAGGACGCAAGGACAGTGCTTCCTGTCAGCCCCATCTGGCTCATATGTACAAAACCCATATGGATGTGGTAGGTGACAGTGGACTTCCATCAGCCCATTTGCAACTGCAGTGCTGGATTTCTACCTGAATGAATCAGCACAGTCTTTGGTACTTGGTTTGCAGCTACTGAGCTGGCAAATGCACTCTTTTCAGTTCTCATCAGTAAAGATGCAAAATGATTATGGGAAAGATAGAAGAAGAGATTTTTTTGCCTTGACCCACTGCAATGTAAACTCTGCTCCTCTTTCCCCTCCTCCAGCTTCTTCTTCTTCTTTTTCTTTTTCTTCTTCTTCTTCTTCTTCTTCTTCTTCTTCTGCTTCTTCTTCTCTTTCTCTCTCTCTCTCTCTCTCTCTCTCTCTCTCTCTCTCTCTCTCTTCTCTGTCTCTCTCTTTCTCTCTCTTTCGCAGCACTGGAGGATTGAAACCAGGGGGCACATTACTACTGCACCACATACCCAGCCCCCCCTTTTTTTTTTTTTTTTTTTTTTTTTGTGGTTACCGGGGATTGAACTCAGGGGCACTCGACCACTGGGTCACATCCCCAGCCCGTTTTTGTATTTTATTTAGAGACAGGGTCTCACTGAGTTGCTAAGTGCCTCGTCATTGCTGAGGCTGGCTTTGAACTCGCGATCCTCCTGCCTCAGCCTCCCAAAGTGCTGGGATTACAGGCGTGCGCCACCGCGCCCGGCCCCCCCTTTTTTTTTTTTTTTTTTGGTACCAGGGATTGAAATCAGGGGCACTCAACCACTGGGCCACACCCTCAGCCCTTTTTTGTATTTTATTAGAGACAGGGTCTCACTGAGTTGCTAAGTGCCTCACCATTGCTGAGGTTGGCTTTGAACTCGCCATCTTCCTGCCTCAGCCTCCCAAGTGCTGGGATTACAGGCATGCACCACCGCGCCCGGCTTACCCAGCCCTTTTTATTTGTTATTTTGAGACAGGGTCTGACTAAATTGCTGAGGCGGGCCTTGAACTTGGGATCCTCCTGCCTCAGCCTCCCAAATTGCTGGGATTACAGGTGTGTGCTCTTGTTCTGGCTACTCTCCTCCTCCCATTCATGGTATAATCCACAGGGACCTTGGTGAAAATTTTGACAATATACAGAACATGATGCTAATTGTACTTGGTTGAAAAGAAAACACTGAATGCTCATGTGATAGCTGGTGAAAGATAAGGCCCCTTTCCTTAAAATTTAGAGCTTTGTTATATTGGTTAAAATGTGGGGATTCAACCTGGGCACGGTGGCGCACACCTGTCATCCCAGCACTTGGGAGGCTGAGGCAGGAGGATTTGTGAGTTCAAAGCCAGCCTCAGCAATGTCAAGGCACTTAGCAACTCAGTAAGACCCTGTTTCTAAATAAAATACAAAAAAGGGCTGGGGATGTGGCCCAGTGGCCGAGAGCCCCTGAGTTCAATCCCCAGTACCAAAAAAAAAAAAAAAAAAAAATTGGGGGATCCACTGGTCTGGGATGGGATGCTTCATTTCACATACCCTCCGTGCTAAGGGAAATATGTAGCGTTTGTTGGAACTCTTAGGATTTGGGGGATCATATACCTAATTAGCAATATAGCATTGAATCATCATTTCCTAGTTCAAATAATGCTTTGAGTAAGGGGACTCTGTGCAGCATATCAAGGTGGCAAACTGCCCTGCTCCTTGGCCTCCACGCCAGTAAGTCCAGTGTGGAGCCAGCGTGTCCGTGGTGGATAAAGATGACTTATGGTCTCTGAAGGTCCAGTATAGCGTCGCCCCACAGAACTCTGGAAACTGGGACGAGGGCGTGCCTTTTGCAACAAACAACTACCTGTCATTCACTTGAAGATCAGCTTCTGCGACGCCATTTACCATTCGGCTTTAAAAGACACTTTGAAATTGACCAGGAGGCATCAAATGACTGAAACTGGAGTTGTCTTTCAAGGATGATGGAAATGATAATTGGGAGCAGGTCTAGAGAACACAAAGCAGTTAAATGAATACATGGCCCAGATCTCTACATCTTCCTCCTCTGATCTATTGAAGCCACTCTCTCACCTCACATCTATGGACTTCGGTAGGTCTGCACAATCAACTGGTGGAAGAAAAATCTTGGGCCTTGTTGGTGTGAGCTGAAATGGACTAAAATTACACAACAGCTCTACTCAAGGTGGCCCTAAAAATTGCAACAAGTGGAAACCTTGTCAATGATCAGAAATATTGGTCAGGTATTGGACTTGTATGGAGGAAGAAGAGGCCTGAAGTGGTTGTATTAGCTTTTCATCACTACAACAAAATACCCGACACAGGCTACGTATGAAGAAAAAGATGTTTCTCCAATCCACATTTTTGGACGTTCAAGGTTACAATGCCTGCTTTGGCTCAGTTCTAATGAAGATCTTGGGGTGAACAGCAGATGGTGGAGGGTGGGCAGGAGCAAGTATGTAATTACATCTTGAACCAGGAGCAGAGAGGACGGGAGGGCCCAGGACTCCTTTGATAACAACTTTTTGAGAACTACCTTCTGATAGCATGTTCACAAGTGGCATAGCAAATAAGCCATCAACGACTCTACAAAACAGAGAACTGACTGGGAGATAGCATATGTATTGGGTGTAAGAGAAAAATATCCAGAGCACTCTTACAAACCAAGAATAAAAAGAGAGAGGACTTGACCATGGAGATGGTTGATAGAGGGGAGAATCTTCATTTTGTACCATCCGAGTGGTGAGGACGACGATTTGTGGAGGCCTCTACGTCCCTCTACTCCTGGGGATGTCTGAGGCACAACCCTGGGTCTCATAACCCTGGAGATACTCCCTCAGCTCTGGCTTCCAGGCTTGCTGGCAAGAGGTGAACTTGGGTCTAAATGCTGCCCTTGTGGTCTCAGCACAAGCACAGTGGTTGGCATATGATAGGAACTCAAAATACTTGTCCCAAGTGATGGAGAAGGAGAATACGGAGGAAGAAGAGACACCCGGTTGTCAAAGGAACAGTTTCCTACTCATCATGGCTTGAGACCGGGGCTGCCTGAAAGATCACTCAGGCCCAAGAGTGAGCAAGGAGCCGTGTGCAGAGGGGTCCACTCAGAGAGGAAGGTCAGCCTGGGGGAAGGTGATGGAAGAAGATGGAAGAAGATGGCCATGGTGAGGCTTGGAATCGAGGCAGGCACAGGCTGAGTCTTGGAGGCTGAGGGCCAAGGATTCCAGGTGGGGAGTGGAGATGAAGGAGGGGAAGCTTAAGGGCCAGGAAGTGGGAATGCAGAAAGAGGCTGGGGGCTCTGCTTAGCCTTCGGTTAGAAAGAGCAGCTTTCCCAAGACTTGGGAAGAAGTTCTACACAAAACGCAATAGCTGAGGGGGTGGCATCAGGCCCAGGGCAGGGAGAAAGTGGGGTCTTGGGGAAGAGGCTGAAAGGCCTGTGGGAGTGACCCCTCATTCTTTCAGAGTCTCTTGCTCCCGTCGATCCAGACGGAGGAGGGTGTGTATCGGCAGCAACTACAGATTCCCAGAGCTTGTCTTCCAAAAAGGATCTCAGGACTCGTTAGTTGCATACGGAGACAGTTCCTTGTAAACTTCTAGACGATCTACTCTTGCTCATGACTTTGCAAGATTATTTTTCTCGAACCACATCCCGGTTTGCTTTCAGAAGTCTTAATTCCACTCTAGCCCCTGCCCTCTTTGACCATGACCAAGAAGTGGCAGAGTTGCACCCTTGACAAGACCACCAATGTGAATGTAATGGCTTCCTTCCCGCTTTCTGAAAGGATGCAAAAGTGTGATTTGCCAGATCGTTGGTGGCATCTGCATGCGTGTCATCCTGGTAGTCTGCTCTAAGGAAGACACCTGAACACCTCTTCAGACAAAGCACTGTACCTGAGCTCCTATTGGGTTGCATTTGCAGTCATTCATTGTCTTCTGCTAAGATACATCAGGTTTCTGCAGAAACCACATGGGACTTAAATGTGGGTATCATGGAATGGCACCTCTACCTCTTCTCTTCATGGGTAGCACCGATCTGTGCCAACCCCCCCTGGGGAGCATTATTTCTTACTTGCCATTTGGGCCAGGGGAAGCAGTTTCAGAGGTTGCTGCTGGATGCTTACC
Source organism: Tamias sibiricus (assembly GCA_025594165.1). NCBI lineage: Eukaryota > Metazoa > Chordata > Mammalia > Rodentia > Sciuridae > Tamias > Tamias sibiricus. The sequence goes on from CM046670.1 coordinate 6,437,690, forward strand.
ACTATGATAGTGCTTCCTGCCGGTGGGGGATCCTGTGGGGGTTAGTCCAACTTCCACACATGTCTGTTCCCACTGTGCATTCATGGGTTGCTGAAATGACCATCAGGTGGTCCCATGAGCACGGTGGACCCACTAGGAGCCTTTCCTGGCCCAGACCCTAGTTGCTACCTGGCCTCTGTAATGATGATGTTTGAATATCTGGTTGTCAAGGTTAGCTCAAATCCTCTGTCCAACAGTCCATGAATTGTCTCACTCTTCCTTTCCTTAGTGTATAGTTCCCTGAACACATGACACCAAGTCCCTGCGGAGGAGGGTCAGGGGAATCAGTGGTCATATATCTTCTCCATGAAGTCGTAGCGTCTTCCTAGCAGTCCCACCTTCCTCTCAGCCAAAGGGTACTTAATGACTCGAGTGTGGAAACTGGGTGAGTGGTCAGGTATTTTCTTACTGGGATCCCTGCCATAAGCCTTCTCACAATTGCTTATTCCCTTTGGTTGTATAAATTAGGCTATGTCTTGCCCCTGGGGATACAGTGTTCTTTTGCCATCTCTTTAATTCTCCATGGGAGAAGACTCCCTTGGCTGCTGTCATTCTATCTGCTCTTGCCATGAATTACAGCAGTCTCGCCCACCCTGCGTCTGGCAGTGGGTGCAGGCACCTGGCCTCAGGGTCCCATCATCTGCATCGGCATTAGGACACAGCTCCGCAGAAGCCTCTCCCTTCACCAGTCCTGGTTTAGCTTCTTGCTGAAGGCTGGGACTTTCTTATCACTCTGGTGAACGACATGTTCCTCAGGGTCTCCTGTCCGCAGGGGCCCGATCCACTCCGCATGCCCATCCCTGAGCCATTCACTCCTTTATCCACTACTTGTGTGGTAGCTCTGCCTCACTTCCTGCAGGCCACGGCACTTTCTAAGCTTCCACGAGCCAACTGAGTGTTAGCACCATCTCTGGGTCCTTGCCAGAGTGTGTGTTGATCCCACTCCACACAACAGTGCTCTTCTATCAATAAGCCATCGTTTATCCAACTTGGTTTGTCTTCCTTGATGCAGCAGCAGAACAGTCCTGTGTGTATCCCCAGTGCCTGCTGGACGCATTGGCCATGCCTTGTCTTCCTTCAGTGCACCATTCCTTTCTTCCTTAAGCAGACCCCGTGTCCTGCGAGTGGCCAGGCAGCAGCAGTCAATGGAAATTTCCTCCTAGAACTCCTAGGAGTGCATTGATCTCGTCTGTGTAGACAAAACTCCAGTTGACAGTATTTTCATACTTCCTTATGCTGGTAAGAAGGGAGGCTGAGGGCTACTTCAACCAGCTCCAGTTTTAGACCACTCCACTGGCAGCTCAATGAGCAGCACAAGAAGAGGAAGAGGTTAACACCCCCATCCCGTGTCTCCTCCTCCTCCTCCTCCTCTTCCTCCTTCTCTCTCTCTCTCTCTCTTTCTCTCTCAGTACATATCCCCTAGATGAAATGGACAGAAGGAGAGCTGGACACAGGCAATGATCAACTGCTTTTACCACCTCTGTGGAAATGATTCTTTTGTTTTTCATTGAGAAACTTTTTTTCCTTTTATTTTTCCTGTGCTGTGTGTGTGTTTGTGTGTGTGTGTGTGTGTGTGTGTGTGTGTGTGTGTGTTCTTGCTTTGTTGATTAATTCATGGACATATACATATATACACATATTTGTTTCTTTTTTTCTCATTTTCAGCATTTTTAAATGATTGTTATTTTTCTTTGCCTTGTTTTTTGGGGGTTAGGGTTTTTAGTTTGCTTATTTTTGCTTATTTGTTTCTATCTCTTGCCACTAACAACCACATTCTCTTGTTTTCTCTTTCTCTCCACTTTGCTTTTCCTATTTTTCTCCTCCTTCTTTATAACCATCACTTTCTAAATCTCTTCTGCATTGTTTTTGTTCTCATTTTGAACATTCTAAACTCTCTTTTACCCTCCTATCACAATTTCTTTTCTATTAATTAACTGTATTTTTACCATCTTTTAGAACTAATTGGTTTATATAACTCCTGCCCCCACTATTCATGCTATTGCAATTATTACCACTGTGGATGACATGGTTGACACCTGCTTCTTACTTTAATGACAGATCTAGTTAATTGTTATTTATTGGTTTTGCTCTTGGCAATTGATGACCCCACTATTCCTGTTTTTGTGGTAATTACTGTTGCAGATGTGCTAGTAGGCACTGAATATTTATTTTTGATGCTGTATATTGTTTGCTTTGGTTGTTGCTAGTGTTTGTTTCCCCCTTTTGTGTGAGGTGCTGGAAATCTATGGGAACACAAGTTCACAGGGTAGAGATTCTGCTGCTTAACTAAATCCAGCCAAAAGACAGTGAACCTTGCTCCACACACAAATTAACTACACTTAAACTTCGGCTATCCCAGCAGTTCAGGAGGCTGAGACAGGAGGATTGTGAGTTCAAAGCCAGCCTCAGCAAAAAGTGAGGTGCTAAGCAACTCAGTGAGACCTTGTCTCTAAATAAAACACAAAATAGGTCTGGGATGTAGCTCAGTGGTCAAGTGCCCCTGAGTTCAATCCCCAGTACCCCCCACCAAATAAATAAATAAATAAAAATAAACTTTAGCTATACTTCAACACAAAGACTAGAAAAGACAAAAATCTAAACTAATGGCCAATCCCCAAGTAGGAACAGATGGGGTGGGCCCTCAGGTCTCACTCATAAACATTTAACCCTACAGCAAAAACAGAGAATTAACAGAGTCTGTGGCTACCCCACCTACAAGGGGTCTCAGTCTAGATCACTGAAGAATACTTTGGCAAGAAAAGGCTGTGCAATACAATAAGGACGATACATAAAAGTGGAAAAGAAATCCACCCAAATAGATGCATAAGACCCCAAAGAGGAATACAGAAATATGAAAAAAACAAGGTAACATGACCTCTACTAAAGTTCATAATTCCTCAGCAACTGACTCCAAAGATATTAAAGTGGATAAAATGTCAGGTAAACAATTCAAAAATGGTTATAAAAATGATCAATGAATTCCAAGAGAACAAACAAACACACACAAAATGACTGAAGGAATTAAGAAAGTCAGTAGAGGATATGAATGAGAAATTCAACAAGGAGATAGAGATATTGAAAAGGAACCAAACAGAAATCTTGGAAATGAAAGACATGATAAATCAAATAAAATGTTCAGTTGAGATTCTCTAATAGAGTAGACCATGCTAAAGACAATATCTCGGAACTGGAAGACAAAGTGGCCAGCCTTGAACATTCAGATAGCATTAAACAAAAGAAAATAAGTAACCATGATCAGACTATACAAGAACTCTGGGACAACATCAAGAGACCAAATTTAAGAATCATTGGAATTGAAGAGGGTTGTAAAATGCAGGCTTATGGATGGATAACCTCTGCAGGCAAATAATAATAGAAAAAAATTCCAAACCTTCAGAATGAAATGGGCATCCAGGCACCGGATCCATCCAGAACCCCAAATAGGCAAGATATTTAAAAAAAAAAAAAAAAAAAAAACTCCCCACAACATATTATACTTAAAGTGTCTAACTTACAGAACAAGGATATAATTTTAAATACCTCAAGAGAAAAATGTCTGGTCATATTTATAAGCAAGCCAATCAGAATTACTTCCAATTCCTCATCATAAATTTTAATGCCAGGAAGGATTACAATGATGTGTTCCAAGTCCTGAAAGAAAATAACTGTCAACCTGAGTTCAATCCCTGGTACCAAACAAACAAACAAAAAACTTAATACCAAACAAACAAACAATTAATACATGGTCAAGTGAATTAAACAGACATTTCTCAAAAGAACAAATACAAAAGGCCAGCAAATATACGAAAAAATGTCCAACATCATTAGAAATTAGGGAAATGCAATCAAATCTACACTGAGATTTCATCTCACACCAGTGAGAATGTCAGCCATCAAGAAAACAAATAGTGAGCCAGGTGTGGTGGTGCTTGCCTGTAATCCCAGCAGTTCAGGAGGCTGAGGCAGGAGGATCAAAAGTTGAAAGCCAACCTCAGCAACTTATCAAGACCCTAAGCAACTCAGTGAGACCCTATCTCTAAATAAAATATAAAAAAGAGCTGGGGATGTAGCTAAGTGGTTAAGCACCCCTGGTTCAATCCCTGGTACAAAACAAACAAACAAATAATGATAAATGTTGGAGAGGATATGGAGAAAAAGGGACTGTTGTACACTCTTGTTGGAATTACAAATTAGTAAAACCACTATGGAAATCAATATGGAGGTTCCTCAAAAGACTAGGTGTAGAAACACCATATGATCCAGCTGTAGCACCCCTCTGTTTTTATCCTGAAGAATTAAAGTTATCTTACTACAGTGATACATGCACACCCACGTTTATAGCAGCACAATTCAGAATAGCCAAACTCTGGAGCCAGCCTAGGTGTCCATCATGGATGAATGGATAGTGAAAATGTGCTATGTATACACATTTATTCAGCCATAAAGAAAAAGGAAACTGTCATCTGCAGGAAATTGGATGAATCTTGAGACCATAATATTAAGCCAAATAAGCCAAACTCTGAAGTTCAAGGATAATGTGTTTTCTCTCATATGTGGAAACTAGAGAGGAAAAGGGAAAAAAGGTGTGTGTGGGGTGGATCTCATGAAAATCAAAGGGAGGTCAGCGAAGGGAAGGGACCAGGGAGAGGGAGGAGTGGAGGGAGGTGGGGAGTGCTGGGGAGGGATACTGGCCAAATTGTATTGTCATATCATGTGCATGTATGAACATGTGACAACAAATCACCATTCTGTGCAACTGTAGTGTGCCAATAAGAAAATACGAGAAAGCAAAAGTGGACGGGAGAGGAACATTCTGGAGGGCAGGGTGGCCCATCGAGAGAGTGGCTCAAAGCCCAGTGTCTGGGCAGGTCCTGTCTTATGTGCTGAGCTGTGCCTTCGTCCCCTCTCTGCACAGACGTAATTGAACACCTTGCCCCATTTGTTCCCACCAACAATGGCTTTATTTTTGCCTAATTAGAACAGTTTCCATTGGGGGCTGGGGTTGTGGCTCAGCGGTAGAGCGTTGGCCTAGCACATGCGCAGGTTCTATCCTCAGCACCACGTGAAAATAAAAGGCATTGTGTACAACTAAAACAAATTAAAAAAAAAAAAAAAAAAAGAACAGTTTCCATTGGTTACTTGAGTTTTGCCTGATTGGAACATAGAACTTGTGGTGGGGGTTGCCATGGTGATGAGTCCTCAGTGGTGATGTCATGGTAATGGACGCAGGGTAAACAGGGACTTGACTCATCTCCCTGTCTCTGTACTCCAGCCGGTGTCTTTTTGCATCCTGCCTCCGCCATCTTAACATCCTTGGACTCACTCCCACCTCACTTTCCCCCACACACACAAGGTTTTAAACAGGTTTTTCCTGTAGCTAGATAGCCGCAGGGCCCAGTATATTCCACCAGCTTTTAACCCAGCTGGCCGTATCTGTGAACCAGGCCCAGCTATCCTCAGGAACCTTGATGTGCCAGTGTCCCCAGGGAACTGGTGGTGTTGGCACAGATTTTCCTGAGGCCTGGGGATGACTGGCTACCTTTTTATGCACAAGCCAACTTCTCATTCTGCACCGTAGCCAGTCTTTCAATGAGTTTCACTGGTCTGAGTGGGAGGGCAGCCCACAGGGCCTGCTGGGCAGTGTTCTTAAGCACAGCCGCCTCTGCCAGCTCTTTCTTCCCTCCATGTGGTGGCCCCATCCCCCACCATCCACACCACATGAGAGTGCAGGGGATGATGGGTGGTCCCAGGGGATGCTGGGTGGTCCCTGGAGATGCACTCATCTCATGACTGCTGCTGTTCTTATTGCAGCATTTTTCCAATGGGAACACCCTATCCCATTAATAGAAGTGCCAGTCGTACTGAGGACAGGCCATATGTCCCCACACAACCTCAGGTAAGACTGTGCCCATGGGCTCAGGTAGTTCTTGGAAGGGATTCAACTGTGAGTCATTAGTAGCCAACATCCCAGCAGCTTGTGGAGTGCCTGTGTTGCCCTGGCGGGGGATTCTGGGAGGTATCCACAGGTCTACTGCACCTGAAGACACAGGGAGCAAGCCCATGCTGCCACCATAATTGACACTGCAGCGGGCCACCTCAACACCTGTAGTTAGGCGTGGCAGGAAGGAACACCAGAAATTCCATGGCCTGACCCATTGCCCACCATCTTGTCATGAAGATATGTCCCATGGAAAAATAATTTGTATGCCGGTTCAATGGTGCATGCCTATAATCCCAGCAGCTTGGGAAGCTGAGGCAGGACTTCAAAGCCAGCCTCAGCAATGGTGAGGCACTAAACAACTCAGTGAGACTCTGTCTCTAAACAAAATACAAAATAGGGCTGGGGATGTGGCTCAGTGGTCGAGTGCCCCTGAGTTCAGTCCCCCGCTACCAAATTAAAAAATAATAATAATAATTTGTAAGAAATCATTATTGCAATTGAAAAAGCATTTGTAAAGTCATGAAGTGACACTGGCAGAAGCACTTTGGGCAGGGTGAGCACATCCTTATCCAGAATAGGTTTCTGTCACTCTACCTTTGTCCTCACCACCATTTGCCTTGTGCCCTGACCAGATAGGTGAGGTAAATGCAAATGTTAAGGAAATCGCTGGCCCTGCATCATTCAAATCTTTATGGAACTAATTTCTGCAATGTCCCCAGGGGCACAGAATTGCTGTGGGATTACTGTCTTGGCTGTGGGCCGAGGGCACTAATGGGCCAAACCTGCTCTCACAGGCCTCATTCCTTTGGTAAGGGAAGTGAGACTGGCAATCTTGGTGTGTCTTGGGATCCCTCTTGACCCACTGTCTTATTCTCCCCTGACCTCCCTAAGTCTCTCTGTCTCCAGTGAGCCATGGATACTCCATGGATTAAGCTCAGATAAGCACCATTACCTACAAAGGTGCCTTCCAGTAAAATGAGCACTGACTGAGATTAAGGAACTGGATTCCTGCCCCTTCCCGTTGCTAGGTGTAGCTCAGGCAAGATCCTTTAGGCTCCCTAAGCCTGTTTGCTTATCTGTAAGTTGGAGCCAAATATATTCTTCTGATTGTTGTTTGTACTGATAAAATTACATGAGTGCTTTCTGCATTGCCTAGGACACAGCCTAACAATCAGGATATAATTCACTGCTTTTTTTGCAAAGAAAAAAAAAAAAATTATCTGTTGCCACGTTTTGTTACTGTAAGAACTCATATTTTATGCACTATAATCATTTACTGTCAATTTTTGTCTTTTTTTTTTTTTGCTCCCTGTGCTGGGGATCAAACCTAGTGCCTCACACATATTAGGCAAATGCTCTGCCACTGAGCTACATCCTCAGGCCCCTGCTTTTTAAATAGCATAATTTAGTGATAGGAGTTTAGAACTAGGTCAACTTGACTTGGATGCTCTACATGTAAGGCCCAGAGAAGCCACTGACTTAATTTTTCTTTTCTTTTTTTTTTTTCAATATTTATTTATTTGCTTTAGTTGTACACAATGCAATGCATTTATGTTTACATGGTGCTGAGGACAGAACCCGGGCCGCACACATGCCAGGTGAGCGCTCTACCGCTAAGCCACAACCCCAGCCCTTAATTCTTATTTTCAAATAGTAGAGGAATGAGATTCATCTTGTGCTTATTTTTTAAAAATATTTATTTATTTGTTTTAGTTGTACACAATACTTTTATTCTCATGTGGTGCTGAGGATCGAACCCGGGCCACGCACGTGCTAGGTGAGCGCTCTGCTGCTGAGCCACAACCCCAGCCCTCATCTTGTACTTATTAACATGGAGTTTGTACTTCTCATCTAGGACTTAATTTGTAAAAGAGTTCTGAAGAAATTGGTAAGGGGCTGGGGCTGTAGCTCAGTGGCAGAGTGCTTGCCCAGCATGTACGAGGAGGCACTAGGTTGAGTCCTTAGCACCGCATAAAAATAATAAATAAATGAGGGCTGGGGTTGTGGCTCAGTGGTAGAGCGCTCGCCTGGCATGTGCACGGCCCTGGGTTTGATCCTCAGCACCACATAAAAATACATAAATAAAATACAGGTTTTGTGTCCAACTACAACTAAAAAATACATATTAAAAAATGAAATAATTAAAAAAAAAGAAATTGGTAAGAAGATAAGAAATGTGTGTCTATGAAGCTGGCTGGGAGGCGGGTAGACCCCCTGAGCAAAGGGTGTCAGACTGTACCGTGCACCAGAACCTCCAAGGCTGGTAGCAGCACAGAGAGCTGGGCCCACCAGAGTCTCTGCTGCAGCAGGACTGAGGAGGAGGAGGGAAAAGACATTTCTAACAAGTCCCCAGAGGAGGCTGACCTGATGCTGCTGACCCACAAGTTTGAGAACCACTGATATAGAACTTTCTGGTAACATTTTATTAAAGCCAGAAAACCCTCATGAACTTTGATCCAGGTGAGAAGCTGAAGTTGAGCAGCCTGACATGGTTTGGGCTTGGGAGGTGCTCCAGTGGGCCCCAAGGCCAGCCATGACTTCACTTGGTTACACCAGGCAAGCCCTCCAGCACCAGGAAACAGTGCGGGGCCAGGTTTCTGCCCCGCAGGACCCAGAGCTGGGGGTCACAGCTGTGCAGCCCTGGGTGTTCAGGGAGTGGGGGAGGAATTTCAGGGGAGGGCACTCAGGACCATGTCCCCATCCCTCATCCTGCCTTCCCCCCCTAAGCATCTCAATGTGTAATATTTCACAGATTTGACTGATTTAACTTATTTTTTTGCCTGACTCCCACCCCTGCTAGCCTGTGAGTTCTCTGGAGCAAGGAGCAGCCCCTGGATGAGAGCAGGCACTCAGGAAGCACCCACTGACCACACAACTGTGCACACACAGCTGCACATGTGCAACAGGATCTCTCCCAGGATCCACAAGGAAGTGACCGCAGAGTTTCAGTGGTCGAGGGAAGTGAGGAACTAGGGAGAGCCACTATGACCTTTTACTGACTCCATACAGCCCTTGAAATTTTCTTACCTATAAGTTTTACTTAGATAATGACAACACCAAAAAAAGGTTAGATCCCTATTATTGAATAGGAAAACAAGTTAGAATAAAGATAGGCAAAATAAGGAAAGAAAACACACACACACACACACACACACACACGGACCCCCACTGTGTAGGCGGTATGGGAACTCTTGAGGCAGGCTTGGAGAAGCTCAGTGCCGACTAGGTGTCCTGCCACATGGCCTATGGGCCTGACCTGAGCCCCACCCAGCCCCACCTGGGGACTGGCCCTACCTCAGGCCAACCTGGGAGGTCTCAGAGGCAACCTCCTGCAAACTGGAAGCTTCCAGCCCTTCCTGGGGCCCACCCTATTCACATGTGTCTGGTGCTTCCGGGGAAGGAAGCCCCCTCCCTATGAGAAGCACAGATGTCCCCAGGTCCAACAAAGGAAAGGGCCAGTGAGGAACTCAGGTACCCAAAAGGGAAACAGAAGAAAATACTTATGGAGAAAGGGAAGAGGCTGTGACCTAGATCTGGCATGACTCATAAGCATTTGAGGGGAAACCAGAAGTTGGGGTGAGGAAGAAGAAGAGGGGTGCCTTGGGGAGCCCAAAGGAAGGAACCCAGGCTGGGCCACAGTGGGAAGCCACTCAGGACTGGGAGAACCAGGCGGAGGGACGTGGACTTGGGATGAGCGGGCCATTAGTGTCTGCTAGGGAGAGGAATTTGAGAAAGAAGGACAGTAAACGGTACAGTTGCTCTCCTGAAAAAAGACAGGAGCACATCCACCTTAGGTAGCTGCTGCCCTAGTTATTTATGCAATGAGTATCTATTGAGCATCATCTTCGTGTCAGGCCCTATGCCAGGAAAAGCATTTTGATTTGACCTACCAGGCCTCAGACTGTCTTCTCGGGACATTTTAGGAGGCACTGACACCACAAGGAGAGGCCAAAGCCCTCTTTGAAAGGCGGCAGGAGAGCAGAACCTGTACCTGTGCTGCATCAGCAGCCCAGCCAAGTGGGACAACCAGGAGAGGGGCGCTGCTCCCCCGCCCCCAGCTTCTGCGGTCCTGACCTCACTGCCGCTTCTGCACTTGCCCAGCAGGGGGCAGCCTGAGCCCGGCACCATTTGCCCAGCCACAGGCTTAGGTAACAGGGCAGATGGGTTACCTAGCCCCCTCACTGCCCACTGAAGCTCGGGCATGGTGCCCACTTGCTGGTGGCAGCAGCACTGGAGAAACAGGATGCACCAGGAGGCTGTGGGGAGGGCGGTCGGAGCTCTCCCTAAGCTGGGTCGGGTCTGCCTGGCAGACGCTCAGCCCTGGCGCCCTGCCTCGCTCACCCTCTGGGATCCCGGATGGAGGAGCATTTCCTCCTCTCCCCGGGCAGCGTGCTCACCAGGTTTCCCCTCACTGCTCTGTACGTGTTGCTCGGAGACCTGGGAGGACTCAGGGGCTGCTGGTTCAGGAGCTGAATAGCCAATATTTCCAATAGCCTTGAAGGCAGGCTGAGGGCCTCAAGTCCTGAAGCCGACTTTGGATAAGCTGGTAGGACAAGAGGCGGCCGTGCGGAACCGGAGAGAAGCGCGTGCGCAAAAGCCTCCGTTCAATTACTTTTCTAACTCCGAGTAAAAGGGACGTGGCTGAGGGCCGTGGCCACGGACGCTGGCTGCCAGTTTCCTCCCTGTCCATCTTACAGAGGAGAAAACCAAGGGCCGGAGAGAAGATGTTACTTGCTCAAGATAAGGCCTGATTCCCTGTCTCCTCAGAATCCGGGTCTTTGGTGCTTCTCGTACCTCAGGGCACAGGCAAACGTTCACGTGGCTTGAACTTCCAGCTCTGCCTGCCTGGCTGCGCGGCTACGTCTTAGATTGCTTCATTTCCTTCCTTGGCCACAGATCTCCTGTTTGGAGAAAGCAGCCGCCCCCCATGATACAGGGCACTCCTTTTCCTCGGAGTGAGTCACAGCCTCTGCACAGACTTGTGGACAGCTTGAATCCACGACAGAAACCCTCCCCTCCCACTGTTTTTTCCAATGAATACCACCAGCAGCGGGGCTCCACTCCCTCTAGCCCCTCCCTATGGCTGGGCACTTCTATTCACCCAAGTTTCATCCTCCTTAAAATGAGGTCTTGTGGAGAAATATACAGAAGCCTTTCAATTTTGTTTTAATTCCTTTCTTGTTTTTGTTTTTGGTACTGGGGATTGAATCCAGGGGTACTCTTCACTGCTGAGCTATATCCCCAACCTTTTTTGTTTTGAGACAGGCTCTCACTAAGTAACTTAAAGGCCTAAGTTGTTGAAGTTGACCTTGACTTCAGCCTTCCTTCCTCAGCCGCCTGGGTTGCTGGGATTACAGGCATGCACCATCGTGCCTGGCTGAAGTGGTTCAATGTTGATTTCCTCAGATCTCAGAAAGAAGACAGTCTAGAAGCACAAAGTGCTGTTTCCCTACAGTGTGAAGTTCGCAAGAATGTGGCATCATGTGCTTGCAGGAACTTTGCAAGTCTTGAGAACCAGGATGGTTTTCAGAAATCTGGTCTTCTATTGACTTTGAGTTGGCTTCCAGGAGGTGAGCTTTGGTGTGAAGCTTCTTTAGGGCTTGAAACTTGAGCCTCAGCCTCCTGGACAGCAGGAACTGGTTGTGTCCCCATTACCAAGCATAGGGACACCTTTGGGAAGCAGGGCTTATATTTATGACAGAACTAGCTCCGTGAAGAATGTGAAGAATGTCAGAGCACTCTCAGCAGGAGAAAAAAACCTGTGTGAAGATTAGCATATGACTAAAACCCCTTTGTCATTGAGCTCTTGGTTCTCCAACCCCTCCCAAAAAAGCAGGCACAGAAAACACTGGGAGATGGAAGCCCTGAAAAACTGGCCTCCAAAAAACACTGTCAAGAATACTTTGAGAGGAAGGAATAAGAAGGTGTGCCTATTTGTTCAAGAAAAAAGAAACAGAGAGAGAGAGAGAGAGAGAGAGAGAGAGAGAGAGAGAGGGAGGGAGGGAGGGACTAATGGGATTAGTTACCTTCGGGGCATAGGAACAAGATGGAAAGAATAAGGGGAATGAGGAGTAATGAATATATCTTCATGTTCTGATCTGACTTTTGGAAACACTTTAATATTCTGAATTTCAAAAATAAATAAAAACAAAATCACAAGGACAGGAAGAAAACTAAAACTGAATAAAAACATAAACAAGAGAAAATGCCCTTTTACATCTATCTCACTATTTTTTGGGATAAAAATAATCCCTTATATGTGTTAAAACACTTCCCTGGAGTTTCATTCAACCTTTGTGAAATCCCTATTTGGTACTATGACTATCCTCCTTTCATAAGAGAGGAAGTCTTATGACTTATGGGGTGCAGCTCAGTGGTGGAGCACTTGCCTAGCATGTGTGAGGTCCCAGCACCACAAAAAAAAAAAAAAAAAAAAAAAAAAAAAACAATAAAACAAAGGAACAAAGAATTTGGTGAGGTTAGGCAGCTCCAACCATCCCAAAGGACTTGAACCTAGGTTTTGTACCAGCTTGGTATGAGAGATCTCAGTTTTGAGACTCAGTTTTGGGCCACTCACAGAAAGATGAGTTGGAGTTCTCGGGTTCAGAGTTCGTGAGCTCAGTGATAAACATTAAATCATGAGGTTTTACATAAGAGGATGTATGATTCTCTCATCATTCATAAAAATTCAAAGGCCATAAAGATTTTAGGAATCCTGAGCATTTGCAGGCTGGCTTCCTGGGAGATACAGGTTTTGAGATAAACCTTAGAGGTATATAGAAGAGAGGCAAGAGAATCCCAGAGAGCAGAACCCCTTGGCAGCAGAGAGGTAGGAAAGGCTTGGCGTGAGGAAGCCGGGCCTTTGTGGGGAATGAATGACCCAGAAGGGAGGCCTCCTGTCCCAGGAGGAAGAGGTTTCCAACGAGGCTGGGTGAGGCTGGCGGTTGCAGCCTCTGAGAGATGGAGACTGATACTTGATGTTTGCCTGGTCCCTTTCCAGTGCCCAGGGCACGGTAGACCCTCACTCTGGATCTCTGGTGAAAAGAGTGTTTTTGCATAAAGAGGAAATGAAATGCGGCTGGCTCCTTTGGTCGCTTTTGCTTTCTTCATCTCCTCTCCGAGGCTCGCCAGCAGGAAGAGAAGCCACTCCCTGTCCGCTGGACTGAGGATCTGCAGCCAACTGATGGCAGCCCCCATGGGGGTGGGGGTGGGCGGTGAGGGAAAGACATCCTCTGCCTTCTGGTCCCCGCCCCAGCTGCAAGGGCGACAATGAGAAGGAGACTTTGCAGAGAATGGACCTGAGTCTGACCCGAGAGCAGGACAGAAACAAGAAGAAATTAGCATATGGAGGAGTCCCCGTCAGACCACGTGTTCACTTTATCCTACGTTTTAGTCAGGACCGATGGTCAGACAGACCGGAAATATCTCTGAAGTAGGGACAAAGGCAACAGCAAGTCACTGAGCCTATTGCCGTCCCCCTTTGAAACAATCACAGAAATAACCCCACATCTCCCAGAGGAAAAGCTGCTGTCGGGGCCCTTCCCTTCTTCCAGCATCATCTGTCCCCGTTACCCTGCATCCTTCCCCGGAATCTGTGCTCAGCTCTGCCCTGGGCCAGCTGTGCCATCTCTGCACTGAGCCCCACCTGAACACGCACCCCCCTCCTCTCCTCCTCTCCCAGCCAGCATCAGGACCCGCCACTGGGCCCTGAGAAGTGGTGGCTCCTCCTTCAACACCCGCTCGCAGTGTGGTTTGCACATCCTGTCAGGGTGGTGTGTTTGTCTTCTCACCCCTGATCCAGAGCTTCCTAAGTGCAGCAGCCAAATTCTGCTTCTTTTCTCATCCTAGACTGATCAATACACAGTTTTCGGATCATATTTATTTACTATTTGATCGATGGATGTTTTCCTTTAAGACAATGTTTCTTAAAACTTTTTAAAACCTCAACCCACAGTAAAAAATATGTTTTACATGATCACCCAGGACACACATATAGCTACAAGAAAAAGTCATCAAATAATACTTACTGTATTGGATGCACTGATATTTTCTTTTTCTTTTTAAGTGCTTGTTGGGACATGTATGGGGAAAGCTGGGGTCCTCAGAGTATAGGGAGCAGTGGTCCATTGCTAAAGTGACAAGAGCTTGCTTCCAAACCGGATGAGATTAGGATTAAGCTGGAAGCGTTACCCTGCTTTGCAGAGTAATGCGTCTGGCCTCATTAGACGGGGCTGGAGGTGGGTGGTGGGGACAGTGGGGACCTGCAGCTCTCCTGTCCTGTGCCTTCTATGTTTCCTTCATTCCTTTAACACACCCATCTCCTCCTCACAGAGAAACCCGCAGGCTCTGCCTGTGGCCTTAGCCATCTTTTGTGCATGCCTCTGTGACTGCTCTTACCACATCACCGTGACACGGTTCTTTTATGGGTGGCTGGTTCCTCTGCGAGCCCCTGGAAGGGGCCGGGCCTGGGAAAGCCTAGCAGTCAAGAGTTGCGTGTGGAGGAGTGTTGAAACTGCTGTCCTCTCGGGTTCTGCAAGCGCCCCTCTATTCTTTGCAGCAGGATGGAGCCACCCTGGGCCAGGCAGCAGTTACTGGAATTAACAGTAGGTTCGCAAAACCCCACTAGCCCCCACAATGGAAGAAATGAAGAAAATAAACTTGGGCTTCAGAACGAACTGTGGGCAGTAAGTTCCCATTGTGTAGAGGCCACTCAGTCTATGGGATGCAGTCACTGAATCCTGAATGGGCGACACTGTTGTACACCTCATTTGCCAAACAGGAAATGTAGGCCCTAGCCCACGCCCCTGGACGCACAGAGCTTTCCTCTGAGGGAGGTAAAGCCGGAAGCCTTGACCTGTGGAGCAGAGGTGCCACTCTCCCACTATGCTCTGTGGCCTTGGGAGGTGACCAGCCTCTTCTGAGCCCCTGTTCCTCCTCATCTGCAGAACTGGGGACCTCTGCTGCCCCCCAGGCTGCTTGTGGGGAGGGCAGGAGGGACTTAGCTGGCAGCAGCTGCTGTTCCTGAGGAAGCTGGCACTCTCTAAGGTAACCGGGCAAGGTCACCTGCTTCCCTGTAGGGGAGGGAGGTGGGGCAGTGACAGGCCAGAATGGGCCGAGTAGATCTTTCCTGTGAGGAGGTGGAAAATATAAAGCTGAGGGGCCAAGGAGAGCCCTGTCTTGGAAAGTCCCAGCCAGAGCTTGTCCTGCAGGCAGCGGTAGTGGGGACATTTTGAGAGTGACTTTTCAGACTGGTCTGGCCACTGGTGCTGGCTGGCTGCAGTGGGTGAAGGTGTCCGGTGGTCAGGTTGGAGGCCAGGTCGGCACAGCCACAGCAGGGAGACAGGCCACGGTAGAATGGGGGCGGCTTCCACGTGCTTTTCATTTTCTCCTTGCACCCTTCTGGCCCTCTCTGCCTTCTCCCCCTCTCCTCCGACAGCCTGCTTCTTTCCCACCTAAGTCAGTGTGTCAGTGTCACTTAGCAAATGCTTCCGGTGATGGAGAGGTTGCCAGCCCCAGGCCCTCCCTGGTGAACCCAGTCTGGCCAGCTTTGAGGGGGTCGTGAGCAGAGGAGGGCAGCCTCGCTTTCTTTAGCACGCATGAGTGAGAAGGCAGCGCTATTCCACCTCACAGGAAGCCAGAGCACATGGTGGCATCTGACGGTAGGTGCAGCCCAGCAGCAGGGTGAGAAGCAGAGCGGCACCGCTGGGCCCGCTGAGGGTGGCTCCTCCCACTCCAGGCTGTGGAAAGCAGGTCAGCCTCCACCCTGACAGCCGCCAGGCACTGACTGCTGACCCCCGAATGGAACATACAGGGCCAGGCACCCGGCTGAGGGCCTCGCCCTGGCGGTCCTGGGGTCCACTGTGGCGCAGAAGGGTTTGGCCAGCCCAGGCCCTCCAGTCACCTGCCTCCCTCTGGACCTCATGCATTTGCCTTCCCAATCTTGTCCCTGACCTTATGAGTGTGTCAACCCCATCCTAGAAGGGCACAAAGAAATGCACGTCAGTGCTCCAGGAGCTTCTGGGACTGCTGGGAGAGGAAAATAAGCTCATGGGAAAAGAGGGATGGCCAGGTGACCAGGCCAGGCCCTATGCAGGGTGGGAGGGTGAAGGACTCAAAGGACATCAGGCTTGAAGCTTCAGAGTACAAGAGACGGACGCAGCTCTGATGATCAAGAGGGTCCAGAGAAGGCAGCTGTGGATGGAGGTGGCGATTTGGGTGGGGGGATGGATGCGGCAGGATTTCTGAAGGAGAGACATGGGGGATGGGGGCAGGAGGAGGAGGAAGGAAGAAGGAGACTGCTGTGGGACCAGAGAGGTGAGACCACACAGGCATGTGCGGAGGAGGAGCCTGATCAGCATTACCAACTCCAGGGCCACAAGGAAGACAAGGGAGGTCCGGGAATTTCAGCAGGTGTGGAGAAGGGGGCAATGTGGACCACTGTCTCAGGGAGCCTGCCATCCACTGTCAGTAGAAGTGACAGAACAAGCCGAGCACAGTGGTACACATCTGTAATCCCAGCACTTGGGAGGCTGAGGCAGGAGGATTGCGAGTTCAAAGCCAGCCTCAGCAATGGCGAGGCACTTAGCAACTCAGTGAGACCCTGTCTCTAATAAAATACAAAAAAGGGCGGGGGATGTGGCCCAGTGGTCGAGTGCCCCTGAGTTCAATCCCCGGTACCAAAAAAAAAAAAAAAGTGATAGAACAACAGCAAGAGGAAACTCCACGAAGGCAAGTCTTGGATCTTCAAAAGCAAAATAGGAGATGATGAGAGAGAAGTCCTGAATCCAGGGAGGACAGAGGAGAAGATGTGGGGGCAGAGCTGGTGGATGGAGGTGCCAATCTTGGGCTTCACAAGAAGGCTTCCCCTTTTCCCTGGATCTTGTGCTCGGCCTGACAGCATGTGCTGGAGTGGCCCCCGTGGGACCTGGTCTTCACTCCTACTGCAGGCAGTGGGGGAAAGTGGGGCAGCTGGAGGGAGCAGGCACCTCGGGAAGGTAAAGGGTGTTCTTAGCTCAGGGCACAGCCATTATCTGCTGTGTCCATCACAGGCCCCATCAGAGCTGTTAGCTAGAAATTACCCAGAAGCCTGTAAACATTAGTGAAGTTTCTGAGTGGCTCTGCATTAGGTGCCCAGGAATGACGGGAAGTCAGAGTGGGTAACCACAGGGAGGTGAGGGCGGGGAGTGGCTCCATCACCAGCACTCCTGACAGCCAGCTCTGGGAAGCGGCCTTTGCTGAGACTGTAACTGCAGATGCAGACTTCAAGTTCCAAGCAGTGAAGTTGAGTCCCTTTGGGGCTTGGCTACCCACGCTGACCCCCTAACAACCACCATGCCAACAGTGGGCCCTGCGGAGGTAGGAACGTCAACAAGCCAGGAGGTGATGGAGGGATGACCTCATCGGAAAAGCAAACACATCCCCCCACACAGCTGGGGAAAGGTGGAGCCCATCAGCAGCCACGGGAGGCTGTTAGGGAGGCCAGGAAGAGGAAAGAGAAGGCGTTCCACGTGGAGAGAGCCAGGGGGAAGAGGGAGACCAGCTTGCTCAGGAATGACAGGTACAGAGCTGGAAGGGGACAGCAAAGAAAAGGACACGTTGCTGAGGACAAGCACCTACAGATTTTAGTCTGACTGAGCCAAGGATGGAGAGGGTGGTGTTGGTGAAGATGTGCATGGGTCAGCAGGCCACTGGCTGCACATGCTCTGGAGGAAATTGAAATGGCCACTGACCTTGAACCTGGCACTTTCTTTTATGTGCTGATGGGTGGTGTGTAAATTTAGTAGGACACCATATAAAATAAAAACACTCTTACAGCCCAGGTAATCCACTGGCACTAGCACAGGACAGACACACCCAATTTATAGGGTACTACTGTGTAGATATCAAAAGAAAACAATCAGGAGATCTGTGTGCAATGACATGCAAAGGCATCTAGGCCAATGTTCAGTGACATCAATGAAGAAGAGGTTGCATAACTTTATGGTATGATTTCATCTGATTAAAAAAAGAGAAATGAGAAGCCGGGCGCGGTGGCGCACGCCTGTAATCCCAGCACTTTGGGAGGCTGAGGCAGGAGGATCACGAGTTTCAAAGCCAGCCTCAGCAATGGAGAGGCACTTAGCAACTCAGTGAGACCCTGTCTCTAATAAAATACAAAAAAAAAGGGCTGGGGATGTGGCCCAGTGGTCGAGTGCCCCTGAGTTCAATCCCCGGGTACCCAAAAAAAAAAAAAAAAAAAAAAAAAAAAAAAAGAGAAATGGCATATGTCAGAGGAAAAAAAACACCTTCCATATGTTTATCTCGAAGAACTGCTAATGGTGGTTGTTTTTGGGGTTAGACCAGAAAGTTGGGATTTTAGGGAGGTGCACATTTAACATGATACTTTTCTCTAGGTATCATTTTAAAGGAGCGTGAATTTCTCATAATTCCTGTAAATCTGGAGCTCCTCTTGCCCTAACCAATTTCATCCACTAGTCTAATAGTGTGATGACCATATTTTGTGAACTAAATAGAACATAAGTCTGATGAATATGAATTCTTATGAGGATAAGGAAGAATGTATTTGCAACCAAGGTCATCTTAAGTTCTCTTCCTTCTGTTTTCTGTCCTGCAAGATTCATCCTCATTCCCATAACTGGCTCCTCTGGTTTAAATCTGGAAGCTACACAGAGTGGCAGGAAGAACACCAGACTTGGAGTCATTCATTCCTCCAGTTCCAACAGGTCCCCTTTACCAGGGCTCCTCCCTTACTTACTAGTTGTGTGACTGTGGGCTCTGGGGCTCTGATTTCCCTGTAAGATAGGACACTGCTACTTGCTCTGCCTACATCACTCAGTTGTGAAGATAAAATGAAACAATGCTACTTAAAATTTGTGAGTGTGTGCATGTGTGTGAGACTGGGGATGGAACCCAGTATGCACGCTGGGCAAACACTCTGCACTGAGCTACATCCCCAGCCCTTCTTATTATTTATTTATTTATTCTTTTTTTCTTTTTTTGAGACATGGTCTTGCTAAGTTGTCCAGATAGGCCTGGGACTTGCCTCCACCTGAGTAGCTAAGATTGGAGGTGTGTGTCAGGGCACTTGGCTGAAGGTACCTAGTAAGAGTAAGTCCTATATGTATACATACTTAAGGTTTTTATAAGTCATCATCATTAAAAAAGGTAGAGGCATTATCCAAGGTAACAGTCAACAAGTTCAGTTCCCTGCCGATAGTGGGCGTTGAGTGGTAGAATAAATGAATGGTCCTGAAATGGACGTATTTTGAGAAATCAGTTAATTGGCCCCTGAAAGTAAAGTCACTTTTGGAAAATACAACTGGTAAGAATCTTAAGAACAATGGATGAGATCACCAGCTACAGAAGCTTTTCATCTAAATAATGGTAAATGTGGTTTGTACAAAATCTAGGGACACCAAATCCAATTAGTATCCACATGAGGGCTTGCTAAACACCAGAGTTCTATGCTTGTTGCTTGTTTAAGCCTCATAAGAACCTTATGATCTCTAATTCACAGAGAGGTGAAGCAACTTGCCCAAATCACAGCAGGTAAATGATAGAGCCAGGAGTCTAATTTCCTATAGCTTGACCGCATGGCCCACACGTATGCTGATTACCCCTTACGTACAATGGCAGGAAGAATTGTTTGGAAAATGGGACCTAAGATAGAAAAAAAATGGTGTTGTTTTTTTTTTTTTTTTTTTTTCCTGACTGAAAAAGCAGGTGTCAACATATTGTTTCTAAACTTACCAGGTAACAACAATTATGCTTGAGAATCATATCAGGATCTTGTTAAAATGCAGATTCCAAGTGCAGAACGGTGGGAAATTGTGTGCCTGGCAAGTGCAAGCCTCTGGGTTCAATCCCTGGCCCTCAAAAGAAAACAAACAAGCAAAAAACAAAAAGCAGTTCTGAGCCAGCAGATCTAGGGCGGGGCTGAGATCTGGCGAGCTCCCTGCTGGTCCAGGGACCACAGCTTGAGGAGCAAGGCTCTAGGCAGAAGGCAAGAGGGTCTTTACTAAAGGAATGGGTATCTCCACTGAAAACTATGAAATCTGGTTTTGTTCTGAACCTTAATCTCTCCCATGAGGCAGTTTCCAAAGCTGAAAGCTCTGTGAGCCCTCTGCCCCCTGACAGTTGAATTTGGGGACTAGCAAAGCAGGACTGAGTCACCCTCAGACAGACAGCTTTTTCCACCCACTGTGCCCTATGGGGTGTGGAGCTTTCTCTTGCTGCTTTGTGGAGGGGGTCAGATGAACAGGAGCTCCGAGCTGGCTGGGAGGGCATGCTGGTGAGCCTGACCCACCATGGCGGGAGGGTGGACTGGGGGACCAGTGTCCTGGCATAGTCCACCGGGTCCAGGAAGTGTCTGCAGGGAGACTGAATGGGGTGTGGGGAGATAAGGTGAGTGGGTAGGTAAGAAGTGGCAGGTCTGGAGGGGAGGAGAGGCTGAGGGGGACAGAAGCCTGACTTTGCTCCACAGCTGGCTGCTGTGTTCACAGCCAGTCCTCAGTGTGAAATTAAACACCAGGAGTTTGTGTTTTGTGAGGGCGTGGGCTGGTCAACCTGGTTGGGTTCATCTCCTGGATCCACAGCAGGCTGTTTGTTGAAAGAATGAGGAGCAGGGGGAAGCCATGGACAGGCTGAGGTTCTGCGTCCCCCGCCACCCGGAGATGACTCTGTGGGTGATTCATGTCTGTCCACCCCCTCACTTTCTTAGTCTAAAGCCACTGACCCTTTTCAGCTGCAGGACCTTCCTTACAGAGTTCTTGCATTTCTAGCAAGTTGCCTTTCTTCCCTGCGGAGCCCAGAGAGTTGAGCCTGGGGGGAAGACAGGGAGTCCCCCGTGTAAGTCTCCCCAGAAGTTTTTCTGAAGTGTGAGAATGCTGTGCTGTCCTGAGGCCGGCTTAAGGGACCCTCTGGACCATTTCAGGCTCTGAGAACTGCGCTCCTGTTTCCTCCGCCTGGATCCTCTGCCACATCACATCCACCATGTGTGAACATGAAGCCAAATGAGATGAGCAGACAGAGTGGGGGGGGGGAGCAGGCACATCTGCAGTGGGAGGGCCAGCTTCTGTGTTGGCAGAGAATCGCATGGACCAGCCTGATCCAGTTCTCTCTTGCTGTGGGATGCTGGCCCGAGGCCAGTCTAAACCTGAGAGTCTCCACATCAGGGCTTGGCTGCGTGGGTTCTGGAAGGCACCCCTCCCCCACCACGACCCCCACCCAGGCCCCAAGCTTGGCCTGGACCCTTCCGGGGCACAGCCATGGAGACTGGGTGCCCAGTCCAGCTCAGAGGAGAGAGGCCTGGGGAAGTGACAGGATTGAGGCCCGCCCCATCCAAAGTAGGTGGAGGAGTAGGGGGTGACATGCTATCCTTCCCTGAAACAGTATTTTGAACCTATTTCCTGTAGAAGCTGACTATAGGGGGGTTTGAATAGCAAGGCGGTTTCCTTTCTTAGGAAGACTCAAGAGCACAGTTTTCAGTAACTTTAAGACATGGTCAGGCCACAGCTTTATTTTTGGAGACAATCTGTGTTCTGCCTTCCCACCTCTTTCTACTCCAGGGAAACTGGGGCCACTGTTGGAGACAGGTCTCCTAGAAAAGCCCTTTTCTCTTCCAGTAGGGTTTGAGGAGCCTTAAAACACAGGCGGTAAAAGCAACAGTTAATAAAAATAAGGATAAAAGAAGAGAGAAGTAAATGTGTTAACCTAAGTGCCAATAAGCGTTAACACCCAGCTTGCCTCTGCACCTGCTGGTGTGTGGGAAGGAGGTGTGCACAAACTTCAAGTTTGGTGGGTTCTTTGAAGGTTTAACAGTGCCTCAGTTTCTTTGTCTGTAAAATAAGGTAAAAGTGCCTCCTCAAGCCGGGCGCGGTGGCGCACGCCTGTAATCCCAGCACTTGGGAGGCTGAGGCAGGAGGATGGCGAGTTCAAAGCCAGCCTCTGCAATGGCGAGGCACTTAGCAACTCAGTGAGACCCTGTCTCTAAAATAAAAATACAAAAAGGGGCTGGGGATGTGGCCCAGTGGTCAAGTGCCCCTGAGTTCAATCCCAGGTACCACAAAAAAAAAAAAAAAAAAAAAAAAAAAAAAAAGTGCCTCCTTAGAGGTTTATTGAGAGTCACAAGAGACAGTACATGCAGAGGACCTGAAAAAGCACCTGGCCCCAAGCATTTACCTGGGAATGGGGAGGGGACTAGCAGGCAGAGAGGAGCTGCTTACCTGCAGGTTGCTCTGCCCAGAATGCACTCTCCCCTTGCTCCCACCCAGGGACTAAGGGATGGCCTGGGAAACTGTCTTATTCTGGTCCTGCTTCACACTGTTCTCAAGCCCACTTGAGTTCCCTGCTTCCCAGCAACTTTGCAGGATGCTTACTTCATGCACATTGAATGTGACCTTAGGCGCATTTCCTTGACTGTAAGTCCCTCTGAGCTCAGAGAGTACATGTGGTATCTTCCCTTCTTTTTGTCCTGACTTCCGTAGGTCTGGAGGGGCTTACCCAGCCTTCCTAGCTCTTAGCGGCTCAACTCCACCCACTGTTAATAAGGGATGGAAATATCCCCAGGAAAGTCCCACAGAGCCTGGTTTGGTGTTCTGCAGCTGGTGGCAGGCTGTCTTGTTCTATCCTCTGTGGGTGAGGGACCGACCCCCGGGCTCAGGGCCGTGACTCACCAAGTCTCTTGTGGGCAGTCAGGGTCTGTGCCATGCCGTGAGCCCATTCATGTGCCATGCACCACATGCTGCTCCCCCCACTTTGGCAGCAGCCTGATTTGCTTGGTCCCTAGCTCTCTACCAACAGAGTAGTCCAGATGACTGGGGAAAGGAGGGAGCCTGTGGCCACACACTTTAGACATGGGCTGTGCAGTCAGTCCTGAGCCAGCCACTGAATAAAGAGTGCTCAGACATGCTGGACACCCTTTAGGACAGAAACACATGTTGACTCATGTAGCACTCCCAGAAGCCCTGTGAAAGAGGACTCTCCATCTCTCCTGTTTGCAGATGAGGAAACTGCGGTGGTGGAAAATATATTTGCCCATGGTCATGTGACTAGAGAGGAGCAGAGCAGGTAGTCTGCAGTCTATGTGTTTACCACCAGACCAACTGGCTTCCCTAAGATCCCAGAGAAGCCCTCTGAATGCTCTCCCCAGCACTCAGAGAAAAGGCCAGAAGAACCAACACCATCTGTAGGCGAGCTGGGGGTCCTCACACCCCTCTGCTTTTCCATTTCTTCTTTCTTTCTTTTTTTTTTTTTTTTTTTTTTGGTACCAGGGATTGAAACTTCTCAGAGGCACTTGACCACTGGGCCACATCCCCAGCCCTTTTTTGTATTTTATTAGAGATAGGGTCTCACTGAGTTTGCTAAGTGCCTTGCCATTGCCGAGGCTGGCTTTGAACTCGAGATCCTCCTGCCTCAGCCTCCCATGTGCTGGGATTACAGGCGTGAGCCACCGCGCCCGGCTTGCTTTTCCATTTCTAGGCACTCTGAATTCTCTCTAGAGGCAAAGCCTTATGTCTCTCCTCCTATAGGAGCATAAAGATGTCCCTTGGAAACAAAGTGGGTACAGGTCTCAGAGGACTGCACTGCATTCACTGAAGCCCAGCACTCTCCATACTCTGAGAATCCTCCCTGGACTGTGCACTCCTACCTTAGTGACATTCACCATGGCTGCCCTACTGTGGTCTTCTAGTGTTTGCCAACTTCAAGAGCTACTACCACAGACTGAAAAAACACATGATGGAAAAATTCTAGGCAATTTCCTTACAAATAATTACTTTGGAAATTATTGTTTTAATTGGCAAATTGCTAAGGACCTTTAACAGATCAGTCCTTTTATTCAGTGTTTTCATAAGCTTGACATGAAATAAAGGTTGTGGAGTAGCACATTCAAAGGTACCAGAATTACACTCCAGGGTCAATGCTCTAGGACATGAACTTTCTTTGGCAGGCATGACCTTGGGACCCAGAGTTCTGTGTAACTCATATATAACTGTACCACATGTTCTGAGCAAGTCAGAGGACACTCAGGTGAAGTTTAACTCAGGTGGAGTCATTGTGGATGACTCAGATATAGCAATGATTTACAACATTTTTGTTGCTGCTATTCAGTGTTCTGCTGCTGGAGATGTTAAAATGGTGGGGAGGGCTACAGAGCATTCTAAACCTGGTATCTCTGGCTGGAATATTTTAATCTCACTATATCCCTGCCAAAAGATCACGACCTTAAATCTCCTATGGCATGATTGGTTAATCTTGGTTTAAGCCACATAATGAAACACCCCCCAATGTCCATAACAAATCTTATTAGTGTCAAAGTTACACCCTGTACCACACAGGGGACCAGGAAGCAATCTTAAATCTCAGAAGGACAGGAAAGCTTCCAGGATGCAAAGAGACCAACCCCCTACTACATCCTAAAGCAGGCATATTCACGGAAAGAGCCAAACGGAAATTGGCATTTCCTGAAGGCCTACAGCGTTCCAGTCACATTCACTCGCTAACTCATCTAATTCGGGCCACAGGGAAGGTATTGCCTGTTAACACTTTACATTCTCGACAACGCGTCTGCTGCGAGACTGGGATCTGCTCAAGGTGACACACTGCAGCAAGTGTCAGAATCTGAATCCCAAGCAGTGTTCTCACACCGCGCCCCAGCCCTGGCGCAGAAAACGCAGATCTGCCGTGGGGAAATTAACGACCCACAGCCATCCTGTGGTTCTGCGCCATAGCTGGGGACGCAGGCCGGTTCCCGTGACTCTTCAGTCTTTTAGTTTTCACCCAAGTGCATGACTGCGGAGCAAAGCGACCACGTGAGTGGCCCGGCCCCACCGCTGGGCGAGAGACGGCGTGTCTGGCCAAGGGCAAGTCACAGGTGCGAGAACGAGCCAGGACGGGATCCGGAGCCCTAGGGCACAACCTCCCTCACCGTCACCGGGCCGCCGGGAGGGGCCGCGGCCGGGCGTGACACCCTAGGCGCGGTAGTCCTAATTGCGCTCAAAGTGCGGCGGGTACCGCAAACCGGGGTCGCATGGGAGAAACTAGAAATGAGGTTGGTCGTGGCCTCCCTAGCCCGCAAGACGACCTGCGGGGGCCGGGAGAGGGATCGCGCAGTCCCTACGAGGGACCGGACGCTGCGGGACGCGGGAGGGGCCTGGGAGGGGCCGTCTTGTCCCACGTGGACGCGCTCCCGCCGGGGGCGTGGCCTCGGGGCGGCCTGGACCAATGAGCGCCGCCGTAGGGCTCGCCCAACCGAGTACGCCGGGCCAGCAGGGACTGCGTCACGCCGGGGGCGGGGCTTGGGCGGTGCGAGGCGCGGCGGGTCACGCGGGTCGCGCGCCGGGTATAAGTAAGGGCGGCGGCGTGTTCTGCCAGAGTGATGGCTGCCAGCGCGCGCTGCGTGTTTTCTTCTCTCGGCTGCTGAGGCACCCGCAGTCGCTCCTCGTGTGGGTCGCGCGCCCGCCGCGCCGTCGCCCCGGGCCCTCCTGGCTGGCCGGTCGCAGGTGTGCCCGCGCCCCGTTGCTGCCGCCTGGTCTCCTGCGCGACCCTGCGTTCCCCTGGTGAGTGGCGGCGCCGCCTGGCCGAGGCTCTTTCTTCTCTCGGGGTGGGCGCGGACGCCGCGGCGTGGGAGGTGGCGGGCGGCTCCTGGCTCGCGGCTGCCGCCTCACTCCCCCGCCCGCCCGCGGGCCTTTTTGGCGGTCCCGGGCGGCGCGCGCGGGAACGGCCCTGTTCCGGCTTCGAGCGCGCGCGCGGGCCGGCGCGGGGAACCCGAGCCACGTGCCCCGCCGCCGCGCGTCCCGCCGGGGACGGCGACAGGGACCGCGGGGCCGGGGGCTGCGGGCGGAGCTCGGCGGGGCCTGGCCGTCGGACCCCCAGGGGCGCTCTGCTATTGTTGTGTTCTCCCCACAGGATGAACTTGCGTCCTTTCTCTAATCCGCCATGGAATTCTGCTCCGTGCTTCTAGCCCTCCAGAGCCAAAGACACCCCAGACAACAGACGCCCTTACGCAGCGTATAGCAGTAACTCCCCAGCTCGGTTCCTGGCCGTAGTTTACAGTATTTAATTTTATATAATATATACTATTTATTATAGCGTTTTTGATACCTCATATTTTGTTTACACGTCTTGAAAGCCGCTCAGTAATTCTCTTATTGATTCAACCACTACTCGAGCATGGCATCTACCGTGGCAACGCTGATAGCTAGCACTGCTTCTGGTCCCTTGGAGCAGCAACCCCTATGGATGCTCATCCTGGGCTTCATCATTGCTTTCGTCTTGGCATTCTCTGTGGGAGCCAATGATGTAGCAAATTCGTTTGGTACAGCCGTGGGCTCAGGAGTAGTGACCCTGAAGCAAGCCTGTATCCTGGCCAGCATCTTTGAAACAGTGGGCTCCGTCTTACTGGGGGCCAAAGTGAGCGAAACCATCCAGAAGGGCTTGATTGATGTGAAGATGTACAACTCGAGCCAAGAGCTGGTGGCAGGCTCAGTCAGTGCTATGTTTGGTAAGTTCGTTTTATGTATTGTGGTCTTAGTGGTGGGTGAGCAAATTTGTATCATGGATGGTTCCATTTTTGTTGCTGAACCTTTCAGATTATTTCCTTCCTAACACTGCTTACATAATGATGTATGTATACACATGTCATTGTATGTATATCATACGTGTGTATGTGCGTCATGTATTTTCCGTTTACTCACTAAAATTTGACTCTATTTCAGGTTCTGCTGTATGGCAACTAGTGGCTTCATTTTTGAAGCTCCCCATTTCTGGGACCCATTGTATTGTTGGTGCAACCATTGGTTTCTCCCTCGTGGCAATGGGGCAGGAGGGTGTCAAGTGGTCTGAATTGATAAAAATTGGTATGTTTAACCCTGAATGGCTTAATTTTTGTTCTGGTCCTGTGTTACCTTGGCTTTGCATATGTGTGTAAATGGTGTAAAATGGGCAGATTTTTGAGTTTCGAAAATGGAGCATTTAATATTTTAAAGAATTTCCTGAGTTTCACTAGTTTACATTTATTCTTCCCCTTTTTTTCCAGTGATGTCTTGGTTCATCTCTCCACTGCTTTCTGGTATCATGTCTGGAATCTTGTTCTTTCTTGTGCGTGCATTCATCCTCCGCAAGGTAATCATCTTTCTCCTCCCTGTTGTGACCTTCCGGGGGTCACACTCAATCTATTTCACACTTGGTGACATTCTTGCAGATGTGATTGGTATGTAGGTATGTGGTCTTGAAAAGTTAAAAGTTCTTTGTTCTATACATCTTTTGTTTGTTGTGGAGTTCAATGAAAGAAGCGAGTTTTTAATACTCAAGAAGGCATGCAGGAAGGAAAAAAATAGAGTATTGTGGGGCACCTTTGGAAGGAAAAAAAAGTAAGGAAACATTTAAGGTGGCCTTGCCAGCTCTATCTAGGTTAGTACTTGATTGAACCCACCATTGTTTTCAGGACAATTGAAATTGTAAGCTTAGGGTCCAACAAGTCACAACATCCCTCTGGCTGCAACTAAATGGGTCTCCACAGTGCTGATTAGTGGAACCAGTTTAGAAGTTTCTAAATGAGGTTTCTACTTCTTCTGGTGATTCCAGTTTCTCTGTGTAGGTAAAAAGAATCAGTAAAGATAAGTTTCTTTTTTTGTAGGAGTGGGTGGTTGGTGGCAGATTGGGCAACCATTTAATTTCCAGTGGTTTGGTTTTTTTTTTTTGGTACTGGGGATTGAACTCAGGGACATCCGACCACTGGGCCACATCCCCAGCCCCCCCACCCCCTTTTTTTTTTGTGGCACCAGGGATTGAACTCAGGGACATTCGACCACTGGGCCACATCCCCAGCCCTTTTTTGTATTTTTATTAGAGACAGGGTCTCACTGAGTTGCTCAGTGCCTTGCTATTGCTGAGGCTGGCTTTGAACTCACGATTCTCCTGCCTCAGCCTCCCAAAGTGCTGGGATTACAGACTTGCGTCACCACTGCGCGCCCGGCGCCCCCCCCCTTTTTTTTTTTGCATTTTTTTTAGAGACAGGGTTTCACAGAGTTGCTAAATGCCTCCATTGCTGAGGCTGGCTTTGAACTTGCGATCCTCCTGCCTCAGCCTCCCAAAGTGCTGGGATTACAGACTTGCGTCACCACACCTAGCTTCCAGTGTATTTGAAAATCCCTTTTGAGGGACCTAGTAGCATTTCTTTTATCAAGAAGTCTGATGCTGGCTCCAAAATAAATGTAGGCAACAAGGGATTATGTTGACATTGGACTGAGTTACAGTGAGAATAAATGCATTTTCTCAGGAAACAAAGTTGCCCTTTTTCTAAGGTGAATTTCTTAACGGCCCATTGTTATCCACTTAAAAAGTGCTCCTGAACTGTAGAAATCTGAGTGAAGAGAGATAGGTAGCTTAATCCCAAGGGGTCAGAACGATTTCAGACCTCTGCTTGTCTGCTGTAGTTCTGAGCTTCTCTGGGGAAGGATTTGTTGGTAAAGTGATTCTCCAGCTGCTCTTATCCATAGCCTGAGTTTTGCAGAACACACTAGTTTAATGCTTTGAACATTTCTAGCTTGGCATAATGTGACAGTAAAAAGTTCATTGGTACTGACTGTTAAGTTTGATTAGTTTCAGTCAGGAAGCAGGTATGATAGGCACCTACACTCCCGCTGCCCACATCTGTGGTATATGGTGATGTGCTTAAATTCAGACTCTCCAGAAATCAGGACCCAGAGTATTGTGTTCTTTCCAGAACCCCCCTATCCCACTGCATACCAGAGAACTAGAAAAATTAACAGCATCTCTTGTTGAGAATTCCTGCTTTACAAAGGTTTATATGGGCCCTTTTGATTATTGGGAAGTAGATCACTCTGATTCTGGAGATAGTTTGTGTGTCTGATCTCCACAAAATAAATTGGCCCTTCTTGGAGGGGCACGTGGTGCTGCTCTGAGGTGCAAAGAGGGATTTTGAGATCTCTCATTTGAGGAATGCATGCCAGGTATCTCTACCTCTGCCCTGTTACTGAGAGCTTAAGTTAGAAGTGTTAACTTCATAATCATATGTCTCTATGAGTGTGGGGATGGGCACGGTCAAGGACGATGCTGACTGAGGATCTTCTGTGCGCACATGCGCGCACACAGGTGCTCGCATTCTTGCATGCCAGTCCCTCAGTAATGAGTTGATGAGTATGAACATTTGTGGTTGCTGTTGAGTTTTAAATTTCAAGAAAACATCCTTAGACTGGTGAGCTTTAGGGAGTCCAGCTCTACAATCTCAATATTTGACTATTAAAATACATTTTTACTCTTAAAATTCAATCTTGAAAATTGAGGATAAAGTGTTTTCTTTATTTAAAAAATACTGCTTTGCCGGGCACGGTGGCGCATGCCTGTAATCCCAGCACTTTGGGAGGCTGAGGCAGGAGGATCGGAAGTTCAAAGCCAGCCTCAGCAATGGCGAGGCACTTAGCAACCTAGTGAGACCCTGTCTTTAATATAAATACAAAAAAAAAAGGGCTAGGGATGTGGCCCAGTGGTCGAGTGCCCCTGAGTTCAATCCCCGGTACCACCAAAAAGAAATAAGAAAAAAAAAAATACTGCTCTTTGAAAATTTTCTGAATTTTTTTCCCAAAGGTGTTGGCCCTTTGTAGGAAAAGGCAGAGTGGAGGTAGGGTTCTTCTGTGAAGAAATGTGACATTAAACAGAAGCCATAGTGATGAAAAGTTTTCTTGTTGAGCATTTAAGTTCTAGTCAAAGAAAGCCAAGCTTTCAGCATTCTTCTGTTTGTTAGGAATCTAGGGTATGTTCCCTTTAATATGTAAAACATGAACTGTTCTGGTGAGAGGGAATGTCAAGACCCATTTGCTATCCCACATAACTAAATGATAAGGTAGTCACTTTACTTCCAGGTAAAGTTTAAATGTGTGCTGAGTAGATCATATGGTCTAACTATTATATCATAAAATTCACTCTCCCTGGTTCCTTCTTGGAAGTGACTGGGAGGAGGTTGGAGACAGAGGGTAAAAGGAAGAGACCTTTTATCTTTTTCCTAGACTATTCAGAATTGTTAATTTTGTTTTTAAACCATGAACCCATATTTCATAATGTACTATGAGTAGGGTCACTCATTCTCTACCCTATCCCCAAGTAATTTATTACTGTTTGTTTATCTCAGGGAATACTTAATTGGGAATAAGGAAAACCTAAATACATAGGCTACTTCGTAACTCTGACTAGTCAGTTACAGTTTGATTTGCAGATGCCATATTACTAAATAGTACTTGAAAATGTTTTGAGAGAAGTCCCTAGTGAAGTCTTTGGATATGTTTTAATATTCAGAATGGGGCCTTGGGCTTATTTTTTCTTTTCTTCAAAGTTAGTTTTTGAAGAAAAGCAGAGACCCCGGTGGATTGTTAACCTTGCTTCAGGGCCTTTCCACTTGCCCATACCTCTGTCCTGCCCCCCAGTGGCCTGGTGTCCTGCTCCTTCTCTACCCTGAGATGCAGCTGATGCTCACTTCCTGACCCCCTTCAAATGAAATGTGCTTCTCCTCCTGTAATTGTCTTCTTATTTTACTTTTTGTATTTCTTCACAGCGTTTGCTAATGAGGTACAGTATTCCATACTAGAATATGAATGTCTGTTCTTTGAGGACAGGATTTTGGTCTTACTTCCTCCTATATTTCAGTGCTCAGAATAAGTTTTGGAGATTGAACCCAGCAGTGCTTTACCACTGAGCTACATCCCCAATCATTTTTATTTTTAGACAGGAACTTTCCAAGTTGCTGAGGCTGGCCTCAAACTTGTGATCTGCCTGCCTAAGCCTCCTGAGTTACTAGGATTCCCGGGGGGGGTGGGGGGGTGGGGGGGTGCCACCATGCCAGCCCAGAATGGTTGTAAACTCAGTGGATGAGTAACGCACAGTTGATGTTTATCTTTCCACTTTGGAAATGTTAATTATGCTGTATCAGATGCTTAGATAAGGTGGTTGTTGCAGGTATTCTTAGTTTTTATTTTTTTATTTTTTAAATATTTTATTGTTGATGGACCTTTATTTATATGTGGTGCAAGAATCGAACCCAGTGCCTCACACATGCTAGACAAGTGCTCTACCACTGAGCCACAACCCCAGCCCCCTGTTTTAGTGTTTAATATTGAAGGTATAAAGTCAGGCGAGCAGTATTGTAACATCTCGTAGTCTGTTTCTTTCAGCTCTTAGGTATAGTGCATCTTCAGGCACGGGCTTGGGTTTACATGTGGACTTCAAGGCCTTAGAAACATGAGTGTTGAAACTGATGATTCAGGATGTTAGCAGTCACTGGTAGAGGTAGCTTTGTTATTAAAAATAGCAGAAAATGGCCACTTTTGGGTAGAAGATGGAATTGACTTTTCTCATGGAGACTTCCAGGAGCAGAGGAAGGAAAGCCCAGTTGGCCTTGGGAATTACTGTGGAAGCTGCCCTGTTAACAGATTCTGTGGAAATGGGTTAACTTGTACAACTTGTAAGATACTGATCTTAATGTTTTATAGGCAGACCCAGTTCCCAATGGTTTGCGAGCTTTGCCAGTTTTTTATGCCTGCACAATTGGAATAAACCTCTTTTCCATCATGTATACTGGGGCACCGTGTAAGTACATATCAAAATACTTAAATGTGAATTTAAAGTTATTTACAAAACTTGCATTAAATGCCCAATTTACCCCTTTTTGCTTTACAGGGCTGAAATCTCCTAGAAGGTGGCTGGCCTGCGCCCATTTCAGAAGGCTGCAGGCTAGTGTATGCTGAGTTAACCTAGATAGTTTTTCAACCAAAAGAGACCTGCTCAGATTCTAAATCACTACAGACCTTTCCTCTTTAGTCTTCACAGGATCCAACGATAATATGACCTTCTCCCTCCCTTTTTCTTATCTATGCTAAAAATGCTGGAATTGATACCTCGACTACTGAAGAGTCACTAGTTATATCTGTTCTTCAATAATCAGTCGTTAGGACTGGCTTGCTGGATATCGTTTTTCTGTCCCAAGTGGAGCCACTTTTCTTTCTAAGTGCTAAATTTACTCCCCTGAATCTGCTTGAATGAGAAGAGTTGGGATGCTTAACTCCGGGTCTAAGTACACTTGGAAGAAGGATCCGAGCAGCTCAGAGAAGTAATTTGTGAGAGCATAAAGGTCAAAATGGGTGCTTTTATATGGGACCGAGGCAAGGCATGAGTTAAATCATGGTGCTACTTGTTTAATTTAGCAACTCCAAGAGGCTGGTAACTTGGACCTTTGTCAGGCCCGAGAGTAGCTTTGGCATCTAGGCTTACTTGGCTACAGGATTCTTGACTGCGTAAGTCAGTGGCTTTTAATCTTTCGACTGTGACCCACTGGAAGAAAAACACTGTTGCTGCCTGGGGCACCTGCATATGTATGTAGATGTAGAGAGAGACAGACAACTAAAACAGGGTGAAGCCATTTATTTTTACCTAGTGATCGTATTTTTAAATATTCTTCAAAAAATTTTTAAATGCTTTTGGGTCCTACTAAGACTAATGGTTTTTAAAGTCTCACTGAAGTAATAAGTCACTGACCAAAACCTGGAGCTAACAACGTAATTTTAACCTTGCCTTTATGAGAATATTGATTTTGGAGGATAGAAGACTCCTTACCAAATAGTGCAGGCAAAGAAAGGCTTGCATGCTGAATTTCCATTCTGTTGTACTTGGAGTTCTTCATGTAACCAAAAAGTCTCCGATGAGGCTCTGAGTGCTTATGGTTTATGTTGTAGCAGAGGAAAAAAAAAAGTTAAGATTAGAAACTTAAAATTTCCATCATTTTTGAAAGTGGGAACTTTGCTATTTCCTGACCTTTTGGATCATTTATAAGAAAAACCCAGTCTCATTTCTCCTTTGACTTGGAATGTAGACAAATCGTGATAGAAATTCCATGTATGTTTTAATTTGTGTGCCAAAGTGCAAGGCTAAAACTGAAAGCAGAATTAAAATGCAGTCTTACTGCCACCATAGAACTTTAGTTGTGAAGGGACTTCAATTTATATCTGATTTTTATTTATTTATTTACTTATTTATTTATTTTGGTGCTGGGGATTGAACACAGGGCCTTGTGCATTTGAGGCAAGCACTCTACCAACTGAGCTATATCCCCAGCCCAGTATATCTGATTTTTAAAATGCTAATTGTTGGGGGGGAGGGCAATAGAATTTCCATTTTAAAAGTAGTTAATACCTGATGAGCAAAGTGAAGCAAACCCAGCACAGTAATTAAGCTGTTGTCTGAGCTGCATGCAGGTCCTCATAGCATGTCTTGAACTTAAGTGACGTTGTTACTGGGCCGCCCTCCTGTCCCTAGTAGAGGCTTGTTCCTTGGAACCTGTTGGTGTGCAAGCAACAAGCAGGTGAGGACTCAGGTTACTGATCCTTAAGCCACGTGCAAAGTATTGGTGGCAAGCTTCTCTTAGGTACGGCCCGTTACTGAAATTGTCACTAGACTTTTCCTTTGTGTAAAATAGCTATGTAAAACATTCATGAACTGATTGCTGTGGGTAAATATCTCTGTTTTTCTTTCTTTCTTTTTTTTTTTTTAATATTTATTTATTTGCTTTTAGTTGTACACAATGCGTTTATTTTTACATGGTGCTGAGGATCGAACCTGGGCTGCACATGTGCTAGGCGAGCGCTATACGCTGAGCCACATCCCCAGCCCTTTCTGTTTTTTATCTTAGCCTGATGATGCTTTCAGAGAGTTGATCAGGCTTTTCTGAAGGCTGGTGCATAGAGGTGGTGACTTTCCAGAGTTATCTCGGCCTGAGAGGTGTGGCTGCCAGGCCCTTTCTTTTTAAACCTTGTAATAAATCTGTGTGTGCAGATGTACCATTGGCAGGTAGACTTCAGGAGTGGGTAGAGTGGAATGCTTCTGTCTTATAGCTAGTCACAGGTCATCAGGAAAGCCAAGAAGAAAAAGTAGTATCTGAAAAGCTCAGTCTAGTTGGTGTTTGGGCCAAAACTGGTGTGGTGTCAAGATGGTCATTGGAATTTTCTCCCAGATTCATGTAGCCAAAGCATAATGAGTTCTGGAATTAAAGCTAGCCACAGCTGTCCAGGGTGATGGGCTGGCTTGGGGAAGCCCTCTGTCCCACAGGAGGGTTTACACGTTGTTGCAAGGGGCTGTTGCCCTGGGGTTTTCAAGATGCACCATTTTATCTCGTAGTGCTGGGCTTTGACAAACTTCCTCTGTGGGGTACCATCCTCATCTCGGTGGGATGTGCAGTTTTCTGTGCCCTTATCGTCTGGTTCTTTGTATGTCCCAGGATGAAGAGAAAAATTGAACGTAAGTAATAATTAGAAAAGTTTTAAGTAGTAATGTTGTGGGTTTTTTTTTTTTTTTAATCACTTGTAAAAATCCACTATTTGGATAAGATGGGCAAAGTAAGAGATTCTAAATGGAAATTTGAAAACAATGGGTTTGTTTTCCAAACTGTTTTAAATGGACTTAAAATGACCTGAGACCTAATTATAAAGAATTTCTAACCTATACTAGAGAGACAATTTGGTCATTCAATCTTCTTTCAAAATGTACCTCGGTCAGTTGCCAGGGGCATGGTAAGTAGAGAAGTGTTAGCCTGTTAATACAAGGGTATTCTGATGGAAAATAAGGGGTAGGCACAAAGTATTTTCATAGAACAAGTATTTGCCCAATTGCTGTGTATAATTTAGATTCAGACAAGTGAAGCCAAGTCTAGCATGTGTGTCTGACCTTGGACATCCACCTACTGTTCTGATACATGTACACATTGCTTCACAAATGCCACTGGGCAGACAGACATGCAGATGCACAGTGTATTTGTGCTGCTAGAATTACAGCACAAATTCTAGAAGTAAACATTTCCAGGTGTCCCAGGCAAGAATCATTTTGGTGGCCATTACAACTCACTATTGTCGCTAATTAAATACTGAGTAAATTTTGATTAGTATCATTCTTATTTAAACCTTTCCTAAATCATATTCTGCCCTTCCATCTTTACAAATGCTGCATTCCTGATGGGAGCGCTGTCCTTTGCAGCAGAGGGGTGCACAGACTGCAGTGACTTTGAAGATTGCTGTGTCACTGCAGCCAAACTCTGGAGCCTCTGAGAGGCTCTGCTGCAGGCTTTCAGGACTCCCTGACCTCGTTTTTTTCTCAGTCTGGGAGAAGATGAGACAGATCTTAGCCGGGCGCAGTGGCGCATGCTTGTATGTAATCCCAGCACTTGGGAGGCTGAGGCAGGAGGATCAGCAACTTTAGCAACTCAGTGAGACCTTGTCTCTAATAAAATACAAAAATGGGCTGAGGATGTGGCCCAGTGGTTGAGTGCTCCTGAGTTCAGTCCCTGGTACCAAAAAAAAAAAAAAAAAAAAAAAAAAAAGAAGACAGATCTTGCTTTACCGCTAGTCTGGGTTGACTGAAATGCCTGAGCCAAGTGTTGGGCAGGAAGTGTTCCTGTCTGGCTGTGGGATTTAGAACCATAAATAAGGCACATCTCTGTTTTATGCAGGTAGATGTGAAAATTGTCATCTTTAGTTTCCTGCATTGAACTGTGTCACTTTGCTTGAACAACTCAAACTGAAATTTTGGGGAATTTCTTTTTAAAAAGAACATGACGGGCAATCAAGCTTTTCTTTTTTTTTGGTATATATTTTTTGGTATGTTTTATTAGAGAGGGTCTCACTGAGTTACTAAGTGCCTCGCCATTGCTGAGGCTGGCTTTGAACTCGCAATCCTCCTGCATCAGCCTCCTAAGTGCTGGGATTACTGGTGTGTGCCACCACACCCAACTCACTGTCAAGCTTTTCATTTGATCGTC
Organism: Tamias sibiricus; assembly: GCA_025594165.1. Taxonomy (NCBI): domain Eukaryota; kingdom Metazoa; phylum Chordata; class Mammalia; order Rodentia; family Sciuridae; genus Tamias; species Tamias sibiricus. Next base: position 6,473,479 of record CM046670.1, read on the forward strand.
AGCCCAAGCTTGAGCTACCTTCCACTGAAGGAGCAAAGAAGGGTTTTTTACGTTTGTGAAGGGTTGTAAAAATAAAGACCAGGAGTGTGGAAGGGAACCTTACATACGTAAAACCTAAAACATTTACTACCTGGTTCTTCACAGCAAAAATTTGTGACTCCTGCTAGAGGGTGTGCTGCATTGCTGGCTCAGTCCCAAGTGAAAGTTGAGTTCCTAGCAGACAGTAAAGCAGGAAGGACAGTTAACCTGTATTTCAACAAAATTTATGCATGTTCTTATTTTGAGATAGTTTTTTGGGGGTGGAAGAATGGGGGTTTGAAAATAAGGTAGTATGGTCAACACCAAGCCAACCCCAGCCTTTTTTTTTTTCTTCCCTAGGAGAAATAAAGTCTAGTCCTTCTGAAAGCCCCTTAATGGAGAAAAAGAATAGCTTGAAAGAAGACCATGAAGAAACAAAGCTGTCTCTCAGTGATGTCGAGAATAGGAATCCTGTGTCTGAGGTGGGGCCTGCCACTGTGCCCCTCCGGGCAGTGGTTGAAGAGAGAACAGTGTCCTTCAAACTTGGGGACCTGGAGGAGGCTCCAGAGCGGGAGAGGCTCCCCAGTGTGGACCTGAAGGAAGAGACCAGCATTGACGGCACCATGAATGGTGAGTCCACCTTCTAGAGTTCTATAGTTACCTGCACAGGTGAGCAGGCTCGCTGGTCTAGACTTGGTGCTCTTGGTAATGAATGTTACCTTTTTGGTCTTGGCTAGGCACAGTGCAGCTGCCTAATGGAAACCTTGTTCAGTTCAATCATGCTGTCAGCAACCAGATAAACTCTAGTGGCCATTACCAGTATCACACTGTGCATAAAGATTCCGGCTTGTATAAAGAGCTACTCCATAAGTTACATCTGGCCAAGGTAGGAGACTGCATGGGAGATTCCGGAGACAAGCCCTTGAGGCGCAATAACAGCTACACTTCCTACACCATGGCAATTTGTGGCATGCCCCTGGATTCATTCCGTGCCAAAGAAGGTGAACAGAAGGGTGAAGAAATGGAGAAGCTGACGTGGCCTAATGCAGACACCAAGAAGCGTATTCGAATGGACAGTTACACCAGTTACTGCAATGCTGTGTCTGACCTCCACTCGGCATCTGAGATGGACTTGAGTGTCAAGGCTGAAATGGGCCTGGGTGACAGAAAAGGAAGTAGTGGCTCTCTGGAAGAATGGTCTGACCAGGACAAGCCTGAGGTCTCTCTTCTTTTCCAGTTCCTGCAGATCCTTACAGCCTGCTTTGGGTCATTCGCCCATGGTGGCAATGATGTCAGGTCGGTGCACTTTGTATCTTAGACTTACTGCCTCTGTTTTACAACTGTCTTAGGCTGGGTATGTAGCCCAACTGGTAGAGTCCTTGCCTCACGTGCACAAGGCCCTGGATTCAATCCCTAGCACCACACACACAAAAAAAACCTCTCGTCCTTTTTATGTGCTGGTGGTGGTACTTCTGCCCTGCATGACAAGCTGAGTAGACTGGATCAGACAAGGTAACAGCAGTCATTGACTTAATAAGACAGGTAGGGAAGTCTTACTCTCAGAATACAAAGAATGTTTTTAACTATTCTGTACGTGATAAATATAGACAGATGTGTTTCACAGAGAAACCTTTGTCCAGATGGGATACAGTTTTTTTTTTCTTTTAGTTGTAGGTGGACATAATAACCTTTATTTTATTGATGTGGTGCTGAGGATAGAACCCAAGGCCTCACACATGAGAGACGAGCACTGTACCACTGAGCCCCAGCCCCAGATGTAGTTTGTTTTAGTAATTTATGGGATGTAGGATGAAAAATTTAAAATCACTCCCCTAGCCGGGCGCTGTGGCGCACGCCTGTAATCCCAGCACTTTGGGAGGCTGAGGCAGGAGGATCGCGAGTTCAAAGCCAGCCTCAGCAATGGCAAGGCACTTAGCAACTCAGTGAGACCCTGTCTCTAAATAAAATACAAAAAAGGGCTGGGGATGTGACCCAGTGGACGAGTGCCCCTGAGTTCAATCCCCAGTACCACCCCCCCCCCCAAAAAAAAAAAAAAATCACTCCCCTATTGAGTAGAATTCTGGGTGGGTAAGCCTTAGTTCTGTGGCTGTAGAATTCATTGGAACCCAAGAGTTGCTGTGCCTTGGGAGGGAGGAGGCCACCAGCGGCATGGTACCCTCCTCCACCACAGATTTCATTCTCTTCTGTTGTGTATGTTGGTGTTTCCTTGATTTTCTTTGAGAAAGAGATTGGTTTGCTAAGTGGGCTTGAAGACTGACCTTAGACAACCTAGTAAGTCAGATCTAATTCTGCCTTAAAAGTCATCTGTGCCCCTTTTTTTTTCTTCCAGCAATGCCATCGGTCCTCTGGTTGCTCTGTATCTGGTTTATTTCCCAGGGGAGGAGTCTTCAAACAAGGCAGTACGAATATGGCTTCTACTCTATGGCGGTGTTGGCATTTGTACTGGGCTATGGGTTTGGGGAAGGAGAGTTATCCAGACCATGGGGAGGGATCTGACGCCAATCACACCCTCTAGGTAAGTAGAAAAAGCAGGTCTTAAGAGAGGCTAATGTTTATTTCTTAAGACATGTAATACTGTATGTTGCTAACACGAGACTAACCAAGTTTGTGCAATTTTTTTATGTTATTCTCATTGTTGGTGTGACCCTTTTAGATTTACTTACTGTTGGTTGAATATTTATTTACTCAGCTTCAGTGATCTAACAAAAATTTCCAAGGAAGCTGTGTTATGCTAATGGTGAATGGCTGCATATACCTGGATTTTCTTTGTTTTTACTTGGGAGCTAGAACTGATATTTACCAAATTCTTCAAAACAAAATTAAAAACTTTAATAATGGAATTGGGGGGGTCTGGGGATGTGGCTCAGTGATAGGGTGATAGGGTGTTTGCCAAACATGTATGAGGCCCTGGGTTCCACCCCGGACACACACAATGAAATTCCAAAGGACTTAAATCTGAATCATGAGAGGATAGGAAAAGTGGGAGTCCCATGACCTGATTTAAAGTAGATGATGGATATGGCTAATAAAGATGTCAGGAGGTTTTGTCACTCAATAGAACAAAGCACATTGCTGTCTTGAAGTGTTAGCTGATTTGTGACAGTCTTTTTGTGTCTGTAGTGGCTTCAGTATTGAGTTGGCGTCCGCCCTCACTGTGGTGATTGCTTCAAATATTGGCCTTCCCATCAGCACAACACATTGCAAAGTAAGTGTGGTGTGGATTCAGCATGTTTTCCAGCTGTTTCTAGTGATGTGTGGGGTGTTTAATTTCACTTCTGATATTTTGATTTAGTAAGTTTTGTGCAGTTGGAGTCTTGAAGAATTCACAAATTTAGAACAGATAACTATAAGAATATAGGCTTACAGTTTTATAAATTTCTTGTCTGTTCTTACTTATTTAAGCAATTAAATATACTCCCCCAATAATGGAAAATTTCTCTTCTGTGGTGCTGGCTATGACTTCTGACTCCAGATCTCTTTGTTATTTAATTCTCCATCATTGCAGTCTATAGTTTTTATTTTTATTTTTTGTATCTTGAGTCGTCTCAACTGAGCACTGTATGTTCCTTCTCTATGGGGAAGCCTCCTTCTCTGTGGGGAAGCTGTTCAGAGTAATCTGGGTGTGTTTTAGTAAAATGGCCAGCTGGATAGTTGGCTGGGTGGGCTTTTGCTCCCTTTTGTGGTGGTGGCTGATGTCCTGGTTATAAGAAGCCTGGGAGCCTTGCTGGGCTCCTGGGCATTTTTCTTACAAAAAGTATACATTCAGGGCCTCTCATGGCTCAGGGCTGGGAAACTTGGTGAGGCTGAAAGTTTTTGGGTGACTGTGTAATTGCAGGAAAAGGAAGAACAGGCTTCTCCAGAGGAATGGAAGCTGGTCCAGTGTGGAACCTGCCAAGTCCTCCTTCTCCTGTGGGGTGTTTTGGGGGTGGAGGGGCAGCTGTTAGTCTCAGCCGCCCTCTGGAATGATCTTTAGAAAACCTAAAAGCAAGCTGGGTGTGGTGGCGCACGCCTGTAATCCCTGCACTTGGGAGGCTGAAGCAGGAGGATCGCAAGTTCAAAGCCAGCCTCAGCAATGGTGAGGCACTTAGCAACTCAGTGAGACCCTGTCTCTAATAAAATACAAAAAAGGGCTGGGGATGTGGCCCAGTGGTCAAGTGCCCCTGAGTTCCATCCCTAGTACCAAAAAAAAAAAAAAAAAAAAGAAAAAAGAAAACCTAAAAGCAGTGTAAGTTCATTAGGTTCTGGTAGTTTAGAAGGGAAAAGGAAGTGATGTTTTCATACCATGTTTCAGTGTAGTTAGCACTGATTCAGTGATTGGATTTTCATACCATCTTTGTCTTCTCATGAGCAGTAATCTTAATGCACTAGGAGCTGGCTTTTATGGAGCTGGTCTTGTCCAATTGTCTGGGGCTTCTTGCCTAAACAGCTTCGGGTGTCTTTGCCAAAATACGTTTGGCATGTTAACCAATTTCCTTGGTCTGTTTCTCTCCTAGGTGGGCTCTGTCGTATCTGTTGGTTGGCTCAGATCCAAGAAGGCTGTTGACTGGCGGCTCTTTCGCAACATTTTTATGGCCTGGTTTGTCACGGTCCCCATTTCTGGCCTCATCAGTGCTGCTATCATGGCAATCTTCAAATATATCATCCTTAAAGAATGATTACAGTGTTAATGAAGACTGATAAGAGTCTTTTTAAAGTTTGGGAGCTGTGGGAGGGAAGTGTTAATTATGCTATAATTGCTTTTGTGCTAAATATGACTTGTCTCAAAATTAGCTATGTAAAATAGCCAGGTGTCCACTGGTTTCTTCTGAGGTCCCCTTTCCTTCTGTGCTGTGAATTCCTGTACATATTTCTCTACTTTTTGTATCAGGCTTCGATTCCATTATGTTTTAATGTTGTCTCTGAAGATAATGTGTGTGTGTGTGTGGTTTTTTTTTTTTTTTTTTTTTGTTTTATTTTTTAAACCATGCAGAGCCATCTTGCAGAGCATCCTCTGCTTCATTGGTTTCACCAGCTTTTGCCCTAACACGCACAGGGATCTAACAACAAGACCATGTAACTGAAGCTTCCCCTGTAGTTTTCTTCTAGAAATAGTCATTGGCACTCTGCCTCCTGTCGATCGTGGCAGGTTCTTTCAGTGTATGTGGGAACTTCTTAGGAGATGAGGTTCTTTGGACACAGTGAAAATGTAGTAGTGACTCTTTGCAGACAACTCTTTGACCATTATTGCTAAGAAGTAGGAAGAAAAGGCTTTCTGGCATTCCTGGTTGTTAAGGTTTCTGGTGGTGTGGGATGGATGAATGAAGTGGCATTTGGACTTTGGGTAAGTTAAATGGGACAGCCTTCCATGTTCATCTGTCTACCTCTTAACTGAATAAAAAAGCCTACAATTTTTAGAAAACTTGTTGTCATGGTGTTTGTTTGACATACGTGAATCATCTAGGCTCCTGATCAGTTAGCCTTATGTAGTTCTGAGGAGCATGTAAATATCTGCATAAGTTAGGGCTCCTTTTCAGCTTCACCGTTCCCCACTCTTAGGTTTCTGTGATCCCAGAATATACATGACATTGCTCTGTGGGACCATCGTAGCAACTTGGCATCTTTTAATAGCACAGCCTAGACATTTTTGTGTTAGCACATGTAGATCTACGCATCTTTTTTAACAGCCTAAGTTTTCCTGTTTGGACTATTTTGTTTTGTTTTGTTACCGGGGATTGAACTCGGGCACTCAGCCATTGGGCCACATTGCCAGCCCTATTTTGTATTTTATTAGAGACAGGGTCTCACTGAGTTGCAAGTGCCTCGCCATTGCTAAGGCTGGCTTTGAACTTGTGATCCTCCCTCCTCAGTCTCCCAAGTGCTGGGAATTACAGGCGTGCGCCACCGCGCCTGGATGAATGGACTGTTTTTTTACTTATGTAGATTATTTCTAGCTTTGATATTATAAAAGAAAGTGGTAAGTTTCGTGTGTACGCATAGCTCAGCTTCACATAAAAACTCTTGGTTTTTTTTTTTTTTTTTTTTTTTTTTTTTGGTTACCGGGGATTGAACTCGGGGGCACTCGACCACTGGGTCACATCCCCAGCCCTTTTTTGTATTTTATTTAGAGACAGGGTCTCACTGAGTTGCTAAGTGCCTCACCATTGCTGCTGGCTTTGAACTCGCGATCCTCCTGCCTCAGCCTCCCAAAGTGCTGGGATTACAGGTGTGTGCCACCGCGCCCGGCAACTCTTGGTTTTTAACTCTGTTGTGCCAGGGTTTGAACATAGGGGTGTCCTACTACTGAACTACATCCCCAGCCCATTTTTTTTTTAAAATATATATTTGCTTTAGTTGTATATAATGCAATGCATTTATGTTTACGTGGTGCTGAGTATCGAACCTGGGCCGCGCACGTGCTAGGCAAACGCTCTACTGCTGAGCCACAACCCCAGCCCTCCCCAGCCCATTTTGAGACAGGATCTCACTAAAATGTCTTGGCTGACCTTGAAATTGCAGTCCTCCTGCCTCAACCTGCCAAGTTGCTGGAATCAAGGTGTGCACCACCATTCCTGGCAGGTTATTCAATCTTGAAATGCATTATCAGAACAAAAAATACTTTCTGTGGTGATGGTTTCTGTCCTTAGAGTTTCAGAACAATGCTTGTGAATTTTTGAGTTTGCTTATAGTGTTTCACTAGAAACCAGCAGTGAGACAGTGAGACTGCACCAGGATAAGGCTGCCCCTCCTGTGACTTATCCCTAAGAGGTTAGACTTTGGTTGGATACATGTCATTGTATCCTCTTGTCCCATCTAATGGTCTCCAAGTTCTCAGTGCTCACCTCTCAGTATCAGCTGTTGTGCTAAGCTTTTTATATATTCCTCTTACCTTTTGTGGTAGATCTTACCCTCCTTTTATATTACATGTTAGCAGAAAATGGACATTAGGTCTAAGCTTTGGGGCTGGCTGAAAATAGCTTTATTACTTTTGAGGAAGGAGGGCAGGGCTGAGGAGGGGCAGCTGAGCATTATTCCCCGAGCTGTGGATTTCATTGCTTGCTTCCCTTCTCTTGGCTTCAAAAAAAAGCTCAAGTTGGCCTCAGTCCTTCTAGAGCCCTGTGATTAAATGGAGAACAGTACCCTCCCCAACATTTGCCTCTTAGAAGAAGAAAACGCATACTAACAGGTGTTTCTCTAGGAAGGGCAGTTAGACATGGGATAGAGGAACCCCTAAAGCTAGAAAATGGTCAGAGGGAAGTTTATTTCCACTTTTGGGAATGTCAACAATGAGGCAGGGACACATGCTAGTAAGGACACAGGCCTCTTTGTGTGTGTGTGTGTGTGGGGGGGGCATAGATGTTGCCTTGATCCAAAAATACTAAGTCAAGGTCACGTGTATATTAAGAGGAGTTGATAAGGCTTTTTATCAAAAACCAACAAGGTCTCTTGGTGCCATTTCCCTTTCCTGAGGCAACCTCTTCCAGTTTTGCATTTGTTACTATGTATTGAAATAGCAGCATGCTTGTATCACTTTATGGGTTACATGGACTTGAATGAAAAGGTGAAAACCTTTCTTTTAAACCATTAAACACAATTTTTCATTAGGCCAGCCAGTGGACAAAGTTACACTTTTTAATGAACTAGTGATTGTTACTGTTGTTTCTGAGTTGTGCTCTTGCCATGTTGCCCAGGCTGGTGTTGAACTCGTGGGCTCGCAGAATTCTCTTACCTCAGACTCCCGAGAGCTGGGCCCAGGAGCTGCCATCACACCCAATTGCAAACTCTACCTTACAGGGACTTTGGGATAGGGGATTGAGGCTGTGTCCAGAGAGCTTGGAATTTCTTTTTAACATCACAGCAGATTACAGTAACAGTGTGGCAGAAACGTTACACCCACCTGACCTTGTAGGACTCAAATCTCAGGTACACTGAGCTGTGTGTGCAGGCAGAAGAGGCTGCTGTTGGGGAAATTCCAGGTAGGCAGCCAGAGGAACTCTGGGAAGGTACACTTGCCCACCAGACAGGAAGTGAATGTGAAGTAGGGGGTGTCTGTGTGCAGAGGTGGCAATGTTTGTCAGAACTCATGGCCTGGAGATCCTTCACAACACTGAGAAAGCTCAAAGGGCAGAACTTGGGAGCTGATCCAAAAACACTTTATGCCAGTATTCCATCGTCTTAAATACAGGGGACTAAATAGCTTTACTATTTCTTCATTTCCCTATACGGTTTTTAATGTTTTAACAAAAACTATTAAGTTCACTGTAAAGCCATGCTTTTTCTCCTGTTATCAGATCCCTTCGCAGGCTTCAGTTTACTGGTCATTTTCCTGGGCCCGAACTTCCCTCCTAAAGTGGGGAGGCCCATGTGTTCCTCGGCTCCACCTGGTATTTTCCAACCAGGGACCTGCTCCTGTACCCTTAATAAAGTAAACTTGAACGCCATGTGGGAGACATGCTTGAGTTTGGGGATGCCAGGGCTTGACTGCTATTGCTTTAAAAAAAGACTCATTATGGAAATGTTCGAAGTACACCCAAAAGCAGAAGAATACAGTGACCCCCACATACTGCAGGCTCCCGAGAAAAGTCAACTGTTGTTCTTGTTTCATCTACTTCCTCCACCTCACACATTTAATTTTTTAAAAAACTGGATTATTGTAAAGCAAATTCCACACTTCTTGCCTGTAAATGCTTCAGAATACGTCTAAGAGATAGTGTTTTTAAAAAATGTTTCCACAAAACATTACTGGCCAGGCGTGGTGGTGCATGCCTGTAATCCCAGTGGTTTGGGAGGCTGAGAAAGGAGGATCACAAGTTCAAAGCCAGCCTCAGCAATAGCGAGGCCCTAAGCAACTCAGTGAGACCCTGTCTCTAAATAAAAGAGGGCTGGGGATATGGCCCAGTGGTCAAGTGCCCCTGAGTTCAATCCCTGGAACCCCCACAAAAAAAACCAAAATAACATTACCGCATCCAGTAAAAGCACTTGTCTGATAATCAGTGAATACCCTACCAGTCCTTCCTGCATGGATTCCCACCTTCCAGGCCCGAGTCCCTTCATCGTCCCTTCCACCTGGGTCTCCCACTACAGAGCCAGTGGTCAGCTCGGCTTCAGCCTTCTCTTTCCAGCCTGTCTTGCTTGTGATTGTGTCCCTTTGCTGTTCACTATGCCTCTGCAGTGTTCCCTCCTGCCATTTTGGTGGTGTTTGAGAGGAAGGGAAGGTCAGCGTTCCAATCTGTTTTCCCCAGCAATTCTTTTTTTTTTTTTTTGGTACCGGGGATTGAACTCAGGGGCACTTGACCACTGGGTTACATCCCCAGCCCTTTTTTTTTTTTTTTTTTTTTTTTTTAATATTTATTTATTTGCTTCAGCTGTACACAATGTGTTCATTTTTACGTGTGTGTTCATTTTTACGTGTGCTGAGGATTGAACCCCGGCTGCGTGTGCGCGCTGGATGAGCGCTCTACCGCTGAGCCACAATCCAGCACCCCCAGCCCTTTTTTTTTTTTGTATTTTATTTAGAGACAGGGTCTCACTGAGTTGCTAAGTGCCTCGTCATTGCTGAGGCTGGCTTTGAACTGATCCTCCTGCCTCAGCCTCCCAGAGTGCTGGGATTATAGGCGTGCGCCACCACGCCCAGCTCTCCAGCAATTCTTGACTGTTGATATTTCAGTAATATTTGTAGAAAGTGAAAAGTTTATTGGAATGTTTATGTTGAAAAAAATTCTAACAGTTGGGTGTGGAAAGTAGAGAATGAAGGAGCTGCGGGTTCTCCCCTTTCCAGCCTCATTACCCAAAGGAAACATTCTGAATAGTTTGGATATCTTACAGGAATCTGGCCTGTGCTGCGTGTAGGCACCTATGCACACTTGTACTTGCAGAATCTTTCTTTCTGAAAGATGAAGCCTTTATTCAGTGGGAAAGCGTCCTTGTGTCTGGAAGTTAGATGGTTTCATTCCCGGAGTGTGTCAACGCTGAATCACCTGGTGAGCCCACTGTGGTAGCTGAGCCTCCATGGGGGTTACGCAGTCGCACTTCTTACTGGCAAGTTGCTATAAATATTGCAAGCTGGGCTAAACTGGGCCAAGAGAGTGCTTTCAATAGCTCATTTCCAGATTGTCAGGAAATAAAAGGATCTACTCCCAGACTCTGCCTCCCTCTTTCACCTTCAGGCAGTATGAAGCTGCTTAAAGACCAAAGGTGACAGTTAAGACCACTCTGAAGCTGGGTTATGATGCTCCTTGTAAAACCTGGTGTGTGGGGTGCCTGGGCCATCAAAGGCTGCCTTCTGCCGCCATGTTTGTGGGGAGTATAGAACATTTAACAAATATCTTAATGCCAGTGATTTTCTTTTGGCTCTTATCAAAATCTTGTTTAGCGCTCCAGGTTTCTCAAGGTTATTGAACTCATTTCCCTGAGGTCTGAAGTCTTAACCTTCCATTCACCTGAGACAGCGAGATATATGAAAAGCAGAGAAGGGTCAGGTAGCTGGAGATGGAGGAGGTGGTTGTACCAAACTCAGTTTCATGACAAATGGAGACTTTTGAGGCTTTATTAATACAGTGTCTAAATGCATACTAAAATATAGCACCAGAGCTGCTCATTGGCAGTAGTGCTTGCCTTTCTAATGATTGGGCTTTTGTATAAACCCCTTTTGTTATATTCAGATATGTCATAGTCTCTTAAGAACACTGATACAGTGCAGAACGCTACTCGTTGAAAGGAGCAAGATGGCTGTTTTCTGGGAACTGTGAAACGGTAGCAAGATCTCCCCTCCCAGGGCATCATTGCTGAAGACCTAGATAGCAGGTCTCCACTTCCCGTTCATCCTATTTCTAGAAGCAAGCAAATGTTCTCTAATTGCAGGCTTGGGCTGAATGGCTCAGCAGTGTTTCCCACTGTGCTAATTGGAAAAATATGATTTTCAACTAGCTGTGTCCTGCTTTGCAAAATAATAGTTGGCAGCCGAGTTGTCAGTTCTGTTCCTCAAGTGAATGGCACTTCAGAGTTGAGCCTCAGGGATGACGAGCGGGTCTCTGGAGCTCTCCGGGGCAACCTGTGCTGGGCACAAGGGCTAGTGGAGAGCTGACTTCAGCCCTGCTGAACAAGTCCCTGGGGATCCCATATCTTCTTCTAGGGACACTTATTGAATTGAATTTCAATTAGGTTTTTTTTGGAGGGCCAGATTCTGGGGACGCTTGTCAATATGCCCATTAGTGGACTGGTGCTGGGCGGGCCTTGTGATTTGCAAGCAGGGTGCTTTTCTTTTAGCTGAAGTCCTGACTTCTGGCAGGGTTCCCATCAGACTAAGTGTGGGTGGCCTTACTGGTTTTTTTTTTTTTTTTTTCAATTTTTTTATTCTAATTTGTTATATATGTTTACAGAGTACATTTCATTTCATATTACATATAAAGAGCACAATTTCTCAAGTTGCTGGTTTTATATAAAGTATTTTTACAACAATTGTGTCTTCATACATGTATTTAGGGTAGTCATGGATAACTCAGTCTGCCATTATTCCTTTCCCCTTGTCCCCTCCCCTCTCCCCCCCTTACCGGGTTTTTGAAAATACTGCCAGCATGGGATCGTAGAGTCGGTAAGTGACACTTCTGTTTAGAGTCTTGGGTTTTCCCGGAGTGGTTGTGTCGCATTCCACCCCATCGCTGTCTGCACAGAGACAGGCCTTGAAGTCTATTACCTCTGGAAGCAGAGCTCTTAGACCAGTGGGTTGCCTCCATGTCAGTGTCATGGTGTAGTGAGGAGCACGCACTTTGGAGCCAGACTGCCTGGGTTCCAATTCCAGCTCCACCACTTGGAGTTGTGCTTCCTGGGAGGTTACTGATCTTTCTAAGTCTCTGTTCTCTCATCTAAAGATTGGTGATGATAACAGTACTCACAGGACTTCATGAGGATTAAATAAAATGATACCTGTGATGTGTGTAGTGCCCGACTTCTTAAGCTTCTCTGCAAAGATGTATTAACTGTCCTCATTCTTCAAATAGAGGCATGCCACTTTTCTTGACATGGTAATATTTTGCTTGTCATTGGCGCCCTGGGCGTCTTTCCTGACCACTGTGACAAGTGATTTTCCTGAACTGTAACTTTATGTCTTAAGTCTGAAATGAAGGATTTAATTTTGGAAGATTGCTTTGAAAACCAGAGTGTAAAACCCTGTATTAGTTCAGATTATGTTAAACTGTGAGTGACAGAAAACTCCAAGAACAAAGAAGAAGTTTCTCTCACGGATAAAAGAAGCCCAGTGCCGTTATGGTGGCTCCATGATCACCAGAGTACAAAGAGGTTTTTTTTTAAATTATTTTATTTGGTACCAGGGAAAGAACCCAGGGGTGCTTCATCACTGAGCCACATGCCCAGGCCTTTTTTTTTTTTTTTTGTACTGGGGATTGAACTCAGGGGCACTCGACCACTGGGCCACATCCCCAGCCCTTTTTTGTATTTTATTAGAGACAGGGTCTCACTAGTTGCTAAGTGCCTCACCATTGCTGAGGCTGGCTTTGAACTTCCGATCCTCCTGCCTCAGCCTCCCAAGTGCTGGGATTACAGGCATGCACCACTGTACCCAGCGCCCAGGATTTTTTTATATTTTGTTAGACATGGGGTCTCACCGAGTTGCTTGAGCTTCGCTAAGTTGCTGAGGTTGGCTTTGATCCTCCTGCCTCGGCCTCCTGAGCCACTGGGATCACAGGCATGTTCCATGCACCTGGGTTGGAGGCTCTTCCAGCCTCATTCCATCCTCACCCTGTGGTCACACCTCCAGAGCCTAGGACCCCAAGGGTCATGGTCTTACTGGTGTGATCACATGGTACTGTCCTGGTGGTCGGGACACAGCTGTCCCTCAGGTGCATTGTGCACGCCAGAGGGCGGGTACCGATCCCACTCCCAGCACCCGTGTCCGTGCCAGGATCCATTCAGGAGAGAGAAGTCAGTTATTTTAGCCAAACATCAGAGTTTAGAATTCTGCTTGTTAACTAGGCGTGACCAGGTCACTGAAATGTCAAGAAATGGACGCTCGGGCATGAAGGTGGCGATCACCAAGCGCAGAGGCTGGAACTAAGACTTGGAGAGCTTGGAGAGACGTGAGGCTGAGACCCTGACCCCGAGGAGGGCTCGCTGCCCGGCTGGAGCTGGGGCACGCCTGGTGGAGGCCTGTGGGCCTGGCCAGTCCATGGCGGGGCTCGCTGCTGCGGGGAAGGTGACGGGGCCAACAGGCTGGTTCTGTGAGGGCTCAGGAACGGCAGTCAAGACTTGCCGTGACCCCAGTGCCAGGGAAATGGCCACCCTTGGTGAAGCGACATCGCGAGACCAGCTTTGCCGATCAGGAAGCAGGCAAGGGGTCCGTTCCTTCTTCCTCCAGCCCCGCGGTCCCCCCTCAGCTCCTCCTGTGGCAGCGCAAGACTGGGCAGCAGTGGGCACCCGTCTGGCTGGAGCGCTTGCCCGCATCAGCAGCAGAGTCGGCAGCTGCGCTGGGGTAGCTGAGCAGCCAACCCCTGGTGTCCCCCACCCCTCTGCAGGGCACCCCACAACTGACCCCCAGTCCTTTATATTTTTTATTTTGAGACAGAGTCTCTTCGGGTTGCCCAAGCTGGCCTCAAACTTGCCATCCTCCTGCCTTAGCTTCCCAAGACTAGGCGTGCACTGCCACACCCGGCAGGTCTCTCCACTTAAAGCAACTTTTGCCCCGTGGAAGGATGCACCTCTGTGTGTGACACTCAGAGCCTGTGTGACAATCCCGTGCCCCAGAGGTCTTTTACCGGGTGGCCTTGGGATCCATGGATGACCTTGCTCACTCTCCAAGATGACCAAGTGGGCCAGTGGCTGTCAGCCTGGGCTGCACATGGGGCTCCCCTGTGTCACTCAGGCCTGGCTCCCACCCAGGGCCTGTGACTTGATTGGTGTAGGTGTGGCCTGGGCGTTAAAGATGTTTAAAAGCTCCAGTGGGGACCAGTGTGCTTCCGGGTGGAGAACCCTGAAACAGGAGCCTGCTTGGCCACATGGGGTGGATCCACTGGCCAGAAGCTGGGGGTGTCGGCAAGACCTGCTTTTAAATCTGCACCTCCAAAGCCCATCCACTGTGGGTGTTTGACCACTGGCCTAGTTTATAGGTTTGATTTCTCACCTTCAAAAATAGTGACTATTCTTTTTTTTTTTTTTGGTACCAGGGATTGAACTCAGGGCACTTAACTAGATTGCCACACCCCCAGCCCTTTTTTGTATTATAAAGAAAGGGTCTCACTGAGTTGCTAAGTGCCTCACCATTGCTGAGGCTGGCTTTGAACTTGCGATCCTCCTGCCTCAGCCTCTCAAGTGCTGGGATTACAGGTGTACGCCACCATTCCTGGCTAACAGTGACTATTCTCAACGTCTAATTGAACTCTCCTGGTTCAGACCAGAGAACCAGATTTAAGGTGCTTTCCAAGACTTTGGTCATAGCTGGTTTGAGCTTTGTAAAAATGGAAACGCCTCTCTCCCTCTGAAGGATGGAGTAAAGGAGAGAATCCTGAGGATGAGAAAACAGCAAGGTGTGGGCAGTCTGAGTAGAGGTGACAACACCACGACTGTCTACTGAGCCTCTGCCACCTTTACTGTGCTACGTACTTAGTAAAAAGTAGATCTTTAAAACTTAGAATTTGTTGTGAAATCTTTCAGACATAGAAAAGGTAGAAAGAATAAGGTGGGCTGGGGATGTGGCTCAGTAGTGCGTGCTTAGCATGCTCACGGGCCTGCGTTCAATCCCCAGCACCAGCCAAACAAGAAGTCAAAAGCAAATGGAAGAACAAAATAATGAATACTCTGTACCCATGACACAACTTCAGATTTTAGGATCTGGATTGCTTTCCCCTTGTCCAACTTCAGACAATTTGGTGTTCATTATTTTTTCTGCACACACACACACACACACACACACACACACACACACACACACACCCCTAAATAACATATGACACTGTGCAAAATTTTAAGCCATACGTAAATGATCATGCACATTGCTTTCTTTTGGCTTCACATCATAGTTATGAGTCTATGTGTTATCACGTGTAGCTCCGGCTCAACCATGACCGTAGGGCTCTTGGTTATCTTTTGCCAACATGTAGATGGTTTCCAGTTGTATGCAATTAAAAAGACTGCCTCCATTAGCACTTTTCCCCCCAGTGCTGAGGACTGAACCCAGGGCCTCCTGCATGCTGGGCTAGTGCTCTACCACTGAGCTGCTCCGGGGCCCCTCCATTAGCATTCTTAGTGGGTTACCGTGGGCACCTGTGTGAGAGTAAATCTAGGAGCAGCGTTGCAGTCTGTGGCACACGCTCATCTTTAATCTAGGATATTGCAAAAGCCATCTCAGACTTAACCAAGTCGCTGCTCTTGTCCTCAGTGTGTGTAAGAAGTCTCAGTTCTGTGCCTTTGCCAGCATTTGGTATTGCACACTCAGCAATCTATGAGGTGGCCTTTTCATTGCAGGTGAAGAAACTGACTATCAGATGTCAAATAGCTTACCACGGGCCACGGCAAATACTAAATAGAGTTGGTTCTAACCAGGCCTGCTGGATTCCACAGCTCTTGGTGAAGGGGAAACCACTGAAGGACTGTAGAGCTTCCAAACCTGTACGGGGATGAGTGGGTGGGGTGTGGGAGGTGGGCCAAGGAGCAGGCCTAGGAAGGAATACCGGGTGCCGGGCAAGAAGAATACGGGGACGTGCCCGGGGCAAGAAGGGCTGGTAATGGCGAGTCTGTGGCACGGCATGCCAGGCTGGTGTAGGAGGGTGCCAGGCAGTGTAAGAACGTTCTGACCTTCTTCCCTCGGAGGTGGGATCTGGCCTCCTCTCCTTACAGCTAAGGGGGTTCACAGTGTCCGATTCATGGAGTTTGGCAGAAGTGACTGCCAGTTTCCAAGTCCAGGCCCTAAGAGGTGGCAGTCCCCATTTCCCGTCCCATAGGACACTGGCTCTGGGGAGAGGTAGTCACCACAGAGATCTGACTGCCCCAGGGCTGCTCGTCACCAGGCAGCCCAACAGAGTCCCAGGGAGGAGCCAAGGTCCCCCCACCCCTGCCCTCTCCAGCCTGCGGCCAGTTCCCCTCCCCAGCCTGGCAGTTGATGCTCCGGCTCCAGGTGAGACCCCACTCCCGCCAGGTGAGCAGAGAAGGGCAACTGAGTTGGGCTCTTCCCAAGTTGCTGGTCCTCCAAATGTAGGCAAAAATAAATGCTTGTTTATGTAACAATTGATGGAGGTCTAATTAAGGCTCAGGCAGAGGGGAAGATGCTTCGATCCTCACAGATGTCACGCAATCTGTGTATCTCACGCATTTCGAAGTTTTAAATCCACCTAGTACAACTCTTTTGAGTTTGCTGTCCCCATGTTATATAAACTTTAGTCCATTATAAATCACCAGCTCATGGCTTCCCAACCACTGTTTTCATTTTTCCGTGTTCTTTTCTGGAGTGCATATTTAATTTATGATTAAATATGTAATTATGGAACAGGTAGATGCAATTTAGATTTCCTGTGTCATGTAATATTTAGGTGGTTTGGCCAAAGGGGAATCAGACAGTAGTTAGGGTGGTGCAGAATCAGTTGTTAAGTGGCGTTAATGGAACCCACTCGCTTTGCCTCCTTCCCTCCTCAGTAGCGCAGGGACTCACATCTTGCAAAGGAGAAGACCCCGGGATGCTAGAGGTTGGGAAGGCAACCCAAGGTCACACAGCCAGCATGCTGGGGGACGGCATCATGCTGGTGGAGAAAGTGGAAGCAGAGCAGGGACCGTCCATCTGGCGTCCATACCAGAGACGGCCAGCCAGCCAGCCAAGCAGGAGCTTTTCCAAGCCCGAGAAAAATAAGCCTGCAGTGCCAAGTGCAGCACCCCTCCCAGAGCGAGTGCCTGGAAAATCATTTCAGGACCACGAACAACTCAGTGTGCACTTTGGCAACTGCTCCTCCAGTAAAGCCAGCAGCCAGCAGAAGATCCAGACACCGCAGGGACAGAGGACACCACTGAGACCTTCGTGTGCGCACAGGAGGGAGTCCCTGCTGTGAAACCTGTGGCCTGTGCTCTGGGGTCTTCAAAGCCAATAAAAATAAGTGGGTGATGGGAGAAGAAAAGCAAAGCACAAGAGGTTATTTTTGTCTTTGTGCTTGGTAGCAATGTCTCTATTACCTGTCTCTGGGGCTTTGCGGCTGGAGTCTTGTGCTTTTAAGATTTTCTCTATGAAGGAACCAAGGGTAATAATGTTGGACGAAAGACAGCCTGATGTGCAAGCATGGCTGTAAGGCTGCGGCTGCGCCTTCTGCATGCCAGTGCTGTCCACCTGATCGTGCAGGGGAACCCGGGGCACACGGAACCCCGCACTAAGCCTGGCGTTTCCCCAGCCTGTGTAAGAGGGGGCTCCTCTACTCAGCACCCCACCCCACAACCTTGCAGAACCTTCTGCCAGCAACTGATCTACTTGATGAGGGAGGGTGATGCGAAGGGGCTGGGACTCGCAGATGGAAAACGTGTCTCAGAGAGATAGGGAGGCCGTTCCAGGTATTGCCTTGCAAAGCCCCTGGGCTGACGCCTGCTTCCTTCCTCCTTCCCTCCCAAGCCACTGTCCTGACACCGGGAGCAGCCAAGCAGCTCAGGAAGGGCAGTGCTATGGCAGGTCGGCTGGTGCCACCAGGGTACTTTTTGCTGTAATAGCTATAAATTGTTTCCTAGACAAAACATTGTTTCATGACCTCTGCCCCTTAGAGCGCTGAGGGGCTGGCCAGAACACGAGGCTGAGCCTGGCCTTGCCTGGCCTTGGGGGTTCTAGCTCCGGATTTAGGTCACATACATCTGCTCTGCCTCCATTTCTTTAGCATTGCCCCGGGGCCGATAGTCTTTGAAACCTGAGATTGGAAAGAAATTATAAAGATGTTATAAAGACAAGCCGGGCGCGGTGGCTCACGCCTGTAATCCCAGCACTTGGGAGGCTGAGGCAGGAGGATATCTAGTTCAAAGCCAGCCTCAGCAATGGCGAGGCACTTAGCAACTCAGTGAGACCCTGTCTCTAATAAAATACAAAAAAGGGCTGGGGATGTGGCCCAGTGGTCGAGTGCCCCTGAGTTCAATCCCCGGTACCAAAAAAAAAAAAAAAAAAAAAAAAAAAATGTTATAAAGACAAATGATGTTGTGAATCTATTGAAGACATAGGAGGCAGTGTCTCCAATGACACGTGTATTTCAAGCATGTTTCTATTGAGTCCCTTCATGAAGTCTGGTGCGGGGCCATCCCTCCCTTCCTTCCCTTCTCAGCAGATGCAGGTTCTAGTGATCACTTCAGTGACTCCAGCTCTGTGACAAGTGCTTCTGTCCTCTAGGATGGATGTGTGGACAACTCTGGTCTACCCAAGGTGACTCACAGGACTTCGGCTGGGATTCTGTTTGTTCTTTTTACTTTCTTTGTTTTCTTTTCTTGTTTTTTGGACTGAGGATTGAACACAGGGGCGCTCAACCACTGAGCCACATCCCCAGCCCTTTTGTTTTGGATTTTTGGTTTTGAGACAGGGTCTCACTGAGTTGCTTAGAATCTCATTGATTTGCTGAGGCTGATCTTGAACTCGAGATCCTCCTTCCTCAGCCTCCCAAGTGCTGGGATTATAGGTGTGCGCTACCGTGCCTGGCCTTTGGCTAGGATTCTGGAGCAAAGAATTTGCTGCTACTTTTGAAAGGGACTCATGCAGCCCCTTGTATCCATGTGAGGAGCACAGAGTCCCAGCCTTTACCGGGAGCCATGGAGAGAAGTGAGTCCTGTAACTTCTTTAAGCTGCTGGATGAAGCCTCCCAGGGGCTTTTTTGTCATATGGGCCTATAAATACCTTTTCTTGTTTAAGCAGGTGTGTGTTTTCTGTTGCTTGCAACCGAAACCATCCTAACTGGTACTCCTGGTCACTACTTTGATCTGGGCTGGTTGACAGAGACAAAACCCTGACACAAAAGAAGACAACTGGGTCACCAGGCCCAGACCCTCCTGGGAAGACAGACCCAAGTACTAGAGCCCCTGGGCTTGGGCCCTGGGGAGGCAGCCCTGACCTGTTCATCCTGCTCTCCCTTGCAGAGGGGGAACCCTTCTTCCCAGGGCAGAGGACCTTCGCTCCCTGTGCCAGGGCACCGAGCAGTCGTGCCCAGGGAATGGTCACTCCACTTATGGGGGCTTAACAGCTGATTCCCTGGATGGCTGTCAGGCCCAATGGACGACAGAAGTCTGAATACCTGTGGATAATCACAAGTGTCCTGTCCCCCCCACCTGTCTCCCACGCCCACCTGCACTGGGGCTGAACACCCTGGCCCTCGTCCTGCTCTTGTTTCTGTCGCTCCTTCCCTGGTCTCACCAGATGATCCTGGGGCAGGGTTCCCAGGCCCTATCGGAGCCTCTCCTTCTATCAGCCTCGGGCAGCTGCTGCCTGCCGGCCCCTCCTAGTGTGCACAGCCAGCGGCCAGCACCAGGGACACAAAGTGCCCCCACCCCGCCCAGGTCCTGCAACTTTCACCTGATTGTTCTATGAGATTAAGTCTACTCTGTGGAGGATTAGAAAAGAAAGAGGGGCTGGGAGAACAATAATGCAAACTGATTTAAAAGTTAATGCAAAACCACACAATAAAATCGTGTGGTGCTACTCGTTCAAGAACAGGCGTCATCTTATTGGAACTGAGTAGAAAATTCTGGAATGGAACCAAGCATTCATCATGCATAAGAATGTACAGTGGGGTGAAAGTGGCATTTCAAGTCAGTGGTCTCAACGGGGGCAGAGTTTGCCTCCTTGAAGGCACGAGGCCTCAAGGGTGGTTGTCACAAGGTTTGGTTGTCACAGCTGGGGGATGCAGCGGGTGTGATGGAGACTGGTGTGCTGCTACCCCACACGATGTACAGAATCCCACAACAAGGTCACCCAGCCCCCGTGGCAAGAGTACTGCTGTCCAGAGACCGTGGGGGAACTGGAGAACCAGCTAATCACCCAGGAGGAGAAGACCTTCTGAATCACGCTGCAACTAAAATGATTCAAGTTACGTCAAAATACATTTTAGAGGGCGGGGGTTGTGGCTCAGCAGCAGAGCGCTCGCCTCACGTGCACGGCCTGGGTTTGATCCTCAGCACCACATAAACATAAAATGCATTGCATTGTGTACAACTAAAGTAAATAAATAAATATTTTTTAAAAAATACATTTTAGAGGCCGGGCATGGTGGCACGCACCTGCAATCCCAGCACTTGGGAGGCTGAGGCAGGAGGATCGCGAGTTCAAAGCCAGCCTCAGCAATGGCGAGGCACTTAGCAACTCAGTGAGACCCTGTCTCTAGTAAAATACAGAAAAGGGCTGGGGATGTGGCCCAGTGGTCGAGTGCCCCTGAGTTCAATCCCCGGTACCAAACAAACAAACAAACAAAAAAGCCCAAACCAAACCCCTACAAGAGGGGTCAGCGATGCATTGTCATAACCCAGAAAGACTGGAGAAAACCTACGTGCCCTGTCATCAGGGATTGGACACACATCCACTCTATGGAGTAGCACGGATGCATTGGTGACAATGTCATAATAGTGCAAAGGGGCATCTGCCTCAGAAGAATGCTTGTAATTTATCCAGAAGTGGAAAAAGAAATTATAAAACATTGTGATAGTGTCACATTTTTGTAAGAGGGAAAAAAAAATGCAGAATGTGTTCACAGCAGTAGAAAAAGAACTCTTTAGGTAGAACTCTCTCTAGTTGGGGGAACCATGGACTGGTTTTTGCTGTGTGTTTTTCTGCACTTTCAAAAGTTTCTAAAAGATTCTACCTTGTGATAGGAAAAGAATGTTCTTTTAAATTTTCAAAGGAAAAAGTCTGAGAGCACTGTGGACCCGCGGCCCTCTTCGGGCCTCTGTAGTCTCTGTTCCGGCCTTTGGAGTCTCTGCGGCCTCCATCCTCCTGCTTGGAGGATGGAGCTGGGTATCTTAGGCCCCAGGCCCTCAGTCACATCTCCCGCTGTGGGAGTCTGCCTGCCACGGTTCTCCTTGGGCCGGCCAGCTCCTCCAGGTGATCATGAGTTTCATCAGCCTTCATAGAAGAGGATTCTGCCCAATCATCAACTCTCCGCTTCATAGGCAAAAATGTAAGCTGAGGGTCACGGTACACCTGAGCAGACTGCTGCTGAGCAGGCCGGGAGGGACTGGGAGAGAAAAGACACGGCCCCACAGAGACTCGGAGGACATCTCCACAAATACCACCAAGACATCTTTGTAGCACCCCCAATTCTATCTAACAATGTCAGGCAGTATTAATGGACGCATTGTACCTTTAAAGTGCTTTGATGAGTGGATGTGAGGTTTTCCAGCATGAACTTGAGCCTGGATAGTGTGCTTCTTACTTTAGAGGTCACTGTGAAGGTCAAGTGTATGAGTTTAAACACAGGAGGCGACACACGCATGCACGTCGTGGTTCTGACCCATCAGCATTACTCATTACTCATTTTTTTCTTTTGACCCAGCTGCAACCGATATTCATCTTTGGAGACCCTGAGACTCTTCTCACCCAGCGCCCTTATTGGTTTGTTTTTTGTTTTTGGTACTAGGGATTGAATCCAGGGGTGCTTAACCACTAAGCCACATCCCCAGCCCCTTTTATTTTTTATTTAGGGACAGGGTCTGGCTGAGCTGCTTAGGGCCTCACTAAGTTCCTGAGGCTGGCCTGGATCTTGAGATCCTCCTGCCTCAGCCTCCCAAACTGCTGGGATTACAGGCATGTGCCACCATGTCTGGCTGCCCTTGCTGTTTTCAATTCCCTGGATAAAAGTACTATCCGTCCTCAGTCCAGAGCCCCCCTTCTAGCCCGACAGGTGTGAATTCACCTGGGCAGCCCGAGCTGGCAGGAGCTGGCACTCAGAACGCTTCCCCTCTTGACGACGTCTCGTTCCACACCAGGTCTCAGTGTTCCTGGTGCCTCCCCACCCTCTGCTCGTGGCCTCTCCTGCCTTTTGAAGCCAGTGCTGAGGCGGACAGGGTGGGGCTGCCCCGTCTTTCGCCCCAGGCTCACCCCAGGTCAGTGGTGCCCAGGGCCTGGCTTCTCTCTCCTCTGGTGCCCTAGGGTGAGGCGGGAGCCGAGAGTGGGGGCCAGGGCCTCCCTGGCCAGAGCGGGGCTCTGCTTTGCTGGGCTCTCACTGCCCAGGGCCGGTCAGCTTTCATGTCACCTTCCGTCTTGCTGTAGGGACAAACACTGAATCTGAAGCAGTGGACCCCTGGACGGCCCGCGCAGCTGGTTCTCAGATGACAGGGCTCTGTGCCAGGCGGTGGGGTCAGGGTGAGCGTGTGCCACCCCCTTCCCCGAGCTGCCTGGGACCTGCAGAGGGGGCTGAGAGAGGAGAGTGCCATCACCTGCTCAGCTGGGCTCCTTGGTGCCTGCACCTGGGCTGTGGGGAGACAGTCGGACAGACGGACAGACGCTGTGTTTGTTCTTCTTTCAGACGCTTGGCTGTCGTCCTGAATCCAGCTGCCCCAAGGAGGGTCAGACAGCTGCACCGCTCCTCAGTGCCACCAAGCATGCACACCGAGTGAACCTGACGCCGGGCTCCCACTCAAAACCCTTCCTCCACTTACCTATTTTTTTTTTTCCACACACTTTTTTATTGGAGCATTATAGTTGTACATAATGATGGGATCTGTTGTTACGTATTTGTATGCACCCAATATAACAATATAATTTGGCCGATATCGCTCTCTTCCATTTATTTTTAACATCTACTTTTATTGAGGTGCACTTCACATACAATAAAATACTTCCATTTTAACTAAACAATGACAGGTTGGACAAATGTGTAAACCTTAGCACAATCAAGAGAAAGTCTCGTCACTCCCAAGCTTCCCTCCTGCTCCTTTGTCGTGACCCTCTCTGTTCCTGCTTCTTCCTCCTCCCCCCTCTCCCATTTCCTCTCTCTTTCTTTCTCCCTTTCTTTCAGTGGAGATTAAACCCAGGGGCAATGAGTATTTTCCTTTTTATTGGTGAATAATATTCCACTGTATGGGCATACCACAGTTTTTTTTTTTTTTTTTTTTGTGTGTGTGTGTGTGTGGTACTGGGGGCTGAACCTGGGGTGCTCTACCAATCAATGACATCTCCAACCCTTTTCATTTTGAGACGTAGTCTTGCTAAATTGCCCAGGCTGCATAGTTTTTCAATGGCTCTGTTCTGTTTGTCCTTGCAACAGATGGTCTTTTAACCCAATGGCAGTGACCCTCAGGGCCACTGGAGGTCTAGGAATGTGCTGGGTTTTCTATCTCCTGCCTCTTCCTGCTGACTGGGGCTTTTCCCTACCCATCTTTGCTGAAGAGCACAGCAGAGGACCTCTTCTACTGGTTAAGATTACTTACAAATAATCATCTATTGCATAAATATTATAAAACAACCTCAGGACATGCCCCCCCCCCAAAAAAAAAGCCACGCGTGTGGTCCCGAGAGCTCACCAAATTAAGATTCTCAGCTGATGTTAGCAGACGACCAATTCCTCACCACCTGCTCCTTCAAAAGGCTCTGCTTTTTGCCAAAATGAATATTTTACTTTATCTTTTATGTAGATGCTGATATATGTGTAGGCATATTACATTTCTTTTTTAAAGTAAGTATTTTTAAACTTTGGAAACATTTAAAAATAATACACCAATATGGTTAAAAAGAATTCAAAGAAAAAATTCAAAGCAAAACGCCTTCCTCTCTCCATCCTCCTCTTTCCTGAGGGGGGGTGGCAGCCTCTGGGAACAGGCTGGTGAGTCTCCAGTGTTTACAACATCCAAGACACACGTTGTACGGAACCTGAGTAAAACCAGGCTTCCTGTGCTTGCCTGACCACAGGGACACGGCAGCGGGAACAATCTGGCTCCACGTCTGAATGGGCCTAGGCCTCCCAGGTCCCCGAGAAGGTCCCCTGGGAGCACTAAGGAGAGGCGCGCAGCTCTCGTCCATGGTCATCGGGATTCCCGGGTGTTTTCTGCTAGACCACGTGGGCTCTCGGGGACTCTGGCTCGCTCAGCGTCCGGAGGCTCTGTGGGCAGGACCAGCCCCAGGCCCTGTTGCAGAGGGGTCTGGTTAGAGCAGAAGGTGCTGGCAGCTGCAGCCCCAGCACTGCTAGGTCCCCTGAACCCTGGTAGCCAGCAGCAATGACCCTCTGCTGCCACCCTGGAGGCAGAGGAGCCTCAGAGGGCTGCTGAGGGATGAGGGTGAGCGTGTCGCCCCCTTTCCCGAGCTGCCTGGGACCTGCAGAGGGGCTGAGAGAGGAGAGGGCCATCGCTGGCTCATCTGGGTCTGGGGGCGTTTATCCGACCCCGACGGGCGGGGCTGTGTGTCCTTCCCTGCAAGGGAGCCTGGGAACGCGACCCTCTGGCTCCTCTCTCTTGAGAAGGGCATCCAGACTCTGGAAGAGGGGTCCTCTGACATAGACAGGGCTTCAGCTGCTGGGTGGTCCCAAACAATGACAATCACCTTCTCTGATGCACTCTGCCAAACTCCTCAAACATGCCGCCCCTCGGGGGTCTCCAAAGTCTCGCTCTGTCTCTTCCAGGTTCTCCATCCTGCCCAGTCCCCTGTGAACCGCCCTTCCTCCTCAGGAGGTGGTGAGGGAACTCGATGGCTGTGCCTGATGGTTCTGTCCCCGACACGTATACACGCGGGAAGGACCAGGACGCGTCCCGCGTGCTTTCCTCAAGTGCACGATGGCTGGCCCCTCGCTCTGCAGGTAGACAGGACCAGTCCACCTCTCACACCGGAGCTCTGCCTGCTTGCCTTGACGGCTGACGGATGAACAGACGGTGACTTCTTCTCCCGTGGGCATTAGGAGCCCCAACAGTGCTGTGTCCCTCTCAGTGTGTGAGAGGGGACGTTGCTCAGCCCAGCTGCGGAAGAGTACCCGTGCTCGACACCTTTGTTGGGAGGCCTGCTGGGCTGGGCTGCTTCTGCAGGTCCCGCGTGCCTTGTGGGTGGATGTGAGGCCTGGCAAGAGATCTGCCGCGAGAAATGTCACAACAACCAGTAGCCATGTCCATAGGGCTCCCCATGTCCTGTGCCGCTGTGACTGGCCATTCCTGGGAGCTTGGTGGAACCCACAGATGGCTAAATTCCAGGAAATGGTGCTTGGAACTTAACAGCGTGGCATAATATTTTTTGGTCATTTAAAAAACCACTGATCGCCGGGCGCGGTGGCGCACGCCTGTAATCCCAGCACTTGGGAGGCTGAGGCAGGAGGATCGCGAGTTCAAAGCCAGCCTCAGCAATGGCGAGGCCCTTAGCAACTCAGTGAGACCCTGTCTCTAATAAAATACAAAAAAGGGCTGGGGATGTGGCCCAGTGGTGGAGTGTCCCTGAGTTCAATCCCCAGTACAAAAACAAACAAACAACAACCAAAAAACCAAAACACTGAGCAATTCAAATCATGTTGCTAGCAAACACACACCTGTCTCCAGTCCAGCAGCTGGAGACAGGTGTGTGTTTGTCATCTGTGCTCCCGGCACTCACTGGCCTTCCTCTTGGTGAATTGTCTGTTCAGGTCAGAGACCTCGGACTCTGCTGGACTCCGCCGTGTGACGTGGGGCTGGAGCCAGAGAAGCGTGGCCCGTGCCCACACGTTCCAGAGACCCCCCGACAGACACCAGCCAGCTCCGGCGGCTGGACTGGGGCGGCAGAGCTCCCGTTGCTAGGAACCAGCAAGCCTGGACTTGGCCTCTGGCTTCCACAGCAACCTGGGCAGCAACTGTGACCACGGGAGCCACTTCCCAGCTCCTCAGGGCCTGCTCTGCACAACCGCCTGCCTGGGGCCACCTCGGCGGCTGCCCAGCTGCTCCATGAATGCTTATCCCAGCAGCAGGTCCACTTGGCCTGTCCCCGGCTTCCTGCACCCCACACTCACCTGGGGGCTGTGACCAGAGCCAGCCCAGACATGCTGTTCTCCTGCCTGAACCTGCTTTGCTGTCTCTCAGATCCCCAGTCTCTGAGTGTCGTTCAGATGATGCTAGAAACATCCAGTCCTGAGGATTGGGTCCATCTCTCTCTGGTACTATGATTGCTTCCTTTCCCTTCCTTTCTGGTACTGGGGATTGAACCAGGAGCATTCTACCTCTGAGTGGCATCCCACCCTGCTGTGGCTGTTTTTTTTTTTTTTTTTTTTTTTTTTTGTGTGTGTGTGTGTGTGTGTGTGTGTGTGTGTGTGTGTGTGTTCAGCTGGCCTTGAACTTGTGATCCTCTTTTTTTTTTTGGTACCAGGGATTGAACTCAGGGGCACTCGACCACTGGGCCACACCCCAAGCCCTATTTTATATTTTATTTAGAGACAGGGCCTCACTGAGTTGCTTAGAGCCTCACTATTGCTGAAGCTAGCTTTGAACTCGTGAGCCTCCTGTCTCAGCCTCCCAAGTGCTGGGATTACAGGCGTGCGCCACTGTGCCCGGCTGGTCCTATGATTTCTGCCTGGTGGGCAGTGAATGGGCAAGTCTGAGAGGAGAAGTTGGAGAGAGGGTGAGTCACTGCAGGGATGAGGAAAGTGCCCAGGAAAGAAGTGAACAGGAGCCTGAGGGCTTGGCTAGTGAACGCTGGGACTCTGAGTTGCAGGTTCCAGAAAGTTCTCCCCACTTAGCAAGGCCCCTTTCACCAGCCTGGGTTAACTCTGAACAGGATCTTTGACTCCTTTGAGAAAATGAAATTATTTCCACTGTGAACCCACTTTAATCCAGACATGGTCCTTCCTTTGTATTCGCTTCTCATTAAGATCCCGCAGAGAGCTGGGCATGGTGGTGCACACCTGTAATCCCAGCAATTCGGGAGGCTGAGGCAGGAGGATCGCAAGTTCAAAGCCAGCCTCAGAAACTTAGAGAGGCCCTAAGCAACTTAGTGAGGCCCTGTCTCAAAATAAAAAATAAAAAGGGCTGGGGATGTGGCTCAGTGATTGAGTTCAATCTCTGGTATTAAAAACAAAACAAAACAACCTCCCTCCCCCCGAAAATCCAACCTGAAACCTTTACCTGTTCTGTAGTAACATAATAAGAATAAAAAGGAAATGTACACTGTTTCTCCAGTTTGGTGATTCAGGGGTGGCATGCTTATGTTAAATCATTTTGAAATGTTTGGGTCCTCTGTGTGCTTTTTGTCTTCGCAATTAAAAAATATGTCTTTATTCTGAGGAATGACTCTGGTGTTCAGGGAGTAATTTTGCTTTTGGTTATACTCGTGCTGTATATGATAATTTCCCTGTTGTTTTCATTTAATTTTTGAATAGATAGTACATTACATAGCTCATAATTTAAAAATATAAACCAGGACCACAAGAAAAACGTCCCTGATTCCCACGTCTAGCTTCTTCCCTGTCTTCTGAAATCCCGGCTTTACTTTCTTGTATATTCTTCCTGAGTATTTTATGCAATTCAAGCAAATTCAAGTGCAGACTCGTGTCCCCTCTTTCCCAGGCAGAACGTGGCACCCGTTTGTCCTGCAGCCTCCCGGGCCTGCCAGGTGCTGGCGCACCCTGGAACCCTTCCTTACTGAAGCTGAGAGCTTTCCTGAGCTGTTTTATCCTGCCTTTTGGTTCTGTGGTCCTGGGGAGTGAAGTGGCCTCTGCCACTCGAGCGCATCTCGGCCGTGGTTCTAGAGCGAGGCACGGCTGACCGCGCGTCTGCTCACGTCCCGGAGAGTCTGGAGACAAGCGCACGACCACGGGCTGTCCCTGCCACAGGACCAAGAGCTCACCACCTACATGTCCCTCCCCCTCTGTTCTGCGGTGACAGGAACCTTGAGCCCCAGGTCCAGCTCACATCGGTCAATGCACAGCGCAGCGTGGGAAACCGCGGCCCGGGCCGCGCAGAGTTCCAGACGCATGCGCGCCTGAAGCCGTGGCAGGACCTCAGCCTCCCTGCCCAGCCGGGGACCGCGACCTTTTTCACAGGTGTGTGTGTGTGGTGTGCACGTGGGAGCTTGTGTGTGTGTGTGTGTATGTGGTGTGCACGTGATGTGTGTGTTTTGTGATGTGCACACAGCGGCATGTGTGTGTGTGGTGTATGCTACAGGCGGCAGCAGCTGCTGGCGGCAACATATATATAAATTTAAAAAGGGGTGCCTGCTTGTTGTTTTTAAAAAAATGAAATGAAAGATTGTGAAGCAGGATGTGGCCGACCTTCCCCCCCTGAGCCCTGCTCCCCCCGAGCCGGGGGCTCCAGAGTTAACAGCCAGGGCAAACTTTGGACGGCACACATGGCACCCAGCCCTGTGGCCCACCTGGCTGGTGTGCTCCCTAGTGGAGGCCGGCCCTCATTGGGGTGGGAAACCTGAATCAAAACGCCTCTATTCTAAGAAGTTCAGTTTCTAGCTGGTCACCTGTCACCTGTGGCCTCAGAGGAGGTCGAGGCTGCACTTCCCAAAGTGTGTTCCTCGGAGCCCGGGCTAGATCTGGATGTGGATCAGGAATGAACAATGCTGCAGTCCAGGGAATTGGGGGGGACGCCCTCCACTGTGTTTCCCTGTTGGGGCTCCTGATGTGTGTCGGGCCATTAAAGCCCCGAGAGGTCCTGCGGTCACGACCAGTCCCTGTTCATTCCGGTGTCCACCAAACACAGTGCCATGGTCTTTGTTTCACAGAACCCTCGATGACCTCGAGTTCTGGGGATGTGCATGGGGATCCCGGGCCCTGGGCCTGTCCCTCCGTGTGTGACTCGACCCTGCCGCATGCCCAGTTCAGCGACTTGGTGATGCAGTGCCCAGTGGGCTGTGCTGCCACCTTTCTCCAGGACTCTCTGTTCTGGCAAGGGTACGCAGGAGGCCTCTGGGGACTCCCCCATCCCCAGGCGTCCCCGCAGCAGGGTGCTGACGGTGGGTGCAGCCACCTCACGCCACTCAGGCAAGGACACTCCCCAGGAGGCACCCAGTAAGGGCTGTGGGCCTAGACCTGGAGGCCCGGTTGGACCCCTGATCTGTGCCTCTAGAAACCCGGGGTGCTCCCTGGTCTCCCCACCATCTCCTGGGGAGTGTGGCCTCACGGTAGCTCTGACTCCAGCTCCTGCCCACAGGGCTGTCCCTGTTCCTCACCTGCAGACAGCAAGTGGCAGCCTCTGGGTTTCTGCAGAGGGAGCTGCTTCTCACCCGCTTCCCGCTTTGGGAGCCTCTTTAGAAGGTGTGGGGGAGGGGGAGGCCAGGGGAGGGGTCTGTCTATGGAGGGTCCTGGCCTCCCCAGCCCTGGCCCCCTTTGGCATGTTGCTGCCGTCCCTCTGTCCCTCCTGGCCGCCCTTCTCTCCGCCTCCCCCCAGGAATGAGACTCTGACTCATGAGGAGTGAGCCAGCCCTCTCCCTCCGTCCCCCTTACACAGAGGGGCCTGTCCTACGGGCGGGAGCCAGCGTGTGTGTACACCATGTGCGGTGGCTTGGCCTGATGGAGCTTCCTTCCTTCCTTCCTTCCATTCTTCCTTCCTTCCTTCCTTCCTTCCTTCCTTCCTTCCTTCCTTCCTTCCTTCCTTTCCTTCCTTCCTTCTTTCTTTTTTTGTACAAGGGATTGAACCCAGGGGTTCTTAACTACTGAGCCACATCTCTAGCCCTAATTTGTATTTTATTTAGAGACAGGGTCTCGTTGAGTTGCTTAGGTCCTCCCTAAGTTGCTGAGGCTGGCTTTGAACTCACGATCCTCCTGCCTCAGCCTCCAGGGTCACTGGAATTATAGGTATGTG
This sequence comes from Tamias sibiricus, assembly GCA_025594165.1. NCBI lineage: Eukaryota > Metazoa > Chordata > Mammalia > Rodentia > Sciuridae > Tamias > Tamias sibiricus. The sequence goes on from CM046670.1 coordinate 6,503,176, forward strand.
CCACCATGTCTGGCTGTTGGAGTTTTCTTTTTGCTTCACAATTGTTGGTAGTTCTTCTTGGGTTTTCCAGTGCTTTCTGGAAACTCTGCTCCCTCGGGCTCTAGGTATGGGAATCAGGGCGTGTCCCAACCTGGGAGCAGTGGAGAAAATCACGACATCCATGAGAAAGGACAATTTAAAAAAACGTAAATTAAAAAGAACTTTTTTGGGAAAGGTAACAATAACATGAGCCGTAAAGCAGAATTCCTGGTGGAAAATTAGCCCCTCCTCCCTGTTCTCTTCCCTAAAACAGCCACCGTCTCCAGCTTTCTTATCACTCTTTTGGGAAACATCTACACACGCATAAGCCTAAGTGTCTATGTAGTCTCCCCATTTAACAGTAAATGGTGGCCCGTTATACACAAAGCTTTACTTTTGCCTTTTTTTTTTTTTTTTTTTTTTTTGTGGTACCGGGGATTGAACTCAGGGGCACTCGACCACTGGGCCACATCCCCAGCCCTTTTTTGTATTTTATTAGAGACAGGGTCTCACTGAGTTGCTAAGTGCCTCGCCATTGCTGAGGCTGGCTTTGAACTCGTGATCCTCCTGCCTCAGCCTCCCAAAGTGCTGGGATTACAGGCGTGCGCCACCGCGCCCGGCTTACTTTTGCCTTTTTAAAAACATAACAATATTTTTATCCTTTAAGATATATTTGGTACCAGGGATTGAACCTAAGGGTGCTTAACCACTGAGCCACATCCCCAGCCCTTTTTATTTTTTATTTAGACAGGGTCTCACTAAGTTGCTGAGGCTGGCTTTGAACTTGAGATCCTCCTGCCTCAGCCTCCCAAGCTGCTGAGATTACAGGCGTGCACCACTGTGCCCAGCTATCCTTTCCTATTTTTGATGGAGCTACTTGTAAATATATGCTCATAAACACACACACATCTCATGCATTTTTTATTTTTTTATTTTTATTTTTATTATTTATTATTTATTTTTGGTACCAGGTATTGAACTCAGGGGCACTCGACCACTGGGCCACACCCCCAGCCCTTTTTTGTATTTTATTAGAGGCAGGGTCTCACTGAGTTGCTAAGTGCCTCGCCGTTGCTGAGGCTGGTTTTGAACTCATGATCCTCCTGCCTCAGCCTCCCAAGTGCTGGGATTACAGGCGTGCGCCACCGCACCTGGCTGCATTTTTTTGGAAAATGCTTTCACATGAACGGCAAGCCTGGGTAATCCCCTTCACCAGTGTCCAGAGAGGCTTCCGGGGCATGGGATCGTCCCGCATGGAGAGAGATTCTGGTTGGCAGACATCTCTGGTGTCAGGCTTGGTACCGGGACAGCGAGACTTGTTTCCAGGTGTGGTTGGTTGTGTGCTGGTTCCCAGGTGTTCTCCGGCTGCTCAGAGAGCATTCTGATTCCCTGCTGGTGATGGGGATGAACCCAGGGCCTTGCATGTGTGAGGCCAGTGCTCTACCATTGAGCCACACCTGGCCCAGTCAGAGTGCCCCGTGTGGCCCCACGTGACCTGCAGCACCTCCCTGTGGCGGCTGTGTTCCCTCCCCGTACTGCTGTGCCTCAGGCCTGACACTGGGCCAATGGGAAGAGAGTGGAACGATGCGTGTCACTTTCAGGTCAAAGCCTTGAGGGCCAGTGGGGCCTCTGGTTTGTGTCTTTGATCTTGACCTTGAGAATGAGGTAGGTAGGAGCTGGGCTGTTCCTTCAGCTTAGGCCTCAGAAGAAGACATGGAATAAGCCAGAGTTGACTCACATCTTCTGAGCACTGTGGGTAAGACACGACCTTATGTGTAATCCCCTCACTTTCTGGGATTGTCTGTTGCAGCAGCCTAACCTAGCGTAGGCTGACTGATGGTGGGGGACAGAGCAGGGATCTGCTTAGTCACAAGTGCCAGATGGCTCTGAGGATCTGCTTACCTCCCGACAGTTGCCTCTGTATTTGGTCCGGATCTATCATCTGCTTGGGTTGTTGGGACAGGATCAAGATGCACATGGGCACGAGGTTTCTCACACCTTATTAGTCCTGATGCCGATTTCCATGACCTCTCGGAAGGCCATTTGGCAACGTATGAAAAACAGTGTCCTAAACAACTTAATTTCTAGAAATCTAGCTCAAGAGAGTAAAAGATAAACAGGGAGGTTCCCCATAGAGTTATTTGAAAGACTGGAAAATACCTAAATGTCCCATGGCAGGGGGAATGTTTCATACCACATTCCATATGGTGGATATTATGAAGTCATTAAAAATCATTGTTTTTTTTTTTTTTTTTTTTGTGGTTACCAGGGATTGAACTCAGGGGCACTCGACCACTGGGCCACATCCCCAGCCCTTTTTTGTATTTTATTTAGAGACAGGGTCCCACTGAGTTGCTAAGTGCCTCGCCATTGCTGAGGCTGGCTTTGAACTCGTGATCCTCCTGCCTCAGCCTCCCAAAGTGCTGGGATTACAGGCGTGCGCCACCGCGCCCGGCTAAAAAATCATTGTATTTTAATATCAGCGAAATAAACAGGATATGGAACTATAGTCCAAATTTATATAACAAAATCAGGATCGTGCAGCTTATAACTTTGTATCTCTTTTCACTCCACTTATGTGAATGAACATGCCCTCCATTGTCAACTATATCAATATGTATAAAAAGAAAGAAGAACAGGAGGAAATAGGTGAAAACAGTGGTCATCTCTGGTTGGCATTTTCTTTTCTATACTTCCTATATTTTCCAAACATTCTATGATGAATATATACTACTTTTATAATCAGAAATAAGCAACTGCTATTTAAAAAATAAGAATCATTCCGGTCACCTCTGGGGCTGTGCCTCTGTGCTGTGGCTGTCCAGGGGCCTTAACTGGGACTCCTGGTCCAAGAATAAGCCTGGGTGTTTAATTAGGTCAGTCTCCCCGACCTAGAATCTCTGCACAGAGCTGAGCCTGTGCTGCTGAGCCCCAGGAGACGCGCCTCCCGGTCCTGGGCCTGTGTGGCTGCAGGCGGGCACAGGCTGCTCCTGCTCAGCGTGAATCTGAGAAACCTGTGACCTGTCACCCCCACCGAGCTGTCACCCTCATGCTCCTTCACGAGGCTTCTTTAAGCACGCCTGTTTTCTTGACGAGAAAATGGAGGCTTGTGAAGTAAACGTCTTAGCCATTTGGGAGCCGTAGTGGTTCGTGAGTTCATGGTTGACTCTGCTGCTGTACAAGGTAGGCGCTCTTCATGGCTCTTGGTGGGTATGTCCTGTGTCACACACATTCGGCCCCAAGAGCGGCTGGTGAGCAGGCGGAAGGACAGGGAGAATTCTCAGAAGTTGCATTTGCATGAGCACCGGGAGAGACTCCGGGGAGGGTCCCAGCCCCAGGGAAAGGAGCCTGGCACTGCTGTGACCGTGTGACCCACTAGCTAGGCTGGGAGGAGAGGGCAGCCCCCTTCCTGGCCGCTCCGTCCTCTCCTGCTCCCCTCAAGTCTCTGTTCAGGTTGGTGTGTTCAAGTGTGGGAGCGTCCTCAGTGTTGGATGGGGAAGTTGCAACAGAGTTAGGGGACAGAATTGGGGACAGTCGGGGAAAGGGTGGCCAGGACCTGTGGACAACAGCTTGGCACCTTGCACTTTCAAAAATCGCCATTTTACCATCATGGATGTGAACTGCTGAGTGGCTCCCGTGGCCCTTGGAGCATGCCTGGGCTGCCCCTGGCTCCATCGCTGCCCTGCCGTGGCCTCACCCCCACCCACAGGGCCCTGTCACCCCCCAGACATTGCACGCTCCTCACTGACGATGGGGCTGGTGGGCGTTGTGGTCATCCCCCAGGGGTGATCGTGAATGAAGACTCCACGAGCGTTTTGCCATCCCCTTTCACCGCGGTCCTTCCCGCAACCTCTGGGCCTCACTGAGGCCCCCATCACAGACCGGCTGGGCTTCGCGCCTGTCACTCTGGCTGCTGCTGGGCCCTTTTCTCTCTTGGCCAAGACTCCTGCGAGGGGGACACTTTCCTGTTCTCTGCTTCCCCTTGACTCCTGCCCCTCGTCACCCCACGTCCCCTGTGGCCACTTGAGGGGGACATCTGGGCCCCTGCTCCTGGGGCTGGTGGCCCTCCTGCTCTTTCTGTCCTGTGGCCCTGCCTGGTCCCTCTCAGCCTAGATCTGTTCTGCCCCACCCCAACCTGGTCATTTGCAGGGCTCTGTCCTCCTGCCTCCTGCCATGTCTCTCCCAAGGGCCCTCCTGCTGCAGGGTCCTTGGCCATCACAGATGTGATGCAGTGTCCCTCATCCTCAGTCCCAAGATCCAAAAGCCAGGAGGCCTTCCAGGCTTCTGGGCGGCAAACCTTGCTTGCCCCGGACATGAGGTCTTTCCTGGCTGTGTGTGACCCTCGGTGTCAGTCTTCATCGCCTGGCTGTGGGACGTCAGCACTCCACCGTGAAGGGTGTGATCACGCACACGTGCAGCAAATCATGATACTTCTTACACCTAGCAAACGCTGGATTCTGAAACGTATCCCGTCCCAAAGTTTCAGATGGGGTTCTTAGCGCTGCGACTCCCAATTCTGCCCCCGCCCAGGCCTCCCCAGCTCAGGAGCGGTGGGCCCCTCCTTCCCACTGGTGTGTCTGGGCTGTGGCCTCAGACTCAGGCTCCTCAGCACCCTGGCTCTTCCCTCTCCAGCCTCCCCAAGTCCTGATTAACCCAACGACTCTGGCCAGCCGCCCTCCACCCTAGGCATTTGTTGAAGCTCTCCATGCTTCTGCCGGCCCCCAGGGCCTCCCACCCACACCAGAGGTGCTTTCCTCACAGCAGACCAGGTCCTAACACCCTCCACCACCTGCAGGGTCAAGGTCAGGCTCTTAAGCAGGAAGCAGGAGGCTCTTCTGAGTTGGCCTTGCTCCTGCCCAGGTCCTTGATGCCTGGCTCTGAGCTGGTTTCTGCCTTCTCCCTGGGCCTGGGAAGCTCTCCTGCTTGCTGCCTCCTGGCCTGCCCTTACCCCACAGAGGACTGGCTGTCCTCTCCCAGTGGCTGGCTGGCCCTCTGGTTGCTGTGGGCAGCACTGCCCAGTGATAGATGGGCTACCCTCCCCCTCCAGAGTTTTCCACATCCTGAGAAAAGCAATCTTGTTTCGTTTTCCGGGCAGGATGTTTCTTCCCCGGGGAAGGATGTTTCTTTTCCCCGGGAAGGAGCCAATAGGCTTAAAGTTCGCCGTGTTCTATGGGCAAAGAGCCAATGGTGTTGGGGTTGCTCTGGTGCACCTCCCACCAGAAATCCCTATATGGGGCCCTGTTCGAGAGACTCAGTAGACACACACATCAGCTCATCGCTGCTGAGAGGAGGAAGCCACTGCGACAGACAGCTCCAGACCCACCACCTTCAGCCGACGGCAGCTGCCCCAGCCGACAGCTCCAGACCCATTGCCTTCAGCCTGACGGCCGCTCTCAGCCAACAGCTCCAGCCTCCAGCCAGACAGCAGCTGCTTTAGCTGATAGCTCCAGAGATCCCAGCCTGTGTGACCAAGCACCCACCTTCTGTCCAGAGCTTGCACACTCCCCTCTCCCTGACTCCCTCTCCCACCAGAGCTTGCACACTCCCTTCTCCCTGACTCCCCTCTCCCAGCACCTCTTCGACCTTCAACCAGAGCACCTCTTCTCCGGTTTTGCTACCAGCCATAAAGGCTGCTGAATGAATCTCTTGGCTGCACGGCTGTCCCCCGTGTGATTTTTGCCCTTCACGCAGTGCTCAGGACACAGGTCCTGGGTTGGCTTCTAGGGGAGCAGTCCCAGGGCTTAGTGTCTGGATTCCATTCAGGGAAGGTGCTCTGGAAATTCCAAGTGTTTTTTAGTTTATTTAAAAAACAAATGAATGTCGATGTATGTATCAATTTTCATTCTGCTCTTTAGCATAAATGTTTCTTGAAGTTTCTGTCATTTTATACCACCTGATTTTCATTGTTGAACTGTATATCAGAAAATTTAGACACCATAGACAAGAAATTAAGTATGATCCTGCTGCCCAAACACACCTGCTCTTCACTCTGAGTTATTTTCTTTCTTTTTTTGGTACCTGGGATTGAACTCAGGGGCACTCGACCACTGGGCCACATTCCCAGCCCCCCCTTTTTTTAAAAAAATATTTTATTTATTTGTTTTAGTTGTACACAATGCTTTTATTTTTACGTGGTGTAGAGGATAGAACCCGGGCCGCGCACATGCAAAGCGCGCGCTCTACCGCTGAGCCACAACCCCAGCCCCTCCTAGCCCTTTTTTGTATTTTATTAGAGACAGGGTCTCACTGAGTTGCTAAGTGCCTCACCATTGCTGAGGCTGGCTCTGAACTTGCCATCCTCCTGCCTCAGCCTCCCAAGTGCTGGGATTACAGGCATGCGCCACCACGCCCAGCTCTGAGTTATTTTCTTTAGTCCTTACAAAATGTAAGCATTTTGTAAACAGTTGGCACACCGGTAATACACAATTTTGTGTTCTGCCCCCACCCACATGACATATCTAAAGCATTTTTGTTTGAATTCATCTTCTTAACCACAATTGGCTAAGTCTTTATAGTGGTTTATAATTAATAATGGCTTAGACGTGTGTGTGTGTGTGTGTGTGTGTGTGTGTGTGTGTGCGCGTGTGCGCGCGCGCGCGCACGCGCACCTTAAAAATAACCGATTTGCTTTTCTCCCCTTGGACACTGAGCTGGCCTTTGCTTTTTCTGGACAGTCTTCTTCATGCAGCTTTTCCCATTCCTGGGCTTGGGGGCTGTGCGGAGCCGGCATCTGAAGTCTCATCTGCTGTGGAATTACATCTCCCCAGAGAGCTCAGGGAGAGGTCACACGGCGCATGGCCCCCTGGGTGAGGAGCTGGCCCTGGGAGCTCTCCCTGTTCACGGCTCCTCCTGGTGCCTGTGTCCGTTGTCCTTCTGAGGCTGTGAGGACCTTAGAGGACCAGCAACACTTCTTACTCATAGTTTGGAGCCTGGCTGAGCGCCGGCGGCCGTGTGCATGGTCAGTGAGTTACTTGCAGGCAGGGCGGCACACGCAGTCTCCCTGACTCCCATGCAGCGTCCCTTCGCTTGGGACCCTCTGCTCTGGCCTGTGCTCACCTTGTCCGACCCTGGAACCCTTGCACAGCTGTGCGCCAATGGTTGCGGGGAGGTGAGTTGGGGGTCTCTTTTGGGAGGTGCCCCTGCCTTGGCCCTCCTTGGCGCGGCCTCAGAGACGCTGGGCAGGTTTGCTGTGGCCTCTCTTTTTGGCTCATACCTTCCCTTGGGCTCTCCTGCAGCTTCCTGCCCGCCTGGCCCCAGCCTGACACATTCCTCCAGGTCAGGACACGCTGCCTCTCTGCTGCCCTCAGGCCTGTCCCGAGGCCCCCAGACTGCCAGTCTGGGTGGAGGAGCTGCTGACCATACGATACTTTGATTTCCAGCCAGGGGTGAAGGAGGCCCTAGGCCTGAGGGGCCAATTTCACCCAAAAGAGGGCCCCAGACAGCCTGGGGTGATGGCCCAGGGCAGCCCTGGCCTCCTCGCCCCCAACCTGTGCTCTCCTAGGGCAGCGAGTGGGTGGCGTCCCTGTCCCCTGTTCATACCACCCCTCCTCAGGGTGGCAGGCCCCAGGGCTCCAGCCTGAGCACAGGGTCAGTGACCGGCAGGCCCTCTGCCCTGCAGGCCAGCATGCCCGCCTGCACACCCACACTTGCACACACACAGACCCATGCTCACACATGTGTGTGCACACCCCACCCACCTTCACACGTGCACTTAAGCTCATGCGGCAGACCCCGGCCAGGTTCCTTGGTGTTCCCTCACCTCCTCACCTAAATCTCTCCCTCTGGGACCGCCCCACCAAGGAGGGGGCGACCTTGGCCCTGGGCGGGGCAGAACTGTTTCTGGGACAGGGTGCCCCATGGCCTTGACTTGGCTCCAGGCCCTTCCCAGCTAGTGGAGTTCACCTTCTGGTCACCCCGAGCCGTCCCTCTCCATTCCCCAGAACCTGCACTTGGAAATGTGGCCACACCAGAGGGGAAGATGCCGAGACCAGGACCTGGCTCCGAGGGTCTGACCAGCGCCCCAGAAGCCAGTCCCTGCTTTGCTGTCCCCTGCGGTCTGGGTCCTTTCTGCCGCTGAGCCCTAGCTCTGTGGCTAGCTGTGTGGAATTCCCTCATCTGAGACGCTCCTCTGTTAGGACTTCCTGATGTGCCTCGGTCTCCCAGTGCCAGCCGCCCTGGGTCAGGAAGCTGGAGGAATGGATTCCCCGGGGTGTGCTCCTGCTTCTCCAAGCTCAAGGGGGTAGAAGCCCCCTCCAGCCCCTGGACGAGGTCCCCTGTTGCTAGGCTGCCATGCATGAGCTGGAGTGAGGTGCTTGGGTGACAGCCATGCCTCACCTGCTCCTGATCTGGAGACCTCTCTCAGTGCAGGAAGCCGGGTGCAGGGGCAGCGCACGCCGGACCTTGGCACTTCTCAGGCACAGTCCCAGCGGAGGTCTCGAGAGGAGGGCGGCAGGCTGGCCCTGCGACCTCCTGCCCTCAGCAGAGAGAGGTGGGACCAGGAGCTCAGAGGTGGGACTAGGCAGGGAAGAGCTCTGGTGACCCGGGGCAGGGGGTGTCTTGGAACACAGACCCTCTTTAAAATGTCTACATTTGAAAATAATTTCAAATTGATGAAGTTTTAAAATAAAAATTATGCAGAGAGCATCCTTATGTCCTTGACCAAAGTTTATGAGTTAACTTTTGTCCTGTTTGACCATTTACCCCCAGCCTGTGCGCACGTGCACACATGTATGTATGTACAAGTGCATGTGTGTGTATATGCAAGGATCATTTTTCCTGAGCCACCTGAAGGTCAGTGACATGCATGGTGACATTTACCCCAGTCCTTTGGTGATTATGTCCCAAGAACAGGGATGTCTTCCTACACTGCCGCAGAGGTGGGTCCCAGGGCTAGTTCCTCGCCTGATCTCTGCCCTGTTCCTGCACTATTTGCAGAGCTGACGGTGCCTCCTGCCCACGGGCTGTGCCCGCTAGGTTCAGGGCAGGTGCGGCTGCCGCACTCCTCTGTCGCGGCTCATAGCCTCCTTTGATCCAGGGCACTTCCCAGCCTCCCTTTGTCATTCATGACCCTGAAGAGTCAAGGGACTTCTTCGAGGGAGTGAGGGCGGAGGAGGTCTTGCCTGCTTGGTAAAGACGCCACACGCTGCCTGGGCTCAGTCCTGCTCTGCCTCCCGAGAGCGTCGAACGCAGCAAGCCCCACACCTGTGGCCGTGGCTCAGGGGCCAGGCCAGGGATGGCCTTGTGACAGCTCAGCGTCCTCCCTGGCCATCCTCAGTTACTCAAGGACTCTGTGGTCTGGACAAGCAGCCGTATTCTGAGATGGCAGCAGAGACCATGCCAGTGAGGACCCAGTGGAGACTCAGCCACTGCCACAGACGGTGACACCGTGGTGGGTGACACACTTCCCAACTCCCAGCATGGCTGGCACAATCCAGTGTTCCGTCAACCCTAGGAGATGGTCGGGGTGACCCTGGAGAAGTGACCTGAGGAACATGGAGGGACAGTATGCACCTCAGCACCAGGGCATGGCTTCCTTGCCTTCAGGTGCACAGAGGGTCCCAGGGACACCTCAAATCCAGCGGCAGGAGAAGGAGGTTGCACTTTTTACCCCTGCTGGGTTGCTCAGTGGGGGCCCAGGACTTCTTGGTGACCTGTGACCACACGTCCCTCTTCTCTTTTCTGACGTGAAGGGGAACTGTGCAGCGTGGGAAAGGCTCTGAAAGGGGAACCGGGAGGTGGGCAGATGGCACAGGATTGGGTGGAAAGGGCTCTGTGGTCCTTGATTTCTGAAGCTTGATTCTTCTCAGGGAAGCCTACCATATCCAGCCTGCCGTCCATCCGTCCATCCGTCCATCCCTCCATGCTTGCCAGAGTCCTTCCATGCAGGCACCTGCCCAGTGAGGACCAGCTCTCCTGCCTCCATACCTTCCCTCCCAGCCTCGGAGCTGCTTGCTGTCACTGTGGAGGGACGGCCGTCCTGTAGGCCCCCCTGACTTATTCAGCTTCCCTCAGTTTAGCCACCTAGGAAGGAGAAGCAAGCCAGCCTTCTCTCGAGGGCAGGCCACCTCATCCAGGCCTCCGATGATGCAGGCGGCAGCCGGGGTGGGTGGGGTGGGCGTGGCTGCCTTGTTGTGCAGGTGGTGCTGTGGGTCCTCCCAAGCCCCCAGGCCCCTGCTTCTGGGCCCTCCTTTGACCCTGCGTCCTCTGATGCTGAGATAGCAGTCACATGCCACTTCTTACCACTCGCTCTCTGCATGCTTCTAGAAGCGATCTCTTCTGAAGTGGCCTTGGCCTTGAGCTGGGAAGTCTAACTAGAATTGTGTGGGGAGCAAAAGGCCCATTTCTTCTGTGGGAGCCTGGGGGTGACCACAGGCCCTGCCTCCTAACTCCTCTGCTCCCTTATTTATAAGATGCCTCGACTTTCTGGGCCGTTGAGGTCCCCGGACGTGTGAGCCCCAGATCTGCAGGTGGCCAGCACAGAACAGCTGTCCTTCCTGATCCTTCCAGCACCCTCCAGAACAGGGGAGGAGATACCCGTGAGTCCGGCTGGCTCCTCCCTCCAAGGAGGGTAGGGGGTTGGGAGCACAAGGTGGGGCCTGCTGGTCAGTGGGGTCCGAGGTTTCCGAGGAGAGGGCAGCAGCTGGGCCCTGCTGATAGTGTGCGGGAGGCCGGGGGAGGGCCCACTGCCTCTGCCTCGGTCAGGGCCATGGCCGCTGTGGCCTGGGGAGAGCCGCGGGAGCCCAGCCAGGGCTCCTCGGGCCTGGCCTCTCAAGACCTGACGCAGAACTGGAACCAGAGGTGAGACGGGCACTGGGAGGGGCTGGTGGGGGCCTCGGCGGGGAACACCCCACAGGACACAGCGGCACACAGCGGGTCCCCTAAGTACACGGATGGGGAGACACCCACGTGGACAGACGATCCAGGTGGAAACTGACAACAGACACTGCTCAGGAGTCCCCACCTCTTCCTCCCTCCCACAAAGGCCTCTGTCCTTCACCCCTCACCAAACTCGTCCTTGACCTTGGACAGAGAGGCCCAGTCCCGGAGGTGACAAGCTCCCACACTGACAGCTGCGTGTCCTTACCCTGGGAGGAGGAGCGTGAGGAGCGTGACGCGTCCTCCAAGGTGGGGCAGCAGCTGGCTCTCTGCACACGTCGGGCCACGTGGCCACGTGCTCAGGCCTGCTCTCGCACACTCGATGTGCCCTGGGACACTCGTGGGCCCACGGAGCCCTGGCCGGGTTTGACCCACCTGCCCCTTATTCCTGCCACTGCAGTGGCTTGGACTTGGAGGGGCTCCTGGGCTGACCCCAACACGCCCTTCCCTCTGCAGGATCTTCGTCCACCGCAGCTTGGCGCTGGGGAAGAGCCGCTGCTTCGGCTTCGACATGGACTACACCCTGGCTGGTAGGGAGGGCCCGGGCCATGGGCACCTGAGGCCGGGGCAGAAGTGGCGGGCAGCCGGCACCCGCCGCCAGGATCCGCCCGGTCCTCTGCAGCCTACAAGTGCCCGGCCTACGAGGCCCTGGCCTTCGAGTTGCTGCTGGAGCAGCTGATGGGCACCGGGTACCCACGCGAGATCCTGCGCTATGCCTACGACCCCGCCTTCCCCACCAGGTGAGGGGCCCGGCCAGGTGGGAGGCTGCGGCCGTCCCAGCGCCCCCACCCACAGCCCCCACGCTCTCTCCCCAGGGGACTGGTGTTTGATGCGCTCTACGGGAACCTGCTGAAGGTGGACGGCCACGGGACCGTGCTGGTGGCTGCTCATGGCTTCACCTTCCTCTGGGAGTAAGGGATGGGGTGGGGGTGGCCAGGGCCCAGGCCTCCCTCTGCGGGGAGCCTGGCTGCTCCCAGCCCCTCCTCCCCAGGGCAGAGCTCAGGAACTTCTACCCCTGCAAGTTCACACAGAGGGACGACCTTCAGCACTTCCACACCCTCAACACGCTCTTCAACCTGCCCAGTGAGGGGCGAGGGCTAAGGAGAGGGAGGGGTCCTGGCCCAGCTCTGGCCTGGGGGCGGCTGCCTGGTTTCCTGGGCTGCGACTGACTGGCTTCTCCATCCCAGAGACCTACCTCTACCCCTGCCTGGTGGACTACTTCTCTGGCTGCTCCAGATACCCAAGTGTGTGCCCTGCCTTGCCCAGCTCTGGGGTGACCAGTAGGACAGGGCGGCTGCCCAGCAGCCAAACCCAAAGGGGGGCCCCACTGAGGGCAGAGGCCCCTTCTGAGGGCTTGCGGGACTCCGGGAGCTCAGGAGGAAGGCCCCGCAAGGGGCACCCAAGCCTGTCACCAGTGCTGCCCCGCGGGGTGCTCAGCGCAGGTGGTCCCTTCAGGATGGCTGGACACAAGCCCAGTGAGGGGCCACTCAGGCGTCAGTGTTGGTGGTCACCTCGGGCCCTCTAACCAGCCTCCCCTGTCCTCTCTTGGCCTGTCCCAGCTGTGACACTGGCTATCAGCATGGGAACCTCTTCATGTCCTTCCGAAGCCTCTTCCAGGATGTGACTGAAGCCATGGATACTGTTCACCAATCGGTGAGCGGCCCTGGACCCCGGGACCTCTGCCTGCCTCCCTGGGCTTCCTGGGCAGCCTCGAGGCCCCCAGTCCCCACTGCCCTCCACCCCTCCTCCCACTGAGGACGGTGGTCTGGACCCCCAGCCCCTGCTGCCCCTGGGGACGCATACAGGCAGGCTGCACGGAAGCTCTGCCCCCTCCTGCAGGGCTGTCTCAAGGAGAGGACGCTGCAGAACCTGGAGAAATATGTGGAGAAGGACGTGAGTGGCCGCAGGTCCAGGGCTGCGACTGCCCTCCCCACTTTTCCAGGCGACAGGCCTTGCAACCCGGTCCCCTCCCTCAAGGTCACGCGAGCTCTGCCCCTGGCCTGGAGCCACCTGCTCTGGGAGGGTGGGTGTCAGCTCCCAGGGACTGAAACCCTAGAAAGGGCCCCAGGGGAGCCGGGGACGGCAGCGTCTTTGCCCAGGCTCGAATCCCCGTCCTGCTTGGCCAGATGAAGGAGGTGGGGAAGGTGTTTTTGGCCACCAACCGCTGCTACAACTACACGGATGTGAGTGTGCTGTCCCACCCTGCTGGCACCTTGGGTCCCCGTCTCAGCCTGTCATGGCCTCCCCACCATCTCGCACCTGTGGCCCCAGGAGGCCACGGTGGGGGGCGGGCGGAGGCAGGCGCGGCCCCTGGCCCAGCCCAAGCTCAGTGTGCTGACCACCGTCCGCCCCTGGCAGGCCATCATGACTTACCTGTTTGTGGCTGGTGAGGTGAGTGTCCTGGGCTGGGCTAGGGTGGGCTGGGTGAGGATGTCCAGCCCCCTCCGAGTGGGGGCAGGCAAGTGAGTGGTCATCTCCAGCCGGCCTTGCTGGAGCCTCCCGGTGGGCAGGGGCAGGGTTACTTTCGGCTTCCTGCAGGGCCATAAAGAGGCAGTTGGGTGTTTGGGGAGGTCTCAGAGGGGTAGGCAGGCGAGGTGAGGGTAGGTGGGCCAGGGGAGGGCAACGTGTGCAGACCCTGGACCAGGTGTGGCCGGGCCCTGCTGTGTCTCTGTGTGTGTGACGTGTCCCTGATGCTCTCTGCTTGCTCTGTGAGGAGCCCTGGAGGCTAATCTAAGCCCCCATGATGCCCAATGCCCACCTCCACGGGCACCTGTTGGGCCCCTTCTGAAGCCCAGCTTGGTTGGGGTGCTGGGCCAGGGGAGATCTCCTGGTTCCAGGGCCCACAGGGCATCGGCAGGGTCTAGTTTCCCAGGTGGTGTGTGTCCCCTGTGCCTGCACATGGCCCTCCCACCCCCGCCGTGCCCCACAGGCTGAGGACCCAGCCAGACCCTGGAGGGCCTACTTCGACCTGATTGTGGTGGTTATGCAGAAGCCTCGCTTCTTTGCAGAGGGAATGGTCCTGAGACAGGTTAACACGGTAATGGCAGGTGCTGAGGTCCTGTCCACCCTGACGGGTGGTTGGAGGGGAGACTGCCCGCTCTTAGATGTGACCTGTGTGTGGCCACTGCCCTCTGCTGCCCTGTCTGTCCCTGAAGGCAGGGAACTACTTCAGGGCCCCACAGCGTCCTTCCTCCCTCGCCCCTGAGGCTGTTCCTGCCAGCCCTGCCCAGGCCTCCCTGGCCAGCGCAGGGCTGGGTTCCTTGGCTTAGGCCCCTCTGCCCTCCAGGACTCGGGAAGCTCCGCGTGGGCACTTACACTGGGCCCCACAGCACTGCACCGTCTACTCGGGAGGTACAGCTCTGGTGGTGCCCACGGCCCTGCAGGCCCTGCGCTGGCCAGGGCCGGTCTCCTGGGCTGCCCCAGCAGGGCAGGAGGGCTGAGCAAGTGTCCTCCCTCTGTGGGCAGGCTCCTCAGATGTGGTGTGCGAGCTGCTCGGGGTGTGGGACAAGGACATCCTGTACATTGGAGACCACATCTTTGGGGACATTGTCAAGTCCAAGAAGCAGCAGGGCTGGCAGACTTGCCTGGTGGTTCCAGAACTGTCCCGGGAGCTGGGCATCTGGGCCCGGGAGAAGGGTGAGCCATAGGGACCAGTTCTGGCAGGGGGTGCTGGTCACCCAGGCTGCCCAGTGTCCTTCCCCTTCCTTGTCCACTCTGTGGTTCATGAAGGTGAATCTATTTAAAAACAAGTAAACAGACCAGAGAGGTGAAGCAGGTTGTGGGGGCCAAGCTGGGACTCAAATCCCCATCTCCTTGGGCCAGGTCCCCAAGGCTTTTCAGGGGCTGGGACTTCCTTCCTCACACCCACCCTCCCGCCTGCCCTGAGGCCTTTGGGTGTAGAGGTACAGGCTTTCCCACCAGGAAGTTCTTGAAGTCACCCTGGGGCAGGAGTACTGTGAGCCCAGACAATGTGGGGTTTGTTCTAAGAGTTGCTAGGTTTGATGCCCTGTGACTTCATGAAGGTCCCCTGACTCCCTGGATGCCTTTGTCACCTGTCCCACAGGGCCTGTGCCATCTCTATTTTGCTCTGGGCAAAGTTTTATGTGACATACGGGGTCATGATAACACAGCTGGGGGAGCAGAGACCCCTGGCTGGGGCCTGGCAGACCCCGGCTGTCACTCACTCCTGGGGCTCTCTGTCTGGTTTTCAGAGAGGTCAGAGCATCTGAAGAGGCTGGACACGCACCTGGCTGATCTGTACCAGTGAGAGCCCTGGTCTCTCTGGGGGTGCAGGAGGGTGGGAGGAGAGGGGTGGGGAGCTGGGGTCCTACGCCCAGGCCTGGCCGTGAGGTGTGAGCCATGGGCCCTGGAAACCAAGCTGTGTTTCAGGCTGGGCTTCCCTAATAGACTGGACTGTGGGACCCGCTGACTCCCTGAGACTACTTCTCTTCTGAGACCTCTAGGCCTTCCCAGCCCACCCAGCACGGACTTACACACGTGCACACCCCAGCCCCGCACCCCCACTGGAGGCCTGTGGGTATCCCCCACCTCCCACGGGGGCTGGGGAGGTGTGTTCCCCTCCTCCACCAGTCACACGGCCATCTCTGTACCAGGCATATGGATGGGAGCATGTGCGGGCCGCAAAATATCAACTCCATCAAGAAGGAGATTCAAGTAAGGGCCGGGTGGTGAGTGAGGGGGACACGCTCAGTAGGGAAGGAGTCCCAGGAGCCCAATGTCTGACTCTCCCCAACCTTGTCCAGTGCCATTTGGCCTTGCTGTCTAGCGCCCCCTGCTGGCCAATGCTGCAAACAACAGTGGCGTGCTCTTGAGGAGGGCTCAGTCCACAGGCTTGCTTCTTGTCCCTCTGTCCTGCCATTTTCTCAGCCCCTACTCTAGGAGGGCTTGCCTGTTAGGCAGGGTGGGCACCCAGGGCCATGGGGGTGCAGGTCAAGGTGGGCTGGGGTCTTCATTCATGGTGCTGCCTCTGGCCAGAGGGTCACCCGGGAGCTGGACCTGTGCTATGGTACCATGGCAGTCTGCCAGACCCTCTTCTCCAGCCAGCTGATGCGCTGTGCAGACCTCTACATCGCCACCTGCCTCAACTTCCTGCACTTCCCTCTCAGCTCGCTGTTCAGGGCCGTCCCGGAACTGTTAGGTCTCCGCTGGATCTTCCCGGTCACCCCTGACCGTCCTCCTGGGAAGAACCCATTGGTCCCCAGCCCTGCCATGAATGTGCCAGGTTCCCCAGACTCAGTCTCCATCTTCCAGACACAAGGGGTTCAAAACCTTGCGATAACTCTGTGCAAAGTTTGCATAGAAGTTGCCTCTGCTGGGGATGCTCCTCCCCATGCCCAACCTCAACTCCTGCTTTAAGTGGAGATGCCACCATCTCATTGTTTCCTTGGTAGTAGTGTGGCCGGTCACAGGGAGGAAGATGCTTCTACTCCAGGAAGCACAGGGTGGCCTCCAAGGAGCAGGCAGCAGGTGGTACAGTAGAGGCTGCAACTCTCCCCCCACCCCCAGACCCACAGATGCCCCTGGGCTAAAATCCAGGAAGCAGAGGTAGCTAGGACTGCGGTGGGCAGGAGTTAGTGGCGCTGAGGAGCTGAGCAGTGAGGGGCTTCCCTGGAGAGTGCACATGTCAGTCTCCCAACAAGCCGCCACAATTCCCACAACTCCCTGAGACGCGAGTCTGTGGCTAAGGATCTGGACTGCGGAGCGGGTCTGCAGCTTTCCCTGCCGTCCTCAGCTACCTTCCAGATGTTCAAGAGGGGACCATTTACTGGGCATTGGCTGTGTTTCCTGCCCTGGGTTGGGTACTCTTTTTTTTTTTTTTTTTTTTTTTTTTTTTTTTTTTTTTTGGTACTGGGGATTGAACTCAGGGGCACTCGACCACTGGGCCACATCCCCAGCCCTTTTTTGTATTTTATTTAGAGACAGGGTCTCACTGAGTTGCTAAGTGCCTCGCCATTGCTGAGGCTGGCTTTGAACTCGCGATCCTCCTGTCTCAGCCTCCCAAAGTGCTGGGATTACAGGCGTGCGCCACTGCGCCCGGCTGGGTACTCTTCATGCTCAATATAACCTAGCAGCTGGGTGCAGTGGTGCACGCCTGTAATCCCAGCTGCTCAGGAGGCTGAGACAGGAGGATCGCGAGTTCAAAGCCAGCCTCAGCAATGTGAGGTGCTAAGCAACTGTGAGACCCTGTCTCTAATAAAATACAAAACAGGTCTGGGGATGTGGCTCAGTGGTTGAGTGCCCTGAGTTCAATCCCTGGAACCTCCCCCCGCCCCCCAAATCCCAGCAAAGGGAGTTTTATCATCCTCATTATACCACTGGTGAAATGAAAGAGCAGAAGATCTATATCATTTGCTGTCACCCCGAAAGACCACAGGGCTTGGATTTGAACTCAGGGCTGTCCAACTCTTCTGTCCCCTGCACTGTGCTGCTTCTCCTACAAGGGCTGGGCTGGAGGGCTCCAACTGGCAACCGCAGGGTTGGGGGTTCCCAGGTGTAACCATCTGTTCTGTTAGCACAAGTAGAGACCCGGGAGGATAAGAAAGGGCGCCCCCAAGTGGCCAGGTGAGTCATCTAAAGAACTCCAACCTTGATGGTGCTAGCTTGGGGCTTTTGAGGTAGTCATGTTCAGTGGTCAGAACCTTCCTCCCCCTGCTGACCCTCCTGGGCTCCTGCTGCTGTGGGCTGGGGACTCTGCATACCTGAGGAATCCTGGGCCCCTTCCCACTGATGGAGTTGCTCCATCTCTGCCCACATTTGTCCCTACAGATGCCTCATGAGTCCATCGTGAAGCAAGAACTGGCCAGTCTGAACCCTGCCTCCTGCTTGCTCTCCTGTAGGTAGAGGGTGAGTGGCCGGGAGTGGTGGGTTCTGCCCTCCACAACAAAGCTGGGGGGAGCTGCCTTGCTGGGCTGAGGACCTCAGAAGCCTGGGGCTACCAAGGACTGAGCAGTGGCCACCAGTGGGGGCATCAGCCCTAGGGACCATGGGAAATCTACAGGGGCTTTTTTGGTTTTCAACAGTAGTCATTCTTGGGTACTTATGTAGAAATACATATTATTATGAAAGGCTTTTCATTTCATTTCATTTATTATAGTTAGAGCACTAAATTGATAATTTGAAATTGTGGAGATAATTATTTATGAATTTCAGTTTAGACTAGAAAAGGGGGAAATTTAAATATTGACTTTCAAAACGGGGCATCAGGACGACAAGCCGTAGGTTCTGCCCAACAGGGGTGAGCTGCTGTTGGTGCCCTGCATCTCTATAGAATGCTGCTGGCCGATGCCCCTACAAACCCGCCCCTCAGGGGCTCCAGGCAGCCTTTGGGGACAGGGAGGAGCTGTGTTTCAGATTATTTGATGTCTGGGCCGAGACTCCCGCCGTCATGAGGGGCAGCTGAGGTCCCCGAACCCTGTGAGGGGTCCTTATTGCCACCCCGGCTTTCCTGGCGCTCCAGTTTTAAGATGTCACCTTTAAGAGTCTCTAATAAAATACAAAAAAGGGCTGGAGATGTGGCCCAGTGGTGGAGTGCCCCTGAGTTCAATCCTCCGTACCCCCCGCCCCAAAAAAAGTCCCTTGAGCTGGATGGTACCAGGCTGTGTGTGTCCTTTCACCCGCGGGTTCCGAGCGCCCCCTGCTGGCCAGCAGGCAGAGCGGCACGGAAAGGGGCTCCAGGAGCTGCGGTACTTCTGTCCCGCCCCAGCACCAGCCCAGGCGCATGCGCCCTGTAACGGGGGCGTGCTGCTGCTTTCCCCGCGGCCCTGGCTGCAGTCAGGGACTCTGCGGCCCGTGGAAGCGCGTGGTGTGGTCCCTGCGGCCCCTTATCCTCATCCTGACCCAGGCTGAGGCAGTTCCAGCCCCGGCCGGGGCGCTGCGTGAGCCTGGGCAGGAAGGTTCCGCAGCCGCTCTCTTCCTTCTTCCAAGGCCGAGGGCCAAGAGGACCAGGCGCGCTGTGACCGGCCGACCCCATGGGGACGTGGGCTGGCGTCGCGGGCCGTCTTCCGCTTGAGCTGTTTTTCAGATAACAGGGAACATTACAGAAGGAGGGAGAGGCAATTGTATTGAAACCTCCCCAAATTGACAGATTTAGATCTTTGAGACTTTTGTTAATGGGTGGAATTGTCTTACCCTGAGCTGCGTGATCCACATCCAACTTATTTCTTTTTAAAAATAGTGTCTATGCACTTCGATTGTTACATAATACAAATAAAACCAGGTTCCTCATTAATGCTCCTTCAGTCCAGGTCACTGTGAAAGGCTGATATGAAAACATAGACAAGCCACTCCTGATGTGGAGCTGATTATTTTGGCGGGAGCTGCTCTGTGCCCTTTGTTGTTCTAATCACTGATTATAATTTACTCCTACTCTTGGCTCTGTCCCTTGGTGCTATGGGCTGGCGTCCTTTGAGGCTCAGCATGAACCTCCGTGTTTGGAATGGCAGAGCGGACCCTGGAAGAGTCACTTCTGAGTATGTCCTGTGCATTTCAGAGGCGTGCAGGTCTGGCGCTGCTAAGGCCTTCCAGAGTCTGCAGGGTCAAGGTTTTCCAGGCAAGGACCAGGCGTCTTTAGTCTTTAAACACTGGATCCTATTCAAGGGCCGGAGGAGGGCATCTGATCAGGAAAAATGCACAACCCCCTTCCAGGCCTTTCCTGGAAGGTCGTACAGGAGCCTATACTCCAAAAACCCATCCTGGGTAGAGGGAATACAAAAGAGAACTGGGGGATAAATAGTCAGCAGCTGTGACGTGTGGGACAGGGAGGGAGAGAGAGAGAGAAGGGGAGGAGAGGGAATAAGAAGAAGGAGGGGGAGAGGAGGAGGAGGAGGAGGAGGAGGAGAAAGAAGGAGAGAGGAGGGAGGAGGAGTGAGGAGGGGGGAGGCCCTGCCTCTCCTGGGCTAAGCCTGCCCTTCCCTGGCCCACTGACCTCTTTCTCAGGGGTTGACTGTTTACATTTGTGACTTTAACTCCCCACTAGACTCTTGGGGTCAGGCCCTTCTGGCTCACCACTTATCCCTGGCACCCATAGGGTGCTGCACATTCTCCTGAATGAAATGGGGTGCCTAGTTCTTGGGGTCTGCTTGGAGAACTGTGGGAAGGGGGGGGTAGGACACGGGACTAGGAGGAGGTGGGGGAAGATCATGAAGCTCTGGCTTAGAATTCTTAGCTCCTGGGAACCTGTCTGGGACAAGAGAGGGTGAGAGAGTGGGACAGGCACTTCCATGTGGGGCCACTCATTTGATGGAGGTTTTCCATTTAAAACTGATGTCACATTTATATCCTGTTCATCTAGCCCTTAGTTAAGGTGTGTGTGGCTTCCCCCAATTCTGGAGGGATTTTGAACTGGCCACCTGATACACAATTCCAAGCTTTATTTTAAGATGGCTGGGAACATGTGACCAAGTGCTGGCCCCTCCTTCACAGCAGAACTAATGTGTCAAGCTTCCAAGTTGTGGCCTTAGGAGAGATGCAACTTCCCCTTCCTTTCTCCCCACTCCATGCCTGCAGAGTGGAGTTGGTGGGCAGCCACCTCTGGCCACATGGACCTGCATCCTAGGAATGGCAGAGCGCAGGACATGTGACCGAGCCTGGCACTGTGGCACTGACTGCTTCACTCAGGCTGCTGCTGTGAGCTGCATTTCCACAGGGGTCTGCCTTCAGCAGCTGAACCAATATCCAATTCCAGCCTCAAGTTCTGGGCAGTCAGGAAGTGCGGGAAGCAGCTCTGGGTCATGTTCTGGTGGTAGGAGGTGACCAGGCCACCACTTGTGTAGAATGCGTGACTCCTGCTTGGCCAACTGGGAATAGTAAGGGTCTCTCAGGTCTTCAGATCTCCATTCCCCATTGCCCCCCCCCCAACCCCATGTCCTTACACACAGGAGCTAAAAGCTCTGGACCTAGTGCCAGGCAGCCTTGAGATTGAAGTTGCCACATTGGTGTCCACTGTCTGGCTACTGTCTGTCACCAAGGTGTTGTGAGACTGTGGAGACATGTGGAGCGTGTATGGTGTGAGCGTGTGTGTGTAAGGTGTGTGCGTGTGTGTGGTCTTTAGTCAGGAGTTTTCATTGACACCTAATGAAAAATTAAACTAAATGACATGGTCTTAAAAGGGAATTTATTGGCTTATATAATAGAAAAATGCAGGGTCCGGCCAGTTCTAGGAATAGGTAGCCAGGGGATTGAATTTCTGTCACTGACAACCTTGCTCTCTGGTTCGCAGTTTATCCTCTGTCAAAGCTATTTATTTTCTGGCAGGTTTTGTCCTGTCCACGTGGTTGTCAGATGGCTAACCCAACCCCAGATAGCCTTCTCTTCAGCAACTGGACCAAGTATCCCTTTTCATCAAACGCCAGGGATGTGAGCCCTCACTGGTTCTGAGTGGGACGTGCCGACTTCCAGTCCACGCTCCTTGCTGGGGAGATGTGGGCTCTGGTTGTCCAGGCTGTCACACTGCTGCTCCTGACCACAGTCCCTTCCTCTTTAAAGGCTTGGCCTGTGTGGGAGATGGTCCTGAGGGACCCAGGTGCTCTCACGAGGAGCAGCTCGGGGCAGGCAGCGCCTCACAGCATACAGACTCAGTGCCCGCTAACGGGAGGGCTGCTGTGCACCTCCTCGAGTCTTCTGGTTCATGGTCATTCTGCACAGCAGTGCTGCCCATGATCATCCTGTTTATCATCTCTTAAAATTCCCCTTACACTCACCTCCTCTAACTACCATCCCCAGACGACACGAGACTACACAGGCGCACATTCCCATTAGCAATTCCCCATGACCTTCCCCGCCTGCCCCTGCCTCTGCCCCGCCTGCCCCCAGCCCACACAGCAGGGCGGCTGGGCAGCTGAGAGCCCTAGAACAAGGGTGCAGCTCCCCACGGCTGCTGAAGGCCCCGGCCACTTCCACATCCTCTGGTACTGGAAGACGGCCATCTGATCAGGCTGTTCAGTCTCCAACCTGTCAGCTGGGACCTGTTCCTATTAGAGCCCACAGTTCCACCTACCCTGTCAAGGGAGTACCAGGGAGGTCCATGGGGCATCCTGCAAGGAGCTGGCAGTGAAGAGGGAGCTGCTTTTCTGAAATGAGCTTCAATAGCAAGACTGTGCTTTCGAGGAGACGTGGAACCAGCAGGCCTCTTGTCCCTGGGCCTGGAGCGGAGGCCAAGGACGGCAAAGGACGGCAAGGACGAACCTTCTAGGAGCCAGTGTGAAGGATGGCACCTGGCAGGCAGGCTCCTCAGGCTCCGGGAGCCTGGTGGTCTGGAGCACTCCACTCCTCTGGGTCCCCGTGTGGGGTCTGTGTGCTCTGGACAGCCCTGAGCATTCCTGGCCTCACAGGCACAGCCAGCCTGTCGTGATGTAAGGCAGGCCAGGCCGTGGGGTTCCCCAACCTCAGTGGTAGTGATGATCCACCTCTCCCCACTGCCCTGGGGGTTTCCCAGCCCAGTTTACATACCTGACCTCGAGAGAGAGGTCTGCTTCCCCCACAATGAAGAAACCCAGTCTTGCTGAGGCTGAGGGCCAGCCCCTTGGGCAGGGCAGCAAAGGTCCCCCGAGGCCAGCTGGGTGGGTGTTCCCCAGACCACCTCCAGTCCTCCTCCCAAGCCACCACCTCATTTTCTACAATAAATAAGATTAACAAAAGCTGGGTGCGGTGGCGCACGCCTGTAATCCCAGCACTTGGGAGGCTGAGGCAGGAGGATCGTGAGTTCAAAGCCAGCCTCAGCAATGGCGAGGCACTTAGCAACTCAGTGAGACCCTGTCTCTAACAAAATACAAAAAAGGGCTAGGGATGTGGCCCAGTGGTCGAGTGCCCCTGGGTTCAATCCCTGGCACAAAAATAAATAAATAAATAAAAATAAATTAACAAATAAGCAAGAACAAACCATTTGATTTTTTTTTTAATATTTGGTTATAGATAGTTGAATATTAAGAAAGCTAAAATCTAAAACGTGTCGACTAGGTTTTTCTATACATTATATTTACATAATGACTCTGATTCTGCCTTCCCCAGATAGTCGCCCAGGGGAAGGAAAAGCGAACTGTGCAGTCTCCCTGGGGCTCACACTGCCTCCTTGGCCAGCTGTCCCCAGCAGAGCAAAGAGCTCAAGTGCAGAAACAAGTGTCCTCTCCCCGCCCTCCTCCTGACCCCCTTGTTTTCACTTCAAGTGTCTGAATGACAAATGCAAATTAGGTTTGGGTATAAAAGCTAGATGACCCCCCACCCAGGACTGTGTATTATTTGAAGAGACCTGGCACAGAAATGACAAGAACTGCCCTGAGCCCCAGGGACAGGTGGGGAGGCCCAGGCTCACCCACAGAGGCCTCTTAGGATCTCTGAGCAAAGGCGCAGCGTCCCGTATAGACTCACCCGCAGCATCAGGGGAGACGCTGTCCAGCCTGGCCAGCGGGCTCCAAAGCTCAGAGCTTCCACCTGCAAGAACTTGCCCTCCCTGCCAAGGTGGGTGCCGAAGGGCAAGTCCACCACACTGTGGCGCTGACCTTTGAGATAAAAGTAACTAAAGGGTTAAAGCAGACTGGTAAAGTGCACACTCTCCACACTTGTGGAGTGACTAACATTCAACAGTGGGAACCTTAGGTACGCACAGTCGTGGCAAATACAGTTAAAACTCCCGAGCTCAAGAGCACCTCAAAGGCCTTCCTGTGGGGATGTGAAGTTGAGGGTAAGGCAGGAGCTACTCTGGCTCCTGAGAGGCTATGGTCTCCACCATGATGTCTCACCATCATACATTTTTTTAAGGTCATCTGGACAAGGGCATTTCTTATCTCATGGAGGTTCTGACACACCTTTTTTTTTTTTTTTTTAATAAAGTTAAGAAATCATGGGTCAAGCGTCTGGAATGCTAACATCACAGGCAGAGCCTCATTTTTACGGAATATGAAGCACTCTGTTTCTTCCACTTCCAGCAGCTCGTCGAGAGAAGCCACCACCAGGTCATGGTCCTGCAGCATCTCTGGGTAGCGGGACACGGCTCTCTCGATCCTGGCTGACCTCCGCACGGGGGTGATGAGCTTCACGTCCTGCACTTCCGGCATCCCGCTTATTCTGAGAGAGCAAGAGATGTCGTCAAGACGCGTGACCTTCAGAAGAACTCCACCTGCTCCCCTGTGCTTCCTGCTCCACGAAAAAACAGATGCTTCCCCAGACGCCTCCCTGTCGGTCAGTGTAGGAGACGTGTCCAGAGCAGCTCTCGCCCTACAGGGCTCTTCCCTGACTCCCACCCGCTCCTGGTGGGTGTGAGCACTGGGCGTTAAGGGACCAAGGGTGCAGTGTGGCCTACCTGACGGGAGCCACTCTGCAGGGGCTGATGTTTACCCACGAACTTCCAGAAGAGTCACCAGGTTTCAAGGAAAGGGCCTGACACCAAACTCGGTTGGTCTGGTATATTCTAAAACTCTTTCTAGCTTTGACAGTAAATTATTCAAAAAACACCTTTTAGGATTGTGGCCCAAACTACAGACTGAAAGGGGAACAAACGGGCATCGTTCTCCTACACCTGTGAGTGTGCTCTAGCGGGCAGCACCCGAGGACAGGGTCCCTTCCACAGTGGCTCTGATCATAGTAGCTCAGGCTTTCATAATGAGTTCTGCAGCCAGCAATGGGTGGCTTTCAGATCACCTGCCTGTGGCCATCCTCCACAAGCGGGCAGTGGTGGGGCGACTGTGTCCAGGAGAGGAGGTTAGGCTGGGGGAGGCCCCGCTCCACTTTCCAGGGAACTAAAGCCAGCACTGTGGTGGCCCTGGTGCTCTTGCTTGGGATTCTCTCAAGCAAGAGAGAATGGGGAGAGGAGCGATGCTGAGCTTCCCCTTTAGGAAGTGACGTCGACCCCTGAACGGATCCTTAACACAGACTTGTTAAACAACAGACTGCTCTGAGCGGTCTCCGACAGGTGCCCACTCAACTGCCCTCCGGTTCTCACAGGCTATTCAGCACCTCTTGCATAGCTCCAGAAGTTGCTTCTGCCTGGACCCTGGCCACCTGCTTCCCTGCAACTGTGCCAGGCTGGCAGGAACGGTAGGAGGATCCCCAAGTGCTGGACAAGGGGAGAGAAGAGGTAGGCCTGTCCAGCACCCCTCCTGACTGGCAGCACGTTCCTCTGTGCAGGGTGCATCTCAGCAGGGGTGGGGGTATGGTGTGTGTAGGGAAGACCAGACTCTCTGTCAATGGCTCCCACCTCCCCTCACCCACAGGTGAACTGGGTTGCTGGACCTCAGGTGAGTCACAGCGTGATGGGGGTCTAGCCTGATGGAGGTGAAACGACAAGGGGAGAGTGAGGTCTGCGGTCCTGGGCTTGCTCTGGAGGTGTGTACCTTGGGATGGGAGCGACCTGTAACTTGATACCAGGATGACTATGCTGCTCTGCCTGGGATACTGGGGGTATTGCTGCGGCCTGGTCCCTCTCTTCTGCAGGACAGGACCGTCCAGGGTCCATCTTGTTGGCCAGCTCTTCCACTGATGTGATATTGGTTTCAGCAGCTAATGCGTCAGAGTTAACACCTGTGTGTGAAGGTCAGGGAGGAAAGTGAGACTTGGCAGTTTAACACCAGTATACCCCACGATGCCGGGGTCCTCGTGGACTCCATATGTTCAGCAAGCTGTGACTCATTTGAAGAGGTTTTTTTTTTTTTTGGTGCTGGGGATTGAACTCAGGGGCACTTGACCACTGGGCCACATCCCCAGCCCTTTTTGTATTTTATTAGAGACAGGGTCTCACTGAGTTGCTAAGTGCCTCGCCATGGCTGAGGCTGGCTTTGAACTGGCGATCCTCCTGCCTCAGCCTCCCAAGTGCTGGGATTACAGGCGTGCGCCACTGCGCCCGGCTTTTTTTTTTTTTTTTTTTTTTTTTTTTAATATTTATTTATTTACTTTAGTTGTTGTACACAATGCAATGCATTTATGTTTACATGGTGCTGAGGATCGAACCCGGGCCGCGCACATGCGAGGCCAGTGCTCTGTCACTGAGCCACAACCCCAGCCCTGAAGAGGTCTTATAACTAATTTTTTCTGTCGAGCCCAACAGGCATACCTTGTGACTTCAGGCTGCCCTACTACCCAGTCCTCCAGACAGCTGTGGGTCTCTCTGCCACTTGAGGATGGGTCTTTGATACCCTTTCAACCCTGACCACATCTCCTACCTCTCAGCCACTCTGGGAGAGCTCTCTCAGGACTGCTCCCGCCTTGCCATCTGACAACACCGCAGAATCAATTTTCTTGATTTACTGGTGCTAACTCTCTCAGCCCCCTGACCCCTTCCTACCCAGGGCTGCCACATGGCTATAACCTCGGACAGTGAGTGAGAGCTGTCTCGCCTCAGTGTAATTCTCACGATACCCAGTCACCACAATCAATGCAAGGAGGTCCCTCAGCTTGAGACAGCAGACGCTGAGTCTGGCTGAGACCCGGAGAGGAGTCGGCAGGCAGCAGGGGCACTGAGTCCTGTTCCCTTTCCACCACTTGGGAGAGCGTTGCCAGGTGTCACTCCTGGGCTCCCATTGGGTACATTTACTCTATTTCCCAAAGTAGTGGGCTACTTCACTGTCATTCCACTTAGTTGTCCCCAATTAAATCCTCTCTTGGGGCTGGGGAGATAGCTCAGCTGGTAGAGTGCTTGTCTCGCATGCACAAGGTCCTGGGGTTCAATCCCCAGCACCACAAAAAACACTCTTAAAGGAAGAAAATTTTTTACCTTCTAAGATAATAAGAAAAATATGCTTTGTTTTCTAAATATAGCTTGCTTTTTCTTTCAATTCACATAGCAAGTATTATAAGCAATTGCATTCACTGTGTTTGGCACAACAGTTCTCACAGAAGGTCCTGTGAATGGACAGCTCTATTTTTGAAGAGATAACATGAATTTGAATGACCGAGTGGTGGTGGGTTCATTAGCACTAACCCTATGACTGAAACCCAGGGCTTTCTCCCCTTTGCCATCTGTCTCCCCCTCTGGGGACTCCAGGAAGCAGGGCAGTTTCATCTGGGTTGCTCTGGTGGAAACCACCCTTGCTCAGTGCGAGGCAAACATCTGCTTGTGAAAACAGAAACCAATCAGCCAATGACAGTGGCTGAGAAGGGCAGGCCATGAAGAGGCAGAAGGGTGAGGTTTCAGGGGACTCGATTCTCTTTTCCTATGTTATTGTACAGCTAGAGGGAATGAATTTAAATGCAAAAGTAATAGTACCTTCTGTGGTTCTGGCTGATTCTTGCAAAATATTAAGAACAACTTCCCGCAACTCTTGTATTGGCTGGAAGGAATAAGAAAATAAACAAATACTGTTAAACACATTCAGAAAAAATGAGCTAAGGAACTTTAGATAATATCAAACAAACTTTCTATCATCAAAATGTTTCCTTTAAAAATCTCTTGTCTAGCTATAAATAACATCTACAAAGTTTGTTTTAAAACTTCCTGAGAAAAATGAAGGAACGGAGAGCACACTGGTTAAATGCTGGCACACTTGACCTTCCCTTTGAATTAAATGCTATTTTCCCATGAACCTGCATCCCACCACTGAAGACTCTGACCACAGAGAAAATGCAGCACATGTTTCTAGTGCTTGGCTTGATCCTTGTCTTCATGGTGAAAGTCATGTGCCTCATTCCAGAAAAATGGAGCAATAGGGTGAACTCACTCCTACTACTCTGGTCACCCAAAGGCAGTGCTTGTTAGCAGTCTGGGCAACTTTCCCCAGCCTTTCTTTTCTTTTCTCCTGGGATAGCCTTCATTTTTTTCAAAGTATGAAAACATTTTCCCACAAAGCAGAACATCATAAAATGGACTGTACTTTTTCATAGGAACATCATATTTGGAAGTTTGTCTTCCTGACCCGGGACTGTGTATCAAATTAATAATAAATGTAATATTATAACAGAGCATGAAAGCAAGCTTTCTGCACATTTTCACAAAGTCTAAAATGGAAGTAAGCCAAGCTTAATGAGGTGGGAATAAACGTGCAGAACACACTGCAAGGAGTCTGAATTATATGACACTCATTAAGGGTGTTTCACATTTGTGCAGGGTTCTTGTTAAAGGTGGTGCAGAGTGCACATTTACTTCTAATCTCTTTTGAAACTGCTGAAATGATAACAAAGGGATTAAAAAGAGTCAGTTGCTACAAGGAATAGGAAAGAGTACATGGTAACCAGGTTCTGGAAGCTGGGGTGCAGAAGGAAGAAAAGGAGCCCCGACCACCTTGAGAGTCTGTCCTGAGCCAGCAGCCAGCTGTGGGAACACAATTCACACTGCAGGCCATGGAAGGTCAGGAAGGGAGTGGGGGTGGGGTGGATCAGGAGGACCATGGAGCTTCCACTCAAGTCCACCTAGGCAGTTAGTGACTGCACCACCACCTCATCCTGACAGAAAACTGGGGATCTATCTTCCTGGCAGACTTCACGTAAGGTTCAGGGTGGCTGCCCACTGAACAAGGGAGAGGGAGTTTTCAGGCCAAGAGTTGAGGCTCTCCTCTCCCCAACACCAGCTCAAGGTTTCTACCTCCCAGGGAGGAGAACGAAGAGCCCTCTCTCAAGATTCTGACCTGTTTAAAGAGAAGACCTAGAGGTACTGATATTGAGGTTCTCTAACTGATCAACGCAGCCATCACCCTGTGGTGAAGTCCCATCCAGTGCCCAGAGCTCTGACCTGCCTCTTGAAACCCAGCTGGGCAAAGAGCCCCCTGCAGCAGCATCCCCACAAGGCCTTTAAGAACAACAGAGGATAAAACACCAATGAGAGAAAGCAAAGCGCTGGAGAAGACAGGCGGGAGGAGGAAGGAAATTTGATTGGGCCCTAGAAACAGAGCTCCACCCAGCGCAGGCAGGACAAGGGTGTCTGGGTGATGGTGAAAAGGACCCAGAGTGGCTGCAGGTGAAGGCAGGAGTGAGGAGCAACCCGCCCAGCTGGGAGGAA
Source organism: Tamias sibiricus (assembly GCA_025594165.1). NCBI lineage: Eukaryota > Metazoa > Chordata > Mammalia > Rodentia > Sciuridae > Tamias > Tamias sibiricus. The sequence continues at coordinate 6,532,004 of CM046670.1, forward strand.
ACCAGAAAAAAAGAGATCAACAGACTAACCGGTGTTTTCCAGGTATTTAGAAATTTAGAAAATTAGAGTGTGAAAATCAATTACATAATAAATACTTTGAAAACTAAGCAAAAGCAAAGCTAATTCTAGGAAAACTAGAAGTTGTGCTTGAAAGGTGAAGCAACCAGGGTGCATAACAGCATGATCGTGAGAGTGCCTGCGGCTTCCACACCGCTCTTGTGGAAGTGTGAAGGATGGCAAAGAGCCACAGGATGACAGCGGTGTGTGTACGTGTGGCCTGTGCAGCTGTGTCTTAAGAGGGTCCAGTCCTCGCCCCGCACAGCTGCAAGCACACGAGCTGTCTAAACCTGAAAACCACAAATCAGCAACACAAGCATGTCTTCCGAAGCTACACAGGTAAAAATATAAAAGATAAAGCAGTTTGCCTTGGGAGGCAGGAAACGGGAGGGCAGCGAGGCAGAAGTCTTGTAGGAAACTCACTGAACTATCTGTCGAAACTGTGAGCATGTGAAACACCGAACCAACACGGAAATAGGAACTACAGACTGTGGAGCAGGAAATGGAAAATGACAGTGAGTGACAAGAGATATGAGGTTATCAGAAGTAGTCTTTGTTAAAAAAAAGATCATAGTGGTCTTTTTTCTAGGCTTTAGAATCAAAAGTTTCTTCATGCAATGGCTCTGAATTACTAATTGATACACACTGAATGTGTCGATTTAAGTTTACTTTTAGGTTCTTTCTGGTCAAGTTCTTTGTAAGCACTGGATATTGATGTTATAACTCTCTGTGCAATTTCTATTTCTTTCTTTCTACAGTTAACATTAAGTGAGACACAGTCACTTGATAAGAAAACTGATTCTATTGGTGACACTGCTTTCTGTGAAATACACACTTTATTTAATGTGTCCATAGGACATACTGTACTCCATATCCTAATTATAACTTTGTGAGGTGAGCCAGAAGTTCAACACTACCATTATATAGCTGCAAACACTGCAAACAGAAATCACAGGAGAAGGTTTACCAGGTTACCCACCCGAGACAGATACTCACTGCGGCCCCCATTTTTAATGGCCTCTTCATACAGCCCGATAACATCAAAGGTGCCTTTACTTGCCAATAGCTTTGCTTTGCAGATCCAGAATTTGGCAAACTTTTCAGCCTCGGGAATGCTAGACAATATGGTGAATACTTCATTAGAAAGTACACCCTGCAAAACAGGAAATGCTGAGGTGATTTTCACAGTTACTCTCACATCTCCTAATACCATAGAAGGTATGCAGATGTCGGCTTTATCATTAATTTTCCTGGACTTTTTTTTACTGAGGTGCAATGTACGTATGATATTTTGGATTCATGTGTAGCCATTTATATTGTATTTTTAGGGCTGGGGTTGTGGCTCAGTGGCAGAGCACTTGCCTAGCCTGTGTAAGGCACTGGGTTTGATTCTCAGCACAACATACAAATAAGTAAAATAAAGGTCCATTGACAACTGACAAAATATATATATAAAAAAACTATTTTTAGTGTTTTTTGACACTGGTCATTAAATTTTAAGTTACATGAGACGAAGTGGACAGAAAAACATCTATCATAGCAGAAGAGAAGGAATATGTTCTACATGTATTCACAGTGCAAAAACTGAACCAAACCTTAGTGCAATCAACATTTCTTACGTATTCATGATCCTACATATTTTTAAGTATGAACAGTGAATAGTGCCCAGCATTTCCATATTCTTCTTTTTTTTAAAAAATATTTATTTATTTGCTTTAGTTGTACACCATGTGTTTATTTGTATGCGGTGATCGAACCTGGGCAGTGCACGTGCTAGGCGAGCGCTCTACTGCTGAGCCACAACCCCAGCCCCTCCATATTATTCTTAACAGCAGCATGAAGGATGACACAGGGCAGGGCTGTGTATGTGTGTGTGCGCTGGGCGTTTGTGTGGGTTAAACTCCATACAATGGAACTTCGAGATGGCTTCTGATGTGAGCCCAGAGCAGGGCAGCGACGGGCCCCTAGAGGTGGCGGGAGCTGCAGTGCCCAGAAGCCCATGTACTACGGATGCACTCAGCCCTGCAGCCCGGCTGCTCCTCTGGAGCTGCAAGACACACAAAGGCAAGTTCACAGCTGAGAGCCACCACGTCTGAGTGCGAGGGACAAGAGACTCAACAAACAGGAACAAACACGAGCAAAAAGCCGAGGCAGCAAAGGGGAACAAGAAGAGAATTTTGCCTCCATAAAATATACTAGAACAGTAGAATACGTTTTATAAAAAGAAGCCATGGAGGAGCAGAACTGGAAATCGCGGAAGAGCAGATCAGTGAGTGAAGTGCAGCTGTGGAGCCCTCCGGGACTTGGTGCTGCAGGACAAACAGACCAACAGTGTCAAGTGAGAACTGAGAGTTCTGGGGACACATGGGTGGTTCAGGAATCCCAACACCCATCTAAGAGAATCTCTAGGAGGAAAATTTGAGAGAAATAGTCTAAACATGAACTCAAAGCAGTTGCAAAAGAAAAATTTCATGACCTGAACAAAGAGATGATTGTTCAGACTGAAAGGCTTTCAGAGTCCAGTGGAATGAAATAAAAAAGAAAATTATTTAGGAAAGTGCCTCCCGTGTGCCAGGCTAGTGCTCCACCACTTAGCTAATCCCTGGGCTGCTTCAGACTGACCTGAGACCTTAATAAATTGACAATTCTGGGTGCAAGAAAGGACACAGCAGCAACTTCAAATTTTCCAGGGAAAACAATGTGAAATTAGAGAGATTTCCCAGCCAAACTATGATTACAGCATGAGGGCAAAATAGACATTTTTCACAAGCATGAGGACTAAAGTTTACTGTTCAAAAAAACCCATGAAGTTATAAATGAGTAAAGTTTAGAATTCACGTGGGACACTTGAAAGAAAAGAAACTGCAGGAAGAGTGCCATGTGAAACTTGCCACCGACGCTTAAACTTATGCCTACCTACCATTTGGCTTGCGCAGCCATGCTAACCACCTGAGGAGGCTTCATCTAAAGCTGGCAACACTCCCATGAGACTGCAGGCACCAAGGTCACAGCACCTAAGCCACTTTCAACAGATGCCCAGGCCAGCTTTATCAGGGTCCTGTTCCCGACCCCTGCAGCAGCACCTGGACATCTTCAGCCATTGCTTTACACCTTCCGAGAACAGCGGAGACTTGTAGGGAGATTGAGCCAAGATGAGGCTGCTCCCTGCCCAGCAGGAATAAGTGCCTCATGGGAACCAAATCACGACCCCCCTCCACCCTAGGACCTCAAGTCTGGTAAACACCCTGCAAGCAAGTGGAGATTCCCCAGAGCAGCAGCAACCTCCTTGACATCAGCAGGCCTCTGTGGGACCAGAACTGAGGCGATGATCAACAGGCCAGTTGGATGAGACTGTTCAATCATGCAGCCTCTTCCTCCTGCCCCAGGTCTCCCTCTAGTTAAACCTAAGGCTCCTGTCAGGGAGACAGGGCTTAGGAACGCTGGTCCCTTGTCTTGATGGAAGTTCCTTTCCTACTTTTCACCATTTCATTTTCCATTTGGTTTTGGGGGTGAGTAGCCTGATTTGCGGGGACCCCAGTGTTCAACTTTTGGCCTGGGACTCGAGTAACAACATTATTTTGTAATTTCAATATATTATTTTATGAAATAAACTATATTAAACACAGAAATGAGGGAAAATAGACAAAAAGGATTCATATAAATTGAATTACAAAATAAAATGGCAGGCTAAATTTAAACGTGAGTAAGCACAATAGATGTCTATAGGCTAAATATGCTTTCAAAAGTACAGTGTTTGATCTGGTTAAAAAGTTTCATATGTATACATTCATAGAAGGCATTCCTAGAATAAATCAACTCAGAAAGATTTTAAAATGAAATCTTTCTACTCCTTTAAAATAAAGGGGTAGAAAAACATCTACTAGTCAAATTCTAGCAGCAAAAAGCAGGTCTGGCAAGATTAATATCAGACAGAAGAGAAATCAAAGCAAGCCATGAATCTTTTATGTACATATACAATATAGCCCTGAAAAATAGAAGGTAAAAGTTGGCAGAAATACAAATTGTCAATGACTAATCCCAATTCCAGAGATGCTTTGGCACATTTCTTTCAGAAAGCAACAGATCTAGTAAAGAAATAGAATATAAATCCTTTTAAAACATTTACTAAGAACGATGAGGCTACAAAGAAAATTTTGATAAATTCCATCCAGAATACACATGGGGCCAGGCGTGGTGGTGCACGCCTGTAATCCCAGCGGCTCAGAAGGTGGAGGCAGGAGGATTGCAAGTTAAACATTTAAGGATAAAGTATTAAAAACTTAAGTATAAAGTAAGTAGAGTGTTTCCCTGAGGTCTGTGAGTTGCTCTAGCAAATTAGTCCAATCAGAAGCGAGGACAGCCCTGACTTCCAGCTGGCTCCATTAGCACAGCCAGGCAGTGCTGCAGTGCTGAGCTCTCCAGCTCTGGGAGGTGGCGCTCTCTGCAGGGAGACAGCGTCAGAAGTGAACTGGAGGCCAGCTGGCCAGTGTCTGCTGCAGAGCTGGTACCTGTGAGCTGTGTGAGGACATACCCCAATGTCTGGTCCCAAAACTGCTCTGCTGACTGTTGAGTGAGCGAGCAGGGAAAGCACCCTGGTCTGGTTTCCCTGCACTCTCAACCTCCTTGTTCGCCTAGAGCCAGTGGGTGCCAGCTGCTTCCTGCAGTTACTCCACTGTCTCCTTGGGCTCCTGCAGCCGCCAGCCCTGTGGGTAGCAGAGGATGTCACTGTGGGTAGCACCCATGTTCCCTCTGGCCCTGAGGGTTCTGGGCACCCAGGCTCACAGCGTGTTTTACTTCCAACAGCCACCCCCCTGCCTTTTTGTATGTGTCCCCCAGAACTACCATTATAAATGGCCACACAATTATTAATAGTGCAGCTCCACCCCATCAGGATGACCCTGGGTGGTCTCAGTTCTACCCCATCAGATGACCCTGGGTGGCCCCAGTTCCACCCCCTCAGGATGACCCCGAGGCCTGGCTTACACTGTAGCCAGAGCTTCCCGTGAGACAGTGCCAAGGTTACCCTCCCTAGACTAGCCTGATTCCACACTGTGGGCCCAGTCCCCTTCCTGCTCCCACAGCCCCCTTCCCTCCCAGCTCTCCTTAGAAACCTCTTCCTTGTCAGTTACTTTCACATTAATCCTCCTCTTGGGCTCTGCTTCTAGGGAATGCACTTATAATATTGTATCCCCAATTCCCACATCTTTTTATTGAGATATTTGGTGTTTTCTGCTTTTGAAACTTGACCCTGATTGATGGAGTATTAGTTAAATTTAGAGGCAAATTTATAGTATTAAACATATTTGTAAGAAAATAAAGGCTGACTTAAATTATCTAGACTTTAAAAAGCTAGAAAAAGGACAATAAGCATAATGGTTGCAAACACTGATGCACAAGAAAGAGTAATCAATAAAATTCAAAATACACACTTTGAAAAAGATCACAGAGGGGCTGGGGTTGTGGCTCAGAGGAAGAGTGCTAGCCTGGCATGTGTGAGGTGCTGAGTCCAATCCTCAGCACCACATGAAAATAAAATAAAAAGGTATTATGTCCACCTACAACTAAAAAATAAATATTAAAAAAAAAGATCACAGAGAAATCTTTGGTAAGTCTGATTCAAAAAAGGCACAAAATTTACTACAGTTGGCTTAAGAAATACAAAACCTAAACAGACCAATGACCACAGAAAAAAGTAAAGACGTTAAAAAAAAAAAAAAAAAAAAAAAAAAAAAAAAAAAAAAAAAAAAAGACTATCCCCTCAAAGAAGCACAGTCCAGATGACACTATGACAAGTTTAAAGGAGATCTCAGGTACAAACTGTTTTTTCTTAAACATTTTTTTTAGTTGTAGAGGGACACAATACCTTTTTTTGTTTATTTATTTTTATGTGGCGCTAAGGATCGAATCCAGTGCCTCACATGTGCTAGGCAAGTGCTCCATCACTGAGCCACAACCACAGCCCTGTACAAACTATTTTCATAGAAAAAAAGGGAAAAGTCTCAACTCACTCACTTAACAAAGTCAGCATAATACTGAGACTAGGAAAAAGAAAGGTGACTAAAGAACAAAGACATATCAAATAAAGCAACTGCAACTTGCAGAAGCCAGAGTTTGGTTTCTCCACCTGTACCATGTGTACCCACCCAAGCTGCCCAGAGGGGTCCCTGGCAGTGGGTTACTCAGGGAGCAGCCTGCCACATGTGTGTGTGTGTGTGTGTGTGTGTGTGTGAGAGAGAGAGAGAGAGAGAGAGAGAGAGAGAGAGAGAGAGAGTGTGTATGTATGCATGCATGGGGAGCAGGGAGGCCTGGGCATTTGTCTGAGTATTGTTTGAAATGATTATAATAATGTATTTATTTATTTATATTTATTTATTTTAAATACAATGAAAAAACAAAAAAGAACTGAAGTTTAATTCCATAAAGAGCAATGTTGAACTGATGCTATGAGAACAAAACCTTAAGGTTTCCTTTTTTATTAATGTCCAACATTACCAACCAAAGGACAGAGTGGATTTGTTCTTGGTAGGGACGTTTGTTTACAAGTCTGTCCTGTCATTATTCATTTAATTACCCGCGCTACCAGGGATGGAACCCAGGGTCTCTGCCACTGGGCTACAACCCCAGCCCTGGTTTTTTTTTTTCTGTGGTACCGGGGATTGAACTCAGGGTCACTAGACCACTGGGTCACATCCCCAGCCATTTTTTGTATTTTATTAGAGACAGGGTCTCACTGAGTTGCTAAGTGCCTCGCCATTGCTGAGGCTGGCTTTGAACTCGCGATCCTCCTGCCTCAGCCTCCCAAAGTGCTGGGATTACAGGCGTGCGCCACCGCGCCCGGCCCTGTTGTTTTTTATTAATATATCTTTCCTTCAGGGAACCTCCTAGGCTCATCCCCTTTGCCTACCACCTACTTTACCCTTCTCTGTAGAACCCAAGACGATGCAGATGCCATTTCTAGCTACCAAGGGTGTTTAGGACACTCCAGTCACACCTGGCCTTGCCCTTTGATTCAGCTGCATGTCCAAATTTTAAACATTTACTCTTGGAAAAAGGCAGAGTTGAAACTTCTTTGAGATCCTTCTGGGCCAGGCTGCTTGGGTGATGGGTTAGTTTCCTAATTTTTCTGTGCCTCAGTGTTTTTTGCAAAGTAGGCATCATAATAGTCACCATGGGGGCTGGGGTTGTGGCTCAGTGGTAGAGCGCTCGCCTAGCACGTGTGCGGCCCGGGTTCGATCCTCAGCACCACGTAAACATAAATGAGTTGCATTGTGTACAACTAAAGCAAATAAATAAATATTAAAAAAAAAAAAAACAAACAAACAGTCACCATGGCGATCCTCTGAGATAATGTGAGGAAAGTGCTCTACAAAAGCCTGACACAAGAGCCACTGTTCAAGTGCACTTCATTGTCACCACTGCCACTATGATCACTGTTCTATAGTAAATAGAGGAGCTCAGTTCTGCTGGGCGAGGGGGTCTCTGCTGTGTTTGCGGCTCGGGCACTTCTCTGGCTCACTCACCTCCTCGATGAGCTGCAGGCACTCGGTCAGAGTGCTGTTGATCTTCCTCGACAGCTCCCACTGCGCTTTCTTTTCTTCCTCTTCTTTTTCAATGCTCTTCCAGAATGAAATATTCATTTCCTCTATTATTTTTCTTTTTGTTTTAAATTCCATAGGAGGCCGCTTATAAATTTTCCCCTTAGATTTCTGCCATTCTTCCAGTTGTTTCCTGTCATGTGATTGAAGGGGACAGAGATGATTTCATTTAAAAAAAAAAAAAAGATGTTGTCTAGCTTCTGGAGTATATGATATGCAGTGATCGGGTATGACTACGCCTTTGACCACGAAGTCAGCAGAATGGAGTCAGGGACGGTTTACATGGGACACTGGCAGCACTAGGCTGCACCCACCCAGCAGAAGGCAGACGTCAGGATGACTAAGATTTGGTCTTCAAATGCAAAGATTCTTCTCCCTGTTACTCTCTAAAGTTTCCATTTACTTTACACCACTTCAGCTGTGTGCTTTCCTCAGACACTGTCCTCCTGAGAGCACTGACTGCACTCCATTTCTCCCCACTAAGCTGTCACTCAACCCCCACCAAACCTGCAACTGTGCCCTTGACAGGGTCTTGGTGCTCAAAGTGCCCCACTTCCCTCAGTCCCTCAGCCCTCTCCTGACCACGTGGCTCCCTTTCTTTTATGAACTGGATAAGTGACTTCAGGACTCTTCATACACTGCTGTTCTCTGACGGTGTCAAGTCCTAACCCTCGCTCTCCTCCACTGTTCACATTCCGCCCTCCTGCTTCTAAGCGGGTGTACAGTACTTCTTGGGGGTGTTCGGGGATGTGCCAACATATGTAGACTCTAGTGCTTAGATGGAGGTCTCTAGCTTCTTTAAGTTATGACTATGTATTTGTGATTTGCAAACGTACATTTCAACCCAGATCTCTCTCTGGAGTCCCTTTGTAAAACCCACTGTGTAGCTGATAGCCTATATTCAATGTCTGACAGGTATTTCAGATTGAACACTGTTCAAAACAAAGCTCTTGACTTTCATCTCTAAATCTGTCCTCACTTACATGAACAGCACCCAGCCTACCCAGTTTGCAGGGCCAATGTGAGATGCTGTCTCTGAGTAGTGCCCTGACACATCACTGTGCAGTGGGTACTCCTGTCTACACTCCACCATGCTGGCCCACATCACTGCCCCCTTCTGTCTGAAATGCTGCAGCAGCCTCATTCACCTCCCTTATCAAGCTCCCTGGGTGCGCAGCAGCTGACCTTTAAAATGGGAAAGCAGACTGTCATTGCCGAGGACTTTCCACCACTCTTGGAGTAGAATTCGAGGTGTCCGCCATGGTTGAAATGCACGGTGTAACTTGGCTCCTGCCTACCTCAGCTCCCTCACGTCCTACCACCCTTCCTCTCACTCACTGCCAACCCAGAGCTCTGGCATCCTCCCGGTCTCTTGACCCGCATGTACTCAATCCCGCCTCAGGGTCTTGCTTCTCTAGTCCTCTGCTCAAATGACACCTCCTTGAAGAGTAATCACCCTGTCTTATTTAGTCAGTGTGCCACGTTTCTGTCTCCTGCACTAGAACACAAGGTCTGTGAGGGCAGAAAGGCCATCCAGGGCCTAGCACAGGGCCTCGCACACCCAGGCGTTCAACAACACAGCAAAATCTGCCCTTCCTGAGCAAGTGATTCTGTGAGTATAGCCATGACATCATGCAGCCACAACTATAATTGAGACCCAACAGCTGTGACACTTCAAACACTCCCTCGTGACTCCAACTGCTCCCCACTCGCCTCCATGCTGACCATGGACTCAGCAGTAGACGCTGAGACACCTGACAGGCGTTTTTTTCCATGTTCCTGGCCTTCTTCCTCCCCCCACCCAAACAAGAATGCAAGTGCTTTTCTTTCCTAAACCCAGCGCACCCCTCCGACCTCGGCACCACAGCTTTGTTCCTCTAGTGCGTTCCACCCACACGCCTAGCAGCAGCTCCCTAGGGCAGAGTCGGGGACTGTGCTGTGCACTCTCCCGGCACCCAGCCCGCTGCAGGCACTGGAGTCCTTGGGGAGACAGTGAGTGACTCGACCCCGTCCCGTAGACTCTGGTCCTTTGTGATTAAGTGTTCAACACGCCACACACAATCTTATAGCCACACACAATCTTAGGATGGCGTCCCTGCACTAGGAGCTCGAGGACAGGGGCCCTGACTTCCACCTTGGTCGGCTCAGGGTCACTGAACTCTTCTGCTCAGAAGGCTCGCTCGTCACCAGCCTTAGGTCTCAGCTCAGACGTCACCACTGAACGTACCTCTCCTGACACTTCTATCTAAAGTGGGTCATTTCTGTCTCTGCAGGAAGGCAAAGAGCTTGCTGGTCTCCCGAGACCAAATCCTGCCCTCACCCTATCTGTGACCCGTGTGAGCCCTCTTCTAACTTTACACGCTCCTTTTACCCTTGCCAGGAATCCGCTCACTTTCTGCTCCAATATACACACGGGCCTCTCTTGGGTGGTTCAGCCACCTTCTGAGACTATACCTGGTCTTAGGCAACAAATGCACAGAATCCTGTGGCTCAGTTTCTAGCATTGTGTATGTCAGTGCCAAGCCCCAGCAACCTGAGATCCCGGCCCTTGCACTTGAACTCCACTTGACAGCTGCTCCTCTGGGCTTGAGCTCCCTCTCCAAACCTGATTTGCTCAGACTCGGACGCTCCCTGTTCCTGCCTCCCTGATAACTGAACGGGACTCACCCAGGGTCTGTTTGACAAAGAACCACCATCTCTCCACCTCTGGCTCTGTGGACTCACCATCCTGGCTCCTGCTAGCCTGGCCACCTGCTGCTGCTCAGTCCCTGCAGGTGCCTCTGTGTGAACAGTCTATACCTTCAACTCTTTCCTACCCATTCTCTGTGTTTCAACTATTTTAAGAACAATTTTAAGCATATATAAATTTACAAAGAATGATCAATAACATGCATGTATCACCTAGCTCTTTTAAGACTTGATATTTTTTATAGTTGCTTCGAATCATCCTTTTTTCCAGGTTGTAGCTACAAATTACTTAGGAGTTATTATTTATGGCCTATTTCCTGACCAAGTAGTCTTTTTTTTTTTTTTTTTTTTTTTTGTGGTACCGGGGATTGAACTCAGGGGCACTCGACCACTGGGTCACATCCCCAGCCCTTTTTTGTATTTTATTTAGAGACAGGGTCTCACTGAGTTGCTAAGTGCCTCGCCATTGCTGAGGCTGGCTTTGAACTCGCGATCCTCCTGCCTCAGCCTCCCAAAGTGCTGGGATTACAGGCGTGCGCCACCGCGCCCGGCTTCCTGACCAAGTAGTCTTCTTCTTCTTTTTTTTTTTTGGTACTGGGGATTGAACCCAAGGGTGCTTAACCACTGAGCCACATCCCCAGCCTTTTTAAATATTTTATTTAGAGATAGGGTCTCACTGAGTTGCTGAGGCTGGCTTTGAACTTGGGATCCTCCTGCCTCAGCCACCTGAGCCGCTGGAATTATAGACAACATGCCCCACCGTGCCCTGCGGACCAAGTATTCTTGATGATCAATTTGCCTAATTATCTTACTTAAACTGCAAAATCTTGGAAGGAAAACAATGTACCTTCGGTCCTCTGCTGTTACTGCCTTTTGGGTGTTCGGGTTAGTTTGGGCCCCCCTTGGGACTCCTCTCCCACGAATGGCTGTGACTCCTGCTTGACTTTTGGGAGCTGTCTTGTTCAGAAAATGGCTCTGGGGAAAAGCCTTCTTCAACTTGGAGTCCACAGTCTGTGCTTTTTGTTCAAAGATTTTGCACTTACTGTCAGTGGTTCCATTTGCTCTTATGCCAGGGGTGCTCGGAACAACTGAATTAAACCTGCCAGTTGTCAGGCAGGGCTTCTGGCTTACAGCTCTTGTCTTCTGCAGTCCACAAGATGTCTGAGGTCTAGAGCAAGGCTGCATGGACTTCAGATCTTGCTTGGTGCTTGGAGGTCTGTGTTTAAGTTCTCCCTGATGCAAGCTGGGGTATGTCCTGGGTTTGGTTTGCCTTGCTTCCTGTCCAGTAACGGAGCATGACCGTATGTATTTACCCCTTTCAGCCTTTACACTCTGTATGTCCTTGGCCACTGGCTTCTTTGTTGCTGGAGTCCGACTAAGGGTCTGCACAAGGCGAGAGGGAACTGTCCTCAGGGGTTTTTCTCCTGGTCTTGCAAGAGCTGCTCCCCTGAGCTGCTGTGACTTCAGTGGTACAGTACTGATGTGTGTTTTTCTAACAAACTGCTTGTTAACCCTGTCTTTCAGAATCGCACGATTCACGGAACTTCTGCCCAGGACTTGTTGAGGAGCCGAACTGCTCTTGGTTTGATCATGAGAGTTGGTCTTTGGCTTACTTATGGAACACCGTTCAGGGTCTGGCTTCTTCTCAGGTCCTGATAAGGTGTGGGGCAAGTTCTCTTTGTTCATCTCTTTCAAAAAGCCACCCCCAGGTTCGTTTCCAAGCTGGGTGCCATCCGCATGGTCTGCACTTGGAGCACCTCCTTGACCCGCTCCCTGCTGCTCTCGTGTAATAGGTGACCTGGTGGGTTTTCTCGACAGGCGTCCTGCAGCGGATGGCCCAGTTTCATGCTGCTGGTGACTCTTGCTGGAAGCTTCACAGTTTGGGTTAGAAGCAGCACATTTTGAGGTCAGTCTTTTTCCCTGAAGCTTTGCTGGCTCCAGCTTTGGCTTCTGGGACTCCCTGGCATTGGCTGGTCTAGGCTGGAGTTTAGTGCTAATGGGTCTTGCAGATTTGCCAGGCAGAACAGCATGCTGGGTAACATGCCTCTGGGGTCCAGCAGACTGAAAAGACAAAGAAACATACATGTAAAAAATTCACAATAGCTTTATTTTTAAAACAATAAAAAAACACTGTTTAAAACATGCTAGAAAAAAATTAGTTGTTTTATCCTGAGAAAGGCTCACCTCATTAATAGTATCTTATAGCTTGAGCTTCAATCAGAAGTGTATCAGAATTCTTTTAGCTTGAATTTTTGTGAATCCACAAAAATTGCTGTTTCAACAATAACCTTTTCTAAAGCAAACTGTGCTTGCTGATGCCTGTTACATTTCCATGGCGTGTCTCCCCACAGACCTTGGAAAGGCATCCTGAAAACCTTCATTGCACACAGGGCCTCTCAGTAGATTCCTCCTTGTACTTTATACACCTAAGCTAAACCCCCTGCTTTTGTTAATGCCAAGTTTCAGGCAAGAACCTCTGTCTTGCCCAAGACCAGTGATGCGGAGACTGACAGGTGGAAAACCTGAGCTGTAGTGAACAGCTCTCAACAAGCACCCAACATCCTGGAAGGAGTCAGTCCAGACAGGACTTCAAGGTCAGACTCCATGTTACTACTAAGCAGATGTTTTAGTCATGTGATTTAATTTTGGATAAGAAAGGGAGAATGAGATTACAGGAAAATGAAAGCTAGGGAGGGGAGTTTGGAGTTAAGAAGGTAAATAAAAGGAACAAGCAGCAGTGAAGGCAACTGCTCAAAAAGGAGAACCTGGCACATTTACGCACACACATCTCCAGGAGAAGATCTGTGAGTGTTAGAGCTACCTATAACTCTCTTTTTGACTTTCAATACCATGAAGAATTGCTATGTAACCTGGGTGAGTGTGTGAAGGAGGTCTGTAACCAGATGGTTTGTCACTGAGGGCAAAGAGCTACCTGCCCTGAAACGGTACTGGCATGTGGCATTGCTGTGAGTGGGATGAGGGAGGCAGAGAGATGGGGGTATACCCACGCGTTAGACCTTGGGCCCCAGCATTGACACCTGCCTCAGATTTCTATATCACTGCTTACGAAAAAAGTGGGCATGTTGGTGTGAAAGCTTCCAAATGTATGTTATTTTTTGGTTGCACTTTTGCAAATACTTTATAATTCACATACCATAAAATTCACCATTTAAACCATACAATTTGGTGTGTTTTAGCATATTTACAGGGTTGTGCAGTGATCACTACTGCCTCATAACAGAACATTTTCATTGCCCCAGAAAGAAATTGGGAGCTTGTCCGGAGCCATTCCCCACTGCCCGCTCTCTGCCGCCCTCGGCCCCAGGTCTAGCTTCTGCTGCTCTCTGTGACGCGCCTGTTCTGGATGTGCTACATAAATGGGATCTTGCAATATATGGCTTTTGGTGTCTGGCTCCTTTCACTTATCAGAATGTTTTCAAGAGTTGACCATGCTGTAGCATGTGCCAGCATGTCATTATACATTTTATGAATTTAATAAAAACTGAGCACAACGCACAGAGGTTTCCATGTGCCAGTTCTCACACATGCACTCATCACGCTTTCACAGATGAATAACACGCTCCACGTATGGCTATGAACATTTTGGTTACCCCTTCATTAACTGATGGACATTGGGTTATTTCCACTTTAGAGGTATTATGAATAATGTTGCCACAAATATTTGTGTACCAGTTTTTGTGTGAGCATGCTCTTAATTTTCTTTGGTATATACCTAGAACAGAATTGCTGGGTTATATGACAAAGCTGTTTAACTTTTGGGGAACTGCAAACTGTCTTCCAAAGTAGCTATACCAGTTCCCTTCCTATAATCTGGGAGGGTTCCAATTTCTCCATAATAACACTTCTTATTATGCATCTTTCTGAATATAGTTGTGCTGGTAGATGTGAAGTAGTATCTCACTTTGGTTTTAATTCACATTTAACTGGTGATTAACGATGCCAAGCTTTTGTTTTTATCTTTATCTTCTTTTGAGTAATGTCTTCTTGGATCCTTTGCCCATTTTTAAATTGGGTCATTTGTCTTTTAGTTGTGGAGCTCTAAGAGTCATGTATCCTGGATGCTAAATCTTTACCAGATACAAGGTTTGCAAATATTTTCTCTTATACATTTTTTATAGCTTGATTTTAGACCAGCCTGACCTTGCTAGCTTAATACAGGTGGAAGAACTGGTCATGCAGTTTCAAGCATTCCACTGAGAAAGAAAAACTGGCTTTGGAGAGTTATCAGGTTAGCAACTCATGTGCAAATACAGACCCAGAACTGGAAGAGATTTCAGCCCCTTCATTTGAGAAAGAAAGTAAGCTGCCCAAGGCAGGCAGGGATGTGGAGACCTGGTTGGAGCTACAGCCTCTGTCTCTTTTTCTTCCTCTCTCCTTTCTTTTAGTTCAGGAGATTGAACCCAGAGCATTCTACCACTGAGTACATCCCCAGTCCTTTATATTTTTTATTTTCAGACAGGATCTTGCTAGGTTGCTGGGATACCAGGCATGTGTCACCATGCCTGGGTGCGCATTTGCCTTCTGAACCCTGGTCTCTGACTCTTGGTCACTCTCAACCCACCTCAGAACTGATGGACTAAGGTGAAAAAACAAGCAAACGAAAGACAGAATGTAAAAGAACAGTTGATTCAAATTTGCTTTCTTTATTATGAACATATGAAGTAGGAGAAGGGAGAAAATTCACAAGCTCTAACTGAATGCTAATAGTATAACAGGAGCTAGACTCTTAAGGAGACAGGAAGATGAGATCACACTTGCCCCTGAGGACCCCTAGCCGAAAAGATATAAACACAAGAAAACTGTGACTCTATGAAATGAGGCCTGGAAGGGATTGCAGAGCGTATCAGAGGTTTTTAGACGTTTTTGTCCATATACACCCAGAATAGTTTTGAAGAACTCTGTACACCACAGCGAGTCCATGTATTCAATATTGTTTATTGTCTCATTGAGGCAGGCTGTGGATCTATTCCTTCTTCTTCTAATAAGTAGATAGAACTAGATGTTCTTCTATAGCAGTTACAATAACTTTTTTTAAAAAAATATTTATTTATTTGCTTTTAGTTGTACACAATGTGTTTTTACATGGCGCTGAGGTTCGAACCCGAGCGCTCTACTGCTGAGCCACAACCCCAGCCCCAGTTACAATAACTTTTTAAGCTTATATGGAGGTATGTGTTAAAAATCTCTCAGCCAACTGTGAATGGCAAAAAGCCTTCTTATCACCAAAACTGATATTTCCAATTGCCCCTTGATTTTGTACTCTGGAGGTATTTCCATCCTGGAGTACAAGTAGTGTTAAGATTAGGGATGAGATGGGTGAGTAGTTTGCTTGTAACAGGCAGAGAAAGAATGAACTGAGGAGTGGAAGAAGGATGAAGGTGCCATGGGAGGTAGAAAACAACGAACCACCCGTGAGGCATATTCTTCAACAAATCAATTTTAGGAAAAAGCAGGCAAGAGAGTTGCTTCTCTGGGATTGATTCTGTCAGGACAGGTGCCTACAGGGCGCACAGCCCAACCTGCAGACATTAGTGTTCCCATAGTTATCAACTCACCCCTTTCAGACAATTCTATGAGATGTCTCCTATCATTCCCATTTTACAGATCAGTTAAATAACGTGCTCAAGGTCACTTAGCTATGATACAGAGCTAGGACTTGGACGCAGGCAGTTCTTACTACTCTATAAAACTCTTGAGCAGTAACACTAAAGCAGGGGCACTGGAAAAGCCTTGTTTATGTCCCAGGTCTGACTCTTGGCTGCATAACTGTCAAGTACTTAGTCTCTTTGAGCTTTAGTTCCTTTACTTTGTACAGTGGGCACAATAGCATCTGTCTTCCAGGAAGAGCATCCTGTCTTCTGGTTTCTACAAGACAGTTTTGATTTAGGCTTCTTGGTTCAAAATAATTATTCATAGTCCTTCCTTTGCTCTCAAGGGATCTGGTTTGAACACTAAATCACATGGCTGACTTTCTTAGAGGGTTGATTTCAGAACTGAGGTAATGTTCGTATCTTTCTCAGCATCTAGTTAGTACTCAATTGTTAACTGCTATTGTGGACCAAGTGCTCTTTCAAAGTGCATTATATAATTGTGATACTGTCTAATATAGTCCTTTTAGTTTCTCCTAAATTCTGAAATTTCCTTCCCATTTTATTTTTATCTTTACAACTGTATAATGCAGATTGACTGAAGTCAGTACTGTCAGTTGCTAGAGAAGCCGCTGGGAATTCTGAATGAAGACCTTTCCAGATTTTTCCTTCAAGACTTGCATCCTACACTGGTGCAATCTGCATAAAGTATAGGTCTAATCAAGCACAGCCCCCTGTTCACACCACTGTGCACTCATTTCGCCTTATCTACATCTTTTTTTTAAAAATATTTATTTATTTGCTTTAGTTGTACACAATGCAATGCATTTATGTTTATGTGGTGCTGAGGATCGAACCTGGGCCGCGCATGTGCTAGGCGAGCGCTCTGCCGCTGAGCCACAACCCCAGCCCCCTTATCTACATCTTTTTAACCTTCTAGTATCTAATGATGTCATGCGTATGCATGCATGTATGTACACATGAACGTGTATATATACACGTGTGTATGTGTTTAGTGAGGGAATCACTAAAACATTAAGATTGTCACCAATGTTTCACTTTGGGCAACACAATTTGTTTGCTTTAGAACTTTTTTTTTTTTTTTAATATTTTTTAGTTGTCAATGGACCTTTATTTTATTTATTTATATGCAGCGTTGAGAATCGAACCCAGTGCCTCACACATGCTAGGTAAGCGCTCTACCACTGAGCCACAACCCCAGCCCCTTCTTTAGAATTTTGATAAAACTATGGTTTTAAAAATTAGAGATGGGATTTTTTACTAAAAACTTTTTCCGCAGATGAACAATTTGTACCCCTTTCAAAAGGCTAGTTTCTCCCACTTAAACTGACATATGTTAGGATCCTTCACTATTCTACATACAATCTAGCTGAACTGCATTGATTGGGAGCATATTCTTGTTAAGCACATATTCTTGTTAAGCGGCTTGGAAGACTGAACATGAGAGTTTTCTTTCAGTGACTACCGGGCTACTTAACTTCGTTACAGTATATCAAAGCAGTTGGGACCGCTGACTCTCAGTGCTGTCAGTTAACAGCTATCTGATCTTGGGAAACTATTCAACCTTCCTATGACCCAGTTCCTTCATCAATAGGATGGGGCTATAGTAGTTTCTACCTCACAAGGCTGTGAGGACTCAGCAAGTTAATGAAGTCAGAAGGAGCCAAGCACAGGGTAAGTATTCAAAGAGGATTAGCTATTAAAAGGTCCCAAGCCCACACATTTTTCTGCTTACTAAATTAAAACATGTACTTTTCAAAAAATGTTTCTTTGATTAAATCAAATTACTCATATTTATGAATGGTATGTTTGAAATATGTGTTCTTTT
The DNA here is from genome assembly GCA_025594165.1 of Tamias sibiricus. Taxonomy (NCBI): domain Eukaryota; kingdom Metazoa; phylum Chordata; class Mammalia; order Rodentia; family Sciuridae; genus Tamias; species Tamias sibiricus. The sequence continues at coordinate 6,549,802 of CM046670.1, forward strand.
TGTTTGCATCATCTATCATTTTTATTACTGGTTATACTTCCAAAGTGGATTTTTTTTTTTTTTTTAATTGTAGACGGACACAATACCTTTATTTATTTATTTTTATGTGGTGCTGAGGATCAAACCCAGTGCCTCACACGTGCTAGGCAAATGCTTTACCATTAAGCCACAACCTCAGCTCCTGGATATATTTTTTTTAAAAGACTAATTTCTACTTACAGATTTAGAAGGTGGAGGATTCAGGCAATTATTCTTGGCTTTCAGATAAGGCCTATGAAAGACAAAATACAGTTAATCCTGAGTACAGAGTACCCACAAACCTGGAAAGTACAGTGATTAAAATTATGATTAGAGCCGGGCGCGGCAGCGCACGCCTGTAATCCCAGCACTTTGGGAGGCTGAGTCAGGAGGATCGTGAGTTCAAAGCCAGCCTCTAGCAATGGTGAGGCACTTAGCAACTCAGTGAGACCCTGTCTCTAAATAAAATACAAAAAAGGGCTGGGGATGTGACCCAGTGGTCGAGTGCCCCTGAGTTCAATTCCCAGTACTACAAAAAAAAAAAAAAAAAAAAATTTATGATTAGAGGCCAGGCGCGGCGGCGCACACCTGTAATCCCAGCACTTTGGGAGGCTGAGGCAGGAGGATCGCGAGTTCAAAGCCAGCCTCAGCAATGGCGAGGCACTTAGTAACTCAGTGAGACCCTGTCTCTAAATAAAATACAAAGAAGGGCTGGGCTGGGGATGTGACCCAGTGGTCGAGTGCCCCTGAGTTCAATCCCCAGTACCAAAAAAAAAAAAAAAAAAAAAAAAATTATGATTAGAATTTTAAATCATTAGAACTTCTGTGTATGGTAAAGTAATTTGAAAATTATAAAATGTGTTCTTACTGTCCCTTCCTCTGTTCTCCTCCTGGAAGACCACAATTGCTCTTACCCACCTTTTGTCATCCTTTCAGAGATATACTATGCTTAAATGTAGCATTCTAACAGTATTAATGAAATATGTGTGTTTTCTTCATATTTGCAAAGTCTTATTAATTCAAATATCATTCCTTGAATAATGCAATGTGGTGGAAGCTGAAGATAAGACAACTGCTTCTGTAACAAACTTCCTTGTTATAAGTATCCTCCAGTAGTGAATTTTCAGGGGGATAAAGTAACATATAGTTGACTCTTCATATCTCTGGGTTCTACATCGGTGGTTTTAAACCAATCTTGGGCCAAAATAGTTGGGAAAAACAAAACAAAACAAACAAATAAAAAAAAACCCCAAAACCTGCATCTGTAGTGAACATGTACAGACTTTCCCCTTTATTAGCATTCCCTAAACAACATACTGTAACTATTTACAGAACATTTATTTTGTATTAGGTATTATAAGTAATCTGCAGATGATATAAAGTACACTGAAGGATGCACATAGGTTACGTGTGAATACTACACCATTTTCTTTTCTTTTTTTTTAAATTTTATTTTTATAATTTTTAATATGTACAACTCATAGTGCATATATTTAGTATCTTTTTACATACAACTGTTTGTATACAAAGTATATTCGTACAATTCAGGTCTTCAATCATGCATTAAGGAAAATGGTATCCGTCTCATTCAACCACCTTTTTTTTTTTTTTCTCCCCCTCCCTCCCCTCTTGCTCCCTCCCTTACCCTCCCTTCCCTTGACCATTCTAGTGTTCCTCTAATCCTCCTATGTACCCCCATCCAACAATACTTTGAAATAGCCTCCTTATATCAGATAAAACATTTGGTACTTGGATTTTTGAGATTGACTAACTTCACTTAGCATTATGTCTTCCAACTTCATCCATTTACTTGCAAATGCCATTAATTTATTTTCTTTTATTGCTGAGTAAAATTCCATTGTGCGTATATACCACATTTTCTTAATCCACTCATTTACTGAGGGACATCTAGGTTGGGTTCCACAACCTAGCTATTGTACTACACCATTTTCTATAAGGAACTTGAGTATCCATGGAGTTGGTGTCTGTGGGGGAATCCTGGACAAATTCCAGGTAGATACTGAGGCATGAATGTAATTTAAAAAGTAGGCGCATAACATGAAATCTAGCTAGGAAGACAAAAATGAAAAAAAGGAGATCAGGGCAGAGTTCAGAAAGATTCAGTGTACATGAACCAAAGGAATTGCTAAACTAACAGAGGCTTCTATCATCTATAACATAAGCCCCGTGTGGACAGAGACCTCCCTGTCTCATTAAGTACCATATCTCTTAACAGTGAGAGTGACTGACACAATATGGGTACTAAGAATATATTTGTGGAGTAAATGATTTTTGTTCATTTAATAAAGAAAATAGAGTTGAGTAAAAAACCCAAGAAAAAAACATAGGGTGAAAGTAAAGTTCATAAAAATTAATTTTCAGATAAAAACTGAGTAGGAAGAAAATACATCTATGCCAAACACGAGGGATAAACAACACCAGGGAGTTGGTAAGATGCTGACAAAAGGTATTAGGGAACCAGTTAGGGTCTTTCCACCTCAAAGGTAAAGGCTGGAGGATGCTAGCATGCCACTATTATGGGTGTATAAAACTGGCTCTCCTGTTTTAGCAAGAAATGCCAGAACCAGGACCGCTGGACTCCTCGACCAAGGATTACCATCATAAGGATCAATTTTCCCAGGACAAAGAAGGGACAAGAAATGCTTCTAGGGGCTGGGGATGTGGCTCAGCAGTAGAGCGTTCGCCTAGCACGTACGAGGCCCGGTTCGATCCTCAGCACCATGTAAAAAAAAAAGCATTGTGTACAACTAAAAGCAAATAAATAAATTAAAAAAAAAAAAAAAAAAGAAAGAAATGCTTCTAGGAGGGTGTGCAATGCTGTGGGCCCTTTCCCCCTTCCTTTGGAGGCTGTTAACAATGCCTAAGTCGTTGCCAACACACTAGAAACTGCCTAAGGCTTTGATCATGTCTGGTCTGAAAAGGTCTTTTTCAGTTATCATCAGATACCAATGTGGGCTGAATAGGCTGCAAGCAAATGGGCTATGCAAATGGGCTATGTATTGAAAAAGCTTTTTTTTTTTTTTTTTTTTTTTTGTACCGGGGATTGAACTCAGGAGCATTCGACCACTGGGTCACATGCCCAGCCCTTTTTTGTATTTTATTTAGAGACAGGGTCTCACTGAGTTGCTAAGTGCCTTGCCATTGCTGAGGCTGGCTTTGAACTCACAATCCTTCTGCCTTAGACTCCCAAAGTGCTGGGATTATAGGCGTGCGCCACCGCGCCCGGCTTGAAAAAGCTTTAAATTGCTACCAGCTCTGAGGGCAACAAAACTGGCATAACTGTTGGTAGACAAACTCACTTGGTGTTTTGATTCTTCAGTTTTCCTTTGGCTGCTAGATACTCCTGGAGCTTTCTTTGCCGCTCTTCTGCAAAATAGGTGAGTAACAACAGATCTTTAGCTTGAGATTTTAACCAGTTCATTTATATTCTAAAAGAAGACTTTTTTTTTTTTTTTGGTAATGATTTAGGCTTTACAACATGTTACAAAATCCCCAGTCCTACAGGTTTGCCTTCAAGCTATAAGAACATCAACAAATGCCAGGCCCTACACTAAGCTCTTTACTTCTTTTAATCCACACAATAATCCTGTCAGGTATTTTGCAGTTCAAAATTCAGAGAGTAAATGACATGCTCATTTGCCCAGTTAGTCTGTAGAAAAGCCAGGATTTGAAATCGTGTTTATCTAGAGCCCAGAGCCCTTGATCACCACCACCATTCTCAATTACAACACACCATGCTTTACATGAAGAAATTCTATTATTGGCCCATCTGAGCTGGTGAGCTAGGCTTGGTCTTATTTTTTTCCTGACAGAGACAATGATTTTTATCAACAACTCCTTACACGGTTTTCTGTGGGACTACAGAAGAAACAGGCCAGGTTGGGGAGCTTATGGAAAACATCTACATGGTGACTTTCTAAGCAGGGGACAGTAAGGGGATGAAAAGTCCATACAGATTGAGCATCCCTAATCTGAAACTCTGAAATCCAAAACGTACCAAAGTTCAAAACTTTTTGAGGGTCAAAAATGATTAATTTAGTAGAAAATTCCATACCTGACCTCAGGTAACTGCTTTTAGTTAAAACTAAAAATATTACGTAAAACCACCTTTGCACTGTGTGTATGAAGTGTAAAGAAATGGAAATGAACTTCATGTTTAGATTTGGGTCACACATCCAAGATAATCTCATTAAACATGCAAGTGTTCCAAAATGTGAAAAACATCTGAACACTTTTGGTCCCAAGCATTTCAGATAAGGGAGACTCAACCTGTTTTTCTGCCCTCAAGATGTTCCAATCTAGTAATAGAGATAAAATAAACAACAGTAATTAAAATATAAGGGAAAGCCGGGCGCGGTGGCTCACGCCTGTAATCCCAGCACTTTGGGAGGCTGAGGCAGGAGGATCGCAAGTTCAAAGCCAGCCTCAGCAGTGGCGAGGCACTTAGCAACTCAGTGAGACCCTGTCTCTAAATAAAATACAAAAAAGGGCTGGGGATGTGACCCAGTGGACGAGTGCCCCTGAGTTCAATCCCCGGTACCACAAAAAAAAAAAAAAAAAAAAAAAAAAAAAAAGGGAAAATTTAGGTGCCATACGCAAAGGTCAAAGAAAGAATTATGGGAGCTCGGAAGTGGGGAATAGTGAGGGAACAGATGGTTGGAAAAGAGTAAAATTACATAATGATTAAGAAAAAATTGGGGCCACAGGAGTGCAAAACTATTCTCAACCTCGTCTAAACAGATTTGCCCTGCTCTTGCTGTCCAATTGGATGCATCCTTATCAGACAGCAGTAAGAAACACAACACTTGAGGTCCATGCCAGGCAGTGTAGAGGGCAGGAGCTATAGAGTGTGACACATGGGGGTTGGAGTCCCAGTTCTGTGACTTCTAGCAGGTTAGAAATCTGGGCACAGAGAAGCCCAACTTGCGGGTTGTTGAGTAAAGCGCCTAGAACACAGTGCCCAGAACCTAGTAGTCATCAATAAGGATGGCTGATAAAACAATCAGGACACTGTATGCACACGCTGAAGGGGCAGCAAAGGGCTCCAGGCACATGGAAGAGCTCAGGGGCGGCGGGATCCCTGGCCCTCAGTGCAAATTTAGGCAACAGACCTGCAGTCTACACCAGGCTCAGCAGGTGCAGAGCCCCGCACTGGGCAGAAGACCCGGATGCAGGTTGGGACTCGCCTCTCGGCTACTGTCACGGTCCGGGCGGAGAATGCAGAGGACCACGCCCCGCTGCGTCGGGGGCCCAGCTGGCAGGGACCAGCGTGTTGCTTCCCACCCGTGCTGAGAGCCAGCGCGTGGGCCTCGGTTGCTTTATCCCGAAAGTGGTGGCAGTGACGCCCTTTTCAGGGCTGCTACAGGGCTTGCAGGGGATCCGCCCCACGGCACCTCGCCCGGCACGTCCCTCTGTGTACGGCCCGGGCTCCGCGTCGCAAGGACTGAGGCAGGCAGGCGAGCGGAAGGGCAATTTCCCAGGAGGGACTCACTCGCTGTCCCCCTGCCTCCCAGCCCGTGTCCTAACGCTTGCAGGAACTGGGGGCTCGCAGTCCTACTTACCTGCCGCGGCGGCAGCAGCAGCGGAAAGCCCCGACCTCACCATGATTTCTTCGCGACAGTTTTCCTTCAAAAGCCGCGCCCGGAGCCACGGCCGCCGCTCCGCCTTCTGCGCGCTCTCATTGGCTACCGTGGGTTTGAAACCCACCAATCGGAAGCATGAGAGGGCGGGACGCCAGGAAGCAGACGCTTTGCGGTTGGCCCTGGAGTCCCTAGTTCCCTGGGGCCCTGTGATTGGAGGAACGCGCGTCGCGCTCTGAAGGCACGCTCGGGGCTGGGCTTTGAGGTGCGGTAGGGAGCTCAGGCTAGGGGTAACTCAGGGCTGTTGTTGGGTTTGTAGATCTGTAAACCCGGAGCTCTAACGGCAGAGCTGTCTCCGCTGCTGGGCTGCTGCCTGAGTCTCTTAGACCCGCGGTTCACAGGAGCCATGCAAAAATAAAAAGCAAAAATGGGGCGAGCCAGGCGCCTGCCACCACCACCTGTCACTACCCTCAGGCTCTTAGGTCTTGGTGCTGCAGGCTGCCTCCCCGCTCCGTTTCAAAGATAGCTTTTAGTTTAAAAAAGGTTAATATGTGCATTGCAGGAGACAGCACAAGCAGCAAAGGACAAAGGCACCCGGTTGCAAGCAGCGTAGTTGGCCGTCCTCGGTGCTGCGTCCCAGTGTGCGAGACCGAGACCTGAGTGCGATGGCGCGTTCCCACACCTCGGGGACAGTCATCGGTCCGCAATCCCAGAGTGCGTGAATTTTTTTTTGATAACAAAGAGCACACTACTCCCAACAGAATCTGTAGGAGAAAAAAATTGTAACCCTTTCTTGGGGAAGGGTAGCTCCTTTTAAATTCTATTTTTAGATATGGTAAAATATACATAGCAACTTTTACCTTTTAAACCAGTTTTAAGTGTTACATTTCTGGAAGCCCACAGTTCAGTGGCATTGAGCACATCCACACTGGTGAGCAGCCGACCCCCCTGTCCCTGAGCGTTCTTCTTCCCAACTGTACCCACCCTGCCTGGGAAGCACCAACTCCCCACTCCTCCCTCCTGGCCGTCTCTGTGACACTTATTCTCCCTTCTGTGTGAATTTGACTAGTCTAGGTCCCTCCAGTGAATGGGATCACTCAGCATAGTGTTTCCAAGGCTCATCCTTCTAGTGCCATGTGTTAGAATTTCCCTCCTAAGGCCGAATAATATTCCATGGAATGTATCTGTGGCATTTTGCTTATCTGCCCATCCCCAGATGGTCGACCATGTTGCTTCCACCCTGTGGCTATTGTGACTAATGCTGGCCTGAAGTGGTTGTCCACTTATCCATTGCAGGCTCTCCTTTTGGGCACACCCCAAGAAGTGGTAGTGTCAGATTATGTGCTAATTCTACTTTTAGGTTTTGGGGGATGGGACACACTCTTTTCAGAGTGGCTCTTTTTTTTGCACTGAAGATTGAACTCAGGGGCACTCGACTACTGAGCCACATCTCCAGCCCTATTTTGTATTTTATTTAGAGACAGGGTCTCACTGAGTTGCTTAGCACCTCACTGTTGCTGAGGCTGGCTTTGAACTTGAGATCCTCCTGCCTCACCCTCCTGAGCTGCTGGGATCACAGGTGTCCACCACAGCACCTGGCTCAGGGTGGCTTTTTTAATGGATGTTTTTGATTTGGCTATATCAGCTAGGAGGGCAGAGGGCAGGTCCAGTTGTCCCCAGTCCAAAAGTACACCTCACATTCCTCTTACTTCAGTCTGAAATTTTTTTCCTTTGAAGAGTGATCTTGTTTAGCTGTTCTGTGTTTTCATGGAGAGCTCTGAAAAATGTTCTTGTGTGTCAGGGAAGTGGTGGGTGGGGGGACAGTCACATTTGGACCCCTGCTTCCTGGGTTGCTTTACCATTTGGCTTCTCAGAAGGGCGTGAGGCTACTCACAGCTCTTCTCTTTGGTCTGAGTGGGGATTTTGGAAGAGAGCTGTGCTAGGGTTTCTAGATCGATGCATTTTGACATTTACATTAGTAGTATAAAATGTATGTGTTTTTTCTTTTTTAAAATTTGTTCTTTTTACATATACATGACAGTAGAATGTGTTTTGACATATTATACATGCATGGAGTATAACTTCCCATTCTTGTGGTTGTACGTGATGTGGCGTTTCGCTGGTCGTGTATTCATATAGGAACACAGGAAAGTGATGTCTGATTCATTCTACTGCCTTTCCCATTCCCATCTCCCTCCCTTCCCTTCATTCCCCTTTGTCTAAGCCAATGAACTTCTATTCTGTGCGTACCACCCCTCATATTGTGTGTTAGCATCCGCACATCAAGGAGAACACTTGGCCTTTGGTTTTGGGGTAAAATATGTTTTATAAAAGATCAGGAAATGATCAGTAAAATTGTTAAGGATGTTAGTGAAAACTTTGAACTCTTTCTACAACCATGACTCTTAGTCAGTTTTTCTTTTCTTTCTTTTTTTCTTTTTCTTTTTCTTTTTCTGCTGCTGTGAACAAAGGAACAATTAGAGGAGGGAAAGTTTATTTGGGGGCTCATGGTTTCAGGGGTCTCAGTCCATATGTGGCTGGCTCTATGGCACAGAATGTGGTGGAGAAAAGTGGCTGAAGACATCACACCAGGAAGCCGAGAGAGCTAAGTTTAGCTCACAAAATACATACTTCAAAAGCACACCCCCAGGGGCCCATCTCCTCCAGCTACACCCTGCCTGCCTGCAGTCACCACTCAGTGAATCCCTATCAGGGTCACTGCACTGATGCACTGATTGGGTCAAGGTTCTCACGACCCACGCCCTTCACCTTGAAGCCTTCCTGCACTGTCTCACATATGAGCTTTGGGGGACAGCACACATCTGGTCCACAAAGATGACTCTGAGCCTGTTGGTTGAGGGGCTCTTTCACAGCCAACTTCAGAAAAGTGACGGGCCCTGCTGGTCTGTACGGAGTCTTAGTGGTTGGGCAGGTTTCAGTTTTGCAGGTGACCTTGCCAGTCCCCTGCCCAGCGCAGGTACCCTCCAGATCCCATGCACCTGTTGCGCCTTTGCAGAGACACTGCTGGTGCTGGGAGCCCTCCTGGGCTTGTTACTGAAGAGCCCTGCTTATTAGAAGATGTTCCATAAAGTGAGCTCAGATAAGCCCTCTTGCTTATTGTTGCTCTTTTAGAGCACCATAGGTCAGCTCCACGCCCACTTTCCCTTCCTTTAGTTTTCTGTAGGACACAAAATGTGGGGGAAAAATGGGCAGGAAAAGCCAGGCGGGTTTAAAAATGCTGAATGCATCCCATGAAGTATCCATGGTAGGTCTCCTTGATCCTGGTGGATTTAATGGCTTCCCATTGCTCTCAGGCTAAAGACCCACAAGCCCTTGCAGGGCCCTGCCTTGGTCTGCCTCTTCAGCCTTGGGTCACACTACTCTCCCCCTGCTCGTCAAAGTACAGTCTCACGGCTTTTCCTTCAGTTCCTTTCCATCCTTTTCTATAAGGAACCCAACCCCTGTTCCTCCTTTCTCCTAGTTAGTTATTATTATTTTTTATTATATAAGCTTTATTGAGATATTATGTACCATACAGTTCCCCCACTTATAATGTACAGTTTAATTTTAGAACATTTTCATCAGCCTCTAAGGAAACCCTTTCCCTGTTAGCCGTCAGTCCCTATTCCAGCCTCCTCCCAGACCTAGCAAACCACTCATCGACTTTCTATCTCTGCGGATATGCCTGTTATGGACATTTAATACACATGAAATTGTGTAATATGTTACCCATGATGAGCTTCTTTCACTTAGCACAGTGTTTTCAAGGCTTATCCATGTAGTGCTCCATTCTTTTTAATGAGTGGATAATATTCCATTGTATGGACATACCACCTTTTATTTGCCCATTCACCAGTTGATGGACATTTAGCTTGCTTCCACTTTTTGCCTCTTGTGGTGAATGCTGCTCTGAATATTCATCTACAAGTTTTTGCTTGGACATGTTTCAATGCTCATGGGTGCATGCCTGCTATCATTGTCCCTTTAACTCACGGTGAACTTTGATTGCCAGTGTGGCAGTGTTGGGAGGTGGGGCCCTAAGGGGAGATTAGGTCATTAGGAAGGATTCATCTCTTCCTGGTGGTCCTGGGTTAATTCTTGAGGGTCTGGATTAGTAACCAAGAGAGTGATTGTTATAAAGTGAGCCAATTCCTCTGGCTGCTCTTCTGCAGGAACCTTCTTTTTCTTCTGACTTCTGCCATGTAATGAAGAAGCGTGAGACCCTCCCCAGATGCAGCTGCATCGTGACTTCTCAGCCTCCAGAATGGAGCCAACACGAAGCTCTTTCCTTTATAAATTTCCCAGCCTCAGATATTCTGTTACAGCAACAGAAAATAGACCAGGACAACATTTGAGTGGGATTACAGGGACTTATGGTAATTTTATACCCAGCCTTTTGAAGACTGGCTGGACCATTTTCCAAAAGCTGCTGGGCTTTTCTTCACTCCCACCATCAGTGAAGAAGGTTCCAGCTTCTCCACCTTCTCAGTAACCTTGTTATTGTCCATCTTTTTTATTATAACCCCGCTGGTGGGTGTGATGTTTGTGTTTCTCATTGTGGATTTCATTTGTATTTCCTTGATGGCTAACGAGGTTGAATATCTTTTCCTGTTCTTATTGGTCATTTTATGTCTTCTTAGAAAATGTGTCTGTTCTACTCCTTTGCCCATTTTAAAAATAGGTCATTGTTTTGTGCAGCTGAAACAGAATTACCCCAGACTATGTAATTTGTAAACAACAGCAACAACAAAAACAGAGACGTATTTCTTACAGTCCTGGAGGCTGGGAAGTCCGAGGTCCAGTGCCCACATCTGACAAAGGCTGTCTTGCTGCATCATCCCATGGCAGAAGCTGGAAGTTGTGTACGTGCACATGCAGGAGGGAGGGAGGGAGAGGGGGCGAGAAGAGAAGAGAAGAGAAAAGGAGGGGAGAGGAGAGAAAGAACAGAAAGATGAGGAAAAGAGAAGAGGAACTGAACTCATTCTTTTGTCACCTGAAATAACAATGTTAGTCCATTCATGAGGACAGATCCCTCATGACCTTACCACTCCTTACAAGTCCCACCTCCAAAACACTGGTGCATTGGGAATTAAGTCTCCAACACATGAACACAGTCAAATCATAGCAGCCATCAGCCATGGTCTTTTTTTTTTTTTCCCCCCCTGGGTACTGGGGATTGAACTTAGGGGCACTTGACCACTGAGTCACATCTCCAGCCCTATTTTGTATTTTATTTAGAAATAGGGTCTCACTGAGTTGCTTAGTGCCTCACTGTTGCTGAGGCTGGCTTTGAACTCATGATCCTCCTGCCTCAGCCTCCTGAGCTGCTGAGATTACAGATGTGTGCCACCGCGCCCCGCAGCAGTCATTTGTCTTTTATGATGGAATATTCTTACTAGCCCTTACCCATCCCTCATTCTCAGGCAAAGCATCCTTTCTCAAGGAAGGTTTCCCAAGACCCACTTTGGGATTAGCTTGATTGTTTATCTTTCTCTGTCTGGTCTGTGAGCTAAGGGCAATGTGTCCATTGTGCAGGCATGAAATAGAAACCTAGCAAGTATCAACTGAATGAATGAGGCTTTCTCCCTTTGCAGACTCTTTCAATACAGCAACTGTGCTGTGTAGAAGTGGCTGTAAGCCCACACGATGTCACTGCTGGTTCATCCAGCCCATGTGTCTCCATCTCATCTGCCCAAGACTTATCATTATTAGAGTCTTTGCTAAATGCTATGGCAAATTTCAGAACACAATATAACGTAGAAATTGGAAATCAATAAACATGGCCAGGCTGAAGTCACCAAGGATGGCTTGACGGGCTGGCCAAGAGAATCTACCTGATGGTTTGCAGAGTGTCTGCCTTCACCCAGGGTCCCTGCCTCTGCTCTGTGGGTTCAGACCCTGGGTGAAGACAACCTGAGAATGAGAGAGGAAGAGAGTAGCCCCAAAGTGACACGGTCCATGAGATTAGAACTCAGTAGTGATTCCAAAGCTGGTTCTTTCCCTCTACATTATCCTAAATTCACAAGAGATGGAATTAGGAGATAGAGGGTGGATTTTAATTTCCAGCAGGGCTAGGATGGCAGGGCACAGCCTGTAGCCAGGACGTTCTCTATCTGGACACCAGCTGAGGGGCAGAAGTTCCTTTAGCTGTATGGGTCAGAACAAGAGGAGTCCTCTATCTGATCTGAACGCTCATGACTTTACAACCCACAACCCACCTTGGCCATGACAGAGATAGCTTTTCCGTGGCACCGAACAGGTGGTCCTGGCAAAAATGGAGACGAGTCTTGGCATGACTTGCACCTCCTGATCCAAGGCTGAGACTTGTGCCTGCAGTGCTTTTAAGACATCTGTTGAAAGTCTCTTTCAAATTATTGCAATATGCCCATGTCAGGAATGACCCTAATCTCCACAAATCCTCTCTTTTCAGTTTAGCAACAGCATTTTTCTTCAAGAGAGGAAGAAATGGCTTTGTCATCTACTAAGTAGGGAGTAGGAGCCATGAGGAAGGAAATGAGTTATAGCTCTTGGCGGGAGGAGAAGGGAGGGCTCCTCTGGAAATCAAGGCCTCTTGTCTTGCTAGTGGCCAGAGTTGGTTTTGGGGTGTGGAACCCCACTTGTGTTCTCCTTTCCATAGGCCTCTCTCATTTGGGAAGTGCACCGCAGACCTGTTGGAAGAGGATATCCCAAAGCAGCGTCCACCTGCCAGGCCCCACAGCTTCCGAGAAAGGCACAGGTGTGTGTGTAAAACAGGGCTACTTCTGCTGAGCACCCTGTCTGCAGATGGCTGTCCTAGGGTCCCTGTGATTGTTGGCAGGCCTCTTCTGAATTGATAAGATGTGCACTGTCACCTCTTCCAGCCCTGGATTGACTTGCCCAGGTGGAAGCCACTGTTAGCCTGGTGATACGACTACATTTCACTCTGGGAACACCTTCAGCCCCGAAGTTCCTAGCCAGTGGGAAGCATGAACATTGCCTTTGGAACTGGAGAGAGAGAGAGAGAGAGAGAGAGAGAGAGAGAGAGAGAGAGAGAGAGAGAGAGATACTCAAAGCTCCATTCCAGAATGACTGAATCAGAGGCCTGGGCAGGGATATTTTTGAAAAACCCAGTGTTGGAGAACCCCTCACACCCTAAGGCCTCCCTTTAACACCCTCTGGGGACTCAGCCTCTTTTTTCATAAGGTATTATGGGACCTTTTATTGTTTATCCATTGGCTACTCTGATGGAAAAACAGGTAGGATAAAAGTGTTTTTTTTTTTACAGCATACTATAGGGACACAGCCACACCAATGTTTATAGCAGCACAATTCACAATAGCTAAACTATGGAACCAACCTAGATGTCCTTCAGTAGATGAATGGATAAAGAAAATGTGGTATATATACACAATGGAATATTACTCAGCAATAAAAGAGAATAAAATCATGGCATTCTCAGGTAAATGGATGAAGTTGGAGCCTAAGTGAAGTTAGCCAATCCCCAAAATCCAAATGCCGAATTTTTCTCTGATATAAGGAGGCTGATTCACAGTGGGGTTGGGATGGGGAGCGAAGGAGGATTAGAGGAACGCTAGAAAGGTCAATGGGGAGGGAGGGTAAGGGAGGGGGCGAGGGGGTAAAAAGAAAAAAGATGGTAGAATGAGATGTATATCATTATTCTAAGTGCATGTATGTAGACATGAATGGTGTGAATATACTTTGTATACAACCAGAGATATGTAAAAATGTGCTCTATGTGGGTAATATGAATTGTAATGCATTCTGTTGTCATATATAACAACTTAGAATAAAAGAAAAAAAAAAAAACAAGAAAAAAAAATGGTTTACTTTGCCTGTGAGCAAAGAAAGCTACCGAGGATTGAACCCGGGGCCTTGTGCATACAAGGCAAGCACTCTACCAGCTGAGCTATATCCCCAGCCCAGGATCTAAGTTTTTGAAAAAAAGGAAGCACGGTACTCGTGGTCAGTGGGAGTGGAGGATAGATAGGAAAGGCAACGAGAGGGAAGGCACTGTACCCACCAGAAAGATAAATTAACTTATAGAGCTTAAGTCAGCCTCTCATGCCAGGGCTGAGAGAGGGCTCCACAAAAGGCCACTCTCATTACACTAAGCAGGGGATGGAATAGGGATGCCTCTCTTTCTCTTATAAATTACAGAAGACTTCTTTACTGTGGTATAATTTGCATACATTGATATTCATTCATTGTATGTATAGTTCAATGAGATTTTTAAAAATATTTTTTATATTTATTTATTTACTTTTAGTTGTACACAATGCAATGCATTTATGTTTACATGGTGCTGAGGATCGAACCCGGGCCGCGCACATGTGAGGCGAGCGCTCTGCCACTGAGCCACAATCCCAGCCCCTCAATGAGATGTTTTTAAACAACAAAAATTGTGTCTGAGTTCGTGTTTTTTCATGTCATCATACATACATTTAAAATCATGAAAATACATACATAAGCAAAAACTCAGAAAATTTGTAAATTATTCAATCATTCATAAATAAGAACTGTTACCATTTCGGTGCATATGTACCCTTCCATCATCTTTTTAAATATAAATGATTTTAAGTAGAACAGAATCATGTGGTAAAAATGTTTGTAACTTATCTTTTGGCTTTACTATGAGCAAAATTAAAACATGCTTTATAAATTGCCGATGTCACAAGCTAAGAAGGAGAACCACGGTATTAGATAAGAGAATTAGAATTCAGAGCAATCTAAATACATTTTGGGGCCAAGTTAACCAAGTTAAATGTAATAAGGATGCATTTACAGTTCTGAAGATAGGTTGAAAAGCCACAGGTCTTTTTTGTTTTTTTTTGGTACTGGGGATTGAACTCAGGGGCACTCAACCACTGGGCCACATCCCCAGCCCTTTTCTGTGTTTTAGTAGAGAGAGGGTCTCATTGAGTTGCTAAGTGCCTTGCCATTGCTGAGGCTGGCTTTGAACTCGCCATCCTCCTGCCTCAGCCTCCCAAGTGCTGGGATTACAGGCGTGTGCCACCATGATCCGCTATTATGTCTTTTTTAAGGTTTTCTTTTTTTTTTTTTTTTTTGGTACCAGGGATTGAACCCAGGGTTGCTTAACCACTGAGCCACATCCCCAGCCCTTTTTTATTTTTTATTTTGAGAAAAGGTCTTGCTAAGTTGCTGAGGACCTCATTAAGTTGCTGAGGCTGGTCTCAAACTTGCGATCCTCCTTCCTCAGCCTCCTGAGTCACTGGGATTACAGGTGTGTGCCCACTCTGCTTGGCTAAGGCTTCTTGAATTTGTGTTGCCTGCTCAGTGTTTTTTAATTTCCTTATTTCTTAAAATTAAAGATAGGTTAATAGTTCTTAAATGTTTCTTCAAACCAAGGGAAAGCAAGAAAGCAGGTTTTACTTAGTCTTAACCCTCGCCAGACTTGGGGTAAGGAAACCTGAGGCCAGTTGTGGCTGCCAGAAAGAACCAGGTGAGGCAGAAGAATCAATCACAAGTTCAAGGCCAGCCTCACCAAGTTAGTGAGGCTCTGTCTCAAAATAAAAAAATAAAAAGGGCTGGGGATGTGGCTCAGTGGTAGAGCAACCCTAGCTTCAATTCAATTCCCAATTACCTCCAAAATGAAATGAAATGAAATGAAATGAAATAAGAAAAAACCTAACGAAACAAACAAGAGACCCAGTCCTGGCCGTGCTCTGTATTAAGCCTGCAGATTCTCACTGCCCACAATAGCAAACCAAGCAAAAATGGCTTACTGACGAGGACATTTTTGTGTGCTCCAGGTCTAGAGGGAGGTTCTTAGGCTAATGGTGTGGAGATGGGGTTTCTTTCTCTTCTCACTCTGCCTTCCTCAGCCGTGGCTCTGCCTTCTCAGGGTTTGCAAGTTGGTTATGCAGGCAACACAAATTCAATAACCCTTACCCGGGCATAGTGGGCACACGCCTGTAATCCCAGTGGCTCGGGAGGCTGAGGCAGGAGGATCGCAAGGTTGGAACCTCTGCAGCCTCATGGACGGTGTCTCAGGCGGGAAGGAAAAAGGACTTTTGCCACGTGGCTCTCCCTTTTGTCCAAGTTGAAAATCTTTTCCGGGAAGTCGCGCCACTGGCTTGGCATCTTACTACACAGAATGACGTCAACACGGCTCAGTCAGGTGAGGGCAGCATAAACCTGGACCTCAACCAGTTGGATGCATTCTTTAGGGCAGGGCACATGGACTTCCCAAGGAAGTCAGGGCTTTGCCTGTCAGGAGGAAAGGGAGACGGCAATTGTGGGGACAGCTGGTGGTGCTGTCCCCGTGCGTCTCTCCTCCTCTCTCCCTGAGGTCACTTTCAGGATTTTACTTATTTCACAGCTAAGGGCATCTTCCCAACCCATTCCTGTCTAGCTCTGACCCCTCCTGAGTTCCAGGTACATTGTCACCCGCCCATTGTACATCTGCACTTGGGTGTCCCATCAGTGGCTCCAATGACATGTCTACAGTTACCTGCCTCCTGCTTCATCCTGGAATGGAGAGCTCCGTACGTCCGCCAGAAATGTCACTGAAGACAACAGTGGTCATCCAGTGTCCTGTCCTGAGAGATGGCCCCTCTTGGACTCTCCTTCCTCATCATGGGCCACATTGAATTGTAAGTTCCCTTGATCTTAACCTTTCCAGGTCGACATACCTGGTGTCCAAGCTTTCCAAATGAATCCACTAATTGTTGTAAACAGGGCTCTGTGGGTGTGAGTTCCTATGGACATATGAACGTTTGCACAGTATAATGTGAGCTTTAAAAAACCTAGGAATATTATTTGTTGCTTTTTTTTTTTTTTTTTTTTTTTTTTTAGGTCCTGGGAATTGAACCTAGGGGACTTTTGCACTCTAGGCAAGTGCTCTACCATTGTGCTACACCCCAGCCCCACTGATGCCATTTATGTATGCTAGCAGCTAACAAAGGGGAGAGAAAAACTACAAAATCTTGTTTATTTGTTTGTTTTTTCTTTTGGTACTGGGGATTGAACTCAGGGGCACTCAACTACTGGGCCACATCCCCAGCCCATTTTTGTATTTTATTAGAGACAGGGTCTCACTGAATTGCTAAGTGCCTCTCCATTGCTGAGGCTGGCTTTGAACTCACGATCCTCCTGTCTCAGCCTCCCAAGTGATGGGATTATAGATGTGCGCCACTGCTCCTGTTTTTTTTTTTTTTTAATGTAATGCTATACATAGTTATTTATATGAACCTTTATTATTTGCCCCTAATTACCTTGCAGTAAAACAGTAGTGAAAACAACAATAAAGCAAACCCTACCCACAAACTGAAAAAAAAAAATCTCCCAAAACCAAAACATAAAAAGGTAACAACTATGTCTCAGATCAAATTTGATACTTTATTGAATTATGACTCATAATAAGCTGTCAATCATTCTTATGGATGATAGGATGTGTAGCAGTATGGTTTGGTGATGATTTTTAGAATCCAGAAGAAAATGTCAATGGCAGTCCTGAAAATAAAGTCTAGGTAACAATAGGTTTGTAGTTGCCAAAGCTGAGTTCCTCCTGGTTTAGATAGTTAGACTTGATTACAGATGAGATTGAAAGATAAAGAATGCTTAGGCAAAGTGAAGGGCAGAGGAGCGAAAGACTGGCCTAATTATTAGCTCACACACACAGAGTGATAAATATAAATTTATTACCATAATTACAGGGCTCCCAGGTACTAGAATGCAGGGCTGTATGGCTATGAGAGGCACAGCCAGAACCAGCGTTGCCCTGGAATCACCACACCTAACCCAGCCTGGGGACTTCTGTGCTGCCGAGGATACCTGGTCCCCCTCCAAGGAAGCAGGGAGCAGCCATAGATATAATAATAACTTACAATTATCTTAAATATGTCAATAAATATATATATATACATACATATATATGTATAAATAATACTTCATAAATAACATTCCATGGTCTGTCTGTCTTAAGCTCAGCTTCAAGAGGTACTTTACTAAAAGGATCTCACTCACTGTTTGGTATAAAAAACCATCGGGGCAGAAGGATAAAGGCATTATTCCTCCCTTTAAAAAAAACATTTATTAATTAACTGATTTTTTTTTTTTTTTTTTTTTTTTTTGTACTGGAGATTGAACTCAGGGATGCTTTACCACTGAGCCACATGCCCAGCCCTTTTGTATTTTATTTTGAGACAGGGTCTTGCTAAGTTGCTGAGGCTGCCCTTGAACTAGAGATCCTTCAGCCTCAGCCTCCCGAGTGGCTGGGATGACAGGGGTGTGCCACTGTGCCTGTCTATTCCCGCTCTCTTGAAAAACAGTAAAACTGAGGTTCCAGAAATGATGTATCCTATTTGATTAAGGGTCCAATAACAGCTTAGAAGCAGAAGGCGCACAGAGGGAATGAAATCCTGGGTCTGTGGCTTCTCATTCCAAGTGCCGCTGTGTATATTTGTGGGTTTTCTTCTGCCTCAGTTAACCCATCTGTAATATGGGTAGAATCTTTTTGGTAGCCACAGTCAGTAGCCCTGTGGCTCGCCTAAGAATGTTGTGAAGAAGAATAATTAAAGGGATTGGCACTCTGCAAAGTATAGGGTGTTCTCTAAATAACAAATAGCCTCCCATGTCAGGGCTTCCATTATGGAGGCTCTACTCTTACAAAGAGGGTAAACATTCATTTAGAATTACAAAGGCTCAGCCCATTCTCAGCACATGACTGAGAGTAAAGAATCCGCCTTCTTCCTGTACACGGTACATACGGCCTGCCAGCACCTCACCGAGGGGTGCGCCCCACCGCGGAGGCTGGTTTTACGAGATCTGGAAGTCTGTCATCGAGGGGGGGCCCCTGGCCATGTGCACGGCACTTTCCACCTTGGTGGCCATGAGCAGCTCGGGATGGGCGGCCGAGGTGAAGTAGTTCATGCCACGCTGACTTTCCCAGAAGAAGATGAGGTCGGTGTCGCTCCCTGTGATGGTTTTGGGTGTCTCGGGCATCTCCTGTGATAAAGAGAACCGAATTCTGTCAGAGAACAGGAAGATGCTGGAAAAAGAACCGGAGTGCACCCCTCAGTGGCGTGGGGCCCTGGGAAGTGGCCCTCTAGGAAGGTGACTGTGACATGATGACACAGTTTCTTCATGCGTTTGCTCATGCAGCAAGCATTTCTCACATGCATCTTAGAGGCCTGGCCCCATTTATTCATAGGAGTTGATTTTCTTAGTTAATTAGAAAGAAGTTTTAATTAGTCATGAGCGCCAATGACACTGGTGTCTCGCTGGATCCAGGCAGGCTGGGGAGAAGCATCGATCGTGTCTTAGAACCACCTAAAGGTGGTGATTCTAAGCCCTCTAACATGGTGACCTCTAACAGCGTAAGTCACACCTTGGGGAAGCCACTTAGCATTTAGATGACATGTATCTTCATATTTAAGTCAAAAAATTGAAGGTTGAACACACATACACCTTCCCAGCTATTCCAGTAACTGAATACTTTGAAAAGGATCCTTTCAGACTGAGGTCCTCCTGTGAGTGTGACAGTCCAGTCATGGAAAAATGAATTTCACTTTTGTGTTGAGACACTTCTTTCCTACTTTCTTATTTATTTATTGGGTACCGGGGATTGAACTCAGGGGCACTTGACCACTGAGCCACATCCCCAGCCCTATTTTGTATTTTATTCAGAGACAGGGTCTCACTGAGTTGCTTAGCGCCTCACTTTTGTGGAGGCTAGCTTTGAACTCATGATCCTCCTGCCTCAGCCTCCTGAGCCACTGGGATTTCCACACCCAGCTTCCCTACTCTCTCTCTCTCTCTTTTTTTTAAATGTTTATTTATTTACTTTAGTTGTACACAATGCAATGCATTTATGTTTACGTGGTGCTGAGGATCGAACCCGGGCCGCGCACGTGCAAGGCGAGCGCTCTGCCGCTGAGCCACAACCCCAGCCCCTTCCCTACTCTTTTAAATCTAAAAGAAATAAGCATCCCTCTGAGGTTCCCTTGGGTTTTCAATGTAGGCAAAGATTTTACTTCTCAAATCTATTCCTCTCCTACCTTTTGCCATCTCGGCAAATGGAGTTCCTCTTCTCTTTCCCGCTGGGTGTCTCTCTAGCTATGACCAATTCTAATTCTTTGCATCAATCTCTTTGCCCTGCTGTGTGACCACTGTCACAGCCCCTAACTGGGTTCTCTGCCTTCTCTGCTGCCTGCCTTCCGGTCTCTTCTCCATGTAGGAGATCTAAGTGAGGTCGGGGCACTGCACCGTCTGAAACCCCCTCCAGTGGCCCTTGGTTGTCCCTGAAATGAAATCCAAACGCAAGCTCTACAAGCACTGGCCTCTGCACATCCTTCCTCTTTCTCACAGTGCGCCAGCTCCAAGGAACCTGAGCTTCTTCTGATCCTCAGAAGACTAGGGTCTACAAGGCTAAGGACTGTGACGCACCACTGTCTCCACAGCTGTTGGTGCTGTGTCAGGAAAAATAGAAGGTGCTCTTTGAACAATCCTTGTTGAATAAATTAACGAATGCAGCTGCTGCCCTAGGCTGTGGATGCCATCTTCATCTGAACGGATCATGCCACGTGAGTTCTAGCTGGCGACAGGAGGCGCTGGGTTGGACCTTTGCCTGCTTGTCAGTAGAGAAGACCGCTGCGGCCGCTGTGGGCTGTGCATGTGTGGCTGCGCCTGCGGGGAAGGTGGTAGGGAGGTGGGGGCCAGGGTGAGGGATGGCACTGGAGTGAGAGGGCCACGGTCTGCCTCATGGCCTTTGCAGGGGATGGATCCTTTCTGACCTCAGGTGCTTCCTCGAGATTCTGGAGGAAAACTCCACTGTCTCTATGCTTAGCACCGTGGAAGATGGACTGTAGCAGTCAGTACGGTGGACAGAGCAAACGGGTGCCGGAGGCAACTGACCTCTTCTATTCTCTCTCCATCAGATCCTGCTGGGGTTGCCTCTGAGGACAGGTAAGAAGTCAGATAGGGGCGGGGACCGTGGTGGGAAGGAAAGAGGACCGGGCCACCCTGCTGGGGGTGTCTGCCTGTTGGGATCCTTTACAAACCACGGGAGGTCAAGGAGGCAAGTCAAGTCAGACACTGAAGACAACTGACCTTGAGCAACACAGGTTTGTCTTCTTCTTGGGCACACACGAATAGTCGCGTCTTTGAGATTCTTAGAGTCACTGGAAATCTGGAATCCTCTGGTGTTGAAATGTAGGCACCCATGTCGAATTTCACTGGTAAAGAAAAGAGCCGAAAAACAGAAAATAAATCCATCGTATTTATTGTATTTTTATGAGATCATGTGTTTGTTGAGAGAGAGAGAGAGAAAGGGAGGGAAAAATTAGGTCTCTAGGCAGGTCGATATTTAATGTTTTTAGAATTTTCTATGTCAATGCACCACTTAGGGACTAAATGAGCATTTGTTGACCCTCTGGTAGTTGTTACTTTAGTGGAACGAGACCTTGCAAGTTCTTAGTTCGTGAGTTCATCTTGACCTACAATGGAGGGGTTTAGGAAGCTGGACCTGATGGGGGAAGACAGGAATAGGAGTAAAGGTATTTGCAACAGAGCTACCAGAGCAAACCCGGGGGCCCTCCAAGCAGCACCATTGCATACCCCTGTGCCACTAAAATGGCAAATACAAATCACCCCGAAATGTGCAAAGGTTGAAGCAACATTAAGTAGAAGAAACAGAATACAAAATAACTTGTAAATGTCACAGATACAAAGCTTGTTAACCAGAGTGCCTCCAATCAGAAAGAGCCCTGCGTGTCTATTGCAAAATCACCTCTCTGGATCTTTGAAAATAGTTCTGTACACAGATGACACATCCTGTGGCAAAACAGGTTTAGCATGGAATTTGGATCTGTGTGGCAAAAATCTTTGGATACTTCAATATCATTCTTCAGACCACATTTACCGCCTGGTGGCTATTTTGCCCCATAAGTACGTTATCAAAGACAGCAAGACTCCTCCTAGTCTGGTGTTCTTTATCCGTCTGATCATCAGGCTTTCTCTGGAGAGTGCTTGCTCCTCACTGGTGTCTGGGTCAATCTGAGTAAGTCATTGATATTTCTGAAACCCAGTTTCCTCATCTTTAAAATTGAGGGGAAGAATATTTGTAAGAACCAAGAAGACAGCACTTCAGAAGGCTGCGTGTTCCCCTCCTAGAGTCCCCACCTTGAGGAAAAGGCACATCTGTCCTTGCCTAAGCGTTTTACCAGGGTGATATGCTTCCTCCCATTCTAGAAGATCTGTGCCAACCAGGATCTAGAGAGGTTCATTTTTTTTTTTTTTTGAAAATAGAAAGCTTAAAAGGAAGAAAGAAGAGGAAGAGAGGGGACAAGCTGGTCCCTTACCTTCCTGGTCCCGGTCATTTAATGAGGTAGCCTTGAGATAGTGAGAGGTTGGGTCTTGGATTATACTCTGATGGAGGGTGTCATTTAGGACAAACTCTTTCTGGATGATCCTCTTGTACGTGTAACTCACACTGCTCTGGAAGAGGCGAGATGCTGACCGGGGCTTGATGGTTTCTGAAACCATTAGTACAATTTCAGATTAATGTCTACATATGAACACAGAGGACACATGCACCTCTACATGCTAACACATGCCTAGCAAGCAGCGCTGCAAGGGATGTCAGGCATAGTTCGATCCAGGGGAGGAAACAGAGAGATGGGGAGTCAGTCGGCGCTGGACTTGATTCTATGAGTAGCCTTGTGCCCACTTATTTGTTTCTTTTTAAACTGATTTCTCAGGCAATACCTTTTTTTTTTTTTTTTTTGTATGGGGGAATGAAGTCAGGGGCACTTGACCACTGGGCCACATCTCCAGCCCTCTTTTGTATTTTATTAGAGACAGGGTCTCACTGAGTTGCCAAGTGCCTCGCCATTGCTGAGGCTGGCTTTGAACTCGTGATCCTCCTGCCTCAGCCTCCCAAGTGCTGGGATTACAGGTGTGCGCCACCACGCCTGGCTTGTGTTTTGTTTTTTAAAAGAGATTATTTATGTTACTTTCTCATTTTTGGTTGTTGGAGGTTTCTAAGTGGCCAGGAAGACCACCAGTGTTCCCTATCTATCTATATTTTCAAATGAATGCCCTCTGAGATAAAAGTTATATATGCCCCTGAGGGTGCAGGCCCTGACTCTCTGGGAAGTGGTATGTGTAATAGCTTCCCCAGTCCTTGTGACTCTGTGTAAGTCCACTTCCAGGAAACAAAATGCCCTTGATATGTTGTGGAGTGAAAACAGCTGGATATAAAATGTGTGTCTTCCTAACAATGTTAAACCCACGGTGAGTGTGTCCGCCAGGGAAGACCACAGGAACCACACTGCTGTGATCACAAGGGTAAATTCTGAGCCCCAGAAGCAAGTTATTTTCATGTACTTTCTTCTATTTCCTTGTATTTTGAAACCTCCTAGGGCGAACATGGGTTATTGCTTAGGCATGATCTTAAAAACATAAATGTCGTGTTTATGTTTCGTTAAGGCATGGGAGCAGACCCAGGATGAGGGTAGTCAGACAGAACTGAGTTAGATGCGAGGGCTTCCCATGTACAGGTGTGTGGCGAGCTGCACATCCCCGTGAGCTGTTTTCTCCTATGTAAAAGGAGAGTGTGAGGCTATTGCAGGGCAAGGAGAGAGTGCGGCATTAATCCATGAGTGGTGTTGGTCATATTACTAGAGGTAGCAGTAGGTGATAGTGGTGACAGTAACAACGGCTAGCATTTCTTGGGTGGTTACTCTACCCCACACGTTATTCTAGTCCAGAAGTTTGGGAGTGATGACTCATTTAATCTTTACAATCAAATGAAGTCGGGACTCCAGTGATTTACACTTTCAGTGGAGGGGACTGAAGCCCAGAGAGAGTAAGTTCCAGAGAGTAAGGAGGCAGAGCTGCTGAGGAGAAGTTACCGCTCACAGGACAGAACTACTTTCTCCCAAGACACCAACTCATGTGGCCCTTACAACAGGCCAAGAAAGGAGCCCAGGAGCGAGTCCTGCAGCCTCAGGCCCCTGCTGATCGCCCCGACTGGAGAAGGACCACAGTTAACCCTCCTTTGGAAGCCACCAGACCGAGCCCTGGCTGCCTTCTGGTCATCCTGACTCAGGCCTCTTAAAAGCTGGACCCGAGGACGCCCTTGTGCAGGGTCCTTACCTTCTTGTACGTCGTAGGCAATGGCCTCCAGGTCGTCATCGGAGATGGGCTGACTGAGGCTCAGTCTCCTCTTCTTCAGGGTCTTCCCGTCAGCCGACACCAGCACCAGGCTCTCCTTGAAGGTGAGCTTGGGTGTCTTGGAGGGTTCCGCGGTGCCCAGCGACATCAGTTCATCCACGCAGGTCTCACCGAGTGAGTGGTAGCTCGCGGTGTAGAAGGATTTCTTTGAAGAAGGAAAAATGGCACTGAGTGGCTGTGGATGGCCGTGGAGAGGGCCTCCTTTCAGAGAGCCGTGCACCGCAGCCGTGGCGCGAGGCTCTGCACGTGGGGCTGGGAAGCCACACGGCCTTTTCCCTCCCTCTCTCCTTTCTCTGTGTCTCTGAAAGCATGTGATGTCTTGGGAGGACTTGCATCCCTCTGGAGGCTTGAGGATGGGAGGTTGCCATGAGCTAAGTTAACAAACAACTCAGCGCGGGCAGCCTTCCCAGCGGGTGCCCCTCGGGTTGAGCCTCTACTTGCCTCTGTTTCCAAGGGTCCCATATCCTCAGAGCCAATCAATTTCATCTGTACTGAACAAGTACAGACTTTTTCCTTGTCTTTATTTCCTACACAACGCACTGTAGCAACTACTTACATAGCAATTGCATTGTGTTAGGCGTCTTAAGAGATTTAGCGATGATGTAAAGTGCACAGGAGGATGTGGGGAGGTGGTTTGCAAGTACTAGCCGTCCCCTGTCAGGGTCCTGAACATCTGGAGATGCTGGGATCGTGGGGCCCTGGAACCCAGGCTGGGCAGATGCCTAGGATTGGCCAAAGCCCTCTGGGAACAGCTTTTAAGGCCAGTGCCACAACTCAACAACACCTCCGGGTGAGGGGCTGAGATTTCTCGCTCCCGGTCGGTCTGCTTCTCCACCTTGGCTGCCGGGAGGGCTGCCTCTCACCTCTGGTGCTGGTGGGAGAGGGGATGACCATACCAGGTCAGGTCAGGAGACAGACGCCCATTGTGGTGGCCTGAGGGGCCGTCTCAGGACGGCCTAACTGACTGCCTAACTGACTGCCTACGGACTGGCCCAGGAGCCCCCGTTCTCAGGGTTCCAGGATAGTTCTTCTCTGTTCTGGAAAAGCCGGTGAATGTGAAGAACGCCAGCACCCGCTAGTGCAGAGAAGCAAGGGTCACAGCCACAGGGAGGAAATGTGGGTGCCTGGACCCCTGGGCGGGGGAAGACACCTAAGATCCCCCCGGCTGCTGAGCTCTCGGGGTGGAGGAAGTGCTGTGGAAGCAACCGGCCCTAAGGACCACGGCCGCTGGCTCACCTGGTGCAGGGACAGATGGTCCATGGTGGGGCTGTAGTCTTCAGTTTCACTGTCAAGAGAAAGAGGAGGAGGATGTAACTCAGTCATTTCACTGTGGTCACTGGGCATCCTATTTGAACAGGACACGCACTTGTCCGTGACTGCTATGGTGAAAATCAGGAGTTCTCTACGTGCTCACGTATACAGCAAGGCATATGTACTAATTTGGAATTAATCATCATTAGAACAGGCCTCGAACTTCATTTACCTATGAACATGGCTTGGGGAGCTTTGATTGAACTTAAGCTCCTTGAGAGGAAAGGGCAACTTTTGAAACAGCACATAGGTCCTCTGCTTTGGCGTATTCACTGAAACGGATTCAATGATTTATACTTGGTCAAACATCCAGGCAACAACCTGATAGCCCAGTTTGGGTTAGTGTTTACCCTGGGTAATGGGAACATCACGAAGCGTTCCGTCATTTTAACTCTCTGTCCATTGATCTTTCTTCTGTATCGGAATGAGGTTTGACTGCGTGCCTTCAGGTGCCGGAATGGCCAGGCAGCCATTTCCTCCTCCCAATCAAGATCAAAATCCCTGAGAATGGATTCTCTCTCAAACAGTCACTGTATCAGGGCACGCTGAGCTCAGCTGAGGCCGGACCTAAGTTCATGCTGACCCCTGTAGGACCCAGCGTACCTCCAAGCTGACTTTTCTTTTTTGGTACCAGGATTGAACCCAGGGGTACTTTACCACTGAGCCACATCCCCAGCCCTTTTAATTTATTTTTTTACTTATTTAGACACAGGGTCTCACTAAATTGCTTAGGGCATCGCTGAATTGCTGAGGCTGGCTTCCGACTTGAGATCTTCCTGCCTCAGCCTCCTGAGCCTCTGGGATCACGGTGTGTACACAGCACCTAGCTAAAGATAACTTTTCTCTCTCTCTCTCTCTCTCTCTCTCTCTCTCTCTCTCTCTCTTTCTTTCTTTCATGCCAGGGATTGAACTCAGGGGCACTCAACCACTGGGCCACATCCCCAGCCCTTTTTTCTATTTTATTAGAGACAGGGTCTCACTGAGTTGCTAAGTGCCTCGCCATTGCTGAGGCTGGCTTTGAACTCGCGATCCTCCTGCCTCAGCCTCCCAAGTGCTGGGATTTCAGGCGTGCACCACCGTGCCCGGCTCTAAAGATAACTTTTCTGAAGCGTCCATCTGCAGCCAATGTGAGTGCAGTTTGACACACTGGATGCTCAGTTTCCCTGGGTCTTCTCTGAGTCTGCTCTGAGTTCAGGGCGAGTGTGCCTCTCCATAGCCTTTGTGTGGTCATTGTGACACCTACCTGGAGTCTACTAAGCCTTGAACCCCTCATTAAATCACAAGAGATAGGACATATTTATTTTTTTATTGGTGCATTATAGTTAGATATAATGATGGGATTTGTTGTTCCATATTCTTAAATGCACACCATATAACCCTGATATTTGGCCAGTGTCACTCCCCAGTAGTTCCTTTTCCTCTCTTCTCCTCCTTCCTCCCTCCTTCTCTTTCCTCTATTCAACTGACTCCCTTTGATTTTCATGAGATTCCCCCCGCCCCACTTTCTTTTCCTTTTCCTTCTCTAGCTTCCACGCATCAGAGCAAACACACGGCCCTAGACCTTCTGAGTCTGACTTATGTAACATGGTGTTCTCCGGGAACCTGCTTCTTACCTGTAGCAGTTCTTCAGGTCTTCGAACAGGTCAGGGACTTTAGCCATGTTGACTTCTGCAACAGAGAACACGGGAGGCTGTCAGCTCCGCCGGCCTCCGCACAAGATGCCTCCACTCTGAGCTTCTTCCTTTCTCCCCTTCCTCTCTCTCTCCTTCATTCTTTTCTATGCTCCCGCCTCCTCCACTCAACAGTAAGCTTCCAGGAGATGTTCTATTTCTCTTGGTATTCCCATCGCACCCAACCCAATGCATGGCACCTGATAGTCAGTCAGTGCTCAGATGGATTAAGGGGAAAAAAACCCCAAAATCCTACGAATGAAATATTTGCCTATGTAAATACGAGACAGAGACAGAGTGAAAAAGTTTTTCAGTTTTCTCCTATGGTTCTTGAGAGCCGAGATTCCTTCCCAGAGGACGGCACCGCTGTGTCTCAGATGCCCTCCCAGGGGTCAGTTTGGCTGCCCCTCAGTTCCCCATCAGTAAAACAAGAGTCTTTTCCTGAAACCTGACTGTGATTCTAGCCCACACACCAAACCAGGGAAGGACAAGAAAAGAAGGAAGGAAGAGGCCAGAGTTTTATAGAAGTTAGTCTGAGCATCGTCAACAGCCACGGAGAAAAACAAAAGCCATTTTAAAAGCCAGAGGTGGAGTGAGGACAATACCTTTGCCGACTGAAACGCCAATGCAGTGACTCCCTCTCTGCCTGGTGCTCCCTCCTGAGTCAGGCTCCCTCTGCCTTTTTAATTGTCTCTTGGTAGGTGTGGTTTTTTCCTTACGTCATGGGGAATTCACAGAGACTTAGCCGGCTTGTGTGTCTCCGATCATTCTACTTCATACTCTTCAGAATTCAATGGTTGTTTGCAAAGCTTCCAAGAGTTATCGACTTGGTTCATTTATTTATTTCTTGCTCCCTGTGATTATAAACATGTAGCCTGGGAAAAAGGGAAGGAGGGCAGGAGGCTTATCACATTTCTAAAAATACATCATGGGGGAAGAAGGAAAAAAAAAAAAAAAGCCCCAAATCACAAGTACAGAAGGCTAGAGTGGCAGAGAGCTTGGTAGCTGTACTTGGTATTTTGATTTAATTTGTTCACCGGGTCCCAGGGATGAATGTGAACTGGCAGGGGGGTTGGCAACCACTGGCAGCTACAGAGTGGCATTTGAGGGTAAAGGAACCATTTCTTCTTTTTTTTTTTTTAAATATTTATTTATTTATTTTAGTTGTACACAATGCCTTTATTTATTTCTACGTGGTGCTGAGGATCGAACCCGGGCCGCGCACGTGCTAGGCGAGCGCTCTACCGCTGAGCCGCAATCCCAGCCCGGAACCATTTCTTCTGAAGAGGGAGGTTTGCTTGAATCAGACACTGATCTCTTGAGTGTAGAGAGACAATCTCATGGAGGAGAGAAAAGTGATATTTATCACAAGGGTCATGATCCTCTTACTCCCGTGAATTTTGTCAACACGTGTCCCACAGAGGTGACATAGCTTGGGACAGAACCCTTGGCCCCAGCCACGTTAAGGCACGGTGGCCCTAGCAGGCTGGTTTTCCCTGGGGTGAGGCTGTGCTCAGTGCCGTTGGATGGGGAGACGCGGAGAGGCCCTGGGCTGACCAGTGGCTCCATTGTGGGATGGAGGCCGGAAAAGGGGAGGCTCGGCCTCTGGGTTCCCTGGTCCTTGTTATTAAAGGCTTTCTCAGTATCTCGAGGCCAGTCCCGTTTAGGTGGTAGGACACCAGACCCTCAGCAAATCAATACTTCAGGTTTCCTGTTGGAGTTTAAACCACGTACATTTTAAGAAAAGGCAAGGGATGGAAGGAAAGGGAGAGAAAAAGGTAAAGGGAAAAGGCAAGGGGAAGGTGAGGCACAGAAATGTGGTGTAACAAGGCAAAGAGGCAAGAACCTGGTGGCTGGTGTGAGTGGTGTGAGGTACCTTCTGGTCCTGCTCAGCAGGAAGTACCGGGAGGGTTTTAGGTGATCACCAAGGTCTATTCCACGTGTGAAACCTCTGATCTGATGCCAGTGGTGTCCTGAGGGGCACCCTGGAGAGGGGCACAGGAGGAAAGTGAAGGACAGGAGTGGGCAGAGGCTTGGTGGCTCAGGACGGACCCCGTGTGGACAGCAATGGCTGTGGACTCCACATGTGGCCCTACATCGTCTCCCCGTGGGGCTGCACAGAGATGCTGATCCTGGTCACCCCTGCCTCGGGCGTCTGCGAGGACGATTACCAAGACGATTGCAGAGCACACCGTGACTGTGGGCTGCCGTGGAGATGCAAGACAACAAAAATAATAACAATGCTAATGATGGCTTCTGTCACTCGGGGACCTGCAGAGTCATCACTGTGTGCCTCAGGTCCCCGGAGGAAATGAGAGTTCGCGTGGAAACACGTTGGTTTGAAGACTCCAACATGGAGGACACTGTTGGGTGGAGGCCGCCATGGAAGCCCAGAAGCTATCTGGTTTCTGGGAACAGAGCAGGCACCTCTTTGGTAATCCAGGAAAATACCCGAGGTGCCATCTGTGGTCCTGCCCATCCTGGCCCCATCTTCATTCCTCGGTGGCTGAGAATTCCCCAGATGTGGTTGTTGATTTCTCAAGGAGAGTTTGGTTGAGAATTTCTAAACAAGCAGCCTTGTTTGGCACACAGCCCAGCATATCCTTCACATGATCTTCGTAGACGTAGTTTTTTTATTTTTTGGTACTGAGGGAGTGTACCCAGGGATGCTTAACCACTAAGCCACATCCCCAGCCCATTTTATTTTTTATTTTGAGACAGGGTCTTGCTACGTTACTGAGAGCCTCGCTAAGTTGAAGAGGCTGGCCTTGAACTTGCTATCCTCCTGCCTCAGCCTCCCAAGCTGCTGAGATTGCAGGCATGGGCCACTATGCCTGGCCTTGAAAGCAATGAATAAGCGAAGGGTGGGTTGGGGAAAGCTGGAGCAAGGGCCTCACTTTCTTGGGAAGAGCGAGCTTCTCTGCGAGTGTGCCCAGACCACCTGTTCTGGGAAGGGAGAGAGGGAGGCACTGAGTGGGTCTTCCCTGTGGCCTGGCGTGTGTGGGGCTGGCCTCTGGCCATTCCTGAAACGAAGCAGTACAACAAGCACTTACATGGCATCTTCCTTGTGGTCGGGAGGATATGCCATCCAGAGAGGGCTTAGAGCATACAGGAGGGTTACGGGGGTCCACGGATACTAAGCCATCTCACGCGGGGACTTCGATGTCTGTGGAGGCTGCTGGGGTTTACAGGGGCGGGCGGTCCCGGAATGAGATCCCAGTGGATATTTTCTTCCTCAGGTGGTGTGAAGCCTCTCCAGGGACTAGAGCTCGCATGAGCCATCACACAGAGTTGGGAGGGGGGACAACGGAGGCTTTAGTCTGAATTCCTGCCCTATTTTGTTGCCCTCTGCTTTAGAATCCCATGACAGTTAGGGAGGAGAGGAGGAATTAGCAGAAGCCTGCTCCGTTCCAGGTGTTATGACCCACGATCTCACTTAATCCTCTCATCGGACCTGCGAGGTGGGTATTCTTATCTCACTTTAGGGAAGAGGAAGTCAAGGTCTAGAGAAATGAAGCAACCAGCGTGGCCTCAAGGCCTCCAAGTCGCGGAGATGGGATCCAGGCGCCCGGCGGCTCCCCCAGACCACGGGGCTGCTGTCTGCCTCCTCCAGCTGCCGCCTCCACCTGACCTGCGCTTTCATGTTTACATCCTCTGCTTTGCCGGCGTCTTTTGAGGGTCCTAGGATCATTGGTGAGAGGAGGACGCGCTTCGGAGACCGCGTCGTCTAAACACTTCCCTCTATGAAAGAAGCCCTGGGCTCAGAGGGAAGCCCCGTCCCAAGATCACATGGAGAATTCAAAGGAGAGTGGGGCAAACTTGAAGCTGTCTCTTGAATTCTTGCTCCAAACACAGGACTGCAGAGGGACACTGGCTCCTCAGGGAAGAGGGGAAGGAGGAAAACTGACCTCTCCCGCAGCTTCTCACGCAGATCAGACGGGGTGACAGAGCGTGAAGGGACGCGGGGATACGCCACGGGGGGCGGGGTTCACAAGGACCAGGGAGAGCTGACGGCGAGCCCCCGAGTGACAGGACACAAACTGAGGTCGCAACAAGAGGGTTTTTCGTTGGGGAGGGACGAGGGGACATTCCAGGCCCAGCAAGGCTGTGGGGGAATGAGTGGACGGAGGTCGCTCAGGGCGGCTGGTGGGGAGGACAGCAGGGGCAGATGGGCAGCAAGTCCTGCAGGTCCCGTCCAGGGCGTCATGGGGAGCCGTGCGGGTCACAGGTGTGCTTTTAAAGGCCACCTCTGCCTTCAAAAGCCATTTTGAGGATGCAGAGCAGTAGACGGGAGACGGGGGCTCTGTAGAGAAATGAGAACGTTTCCCAGAGTGAATCCAGTCCTGCCACCTTGACTCAAGCTTGCGTGACCGCGACCTCAAGGGCTCCGCGTGCCCAGAGAGCAGAGGGCAGCTGAGCAGGGGGGAGGGGAGAACTGAAGGTGGCACAAGTCTGCAGCAGTGGGTGGCAAATCCCCCCTTAGCTGGGACCTTCGTTCATCTGCCCCCTAATTATGGGCTGTTTGGCTTCTAGATGCCCTTCCCCTCCTCTCTTGAGATGGTGATTAATTAACAGGGCCTGGCCCCCTCTTTGCCGTCTTCTGAGGATGCCCTTTAAAAATGAGTTCACCGGGAGCTTCCGGGGTGGCAACCGTCCCGTCTGGGCCTGTCTCTTACTTTTCTTCCTGCCCAGCTGTGATTATCTAATCAGAAGTGCATTTTTAAAGAATTCTCCTTTTCTTTGGAGTCGTTCTCCTGATTGGAGTCATGGTTACCTCTGGTCTGAACTTGGTTCTCAACTTCAAAAAATAACTCGTATTACTTTTTTGAATTCTGAAAAACATATTCAATATTGCTATGCTAGGGAGAATACAAAGAAGAATGTAAAATGTGCCAACAATTTAAAAACTAGAGAGAATCACTACGACTCTCCTTGGCCTGTAGAGATTTCTTTTCAGACCACCAGGATACTCTGCATTCTTTAAATTTGCTGTCTGGGGAACAGATGGGGTGGACAGTGCTCACCAAGTCCCCATTTGCTCATCTGTGGGACGGTTTGAGGAATGTCACCTTCGTCTTCTGGTCTCTCCTGCAGTGAGGCTGAGGACACCTGGTGTGCTCTGGCCAATAACTGGAGCAGGGAGTGACTGGTGTGTGATACTTCTCTCTGGGCCAGCCTGGCCTGGGTCAGGAATGACTTCCCTTGGTGGCTCCCTGTGGTGAGGTGGGAACAACCCGTTTGTGACTTTGTACCCGTGAGACATGCATCTGTAATTATAAGTCACCAAGACTCAAGAGTCGGTAGCTGTGGTGTACCCGACTAACTCAGAGCAACTGACCCACGCTGCAGCCCCCCTTCCCTCCTCATCACCAGTCTGCATGGCGGCCATTATCTCCAAGTTCTTCCTTCACACCCTCACTTTCTTCTTGGACAGAATCGAGTCTAGACTAGGTTCCTCTTTGTCAGGCTCTCTACCCTCTGGGAGAGGCATTTTTCAGTAAGATAAACCAAGAACCTAAACAGACGCTTTCATTTTGGCCCAATGCAGATTCTAGATACCAAGAAAAATTAGCTTTGGAAATGAAAAGGCTGATAATATTGAGTACTGCTGAGTTGATGTGCCAGACAATTCATGTGGTCATTACATCGGTGATCTAATGCTTACATGCTGCTTCTAGTTTTTGCAGAGCATATTTGACAAAGATTGAGGTAAGCATTCAGAGCATGCAAATAGTCACTTCCAGAAGTCCTGGACTCCTCTCCTTCCTCCTCTTGCTGTGAACTCCTGGCTGCAGGAGACGGTGAGGCCCTGACTAGAGCAGCTGAGGTGTAGGTGGGAGTGGCAGGTGTGGTACCGTGACTGGAGTAGAAGGAGACTTAGATCTTCATCTTGGCTCTGATGCTAATTGGTGGTGTGGCCTTTGGCAGTCCCCTCCTGTCTCTGGGCTTTCCTCATTGAGAGAGGGAGGAGACTTCTGGGGCTCTACAGATTTCATGAACACCCCAGACATGACCGTGCCCTCCCTGTGCTCCCGAACTGCAACGTTCAGTTTCTAGACTCATTCCTTCCTGTCCTTCTAATAGTCTTTCTCTGGGTCTTGCATAATTGAGTCACAAAGAGATATAGGCTAAACTCTCGGCTTTTCTTTTCCCATTACTTGGATTGCAAGCTTGGATCTTTACTCTGAGTATAAATAGAAATAAGTTCCTTTTCTAGTGTAGAAATGTGTAATTGTTGCCGTTGAATTAGAAGGAAATGGCCACGCTGCCTCATCTGTGAAGCAGGGCTGACTCAGCCTTGTTTTCTAGAAAGCTTGGTACCCACGGAGGACCATCTGGGCTCTTCTGGCCACAAGAAAAGGAAGCTTAGCTTTCTGAAAGTCTGGCAAGTTTTGATAGGAAAACGAACGTCCCAGGGGGAAAAAAATACTATCTTAATTTTCCCTTTTCTGTATTCTCTGGTGGAGTCTTAGTGCTGTCCCCAGCAGGTTGTCCTGTCCCACACAGGGCTGCTCACAGGTGCTGAGGCTCCCCTGGGAGAGAAGCCGCAGATGGGGAGGGTCTGGGCTTGGGAGCAGGAGCCGGGCAGGGGAGCCCACTGGCCTGAGCCCGCCTGGCAACCTCCCTCTGAGCCCTGTCTGCAGAGCGGCCTTGCGTGGAGCCGCGGGGAAGGTTGGCAGAGCTCTACAGCGGCCCGTTGAGCCTGTGGGGAAGACTGCTCAGATGCAAGCAGAGTGCAAGGAGGCTGTCACAGACAGAAGCAGAGACGGACAGGGGGCCGCAGGAGCCGGGTGTCAGCACGGGGTGCCGTCATGGGGGCCGCGGGCAGCTGGGTGTTTGCTTGAGGGGTTGGATTTGCACCGTGGACAGCGGACACCCCAGGCTGAGAAGACAGGATGATGGAGGCGAATGGCTCACACTTCCCCTCTCCACCCCGTGGTGATGGGCGATGGGTGGCGTGGCTTCTAGGGCTTTGGTGGCCTCATCTGTGAAACTGGGGTGGCCAGCCTCCCTCACAAGGCCCCGGGGGATTACATCAGCTTGTGTTTGCCAGAATGTTCTGGGCAGTGTTGGTCTCCTTTCCCGTCCTTCCAGACACCCAGCACCCCCATCTGTGCAGCTTGACTTGGTCTCCTCCTCCCTCTTCCCCCTCCTCCACTGGTGGAATTTAGACCTTTGTTTACTGGTCCCAGTCTTTGACACAGGGTGGAAAGGCCAGGCTTTCTGTCAAAGGCGACTAGCCAAACATCAAGTCACAGTCGAAGGAGCTGGGAGTGCAGCTAGCTTGTCTGTGGCGGGCATAGCAGGCCAGGATGTTTGTCAGAGTTATGGGTCCAACCATCCTCTCGCCCACTCAGTCCTTCAGTCACACACAGTGGGAATCCTCGCTTCAGGAGTGATGCCGAGGTGAGGACCGTGTGGTGAATAAGACAAACATGGCTCCTCACCCCGTGGAGGGTGTCTGCTAGCAGAGACGCCTTGTCATTCCCAGCTGTGGGGACATCTCAGTCCATTCGTGTTGCCCTAACAGAACAGCACAAACTCGGCGGCTTGTGAACGACAGGATTTGTTTCCCACAGTTCGGGAGGCTGCAAGTTCCAGATCAGGGTGCTAGGTGGTACGACGGCTGCTGAGGGCCACCTCCTGGCTCACAGAAGTGAGCGGAGGTGGGGGTCTCTTTCACAAGGGCACTACCTCCTGACCCAACTACCTCCCCAAAGCCCACCTCCCTACACCCTCACGCTTGGGATGCACTGCAACATATGAGTTTTGGGGGAATGCAAACCTTCAGTCCATAGCAAGAAAGTCCCCTGCGAATGCACCATAATGGGACGGAGGGGTAGGATTTAGCCCCATGAAGGTGCAGACGGGGAAAGAGATTCATGTCCCTGGCAGTGTGAGCGACACAGGCGGAGCCCTGGAGTATTGCAGAGACGGAGAGAGGGCTGTGTGGACGCAGAAGCCCTTAGGTGGGCCGAGCGGCGAGAGATGGGCTGAAGGGGCCCCAGGGCCATTTGTCAACAGAACACCCAAATCCTTACCCGTGGAGAGACCTTGACTCTGAATTTCACTTTTAGAGCTTCATCCCAAGGGAATTCACCCCAGGATTATATAAATAGGCACCTTTATTTTCTTCTAGCGATTCTATAGTTTTAACTTTTCCTTTTTTACATTAAAACTTTAACTTATTAGGAATTCAATTTGGTAGGAGGAAGAGAATCTCCCTGGGTGATTGTTTTATTTTGAAAAGAATAAAAGAATCAAAAAGAATCTTTTACTTTGTTTCAATGGTTTGCTGGTTCCCAAACGCCTCTCATAGGTTGAGGCACACCTTCCCCCTCTGGAAATTCTGAAAGTTTGGCATCTAAACTTAATTCTTTATCTTTCAGGCAAGAGTTGAGAAAATCAGAGACCGAGAGTCAGACGCTCGATTTCCTTCCTTAATGGCACAACGGGTATGTCACTTCCCCTTGCCCCACACGGTTTCCACGAATTCTATCTTTCCATACACCGTAAGGCCAATGGCTCAGCTGTAGAAATTCCCCGAGCCACAGAGAAAGCAGAACCAATTTGGGGACAAACCTGGGGAATGCTTGCTCTTCTGTTGAGCTAAGCCCAGCCTGCGCCATGACTCAGAGGAGAATCAGCACTTTCCCCCAGACGTCTCTCTTTCTGTGGTCCAGGCTTAAGATCTCCATGTCATCCCGGGGTCCTGGTCAGGGGTCCTGCACATCCGGATGGCCTCCACGGTCTCCCTGCCTCCTCTACAACCCAGTGGCCCCTGCTGTCCCTGGAACCTCCTCCCTCAGTCTTCTCCAGAAGCTTCTATAGCACATTCTTGCTCTGTGTGAACGCCCAGGGAAGGCTCCCGTGCTCATAAATGAAAGTCCAGCTGTCAGATTTAGAAGGTCCCCTCTAATCCGGTCCCATTCTATTTACCTTTCTTTGCATCACACAAAGACTTGAGAAAATGGATGGTCCAGGCCTGTAGCTGCCTCTGTTCAGGTTTTTTGGAGTTGTTCCCCTAGCCCAACCTCTTCTGCTGCGTTCTCGTGAAGCTGGGGTGACTCCAGAGCTGGGGCACCTGCTGCTTCGTGCATCAGCCTGCTCTGCAGTGGACGGCTCTGTTGCTAGGATATCCTTTCTTCTGGTGCACCTGCCGGTGAGGCCCTCAGTAGCCCCACTGTTGGTGCTGGGTATGCCCTTGGAGATGTGCACAGGGTCTGATGCACAGGAGAGCCCTTGGAAACTTGGTGGCATCTCCCAGGTGCCCCAGCCCTCTCCACGGCCCCTTCTAGAGCCTGCTCCTCAGACCCCTCTGGGTGTTGGGTGCTTTCTTCAGAACAGGTCCAGTTTGCTCCTGTCCCCCCTGAAGTACAGCTGATGATCCAGGTTTGAGGGATGGGATGTGGCCTTTCTGCTTCCCAGGGTGTGGGTTTTAGCCACTCTGCAGCGGAGCAGGGCAATGCTCACAGTGAGCACATTTGTCTTTGTTTAAATGCTCTATGAGTTTGTCTGCAGAAGCAAGTCCTGGCCAAACCATTTCTGATAGAGATTGGCTCAAGGCAGATTGGGATGTCAGGAAGCCATCACTCTATTCGGTTTTGGGGGTAGAAGTCCCTGCACGGGGCCCTGAGTGGTTCTGTATCTGGAAGACACTAGTTGTTCACCTCTCATGGTAGTAAGAGGAACCTGGACCTCAGAGTCAGACAGACTGGAGTTTTCCATCATCCTGAATGGGGGCAACCCTCCTTTCTTTGTAAGAGTTGTGAAAATTAAACAAAGTGAATTTCTTGGCAAAAAAGAGAAAGATTTGGTAATACTCAGGTTTCTTTCCTGCATGTCTGATGTATTTCTTAAAAAGTCTGGAAACTGGCTATTCTTGTAGCAATGTCCCCTGTCTATGTGATCTTGACAAGTGAGCTAGCTCAGTTCCCCATAATACAGATGAGAATGTTGAGCCCCTGGGAAGTGAGTGAGTTCCCCAGAGTCGCTTAACCAATATTTTACTAGGTCATGGGCCAAAACAGGGCCGAAGCCACCTCCTCATTGGTCCCCTGCTTTGTCTCTGTACCTCACTGTCTCTGGGTATGGGCAGGCCTGTGTCCTTGGCACATGACACACTGTACCCCAGGGGAACTACCAGTTTGAACTAACTCTACTTACTGTAAAACAGGACTAATCAGCGATAGTATTTCCTCCAGGGCTCACACAGTTTTGAGTGCCAAGGAGGATGTAATGCATAATTATATAAGCTATCGGCGTCTCTAAAATTAGAGAGACTCACCATAACAAGTGTGGGTGAGCATGGGGAGAAGTGGAACAGTCAGACATCACTGGTGGGATGTAAAATGTGCACCTGCTTTGGGAAACAATTTGACAGTTTCTTAAAAAGTCAACAAGGATCTACTATGTGACCCAACTCTTCCACTCCTAGTTCTTGCTTTACCCAAGGGAAATGAAGGCATGTGTTTACACAAAGACCTACACCAGAGCATTCACAGCAGTGCTATTTGTCATTGCTGAAAACAGAAACAATGGTGGGCCATCGATAAGTGAATGGACAAGAGACTGACTGGCCATACAATGGAATAGTACTCAGCAATAAAAAGGAATGGGCTACAGATACACACAGCAACTTGGGAGATTCTCAAGCCGAAAGCAGCCAGACCCAAAAGAGTACATAGACAACAATAAGATTTCATTTATAGGATCTAGAAAATTCAATGAATCCATTAGGGACAGAATGCACTGGTAATGCTCTGGTGTTGGGGACAGGGAGGAGTCCCCCCAGGGGCAGGAGGAGACCTTGGGGAGTGGTGGATATGTTCAGCCTATTGCCGGTGTGAGAGCTGCGGGCGTGTACCTTGTCAGATTATCAAATTACACACTTTAGCTCTGTGCGGGTGCTCTGTATGTCAGTTATACCTCAATCAGCTACTGAAGGAATATATTTAAACAAACTAAGAAAAAAACAAAAGGCCCTCTAAGCCTTGCAATTGCACATAAAGGATGCATGGGAATAGTAATTCTGTTTTCCCTGCCTGCCCGTGAGCCTGACCCCGGTAACCTGGAGCCCCCAGAGGCTGTCACAGATAAATGGATGTGGCAGTTTTGGCCCTCCATGGTGTGGCACCTGCTGCTGCAAGCCGCTGCTGGTGCCGCTTCCTGAGGGCCCAGCCCTGGCCCTGGCGGGTGACTGGAGGAGACTGGCATCCACAGCAGGGGTGGGCTCTGCCCTGAGGCCTGTGTGCGACACCCCGGGCCACTCTGCCTCAGGCCCTGGCCACCCTCTGTTCCGCTGCTCCTCACGCTCCTCTCCGTCTTTGGCAAAGGTAACCCTCCAAGGCCCTCTCTCTGTGGCTTCCTGGCTGAGCAGACACCCACTAGGAGAGGCGGCCATGCCCTTTCCTCAGGGGCCACTCCTCTCGGGTTTTCCAGTTCATCACATAGACCAGCTCATGACAGTGAATGACTTCCTGCTGCTTGTCCCACCAAGTCACCTGACAGGCCTGGGCAGGTTGGATCCCAACACGGAAACCACAGAGGCCTGGCCCTGCGTTCCCGGCCCATGGCTGGCAGTCCCACCCGCAAGCCCCATGTGGGGAGGACTTTCTGCACTTCCTGGTGCTTCTTCCTAAGCGCCATGATTAGAGGAGGGAGGAAGGTACAGCAAGAGGGAGGAGGGGTGGGGTGGGGCAGTGAGGGACCAACATGGCGCCTTCCCCAGAGCCGCCAGGCAGGCCTGTTGGATTCCAGGCAGGAGGCCACACCTCCCCAGGTGCTTTGTTAAAAACTGCACCTCCCAAGATCCTCAGCGTGACCAAAAAACCTGACCAGCAAGTCCCCTGTCCACTACCCCCCACCACCTCTGCTGGCCTATAGGACAAGGACTCACTCCAAGGGGGTTTTATGGCCCCTACTCTATTTAAACCAGGACCGGACTGAGCTCGCTCTCTGTTCCTGCTCTCCGTTCCCGCGTGCTCCAGCTCCCATTCGTCCCCGCGGTTTGTCCCCATCCCCTCCACGTGTTTCTTTGGTAATTCAATAAACCCCTTTCCTTTTCCTATACTACAGTTCCAGCGTCCGTCCCTCCTGCAAATTTCTCTGACAAGGCCGAGCCGGGAAGGTGAGGACTTGGCGTTGCACGCGGGCTGATGCTCCCCATCCTCCTCAGCCTCCCAGCCCCAATTCTGATCATGGTATTTTTCAAGCATACAGAGAAGCTCAAGGAACAACTGAAGGACAAGCCGGTCTTCCCAAGCCACGGTTCTCACCCAGTGTCTTGTCACAGTTGCTCCCCTCTCTCTGTTTTTCGGTCTCTTTGTTGCTCAACACACACACACACACACACACACACACACACACACACACACATGCTCTAAATCCTCACCCAGTAATGGCTACTTTCCAGGGTGAGGAGGTGGTATGGTGGGGCAGGAGTGCTCTGGTTTTGGATGGGTGAACTAACATGGAAGTGAGTCTTAATTATTGCAAAGAGGCTGTTTTGATTCTCTTTTTAAAATCTGGTTGTAAAAATAGTGGTTGCATTATTTTTAGTTAAAAAAAAATCACAGGTTTGCATGTCAAGAGTCCTGTGGTTCTCGAAGGTTATTTCATAAAAACATCTCCGATGCCCTCCGTCTTCCCCACCTCATCTTCCCATCGGGTGTTTGGTGCTTGTTTCTTGGTGACACACTGCACTGTTACTTCTTGAACCTTGAACTGGAGACTTGAACCATTATCTTCCCTCTCTGGAAAGTGAGGACTTGAGTCTTTGTTCTGCCCCAGGCCCCACAAGGCACACCTGCGTCCCTAGCCCCCCAGGCCTCCTCTTAGGATGGTGACATCTTGATTTTCTTAGACTCATTGTTACTGTTTTAAAAATTTTTGAATGTACAAATGCTGTTCAGAAACACAAATGGCTAACAAATACATGAAAAAAATGCTCAACATCTCTAGCAATCAGGAAATGCACATCAAAACTACACTAAGTTTTCATCTCACTCCAGTTAGAATGACAATGATACAAATAATTCACAAATAATTATAATACATAAATGATATACAAATCATAATAAATGCTGGTGAGGGTGTGGGGGAAAAAGGTGAACTCATGCATTTTTGGTGGACCTGCAAATTGGTACAACCACTCTGAAAAGCAGTGTAGAGATTCCTTAAAAAACTAGGAATGGAACCACCACATCACCCAGCTATCGCACTCTTTGATATATATCCAAAAGACTTAAAATCAGCCTTCTGTAGGGACACAGCCACACCAAGGTTTATGGCAGCACAATTCACAATAGTCAAATTATAGAGCCATTCCAATAGAGGAATGGATGTAGAAAATGTGCTGTATATTAAATTTTACTCAGCACAATTAAGTTTTACTCAGCCATAAAGAAAAATGAAATTATGGCATTTGCCAGTAAGTGAATGGAACATCATGCTAAGTGAAATAAGCCTGACTCAGAAAATCAAGGGTCAAGTGTTTTCTCTCACATGTAGAAGCTAGAGCAAATTAAGGGGAAAAAAAAGGGGCTGGGGGACCAGATATCATAGAGATAGAGGGAAGATCAGTGGAGTAAAAGAAGGAGATGGAGAAGGGGAGGAGGGATGGGAAAGTGGAGGAAATCAGCATGAACTTAAAATCACACTATGTGCACAGGTACATACGTACCACAGTGAATTCCACCTTCACGTATGTGAAAAAAGAGTGATATTGACCAAATTATATTGCTATATTGTGTGCATGTACAAATATGTAACAACAAACTCCATTGTATGTGCAACTATAATGCACCAATTAAAAATGTGGGAAAAAATATTATAAAAAATCATGTACATGGTATGTCAAACCTTCACATATGTAAATCACCAAATGAATGAACAAATCATCTACAAAGCAATTGAATGTGTGTTTTAAATTCCCATGTGCAAGTCAGAAATGATTCTCTATATGTTTAGTTATATATGAGGTTAAAAAAAAGTGAAAGGAAGGTTGATAGAGTAGAGGAAGGAGAAGAGGGGAGGCAGGCAGGAAGGGAAAGGCAGGGAATAGGAATTGAAATAGAGTAAAACTCCACGCATGTGTGATTTTTGTCAAAATGAACCCAACTACTATGAGCAGCTATAATGCTCTAATAAAAAAAATATTGTTCAGACATTAGTCCTTAGTTAACTAGGGTACTCTTCCTTTCCAATCCAACACCTTATTTTCCCTTTGTAACTATTTTCTCATTTGCTTGGTGTTCTGTACTTACCATGAGAGAGATATAATTTCTATTAGTGGTCCTCTAAGAAAAGAAATATATAATCATAAACATAAAAATAAGTACCGGGGCTAGGGATATAGCTCAGTAGAGTGCTTGCCTCTCATGCACAAGGCCCTGGGTTCAATTCCCAGCACAACACACCACACACACACACACACACACACACACACACACACACACACAGTACAGGGCCTTGGAAAGGGCTCTTGCAAATGAAGCAAGCATCCTAAATTAGTTTCATGTGATGGTTGTTGTCTGTCTGGAATTCTGTAGGATTGTCTCCTTAACTCCATTATTTTGAAAATTTATAATGTGGGCTTTTTTCACTCATTATGCGAGGCACTGACTGAGCCACTTAATCTGGAAAGACTTGTATTCTTCAAGTTTGAAAACGTTGTTAATTAATTATTTCTTCTTCTTTTTTTTCCTCTTACTGCTAGCGCTCTTATCAGTTCAGTTCCATTTTCTATGTTGTTATCATTTTGCTTCACTTTCTGATTAACTTTATCTCTCAACTCTCCGAGTTTTCATTTCTTTTATCATATGTTTTGTATTTGAAGGTCTTCCCTGCCTTTTCCCTCATGGTATTTTGTTCTTCTATCACAGTTCTACTACCTTAGTAGAAAAACATATTATACTAATGTTTCCTTTTTTACTTAAATATTATTTATACTTGTATACTTAATATTCTGGGGATATTAATAAGTTTTTGATACAAGGTCTTGCTATGTTGACCAGATTGGTCTCAAACTCCTGGACTCAAGTGATCCTCCTGCCTCAGCCTCCCAAGTGCTAGAACCACAGGTGCCGCCACCACACCTAAGATCATAATAAGTTTGTTTTTAAAGTTTTCTTCTCTTTGCACTGTTTCTTTCTTCCCTCTGTTTTTTTTCCCCTCCCCGGATTGGTTTGCTTGATCGCCATCTTGCTGGAAGTCTTTTGCAGGTGTTTGGTAATCTTAGGTTTTCTGAGAGTCAGCAACTTAAAATCTGACTGGGATCTCTGAGTACACAGGTGAGTCTTTTTGGCAGTGGATGTCATTACTTTATGTCACAGCAGGGCCTCTGGCTTGGTTCTCAGGGAAGTTTGTTTTAATCTCCTGCCTGAAGGTCAAAGGCGTGGTGACCAGCCTTCTGCCCTTGGTGTGGGAGAGGGTGTGGATTCTCCATGTCCCACTGCACGCTCTCATTCACTAGCCTGTCTTCAGTATTCTTCTCCCAGTCCAAAGACACTTTATTTAGAGAACGATCTTCCTGTCTTCTGCTGGTATAGGAAAAGGCGATCAGGGAATCTAATCATTTATTTTTTTCCCCCTATTAATGTCACTTTAATTTGTACCCAGATGTTAAAATATTACAATGCCATTCTCCAAAACCACTGAACCAATTAGTGGGAATTTTCCCACAGCCCTGCCAGCATTTCTAAAAGACAACTGCACTGACGGAAGATTAACACGTAGTAAACTGAGCATATTTAAATTGTCCAGTTGCTGGGTTTTGGCATACCCCCATGGGTCCATCCTCATGATCAAGAGAGTGAGCATCGAATCAGAGATTTCTCAGATGCTTGGCAATTCCTCGTCCCCTCCTTCGTTCCCAGATAAGCACTCCTCTGTCTTCTGTCTCTGTGGATTAGTTTACATTTTATACAAATGGAATCATGCAGTATGTGCGATTTTTTTGGTATTTCTTAACCAGCTCGAGAACAGTCGTATTTATTTTACTATCCCTCTGATCTCACTCCCAGAGGCTGTAGATGCTGGGGGCGACTGAATTGCCCCTGTGATTGTGAACGCAGTACAGTGAAGGTCGTCGGGGGCTTGCCTGGCTGATCCAAAGAATTCATGTCTCCCCCTCCCTTGTTCTTCCCCTTTCTCTTCTCTGCCTCCTTGTGGAATGTGTGCCTTTAAAAATCCCTTTCGTGTTGTTTTCATGGGATCTGGGGAAAGGAATGGAGCTGGGTGCCCCAGCGCTTGCCGGCAGCGTTCTGAAATCCGAGGCTCCTCACGTAGGAAGGTGATTTACCAGAAGGTTGGCGTTGGCCTGAGCTGCCCGAGAGGTTCAGTAGT
The DNA here is from genome assembly GCA_025594165.1 of Tamias sibiricus. Classification (NCBI taxonomy): domain Eukaryota; kingdom Metazoa; phylum Chordata; class Mammalia; order Rodentia; family Sciuridae; genus Tamias; species Tamias sibiricus. Next base: position 6,592,943 of record CM046670.1, read on the forward strand.
GTCATCAGGGAGCTGCTGATGGAGAGGAGTGAAGCCGCTCTGGGAACCATCTCAGGAGGAGAACCTGCCAGCTCACAGGGAAGGGACGCGCCTTCGCTTTGGCTCAATTCAGGATGGTATGAAGGTCAATGGAGATATCCCCGCCATCACCAGGGAGGGCCTTCCTGGCAGGGAGGAGAGAGAAGGGAAGCCCAGAGGGAGTGAAGGATGCCCCTCTGAGGATCAGGATTCCCAACCCTGGAGGGCCTCAGCTGGGAAGCAGCTTCCTGAAGTCCAGGGAGGACTTTTTGGTGGCCAAGTGCAAAGTTCTTTGCTCACAGGAGGAGGCCAAGGGGCTGATGAACTGGGGCCTGGAGAGACATCTTGGGATGTTTGGGAAGCTGACTGAGGCATAGACTGCACACTTCTTGCTGATGAGTCTTTCTCATTCCTGATTTTAGAAACTGGAACCCAAGCTGGCTGAGGTGGTGCATGCCTGTCATCCCACCCAGCACTTGGGAGGCTGAGGCAGAGGATCATGAGTTCAAAGCCAGCCTCAGCAATGGCAAGGCATTTAGCAACTCAGTGAGACCCTGTCTCTAAAAATACAAAAATGGGTTGGGGATGTGGCCCAGTGGTCGAGTGTCCCTGAGTTCAATCCCCGGTACCAAAAAAAAAAAAAAAAAAAAAAAAAGTCTTCCTGAGAGCCTAGTGCGGGTGGAAGGGAAAAGTAGATGGAGCTGCGTGTGTCCCCCAGGACACCCACAGAGCCCCTGCCCAGCTCTGTCCCAGCACCCTGTGGGTTCAGGCCAGAAGAGAGATGAGTTGCTTAGTTTGCTGGGTGGCACTGACAGAGGGAACCTGCTATAGCACCCACTTCCCTCTCTTTCGATGGATGAACTTCTAAAGGTCACCATTTCCTCTCTCAAAGGAAGTTCTCCAAATCTTCCATTTCCAGTTGTAGAAACAGCAGGACACAAGATATCATGAACTTTCTGTACTGGGGAATTCCCACGGAAGCAGAGGCAGGATTCTGGTGGAGACAAGTGAATTCAGAGCCGTGACTCAGCAGCATTAAACGGCAGCAGCAGGGACCAGAGTTTCCCTGCACGTGTCCCTGGCTCTCATCTGCCAACTCAGTCTCCAAGTATTTCTATGGACAGGAAAGAAAAAATAGTTGCAGGTGGAAGAATTCATTTTCAGACGTGAGCCTCCGCCCTTTGTGCGCCTGGAGGCCTGTCTGTCCTCTTCCTCCCTGGGACGGCAGACGGAGGTGTTCCTGCTGCCATTACTGGGAAAGGGGAACAAGACAGTGTATTTCATGCTTGAGGCCCACCATCGTCACCGTGAACAGGTGGCTGTCTAGTGTGTAGATATCCCACAGGCTGTTCCAACCCCAGCCTGACACTTCTGAGGGGTGGGTGAGCTGTGGAGATGGCTCTGGTGTCCTGACCCTTCTTTGAGGCAGGCATTCCAAATTCACTTTCTGTGGATGGGGTCCAGGGACTGGAGGACAGCTCTCAGGCATCTGTTTGGAGGCCAGTAGGATGCCTCGCTGAGTCCCAGGTGTTAGTCCCCATTTGTCCACGTAAATAGAGGTGGTCTGAGGACCAAGGTTAGGGCTCTCTACTGGAGCAACCCCCCTTCCCCCGCCAGCCTGAGGTGTTTCTGTCACACTGAGACACTTTGGGGGTGGGGTGGGGGGTGGGGAGATGACCGAGTTATTTCCACATACTTAGTTTACAACATAGATGTCTTACAAGGAGAGGAGGCAGGGTGAGTCACTGCAGGTTCAGAGGGAGCAGTCCAAGAAGAAAAGGAGGGCAAAGTTGAGGGCATCGAAGAGGACCATGTTTGGTGGAGAAGTTTGACGGCTTACTCTCTCCGGGCCTCAATAGGCTCATCTAAAAGTGGAATCATTTATTTATCGGACATTTATCAAGCTCTTCAGCCCAGGCACTGTGCCAGGTGCCGGATTGAAATTGAGCACAGTCCTATGAATTGTATTGAAGTATGTAAAAAATAACAGCAAAGTATCATACGAACGCAGCTATTCAATGATGGTGTGGGGGTTACAGAGGATGGAAATTTCTTTCTTTTTCTTTTCTCATGCACTGAAGAAGCCACAGTGTTGGTTGCTGTGACTGTCATTGTAACTGTCCTCGGCTCTTGCTTTTTTCTTGCCTACAGGCCATCTTGGGTCTGCCATCTGGGACACTGCTTGTCACCACCAGAACCCAGGAGACACGGGGTTTTCTAAATAGAGTGAACTGGGCCACTGCAGGTCTCCTCTAGGGAAGGAGCTGGAGGAAGCAGAGGGAAGAGGGAATCTGGGAAGATGAGTGTTCAGAGCCACCTGCTTTTAAAAAATGACTAGTTAGATGCAAAGTCAGGTGAGAGGATTGTCTGTTTTTATACCTGGCACAGACCTCCTATGCCATCCACACCACAGGTGGGAAAAACAGAGAAGTCAGGAAAAACAGGCCAGTCAGCAAGCCTGAAGGCTGGGATCCCCGTCCAGGGCTCTACCCACTGTGCCTCCTGGTCACTTTTTGGCATTATTTTTGGGGCGGGGAAGCTGAAGCACTGATTCTGGTGAAGGTCACCTTGAGATGGCCTGCAGTGGCTGAAACCTGACATTAACTAGGCAGTGGTGGGGGTGGGGGTCTGAGTCAGCTTCTTTGAGCACGATGAGCTTTTGTCCTAGCTGTGTGGCCAAGTCGCAGCAGGCCCGGATAGCCGCTGCTTCTGCCTGGGCCTCCGTGTCTCCTTTGCTTCCTAACAAGGAGGGATGGTGGGGTGAGAGTCAGCGGACACCTGTTGTATGGGGTCATGCCAGGAAAGGATGAGTGAGCAGGTGGCCTCATGGCCCCAGGATTCCTCCAGGCCCTGGATTGTGGCCTTCTGTCCCTTCCCTGGCAGGTCTGGCCTTGTCCCCTGAGGTCCCCCCACTTTGTCTTTGCTTTCTGACCTGCCTGTGTCTATTGGTAGGATCTCTCCCTTTCTTCAGATCCTAACTTCCATTTCTGTCCCTTCTATGAAAACTCTGTTGGGACTTCTCCGGCTCCCCCGCCTCCCCCAGGACAGAGCCCCATGGGCCTCCTTTTGTGGCCCAGGGGCTGGGCTTGCACACCTCCTGCAATACTTCATGTCAGTGCCAAGTGTCTCTGGACCACACCCGCCTGCTGGAGAGATGAGCATCTCTGGCATGTGGCCCTTGCTGGGACCTGCCTGGGGACCTCCAGCTTCCTCCAGGGTTTGCCACGGGGTCTGGAATGTCCTGTGTCATCCGGCAGCCCAGGAGCTCAGGGTGAGTCCACGTGTGTGAGTCTTTACTTCCTCTCCTCTGCAAAGGCTGTCCGGAGCTCGGGGGTCCCCTGATGCACAGTGTGTGTGGGGATGTGGGAGGCCTTTGGTGGCGGGCTCTTGTTCATCTTTCCCCAACAGCATGGGCCAGAGACGCCAACAGAGCCCACTTGCTTTCCTCCCGAGGGCTCTGAACCTGCCACCCAGGCTGAGCAGGAGGCTGGTTGCGTCCCATCTTCATCAAAGTGTCTGCTCAAGCTCCTCAGCTCTCTGCAGAAGGCACGAGGGGCTGGTGCCCAGACCTCCCCAAGGAGACTTGGGCGGAAGCTCAAGTCCCTTCTATAAAATGGCATAGGATTTGCACTGAACTATGCAGATCCTCCCGTGTGCTTCATATCATCTCTCCATGACTCCCAACAGTTGATACAATGTGGCCACTGTGCCAACAGTGGGACACTGTGTTCTCTAGGGAGTGAAAAGAAGAAAGTCTGTAGGCATTAGCACAAATATTATATTTTTTCCAAATATTGCTAGAGGTTACAGGCGTGCGCCAACACACCCAGCTCAAATATTTTTGATTGGCAGTTGGTTGAGTCCATGGATGTGGAGGGTGGACCCTGTGTGTGTGTAGATAGACAATACAGGTATATGCAACACACAGATGTCCTATGTTTATATAACACATATATGTGCATATATAATTTTACATGGATAACTTATATAGTTATCAAAATTGGAATCAAATTGTATATATTAAAGCTTGATTTTATTTTCATCTAACACTATAAAATGAATATTTATCCATGGACATAAGATATTGTCCTTCATATTAAAACTTGCTTTTATTTTCATCTAACACTATATAATGAATATTTATCCATGCCATAGATATTGTCCTTCAATGTGATTTTTAATAGAGGTATAATTAGGCTATCATGTGTTTATACCACAAATTATTTAACTGGTCTCCAGTTTATTTAAAAAATATATTTTTTAGCTATTTTGAATAATGCACTAGTAAACACACAAAGTACATCAAATTCATGGCACATCCCTGATTATTTCTTTTTGTTTAATTTAATTTTTAAAATGTGTTCTAATTAGTACCTGATCATTTCTTATTAGTCAAACTTCTCATATTATTTGTTATAAGAAGAATTCGGGGCCCAAGGAGAGGCACGTTGAGTACTTCAGACACTTATTGCCAAACCGAATCCTTCCACTGAAGTCTGTTGGTTCAGCGTGACTCAGTTTGGGGAGCAGAGGAGTGGAGGCAGCTGTCCTCTCCCTGCCTTCCCAGGCCGCGGGGCGAAGTCAGGGTCAGGACAGGTGGGGTTGGCTGTGCCCCGGCAGGCCCTGCTTCCTGCATTTCCTCTTCTTCATCCAGTGTGGCCTCAACTCTAGGAGCCCTGGCATTCAGGAGGGCCAGGGCTGGAGAAGGGCGGCATAGCCACCGGGACCATAGGTGGCGCCTGGTAGCCCATGTGATTGTGGTCCCACAGGGACAGGGGAAAAAGAAAAAACAAACAAACCAACAAAACCAGATTGATATAGAAGTTGTTAAAATACGACATTCAAGACAGTAAGAAAATCCTGTCAAGGTTATATTTAGCTCATTAGTGGTAGAACCAACTGTGGCACAGCTAATCAAAGCAGGAAACGGGAGGCTTGACTGTTTATTTCTGTAGATAGATGCAGACACATCTATGCATGTCATCAGCAGAAGAGATTTCCAGAAAAAAGGCTGCAATAAATTTGCAAAGTTCCATGCAAACAGGACAATTCTCTGACAGTTGCCTTTATTCCTAGCAGGCTGGAGTCATTTGCTGTTCCACCAGAAAGAAATGGCTTGCCACCTGTCCGTGTCCTGCAGGTGACATCGGACTATAGAGCCCAGGTCTTAATCAACAGGGGCACTTCTCTAGTCGGTGGGCAAGCTATGGCCCATGGCCTGAGTCTTGCCTTCTGCCTGTTTCTTTTCTTCTTTTTCTTTTTTGGTACCAGGGATTGAATGCAGGGGTGCTTGAAGGGCAAAAATCACACCGGAGACAACCGTGCAGCCAAGAGATTTATTCACCAGCCTTTATGGATGGTCGGAGGTAGAAGAGGTGTGAGGAGAGAGCAGTCGGGGTTGGTGCACAGTTCTCCTAGCTGCTTGGTGCAGTTGAGGCAGCAGCTTCAGCCGTCTAGCACAAGGCTCACACCAGCTGGGCAGCGCGGTGCTGGTGCTGTCCCACACTGGCACTGCTCACTGCAGTCCTGGCCGGTGGCCAGCTGCACAGGGAAAGGAGGAGCCCGAAGGCGAAGAGGACAGGTCCCACAGTGGTGGCCGTGGTCAGGGTGCTGCGGTCGAAGCGGGCGGTGGGGCACAATGGGAGGCAACGGCGAGGGGCGCCGTGGGCCGGAACCTGGAGCAAGCCTCTGGAGCTGCCGGCCAGGTGGGCTGCCTGGGCTGTAGGCAGTGGGTGGTCTCAGGTTGGTGCAGTGGCTGCCTCCTCTCAACAGGGAAGAATTGTTGTCCAGTGAGCTCCAGACAGGCGGGAGCTTAAGTAGGGATTTCTGGTGTTGGGGGGGTGTACTGGAGCGACCTTTAAAGCTATTGGCTAAACACCAGAGTGACCTATAAGCCTATTGGCTCCTGCCCAGGGAAAATGAAACAAGGTTGCTTGTGTGTGGGGGTGTGTGGCCCATGGGTCCAAGCTCATCTATCAGTGCTTAACAACTGAGCCACATCCCCACCCTTTTTTAGTTTTTATTTAGTCAGAGGGTCTCACTGAGTTGCTTAGGGCTTTGCTAAAGTGCTGAGGCTGGCTAGGAACTCACAATCCTCCTGCCTCAGCCTCTGGAGCCCTTCTGCCTGTTTCTGTAACAGGCTCGCTGAAGCACAGCCACACATCTGTGTCACGTGTGGCCTGTATCTGCAGTGCTGGGCGTGGGAGTGTCGAGGAGCTGTGACAGGGCCATGTGGTCTCTACTGTCTGGCCCTGCACAGAGGGAGTTCATGGCCCTCGGGCCTGGAGTGTGACCTCTCGTAGGCGCCCTGTGTGCACACTGAGGGCACAGCATCCTTTTCGTCTCCCACATTTGGGATGGTTTTTCCTTCCATAGCCCTTTAGCCTCTTCCCTTCTAGCCCTGCTCTTAGAAGACAGTTCTTCCCGAAGTCTTGTTTGGACTTCTGTGCTGTAAAGAGCCAGGAGTCTGGACTATGGGGTAGGGGTTGCAGCACAGAGTTGGGGAGGCGAGGGGTGGAGAAAGTGGGACGAGGGTGCAGGGGTGCTGTAGGCCGATCACGGGGTTCTAGGAAACACGCCAACAACCTGTCTGGTTTTAAAACTGCAGTTTTGGCTGCCAAAACGTGTGTGTGTGTTGTGTGTGCATATGATGTGTGTGTGTGGTGTGTGCATGTATGTTGTGTGTGTGTGGTGTGTGTATGTGGTATGTGTATGTATTGTGTGTTGTGTGTGCTATGTGTATGTGTGTGTGTAGTGTGTGTATGTGGTGTGTGTGGTATGTGTATGTGTGTGTGATGTGTGTATGTGGTGTGTGTGGTATGTGTATGTGTGTGTGATGTGTGTATGTGGTGTGTGTATGATGTGTATACGTGTGTGGTGTGTGTGTGTAGTGTGTGTGTGTGTATATGTTTATGTGTGTGATGTGTGTATGTGGTGTGTGTATGATGTGTATACATGTGTGGTGTGTGTGTGGTATGTGTATATGTGTGCGATGTGTGTATGTGGTGCGTGTGTGATGTGTGTACATGGTGTGTGTGTGTCATGTGTATATGTGGTGTGTGTGGTATGTGTGTGTAGTGCATGTATGTGGTGTGTGTATATGTATGTGTGTATGTGGTGTGTGATGTGTGTGTGTGTGTGCGTGTGTGTGTGTGTGTGTGTGTGTGTGTGTGGTGGGTGTGGCTGGTGGGGGGATGATCTCCTCACTGGGTCTCAGTGCTGAGGCTGAGCAGCCTGCTGCCCTCGTCGGGATTGGAAGGGGTGCAGGGTGGGGTGGCTGTGTGGGAGGGTGGGGAAGGCACTGCTCCGTGAGGACCCCTGAGGTCTGTCCTCTGGTAGAGAGCTAGTGCAGGCCAACTTCCCCTGGTGTCAGCTGACCTTCACAACTATTTTAAGGACCTAGAGGAACTTGTGTGCTAGAAAGGGCATTTATGGTTACTTGGACCTGAATGTATACAATTACAATTATTATAATTATCAACTAAAATCTTAAATTTTCTTAACACTTTAAGTTCAACTTATAAATCTTGCTACTATAAGACCATTTTTAATAATAAAAAGAAAAATCACTTCTTTTTAATGTCGTTGCTTAATATACTACATTCCTTGAATATTTAACTCTTTCCTAGCATACTTGTGTTCCCTTAAATATTTTATCTACAAATTTAGTATATATGCAAATTTAATACATCTTCTTTCCAAGGAAGACTTAAATATCTAATGTGTAAAAAAATTTTTAAGTACCTAAGCAATTCCTATACCCTCATAAAAAAAGTAGTAAATTAGGACCTAAAAATTCACACTTTCTAAAATAAACAACCACATTATTTTATACCCTTTAAATCAAATCAGATAAAATCAATCACACATTTCACATCAAAATAATAAAGTTTAAGATTTCAGATTCTTTTATGTATTAAATTATTTTAGACATCTTGCATAACAAAGATTGCCTAGAAGATTCTACATTCATCTGTTTTCCATTGCTATGGCAAAATACCTGATGCTGGATAGTGTATAAAGAAGAGAGGTCTATTTGGCTCCCAGGTCTGCAGGCTCAAGAGCAGGGTGCTGCCACCAGCCCAGCTCTGGTGAGGACCGCATGGAGATGACATCATTGTGGAGAGGCTTGTGTGGGAGCGAGGGATCTGATCACCACACAGGGAGTGGGGGAATGATTCAAAGGCCAGGCTTGCTCGTTTGTAACAACCCTCTCTAAGAACTAGGAAGCACCCAGGAGGGCTGGGGGGCACCCTAGACCACCTCCCACTAAGCCCACCTCTTAAAGGTCCCCCCCACTCCCACATCATCACACCAAGCTTGACTCGAACCTTGGGAACAAACCCAAGCTTTACCCACACCATAGCAGATCCTAGAACTCATTTTTTTTTTTTTTTTTTTTTGGTACCAGGGATTGACCTCGGGGGCACTCGACCACTGGGCCACATCCCCAGCCCTTTTTGTATTTTATTAGAGACAGGGTCTCACTGAGTTGCTAAGTGCCTCGCCATTGCTGAGGCTGGCTTTGAACTCGCCATCCTCCTGCCTCAGCCTCCCAAGTGCTGGGATGAGAGGCGTGCGCGACTGTGCCTGGCTAGAGCTCACTTTAAAATTTTTTTTTTTTTTTAGTTGTAGATGAACATGATATCTTTTATTTAAAAAAATTTTTTTTATTATTATTATTTTTGGTACCGGGGATTGGACTCAGGGGCACTTGACCACTGGGCCACATCCCCAGCCCTTTTGTATTTTATTAAAGACAGGGTCTCACTGAGTTGCTAAGTGCCTCACCATTGCTGAGGCTGGCTTTGAACTCTCAATCCTCCTGCCTCAGCCTCCCAAGTGCTGGGATTACAGGCATGCACCACTGCACCAGGCTTTATTTTTTATTTTTATGTGGTGCCGAGGATGGAACCCAGTGCCTCACACATACAAGGCGAGCACTCTACCACTGAGCTACAACCCCAGCCCTCACTTTTTAAAGAAAATTAATTTTTTAGTTGTAGATGGACACAATACCTTTATTTTATTTATTTTTATGTGGTGCTGAGGACCGAACCCAGTGCCTTGATGTACTAGGCGAGCACTCTACCATTGAGCCACAGCCCAGCCCACCCTAGAACTCACTTCCAAACTCAACACAACATTACTGCTGTGAGTTTCATTTAATCATCAGCTATATACTTAAAAATAAAATTTACTTCCTGGTGGTGTAAAGCCACTTAACTGAGGTTTTAGGATCTCAATCAACCATGCAAGATGGTTCCTGGGCTAAAGACTGAGGAACTTGATCTTGGCGACTGGCTCGAGGATCTGCAATAGGATCATGGGTCTGTCTACCCAAACCACGGGACGGAGGCGGGTGGTTCTTGGAGCTGGGGTCAGGGTGCTGTCTATGAGAGGTCCGAGGCCAGCTTTTCAGCTGAACTGGTCTTAGAACCCCACCTCATTTAGGGAGATGAAAGTCTGTGTCGCTACCTGAGTTGTGGTGAAAATCTTTCATTCCTTTATTGGACTTGACTAATTTCTACGGTGCCTGGTTTTAACAAAAGCCGTGTTTGTCAACGAGGTCGCTCTAGACTTGCTTATATTGGTTAACGGATGCTTCGACATCAGGGCTTGGTTATGCATTTATTACCTGAGCTGCCCTCCCCACCGTGCCCCTCTTCCTATCAGTCGGACAGTGTGGCCACGCCCACAGCCGCCACGAAGAATCGAATCCCCTGAGACCCTGTGGAAGATGCCACCGTAAAGGAGATGAGAGGGAAGCACAGCCGAGCTGACTTCAGCACAAGGTGCCCGTGACCAGGGCCATAAATGAACGCCTTAGGGAGCAGGAGAGGAGAGCCAGCTGCGGGGACAGTGACACAGGACCCCAACAGCTGCCACCAATGTGAGTCTCACTCGGAACACAGGGGCCATGAGGAAGGGGCCCCTGTCTCCTGCTGTCCCTGCGGTCCTGGCCGCTCCCTCCTCCCACATCATTCACCCATGCCCACGGAGGTGCCCCGTGCCAGTCCCATCCCAGGCATAGAATCCCTCTTTGGATGCTGTGGCTCCCTCCTCCACTGTCCCTGCCTTCCCCGTCCCACATGCACCCACTTTTACAAGAAAACGACTCCGAGGAGTCTCGGTGCTCCCTGGCTCTCCGTCTCGCCGTCCGTTCCCGCCTTGGCCCATTCTGATTGGGCTTCTCTGTCCTCACTCTTCCTCGCTTGGGTTCCGGGGCCTCGGACCCCTCTTTCTCATGGATCCTGTGGCCAGGCCCTTGCCCCACCTTGGGGCAGCATGGGACCTGGTGGCCGGCATCCTCGGCCTCTCGCTCTCCTGCTGTTCCTGTCCCCCCAGGGGCTCTCAAGGCTCCGTGTCTTCCTAGGCCTCTCTGTGGTGGCGCCCGTTCCCAGTCATTCTCTGTTTTCTAGCTCCTCATCCCATTCGGTGGCCTTGTGTGGCCTGTGGCAGTGTGTGCTTGCTGCATCTTCACAGGCTATCTGGTAGGTGGTCTCAGATGTAACGTGGCCCAGACACAGGGCAGTGGACCCCTGCCCCGCACTCCTGCCCCAGCCCAGGCCTCTCCACTTCCCCAGTGACTCAGCCGCAAGCCTAGTGTCCCCCTGGGTTCCTGTCCTTCCCCGAGCCCCACAGTTACTCCATCAGCCAGTCCTGTCGCTTTAGGGACAGAGCAGCTCCTCCCACCTCTCTCCTGCCACCCTAGTCCAGGTGCCATTCTCTACTGCTACTCTGCTGCCTGGGCCTCCAGCTGGGCCTCCAACTGGTCTCCACATCTGGGCCACGCTTCACAAATGTGGTATTTTAAAACATTCTTCCGTGTGGAAGAATGTCCAGGAGCTGGGCAAATTCCCAGCCCAAGCTCCTGGCCCCTGCTTGTGCCCTGGTCTCCCCCTCAGCCCCTTGCCCCCTGTTCAGTCCCGGGGTCTCCTTGCTGTGCCCACTCAGGCTAAATCCAGCTCCCACTGGGGCCCCTCCACCCCAGGTTCCTTCTTCCTGCACACTGTGGCCAGATCTTTTTGCATGACGGGCACGTTTCCTAAGTTCAAGCCTCTGCTCCAGCTGCCTTCTTGAAGGGGCCTTCTGTGGACAGCTCACCTGAAGTAGCACCGCTCACCACACCCACACAGTTATGCTCTATCCAGTTCACTGAGGAGGACCTAAACCACAAACTGCTGGAGCTGATGACCAGGCCCTGACCCACCCCCGCATGATGACAGAGCAGGAAGTGAGGCCAGAGGTGTCCCGGCCAGGCCCTCCGCTCCAGCCCTCTTCCACGTTAGTTAGCGTGACTGCGGTCGGAGCCTGGACGTCCTCTGTGATCACCCTTGGCGCTCATCCAGTCCAGCAAACACACCCCTGCCGTGAGCAGGGAAAAGAGACCAGGGTGACCGTGGTTTTCCATGGGCAGCTGCTCTTCCTCTACTCTGCAAAAGGTCAGACTAGCAGGTCCCAGCACCTCTCACCTCAGGAGTGCTGTTGTCCTGCCCACGAGGCCCCCCGAGGCACAAAACGAGGGGAACATCTGAGCTTTCAGAGCCCAGCAAGAGATTCCAGAATCTTCCAACTCTTTACATCCAACACAACTGAAAGATAGACCTGAATAGATTATTGTCCACAAATCCTTTAAATATATATTTTTGATGATAGATGACTTGGTGACTTTAGCCAGTGATTCAAAAGGATTTCAGAGAATCAAGCGACAATGCTAAAATAAAATCCCTTTCATTCCTATTTACACGTACAGGTCTTCTCAGCACCTGAGTAATGTGTAAATATGTGAAATAATTTTAAAAGCCCTATATCATTTAGATCTATTGTTAACGAAATCAACATTTGTTATATATTGGTTATTTTGATCAACTGCATAGCAACCATCATTATAATAACGGTAACTCAGCTTAGAAGAATTTTTAAAAGCTAGCGTTCTGTGCTTACATAAAATACAATACTTGAATGCATATTTTTGTTGTTGCAAAGAAGTATCTCAGGATGATTGAGAAAATGTCTTTAAGTATGATATATGTTACATTAGCATAAAATTTCATGAGAGAAACATAGAAGCATCTGTTCAAGAGAAAAAGGGAATGTTGTGCATTGTCTGAATTTGTATGATTTTTAGATGGGTGACAACAGGAGATAGTCTTCAGGGTTGGGATTTCCTGGGGTGCAGTTATAAAGGTAATGGAACACTTTTACTTAAAATTGGCAGTACGGTTATCCTTTGGTAATGGAAAGAAACGGTTCTTGGACACCTTGAGAATACAAAAATCCACAGGCACTCTGTGCCTCATGCAAATTGGCATAGTATTTGCAAATAATTTGTGTGTGTTCTTCCACATGGCTTAAATAATTTGCAAACCACTTACAATGAGCTGGGTGCAGTGGCACACGCCGGTAATCCCAGTGGTTCGGGAGACTGAGGCAGGAGGATCGCAAGTTCAAAGCTAGCTCAGCAACTTATCGAGGCCCTCAGCAACTCAGTGAGACCCCGTCTCTAAATAAAATATAAAAATGGGCTGGGGATGTGGTTCAGTGGTTAAGCGCCCCTGGGTTCAAAACAAAGCAAAAACAAACTACTTACAATGTAAATACTTTGAAAATCATTGTCATACCCCATTGCTTAGGGAATAATGACAAAAAAAATAGTCTGTACTTATTTAGTACAGTTGCACAATTCTTTTTTCTCACCCGATCACCCATCCGTGGTTGGTTGATTTCCAGAACCTGTGCTATGGAGATTCAATTGTACTTAGAATATTCTGGAAATAATAAAAATATTTGTAACTAGCTCTTTAAAATGTTGATGACGAAATTTAGATAGAAACCTGAAAACAAGTATGTGGAGTGAGGCAGGAGGATCCACAGGTCTTCAAAATTCTTTTATGCTGAGTGTAAAGTTTGGAAAGAACAATGTTCTGCACATGGGAGAACACTGGGCTGGCCGTGTGGCGGAGGCCCTCCTGGGACAGCGTCCCAGCTCCCAGGTTGGCAGGAGGCCGAGGCTCAGCCCGCCTGCTTCTCAGGCTACTGAGGAATGTCCTTTGGGCTCCCATGTTTAACTTATTTCCAGGTAATGCTCAGGACCCCAGTTCATTTTATTTTATTTTATTTATTTTTTTTTTTAATTTTTTTATTATTTATTTACTTATTCATCATGCACAAGTATAGTATCTTTTTACATACAACTGCTTGTATACAAAGTATATAAGTACCATTCAGATCTTCAATCATGCATTTAGGTTAAAGCCAGATGGTGGCATGCTTTGATGCTCCTCTATGACACCTGGGGGCTCTGAAGTCTCACGTGGCCCCCTACTGGCTAGAAGCTCCTTCAGGTGATCTGCAGCGTTCCTGGCCTCAGGGGCAGCTCCCTCTGCCCACAGCCTGACCCTGGGTCCCACCCAGCAGGTGGGTGGAGATCTTCCTGCCTCTTTGTCTCTGAGGGCTGAGGGGGTTGGGTGCAGGTGGGGGAGGTGAGGTGCTGGAGGAAGAGAAGGTTGACTCTGTGAGACTGCCTGGGAGGAGCTGGGGCTGGACAGGAGTGGCACAGACCAGACATGCCCCAGGCGCTGCCTGCTCAGGTGCAGACTCACCTGGACCTCTGTGTCTGCAGTGGCGTGCACTGGAGGTTGCCGTGTTCTCAGAGACGGAGACCTCTGATCTGGGTCACTCCTGACTTCCTCCATACCATGGCATGACCCCACCCTCCAGCCCTGCCTTCCCCAGGGATCCCAGCCAGGTGCTGTTATTTCAGGGTTTTTATGACCTACTTGCTGAGAGGGATTTGAATTCTCCAGACTATTTATGTTAGCGAATAGCTCTGCTTATGCGCACAAGAAAAGCAGTGCTTCCGGCCTTCCTGGGGAGAAGAATCTTATCCCCAGCCTGGCAATCTAGGACCCAGGCTGTGGGGGAGATGATTTAACAGAGGAGAGGAGGCTAAGTCACGCTGATGTCCCCCTCCCCCTCTGGCCAGCATGTTGTGGCAGCTCCCCAGACCAGGTGTGCTCCCACATGCCACTGCATCTCACCCCAGCCAGCCCAAGACTCCAGGAGAAGTCACTGCCTGCCCCTAGGGACCATCTGTTATGAGATCTGTGACATAGGTGGCAAGCCCCTGCCTCCGATCTCCATGCACCCAGGGTCTCCTTGAGAGCGGGTGGGAGCCCTGGGGGTGTGGTGCGTTACCTGATTTAACAAATACCTGTAGTGTGTGTGTGTGTGTGTGTGTGTGTGTATTTCACAAATATGTTCTTCCTGTAAAAATTTACAAATAAATTGTAATTTATTTGTAAAGCATTACAAATAAAGCTTCAACTCCTGTTGATGACCCCTTGCCCACCGCAAGTAACCCCTCCTTTCCGTCAGTACTCTGCAGAGCTCTCTGCCTTCCTGTACCCTCAGAAACACATAGTTACACATCACAGATGGGCAATACTTTTCCTTTTATATGGATGCTGTCCCCCTGTCCCTCTGTCCTTATCATTGTGTGATGCACCCTTTCCTCTCAGTGAGTTGCCTGGATGCCTTTCCATTTCAGGACCATTTCCTTTCTTTTTAACTTTCCATGGATTGTTTAACCTTCTCCCCTAGCACTGGATCATTAGGTTGCTTCCAGTTGATTTTGTGAAATATTTATGAACCACATCCTTGACTTCATTTCTTTCTTATGTATCTTCTAGAAATTTTCAGATCAAATGCGAGCACAATGCAACGTGTTTTCTTCCCCACCCCTGCCTTTTGTTTCACGAAAGTCAGCACACCATGCATGCTGTCTGCCTCTTGCTGTTTTTTTCTTTGTCATCAGTATGCCTTGGAGAGGTTTCCACATGGGTACAGAGTTCTTTCTCATTCTTTTTTATAGTTGCCTAGTATTCCATGCTCTATAATCATGAACCCATCTCCTGTTGACAGATACCCGGCTTACTTTCTATTTTTGTTATTACAGATGATGTATCATGAATAATTTTGGCCATGTGTTCATCTTCAGAAGTGAAACTGCTGAGTCTCAAAGGAAGTGCACTTGTGGATTTTCATAGTTATTGTCATGTTTTCCTCCACAGAGGTCACAGTGACTGCTGCTGTTGCTATGCTGTCATGTTCAGTGTGGGAGTTCACCCACAGTTTCACGAGCAGGATTTGGATTTCTCAGCTGGTGTCTGAGGGGTGCTTTTAAACTGACTTTTTTTTTTTTTTTTTGGTTATGGTTAATGTTGAGCCTCTTTCACTCTGTCGAGGATCTGAGGGTGGTTCGGCACAGCAAAAAAAAAAACCAATCGAGGGAGTCAGGATGTAGCTGATCTCTCTAGAGATTGGCAACTCTGTCCCGAGGTGCAGGGAAGTCATCTCTGGTTGGAAGGTCATCTGTGGTTGTTAGCAGTTGATAATCCCTGAGGAGAAGCTGGTTAACGGTTTGGTTAGAAATTTGAGAAATATGATTTTTGAAGGCATCGTATGAGGCAAGGAACTATCATCAGGACAAGACATATAGTTATAAATGGGCCTAGGAGAGGGAGGACCCAGGGGGCCACCCCTTCCCATAGTTCCCATGAGGATCTCTGCTGCCACCGGATCTTCTTGTCTCCTAAACCTTGCACTATCTCTTTTAAGCGTTGTACATTGTGGTCAACTTTGCCTGACTGGTTGACATAATAGCAGCATTCCTCACCCAGAAAATACAGGTACCCCCCCCCTTTTTTCTGCTGTGATGAGGTCCCAAGGCTCGCCTGTTTTGGAGCACAACCTCCGCTAGTGATGAGAGTTGTTGCTGGAGGGCCTGGATGGAGTAGGCGGAGGCTTCAGCTGTGGTGGCGAGCTTATCTGTGAGGTCCAGAGAGCTCCTGTTCAAAGGATTGGGCCATTACAAGTGAATGAGCCAGTCCTCCAACTGAGAGGCCTGTGGAGGCAATCGCGGTGACTAAGCTAATACCCACTAAGGCTGCCAGAGTGGCCGCTCGCTTAGGACGCCCCCCTTGAGACTGTAGGGAGAAAAGAAGGTCTTCAACTTCAGCCTCTGTATATAGATGTCAAGCCTGGAATTAAGACAACAGGATAGCAGGGACCTGGGGTTTTAGCATCAATGCATCGGAACACCGTGGGTGGAGCACCAAAACAGGAGAGGGGAAGAGAGAGTTAAATCACCCGTTATGGGATGCCAGGTGCGTTCTGGGCAAGAGTCTTTGGCGGCGGCCCCAACAAGAAGTAACATTAAGGAATGGGGGGATAAGTCGGAAGTGGGAGAGAGAGAGAGGATTGATTTGTGGCATGAGGAGGTTGGGGTGACATTGGCTCGAACTGGGACCAGGGACTAATAAAGACTTGCGAAGCGGCGCACAGAGGAAACAGGTTGAAGCGTTAAAGGTGGAATAGCTTGCTAATAAGGAAAGGGACAAAGAGAGAATGGAGTCCCAGGAGAAGGAGAGAGAGTCGTTTAAGTTTCGAAGATGGGTTCGAGTCTGCTGTCTGGTGGCACACTAAGTTTCTCGAAAGCCCTGACAGCAGAAGAGTCTTTTATAGTTTTTTTCTATAATAATTTTTCCTCGACCATGGATCCAATTGCGATTAGCAAACCCTACTGCAGCAATACGACTCTGCCAGGAAAAAGGGTCAGTAATCTTGAAAGTCACATTATGATTGTATTTTCCAGGATTGGAGTTGGGATGGCATGATTCCCCAGGAGTTTGTTGTTCCCATAAACAGGATGGGACCAATGATATTTACAGCTCCAGGATGGACATCCAACCCATCCATTAGGGTCGTTAATAGCACCAATTTTTCTGTCTGGTCCTCTTTAAAGCAAAGATATTTTGGTAATTTTGACATGTCAGGAAAACATCGGTGAGTACATGTGGAAACTGCATCAAAAGTAAGCAGAATGGAGGGACAATTATCAAAAGGGCAGGATGATTGATTGAGAAGGCGTGTTTTTTGCCCATCATTATCTAGTTGCCAAACCTCGAAAAAGTAACGGCATGGAGGAGCAGAGCAATAGGACACAGAACCTGCAGGGACAAATGGAAAGAGAGCCAGAGATAGAATGAAAATTTCGGAAAGGGTCATTTTAGATCAGTATTAGGAACACGAGAGAAGCGGATCTTGAGGGGATCGGTGGGGAGGGGGGAGCAGGTATACTGAGGTAGTTGTTTGTCGTCGTTTTGTAGATCCTCAGTTGGAGTTGAGCAGCTGGTTTTAGTCTGGAAATATGAATCCAAGAAGTCAAATTTCCTGAAGTTTCACGAAGCTTAGCAGCCGTGGGTGTGCACAGCACAACCTGAAAGGGCCTGTCCACTTCGGGGCAAGGGAGGTTGCTCCTGTGTCCTGGGGAGGGGAGAAATATACCCAAGAACCCGGTGTCAATGGAAATGAAGTAGTGAGTCTATTGGGTCAGGCAGAATGAAATCTTGGCACTTCCCATAACTGATGTCTAATGAAGGACAAGATGGGAAGAGAAAGATCTTTGGGAAGGGGTCCCTGAGTTGGGGGAAACTCCGGGTGGAAGGGCTGGTCGCCCAAACATAAAACCTCAAAAGGGGATAGTAAGGAGGGCTTTTTTGGGAGGACTCTGAGCCTAAAGAGGGCAAGAGGGAGTAACTTGACCCAGTCTAAGTGGAGTTCTAGGGAGAGTTTAGTTAGGACATCTTTAAGAGTCCTATTAGTCCTCTCTACTTTCCCTGAGGACTTGGGGTGATATGGGATGTGAAAATGCCAAGGGATATTAAGGGAAGTAGAAACACTCTGGTAACCTGGGAAACAAATTCAGGCCCGTTGTCAGACTGGATGGACGTGGGCAATCCAAAACGGGGAAGGATTTCTGAGACTAGAATGGAGGCTACTGTGGAGGCCCTTTTATTGGAAGTAGGGAAGGCCTCCACCCATCCAGAGAAGGTGTCCCTACCAAAACCAGGAGATATTTGTGCCCTCCGGGCAACTGGCATGTTGGTGAAGTCTATCTGCCAATCAGCTCCTGGAAGCTGGCCTCGAGCTTGGTGAGAGGGAAATGTCCCCTGGTTATTAAAGGGAGTATATGGGTTGGTGCGCTGACATGCAGTGCACGCTGAGGTGAGCTGATGGAGAAACTGTGTGTCTTCCGAGTCAGGGTGAGGAAGGAGGTAGCAAAAGTCTTGAGGGCCTGATGGTTAGGATGGAAAAGGGAATGGAGATAGGAGAGGATTGATTGTGTGGAAGGGGATGTGGGGGGTCTGGTTAGTAGTAGGTAGGACCGGAGCCAGAAGAGAAGGAGAAGATAGTGCTGCCTCCCTTGCTGCCCTGTCAGCCTTCGTGTTTCCCTGAACATGGGAGAGTCTCCACTTTGGTGTGAAGGACAATGGGAAATCCCTATTAACTTGGGCAGGAGAGAGACTTGCAAAAGTTTTGATATTAATTTAGAAATTAGTAAACTGCAGAACCTTTGTGGTCAGCAGCCCTCGCTCTTTCCATACTGCTGAATGGAAAGCAAAATATGGTAGACATATTTTGAGTCTGTGTAAAGGGTGAGGTTTTGATCAGCAGCTAATTCGAAGGCAACGAATGACAGCTATTAATTCAGCCCGTTGGTTTGTGGTGTTGGGGGTAGGGGTGCTGCCTCAATAACCTCTGATAGGGAAACGATAGCGTATCCAGCAAAACGTTGCCCATCTCTAAGGAAAGAGCTGCCATCTGTGAACCAAATTAAGGAAGGATCAGGAAGTGGTCCCTCTTTAATATGGGAGGGATGGGGGATTAAAGCCTCAAGTGTCTCTATACAATCATGTTCTGGGGCGCTCTGGGGAGATTGGGGAGAAGGGAAGCTGGGTGTAAAGAGGAGCAGGGTTGGAAGGTGATTGAGGGGTCATGTAAAAAGGAAACAAGGAGAGAAAGAACGCGACAGGGTGGGAGAGTTTGAAGGCTCTTATAGGTTAGTAAGTCTTTTAAATGATGAGGAGAGGCAACAGTAACCTGGCACCAAAGGTCAACTTTTTTGATTCCTCCCGCAGAAGTAGTAAGCAGCAGCCAAAGCCCTAAGGCAGGGGGCCCATCCACGAACGGTGGGTCAAGTTGTTTAGAGAGGGTAGGCAACTGGAGCAAAGGTAGTGGCTTTGTATTGGCCTAGAACGCCAAGAGCCAAACCCCTTCGTTTCATGGACATAAAGGGTAAAACATGGCTGAAAGGAGGTCTGGAGGTGAAGGGCTGGGGCCTGTGACAGTGCCTGCTGCAAATGTTTAAACACCGGCCTGAATGTTTAGTCAGGAAGGAATTTTCCCTCAATCTCCTTAGCTGCCTCGTATAGGGGCTTTGCATAAAGGGAGAAATTAGGAATCCAGGCACGGAAATATCCTGCTAGCCCTAGGAAAGAGAGAATCTCTTCCTTTGTCTTTGGGGCAATGGGAGCTCCTTGATGAGGGCTTTTCTGTCTACAGTAATGGCCTTTGATTGATGGGAAATCTGAACTCCTAAATATATTACCTGGGTCTGGGCAAGCTGTACCTTAGACGAGGAGACACGATACCCACGAGAAGCAAGAAAATTTAAAAAGGGTGTAAGAGTCTTCACGAGCTGTGAAGAGGGAAGGACTGCAGAGGAGGAGGTCATCTACATATTGCAAGAGAGTGGAATTAGGGAATTTAAGGTCTTTGAGGTCTGCAGCCAATGTCTGACCAAAGATATGGGGACTGTCTCGAAAACCCTGAGGGAGGACTGTCCAGGTCAACTGTTGGGAACACCGGGTATCTGGATCTGTCCCAAGTAAAGGCAAAGAGGTCTTGAGATTCTGGGGCTAAGGGTACAGTGAAGAAGGCATCTTTCAGGTCAATTACTGATAAATGGGTGGATAAGGAAGGAATTAGGGAAAGAATAGTATAAGGATTTGGGACCGCACGGGGTGTATAGGCCTGACAGCCTCGTTGATGAGACGAAGATCTTGGACTAGCCGATAGGACCCATTGGACTTCTGAACTGCCAATATAGGGGTGTTATAAGGAGAATGGGTGGGTCTGAGAAAGCGTTTCCGCAAAAGATCTGAGATGATGGTTGAAGACCTCTGAGGCTCCACGGCTGGAAGTGGATATTGGGCTTTATTGGGGAAACGTTGGGGATCTTTAAGGTAGATTTGTACGGGGTCACACTGCGCGAGGGAGGGAGTCTGAGTATCCCAGACTTTGGGGTCTACTAAGTCGGCAGGGACAGGGTAATGAAAGGTTTCTGTGTCGATAGAAGGTTGGGGGGTTTCCGCCTCGATAGGGGGACTGAGGGATCTTACATCACTAGGGGCGATAGGGTTTTCCTCATCAGCATCATAAGGGTGATGTGGGTCATGGCATTTTGAAACCGGTAAAAGAAAAATGGTGGAGGAACGGAGGCAAGACGAACCAGAAGCATAACTGAGCTAGCAGACAGAGAATATGATTGAGGCCCTGGAATTTGGCCAAAATGTCCCTGCCCAATAGTGCACAGGACACTGAGGCATTACCAGAAACTGGTGGGTGAAGGGAATTGTCGGTAAGTACAGCAAGACAGCATAGGAGACTGCGGGGCGAATAGCAATTCCCACTACCCCCGACAATAGGTGATGGTGCTAGGTGGTGGGCCCCCAAAACACCCCACAAGAGACTAGAAGAGGAAGCTCCTGTAAGCTTATGCCGAAAAAAAGATTTAGCAACCTGTGGAGTGCAGGTCCATTACCACTAGGAGAATAAACTCCCTTGGCCTGCACCTTCAAGAATGCGAAAGTCAAAACTGTGTCCCGGGGTAGAGGTATGGGGCCCCCGCCCTGGGCCCCCTTCAGTCCCTTCCCGAGGGGCCAAGTAGCCAGCAGTGCTGGGGATTTTGTGACCGGTCCAGCCCCCCTGCTGAGAGAGCTGCGTGGCAGTACCACAAAAATGCCCCAATGGCCCCTGCATCATGGGAAACAACTTTGTGTCAACAGGGAAATGGCGCGCTTAGGGGGCATGGGGAATTAGGGCAATTCTCTAGCCCAGTGTCCCCTGCTCTTCCTTTTCCCGGCACTCAAGGGTAAACATGAGCCCTGGGGGGTTCCCTTCCCGTAGTTGACTTAAATATTTTTTTAAAGGCCCGCTTCTTTTTTTTTTTTTTTTTTTTTTTTTTTTTTTTTTTTTTTTTTTTTTTTTTTTTTTTTTATTTTTTTTTTTTGTTTTTTTGGAAGGCCTGAGGCGTCAGGTGGGTCCGCCTAAAGGTGCCCCCTTCCCCCACCCCCTCGATGGCTATACAAAAACCATTTTGAAAAACCTGTGATCGCTCAGGATTGCCATGTTCATGTTTTTAGAAACCACCCCAGCGACCGGATACCGGCCGTCCATCTTCTCACGGTAGTATGATAGACTTTAAAAAAAAGCCCCAGTGGCCAAAAATCTCAGACAGGGGAGTTTCACCAAGGGCCCAAATTCCTAATTTTCCCTTTAACTTAAGGCTCGGAAATGTCGGGCTGTAGCACTGTAGGACAGGAAATTTTTACATAATGGACATGATGCCTCCCCCAGGGACTTCCAAGGATCTAAAATTGTTGTGTATTGTTTGAAGGGCCTTCGTGAGCCGATCTAAAAATTCAGAGGGGGTCTCTTCTCTCTTTTTGAATAATGTCCTGTAACTTATCAAAATTAACAGGTTTCTGAGCCGCTCGTTTCAGACCATCCACTATACACGTTAGAAACTGGTCCCTTAAGACCACGTCCCCTGGGGCGTTGTAGTCCCATCGGGGGTCTCTCTCCGGCACTGCCTCGGGACCTATAGGAAAATTCGGGTTCATTCTGTGAGTCTCATCTGCATATGCACTGGCTTGCTCCCAGACTCGCCTACGCTCCTCAGGAAGTAAGGTATTTGACAAAATAAAGTATGTGTCATGAAAGGTAAGGCTATAGGCTTGAGTGACCCACTGAAATCTTTTATGTACGTCGTAGGGTCAGTTGTAAAAGAACCCAAGCGAAGCTCAATTTTGGAAAGATCAGACATGGAAAACGGGATGTGGACCCTTACAATTCCCTCCGCCCCAGCGACCAATCCCTTAACGGCGCGATTATCTGAGCTGCCTGTTTTCTCGAGCGCGTCATAGGAGGGCTAAACTGCGAAGGCGGTAGAGAGTAGGCTGTCTGGGAGGAAATGATGGTGGACAGTTTAGGGGCCGGGAGTTTACGGGAGACGCTGGGGGAGAAACCGGAGCCAACGCAATGTTCTCCCGCGCCTATGGGGAAAGAACCGAGGAGGGGGCCAGAGCCATGGGCAAACCCCGCGTCTGTAAGAGACTATTCTCAGAATCTAAGGGAGTACGGACCGTAGTTTTGGGACTGGGCCCGCGCGGCTCGCGCTCTGCGACGGCTGCAAGGCTGGGAGAGGCGGGGAGCCGCGGCAAGCAGACTCGGAACCGAGCGGCGGGAACTGCCGGGCGGGGGATGCGGTGGCATCGGAAACAGCTCTGTGCGGGGGAGGCCGGGGGAAACAGAGCACCCGCGCGGGGAGGGGCGGCAGGATCAGAGCGAAGCTGGGGAACCAAGAAATTGTAGAGGTGCGAGCGGGGGTACCAGAGTGGGGAGGTTTCTGACAGAGCGGAAGGCGTAGCCGGGGCGAAGGATTAAGACAACGGGAGATGGGAGGATCTACAGCTCGGAAGCCCGCCAATTTTCAAAATCTAAAGCCTGTGCTGGGTGATGGGAAACGCTCCCGGAAGCAGCCTTCCCAGAAACTGCCGATATCGGGGGAGGTGGGATGTCCCTCTAGGTCCCGGATCGAACTCGGGGTCCGTGGAAGATGGGGGTGAGATTCTGGAAACCTATAAGCAAAGAAAGACCGTCTCAGGATTGGCACCTGGAGCACAAAGAAGGATTTTGGAACGGAGGAGGGAAGACAGGCAATCGACATTCGGCAACTCCGTTTTTTTAACCCCCCCCAATTCCCCCCTCCTTAGTTTGTTGACAACAGCTGGAAGAGTTCCCCGTAAAAGCCGGAGAATCTAGGGATCCGGAATCTGGCCCACTTATTGGATAGCGGGTAGGGAAAGGAAGGCCAAATTTTAGTAACTTAGCTTTATTAATATTGGTTTTGTTAATTTGGGTATTTAAGCTAATCGCACTCGAATATCTTAGGAGACAGGCGAGAAGGCGTGGTCGGCCTGAATGGCGAGGGGAAGATTTCCTCTTCTGTGAACAGCCGCTACTGTCCTTTGCCTGCTATTGTGTGGATTTCTGTTCTAGAGGGAGCCCTGTGTATGTTCTGGAAGTTGTCCCTTGTCTGGGATATCCGTCACAAGTATTTTTCCCTGGTTTGTTTCATGCTTTGACCTTTCTGCTGGTGGCTTCTGTGACCCTGAGTCTGCACCACTGCCTGTCTAACCCCATGCTGTGGTTCATGCTGGCCCCTCACCTGCAGGGCCCTTGCTTTATCTTCTTAGCTGGGAGCTTGCACTTGTCCTCTTGGCCCCGACTGGTGTGCCACCCTCCTTGACGCTTGGTCCCTGTACCAGGTCTCCTTCCTGGCTGCTCTTTTCACACTTTACCCGGTCTCTACTTCAGGTCACCTGAAGGTGCCCTCTGCCTCTGCCACCTGACCTTGCTTTTCTCTGTCTCTCAGCCCTCAGGGCTGAGTGTCTCTTGCACAGATGGTTGGACAAACCCTTGCAGCTGTGACTGCCTGCAATACTTAGTGATCTCCTTTTCCAGAGGACTCTCGTGACCCTGATCGCCTCTTTTGACCAGCAGGAGTAAAGGGGACGGACAGGGACCCTTGCTTTTGTGTCCAGGGCTGTACTAGGCACTTAGCAGCACTCAGCAATGAGGAGTGGGCTTCTAGACCCCTGACGGGGACTCTGATGGCCCCATTTATCTTTACTTTTCTGTGTCAAAACTAAGAAAAGTCAATAACCAGGGTAACATTTATTGTTTTTTTTTTTTCAGCAAAATTTATTTCAGAACCATTGAATCAGTGTGATCATACTTTTTCACTCATAAATATTCCCTATCAGACCGTCTGAGCTTGTCTATTTTCAGCCTCAAGGAGAGGACTGGCTGCGGCTAGCGCACCAGCCCTAATCACAGACACTCCACAGTCACTGCCGCCGCTGCTCCCCTTGAATGAAATAGATCCACCAATCAATCAATAAATACATAAATAAGTGGGTCAGCAGATGCTCATCAGAAGCTGGGAACAGAAGAGAGGCTTTCTTTGAGTAGAACGTGCCCCGCTCCCATCAGGCTGGCTTGGAGGATGCAGGAGAAGAGGTGGCCAGGTCAGCAGAGGCTCTGAGATGGGTCCCAAGAGCGCTGTCTCCTGGCTGGTGGCAAGAGAGCTCCGCATGCCCCTGGGGAAGGCAGGAGGTGTGGGCCCAGCCTCCAGCCACGCTCAGAGCCCTCCTGTCCGCCTCCGCCAGCCCCACCGTGCACAGGCCATGTCCACCGCGCCACCGGCCGGTGCAGCCTTCCTTAGGAGGACACGAATTCCATGGTGAAGTCTATTATGTCCTGGCCGTTGCTGTCCCCTAGGAAGACGGGCAAGTGCTCCGCCTGGGACGTGCTGATGTACCAGTTGGGGAACTGGGCAGACTCGAACTCCACCTTGTCTCTGATCTCTATCTTGTTGAACACAAATCGCGGCTCCATCCTCTTCTTGGGGTAAGTTTTGGGGTCTACACTCTGCAGCAAAAGAGAAACAAGCCTCTTGGTGAGGGACGGGACAGAGACACGGTGGGAGAGGGGATCTTGGGATGGGCCAGATGGGGGACTCCATGAGCAGGTTGTAGGACCTGGTGCCACACTCCTGAGCTGTCTTTGGGACGCTGGCTTTCTGTGGAGCCCCTGAAAGAGCCCCTTTGTCTTCTCTGACCATAGAGATCATTGCTGGGGAACATCATGGAGGTGTGAATATTTTTTTAGGGTGTGAATTTTTTAAAAGTAAAACTTAGGTTAAAGCTTCTACGAGTATATAGTTTCTAGGTAATTTGCAGTTATTAATTTATTTTTGGAGGATCCTGGCTAGGATGACATCAACTTGGAAATGAAGCTTTTGCTATGAAAGCTGCAGGTGCGTGTGTAGGGGGTGATTTTGGAAGCGGAGTGGAGATGGATGACAGGTCCCTTCAATTGATGAGTTCCCAAAGTGTCATCTGGGAAATGAGAGGGACCCTCACATTACAATGCGCCTGGTCTTAGCACCGTCTGATCTGTTGGCATGGTAACATTGGCTGGCCATGAGGGTGGCAGCCACAGGATTTAATTTTCTGCGGTGGTAGTGATGTTTGCATGCATTAAAAATCACGTTGAATTTATTTTACATTTATGTGAAGTTGCCAAGCAGCCCAGCTCCCAGATTGTTTTGGGGGCGTGGGTCGTGGGAGGCAGGTGGTTGCTTGGGAAGCAGGTGTCAGCCACAGGGGCTGAAGGGCCTCCCCTGGAACCGACTCACCTCCAGCTGCAGGGTGGGCTTGTCCTTCATCACACAGGTCAGGTACAGGTTCTTCCCCTTGATGCCCAAGGCCACGGGCGTCTTGTTGTCACTTTCCTCTCCTTGCACAAAGCTCATGGAGAACACCACTGGAGAAAGGAGAGGGGTCTCGTGGTCAGGCCATGCTGTGCAGGGTGGGCCCAGGCTCCGCGCTCCAAACCCGGGACCCGTGCAAGTGAGCAAGCTCTGTGGGAACCACCCTGAGGCGCCACCAGCCCGCACAACAGCAGGGTCGGCCGGTTGCTTCAGGGATTCCCCAGAGAAGGTCTGATGGCTTCACGAAGCCTCTCAAAATGGGTAATAGCGGGGGCCTAAGGTTGAAATGCCAAAGAAGCGAAGGGATGATCTTTTCACTGGCGGCTGTGTGCCCATCCTCACGAGTGGAACAATTTGGTCACTGTAGAAGGCCAGGGAAGGCAGTGGCACACGCCTGTAACCCCAGCAGCTCGGGAGGCTGAGGCAGGAGGATCATGAGTTCAAGGCCAGCCTCAGCAACTTAGCAAGGTACTAAGCAACTCAGCAAGACCCTCTCTCTTAATAAAATATACAAAGGGCTGGGGATGTGGCTCAGTGGCTAAGCCCCCCTGGGTTCATTTCTTGGTGCCACAGACACACACCCACAAAAGGCTGGGAGCGGTAAAGCTGGGCTCCTGATGGAAAGTGGGGCTCCAGAGCCATTTCAGGGTCCTGGAGCAGCACGGGGGGAGGACTGGGGAGGAGAGGTCTACCTGAGGCTCCAAGCAGAGACACCCATGTGGCCCCTCTTAGTCACAGCAGTCGGAACTGGAGGCCCCGGGGCCACTGTCACTACTCAGTTCTAAAGAAAGGGGACTCTCGTGGAGGGAGCCTTCTCTGCAGGACGCTGCCCTCCACATGTGGCAGCCTTGGGGCAGGACATGCTGCTCCCTGGCTTGGCCACGGTGGCCTTGGCGCCCTGCCAGCTCGCTCCCCCAGCCACATTGGCCGGTTACCGCAGAGAGATTGCGCACCTGCTGGACGCTAAATTTTCCTATTAGGAACCCTGTGGTGGGGTGGGAAGGAAGTTGGGGCGCAGGGGCAGGGCCAGGCGTGGGGGAGGCCCACTTATCTCCCCGATATTCTAGCTTCAGTCTCCACCGCAGGAAGGGGAGCCCACAGGCCGTTAGTGCGTGTCTGTCAAATGACCCTGCACTACGGGAGCGTTGGCATTGCACCCTCCCCAGGGGACTTGGGGACAGTGGCCCTGGGATGGCTGGAGCAGCTAGTCACCCTCCTGCCAGCAAATGAATGCCTTCAAACTGGCATCGTAGCTGGGACCAAAATACAGGCTGTGGCTTTGTCACCGCTGTTCTGAATGTCTCTTTCCACTGGGTCGCCCTTTGCCTTAGTCTTCTGCTTTGTTCAACACGGGGACACCCAGCAGGCTGCCCGCGGGCGGGGGAGGGGGACACCGAGGTCCCCAGTTACCTTGTTGGCTCAGGTTCGGCCCGTTGAGGTGCAGGGCTTTCAGCTCACACGGGTCGGACAGCACCAGGCTCTTCTGCTGCACGTCCTGCAGCCTGCAGTGCAGCGACTGCACCGGCGCGTCACTCTCGTAATCGATGTCACAGAAGAGTGGCTCTGGAGATAGGAGGCAAACACGGTCAAGGCAGAGCCAGTGGGGCACAGGTGCGTGCGTCAACCTCCAGCTGTGACACGGGAGCGGGGAACGGGGTGGCAAGGACGCTGGCCCTGGCACCGGAGCCGTGGCTCAGTGCCACTGTCCCTCACTGAGGACTAGTGATGGTCACTTGTGTGAAATGTCATCACTCATGTCACAGCCCCAGCCCAGCGGCGTGGTCGGGCTTCAAAGGCATGCTCCTGCCACGGTCTCCTGGGAAGGGCGGCTGTGGCCAAAGGCACCACTGATTTGGTTTCTGGGCTTGTTTTCTACCTTGAAAGGCTTCAGCTGGGGAGGGGACTTGGGGATTCAGTGTGGGGACCCAGAAGACCCCGAGGGAGGATCTCAGGAAGTACCTTCTTCAAAGATGAGGGTAAAGCAGGTGTGCAGGTCCTCGTCCCCGAGGGCCTGTGCGCCAGGCACGATCCGCAGCTTCTCCACAGCCACAATGAGTGACACCACCTGCCTGAGGCTCTTGTTCAAGTGCAGCTGGGAGATCTGCAGCTGGATGCCCTCGTCCACGGAGCCGAGGTAAAGGTCTTGCAGGCTGCACTGTGGGGAGACCGAGGCAATGAGCATGTTAAGGTGGTCAGGCTGGTGGACTCCTGCATGGACCTCAGAGATTACCAAGCTTCTGCTGCTAGTCTCTGTGTCTGTGAAGCCCAGAGAGGGTAAGTGGCTTACCCAATGACACACAGCAAGAAGAATGTGGGCCTCCTGACATCCTATGCTATTCTCTTAAAATAAAACCCAATTTGACTTCATCTCTCTGCCACACGTCCTACCTCCCCCCAAACTTACACCCTCTTACCCGGATTCCTATCTTTTCCTATCCCTAATGCTCTCACACCATCATTAAAAATTTTGGAAGAATAACGATCACGACTTTTCCTGTTGATCTTTGCCCACTCAACAAGTTGTGGATTGTTCTACACAGATCCTTCTTCTCAGGCTTTCTGAAAACACTGTAAGAATGCTTGCTATTTGTGGGCTGAGTCTCCACTTCCTTGTAATTCAGAGAAACGCTCTGTTCAGGCCTAACTGGAGTCTCCCTGAGGCTTGATGGTGGCTCTGAAGTTTGAAGGACAGTGGCAGAAACCCAGCAGCACAGAGGAGAGCTGAGCTGAGCCGGGGAGAAGTTCCCGGATTATGAGGCTGGGGGAGGCTGGCCTGAACTGGGGGTGGGAGGGTGAGGGAGGCGGCTACACCGCCCGGGAACCTTATCAGGCTTCGCACAAATGAGGAGGGACAGCTGGACGTGGGACTACAGGGACGGGAGTCTGAAGAAGACCCATTTGCTGGGGTGAACTTAGCTCCCACTGGAGATGCCCAGAACCCAGGGCTGCAGGACGCCAGGGAGGCAGAGATGATCTATTTGCAGATGAGGATCAAAGAAAGGGGAAGGGTGTCTCATCCAAGATCAAACAGCAACTGTAATAGAAATTGGGAGTTCCAACTTCCAGCCCATCTTTTTGTTGATACTGTCTATGTCTTGCTGACCTAAGTTCCATCCCAGTGAGGAAATAGCTGTTCTTCCCTACAGGGGCAGACATGGGTTAGTTCCCAAGGTCATCCTCTCTGGGTGGCAGAGTTTGACTCAAGTGGTTAAAGTGGACTGAACCCATCTTCTGAAAGGAAGACCAAGCCAGGTACAGTGGTGCGTGGCTGTAATCTCGGGGACTTGGGAGGCTGAGGCAGGAGGATGGCAAATTTGAGGCCAGCCTCAGCAATTTAGCATGGTCCTGTCTCCAAGTAAAAAATAAAAAGGGTGTGTATTTGGCTTAGTGGTAAAGCAACTTTGGGTTCAATCCTCTCTGCCATAAATAAATAAATAAATAAATAAATAAATAAAGGATCAGATCTCCTTGAAGACAGCTGTCTTTCTTGTGTGAAGCATCTGGCCAGCAATGTAAAGCTTTATGGGGAGACTATGGGAATGTCGGGTGCAGCCGGTATCTGTCTCACTGGAAGAGGCAAAAGCCGTCCCATCACAAAGCACCCTGCGGACGAGGCAGCCCATAACTCCTTTCTTTGAGCTCCTCCACGCACCGGGAGCTAAGCTCAGAGTCTCACCTTCATATGTTTAGGTTCGTCCACCTCAAAGAACAGGTCGTTCTCGTCACTGTAATAAAAACAGACGTGGCTCAGGGATGTCTTTCCCTTTGTGCACAAACAAGTCTTGCACTAATAAAATTGCAAACAGTCTGTTCCTCCAAGCTGCCTGAAGACTTCTGGAAAGTTCCATGGAGATGTGCCTGGAACAGTCTAGAAGGCAGACTCTGGGCTATGCCGGTAGGCATCCTGAGGATGCCCGATTGGATCCTGAGACCTAAACTCTCGTCCAGGAGAGTCAGCTAAACTCTGAGCCCCTCCCATGCAAGCCAACCTTGCAAAGGGCCCTGGCATGTCCACTTGGAATCGCCTCTTCCCATGTGCCTCTGGGGGAAGCCCCTGCAACAGCAAATCTGGCTGGCGTCAGGGTCCCAAGGCTGGACTTGAGTGGGAAATTAGGTTAGCTTGTTTGCCACCTAAAGAGGTAATCTGGGGACACATCTGGTCTCTAAGCAGAGACAACCTTCACTCATGAGCAGGAAGCCCTGTTTGTGACTAGCCGGTGTCTGCACTGACCTGTGGTAAGCCATCATCTCACTGGCCAGTTCCGGTACTGCTGCCATGGCTGCCTTTGAGACCTGTGTGAAGAGCAGGAAATGGGTGGTCACTGCAGTGCCAGTCCTCCCAGGGCCACTGTCACGTGAGTTTCCCTCTGCATCCAGTACAGCCAGGGCTGCAAAGGGACGCTCTTGCAAAAAGCCGTCCTGGGGTCTAGAGAAAAGCGCTTGCTGAATCAAGTCCAAACCAGGAATATATTCCTAGGAGACGGGGTGCAGAGTCCTCCCATTGATCTCTCAGATGTCAGCGGCTGGGTAAGCAGTATGCGTTCCCAGAATATTTCATAAGTCATAGCATTACAGCTTATTTTATTTTACATTTTTGCAAAAAGCCAAGTCTTCAGGCAAAGAGGAGGATGCATGAGGGAATGTAGGAGAGGAGGAGGAAGAGAGAGAGAGAGAGAGAGAGAGAGAGAGAGAGAGAGAAAGAGAGAGGGAGAGAGAGAGATTCCCCCCTTAGTTTCTAAGAGTTAGCAGGACTTGAAGCCATACCTGAATAACGAAGACTGTTTGGAGAGAATCCCAGATCTGCCTGTCGCCCAGATCTGCCTGTCGTGCTGTGGAGCACAAAGAACTTTGTTCTGTGCTGGTTGGTCTCTCCTGCACTGTTTTATAGCCCTTAAAAAGCAGAAGTGAAAAGCCAAAAATTTTCCCTTTGGTTAAATGATTTCACAACCAAGTCAAAGGCATGGGGTGGGGGGAAGAGGACTGGGGGAACCTCTCGGGGAAAGGAGTTGATACTCCGAAATTATTCCCTAATCTGTGGAAGCACCAGGGGTAGCAAGCTATGACACATTTCACAAATGGGTCATCATGCAAATCAGTATCGTTTTCCTCACCACCTTGGTGCCCATGATGTCAGTACTAAAATACTGGATTTTCCTGGATTAGAAGAATGTGTTGATTGAGGGTCTTTGGAACAACGTGCAGGACATGCAGATGTGTGTGCACGAACACACCTCTTCCCTCACTTCCTTGTACTTAGGTTTGGGAACCTTCCCCTTTGGGGATGGATGGATGGATGGTATAATGAAGTGGCAATAGCTCTCCCTGTTGGGCTCCAGGGTGAGGCTCTGTCCTCAGGTGCTGTCCATCAATCACGGGAGTCTCGGGGGAGACACTGACCACCCTTGGATGGAGCAGAGGACATACAGTGTGCAGGGGTGCAGGCTCCTGAGCAGGTCAGGTGACCCCAGGGACAAACTCATGCCACCCCGAGATGCTAGGTGCTGGTACCCTACCGATTTCACGTTGAAAACACATGGGTGCTGGCTGAGCAATGAAATGACCCCAAATTGTGTTTCTACTGGGAGAGATATTTGTTGAATAAATCAAGTGTCCATGATCACAGAGACTTTTTAAAATGTAGAGGAGATGTCCTTTGCCTACAAAAAGTTTTTGGTGAACGCTTGATTCCATGAGAAGATCCAGAAGAGACTATGCTACATCTCTTGCAAGCACCAGCCATTACCAGACTGTTTAACCCAGACAGCAGAGTGCCTGTTGCAGGGTACCGCGAGGGCCTGGGTCACAAATGGCGCATGGAGTCTGGGGACACCAATATTAGAGCATTATTACAGCCTCAAAGTGGAACGTTGTCACCATGGTTCCCAGGAGGCTTCTGAGGTCTTTTAGAGCTGGTGAATGCCTGGCACAGTCAGGGTTTGCTGCCTGAAGGGTGAGCAGGAATTTGACAGTGTTTTCATTCAAATAAACATGTGCCTACTATGTGCGGGACACTGTGCTGACCCTGCCTTATCCTAGGGAGTCAGCCCCTGACGGACAGGTGAGCATATTGGAAGCACAGGCTGTACTGTGGACCGGGGGTGACTTGCTCACTAAGCAGCCTTCTGATTCCTGGTTTGGCTCCCAGTACCTTGATATCAGGAGGGCAGACAGAAGACTCCCACCTTTGGAAATTCATGTGTTCTGTTGGAAACCTAAAAGCCATCTGCTGCGTCAGGGTCTTGTGAGTTTGGTAAGCAATATTCGGTTCCCAACACTGAACCCTGATAAGATTTGGTGTCTTGTCCTGTGGACACCCTAGAAGCCCTGCCTGGGGGGTCCTGGTGGCTCCTGTTTTGCTCCCTAGGATCTTCCTGTAAATTAACCACTGTTCTCCAGATCCAGTTGGAGGGACAGCCACTTCTCTGGAGGCCTTTGTACTGTGGACAGCAGGCCTGGCGGTCTGGTGGTTGTGTGGGCTGCCCTGGCAGAGAACAGAGATGCCCTTGCTCTGCTGAGGTGAGGGCAGGCAAGGAGGAGGAAGTGCCGGTGACAGGAAGGCAGGCGTGCAAGGTGCCCCAGCATCCGCTCTGAGTCGGTCCATTCCTCCTGGGGCTTGGGATACAGGTGGGGAAGCCTCAGCTCCTTCTGCTCCGCCATCTTCTATTGCAACTTTCCGAGGTTCTGAACCTGCCGGCCGGAAGGGGCCCTAACAGCTGTCCATTGGGTTCTGGTGGGACCCAGGGTGGGGGGCAGATTGCTATCTGAGCACGAACAGCGGGTGCAGAAACCAAGGCCAAACCTGTGAAGTGATTTGTCCCACGTCACAATGTGGTTGAAGCCGTGCCCTGATTCTTTCTGCTCCAGGGAAATTTTGGAGCCCTGGGGCAACGCCCCTTGATGTCAGTCAGAGTCTCTAGAGTTCTGCCACGTCTCATCCTGGCCCTGTGGTCGGGACCCCAAACCTTCTCCAACCCTGCCCGTCTCAGGAAGTGAAACCTCTCGCCATGTCATGCAGGCCAGTTGCACAACCCCGCATCAAACGCCGTCTCTCACCCCATCTCTCCAAGGAGATGGCTCAGCTCATACTTCCTTCCGGTCCCCAGTGAGGACAGAGCATCTCACTGTAGACCAGCTGCAGTAAGGAGAGGAAACGGACAGTGCCACTGGTGTAGGTGGCATCACAGACACCAGGAAATGGAAAGAGCAGAAGCAAGAGCTGGCCAAGCCAGGATGTCATGGTGGGGGGGGTGGACTCCAGTTTTGGGGGAAATTTTCAGCGCCTGAGTCACTCAACCTCTTCTTGGGTCCAAGTTCCCCTCTCCCTGGACAGGTTGGTTCTCCAAGACAGGAGCTGTGGCGTTGCCTCGTGCCATCTTAGGTCTGAGCTTGGGTTTCCCAACCTGCTATCAAGGTCGGTCACCCCATAGGGTTGCAAACGTTTTAAAGAAGGAGACAAGCAAAACAATCATGGCTTCATTCTTTTTTTAATATTTATTTTTTAGTTGTAGTTGGGCACAATATCTTTATTTTACTTATTTATTTTTATGTGGTGCTGAGGATCGAACCCAGGGCCTTGCACATGCTAGGCGAGCGCTCTACCACTGAGCCAGCCCCATGGCTTTGTTCTTATGTTGTCTCGTGTGCCTAGTGATGTCTTCTCTCTGGCCCCTTGCCCAGAACAGAGCTGAACATGCCTGCTGCACCATTTCCCTGCCCATCTCGCTTTTTTTTTTTTTTTTTTTTTTTTTGATACCTGGGATTGAACCCAGGGGTGCTTAACCACTGAGCCAAATCCCCAGCCCATTTTATGTTTTATTTTGAGACAGGGTCTCACTAAGTGGCTTAGGGCCTCACTAAGTTGCTGAGGCTGTCTTGGAACTTGCCATCTTCCTGCCTCGGCCTCCAGAGCCGCTGAGATCACAGGCGTGGGCCAGTGCACCTGGCCCACCCATCTCATTCTTCAGGCTGCTGCCATTCTCCTGCCACCATTCCCAAGGGCCCCTCTGGCACCTGAGGGTATGGACGAGGCCCTGTGTACCCCCACCTGTCTCTCTGGACACTTCTGTTTCTTTCAGTTTATGGGATTACTTGGGATGGGGCAATATGATTTACAGTTGTAAGACCAGACAGGGGGCAGGCGAAGTCCAAGGTCCTCCTCTGTCCTCCCTGGTCTAGGATAGGGAGGGCTTAACGGGGCAGGCCTTGGCCCTGCCTAGGTGTGAGGTCTCCAGGGGCTTTTCTCAGCTGGTGGAGCTGTTGTCCTACCTCTGAGAGGCCAAGAAACCTGTCTTTTATTTGGATCCAGCAGAACCCCCCCCAGCTTTCCTACAGGACATCTTCTCTAACATACGACAAGAACAGAAGGCTCTGGCCCCACATTTCCCAGGGCTCTGGAAACACATCCCAGGTCCTGTGAAGGCCCAGACAGTCGTGTTTTAGGTGCCATTGCTTAGAAGAGCAGTCGCAGGGCTCTATTCATCCTGCTGGTCACAGGACGCAGGCCCCTGTTGGACACTGTTGTATTCTGCCACTTTTCTTAGACACAAATTCAGAAACAAAACTTTAAAAAAAATTTCCCTTTATCAAGTACATTTCCCCCCCTTATTATCTTAATTAGTCTTCACAGCGACCTTTAAGATAGACAGGACAGGCCCATTTTACCTCCCTGGACACTGAGGCTGAGAGAAGTAACTTGTTCACAGCCACACAGATGCTAAATGCCTGAACCAGGACGCAAACATGGATGCGTTGAACCCAAACCAGGCCTTTCTCTCTCACTTTCCCTTGTTCTGAACATCTGCCGCCCCCATGGCCTCTGTCCACCCGGAGCCCACCCCTGGACTTTTCTCTGTGGCTCACTTAAGGTCTAAACAGCCCTGGCCAGGCAGATGCCCAGGGCCCAGCGACTGCCCTGAGTGTTCCTGGGCACCTTCCCGGGCACGGTGGGCTCCTGTCCTTGACCCCTCCCCGCCTGTGACGCGCTGTGTGAATTCACCTCTTTCTCCTTCTCCCAGGCAGCACCGATATTTCCAAATCTGAGTTCCGATGTTCTTTCTTCCCTTTTCTGGCTGGCTTCCTCATTCTGCTCTACTTTTCTGGCCTGGAACTGGCAGCCCTGTTGTTAGATTTTCTCTGTTATTTTTGTTCTTCTTTCTAACTTGTTATTGCACCGCCCCAAACAAAACCAACAAACCCCAAACCAAACCCAACAACAAAACAATGTTTAGGGTTTCTATCCTTAGAGTCATAGGCTTTTTTTTTTTTTTTTTCAAATGATGCTAAACATACTTCTGTCTTCAAATCTGTGGTAAAGTTCTTCTCTCCTAACAGGCCTATGGTGTCTGGATTTGACTCCCTGGTCATGTAGGCACTGAAAGCCATCTGGCCACTTTCTTTCCAGGATCTTATTGATTTCACTTCTCAGCCGCTTCCTCCTTGCTGGCTGGAACTGAGCTTTTTCTTTTCTGGGAGAGGAGTTTCTCTGCAAAACCACTTAGGGTTTGTGGGGTGTGCTGGTCAAGTCTAGGACCCAGACTCTTCGTAGCTGAGTTCCCCTAATTGCTGGGCAAAGTGGAATGGACGTGGGGGGATGGGTGTCTGACTGGGACAGGTGTCCTGGCTTTGGGGAAAAAACAAAACTCAGCTCAACAGATAGCTATTCCAGAATGCACCAGCCTTAGACTTGGGTGCCGCTCTTTTGTTAAAGGTTTAGAAAATCTGCCAACGTGTCACAGAAATCTGTGAGACCGTCACATGGGGAATATTTTTCAAAATAGAGTTTCACCTGGAATCCTGTTCAGTATGATAGTTCCAGAAGAGAACTGTTGACATTTGTAGTGATTTAAAAAACAGCCTTCTTTGGCTTTTTGCTAATCTATATGTTCACCTTCAAAGTTTCCCATGACATGAAAGTGTGTAAAGTAAAAAGTGGAAGTCCTCTACCACTGACCTGCCTTCCCCTCTCACTGGATGAGACCTCAACCAGACACTGTCCTCCCAGTCACCACCACCTTGAGGCTCATGGGTCACCGTCCAATCATTGCAATGTCAGTTCTTTGAATGGTCTCTTTCCAGCGCTTCCTGGACGCCTGGGTCTTGCATATTTCTTTCTATCCCTACTTCTACAGTGTAGGGCAACTCCTCCTCCCTTGACACCCAGGCCATTTAAATCACATGCTAATGAGGTCCCTTGGTTGCCATGGAAACCTGGTCCATTGTAAGCTGCCTGTTGTGGCCAGCCACGGTGCCGCGGGAAAATTCTCGGAGGCAGAGTTAAGCTTTTACTACTTTTACTTCTACTTTCTTAGAGCTTAGAGAGGGAAAGAAAGATTTTTTCTTAGTAGCTTAGAGTAGCTTAGAGTAAAGAAAGATAGAGCTTAGCTTAGAGAAAGAGTAGCTTAGAGTAGCTTAGAGTAAAGAAAGATAGAAAGATAGAGCTTAGCTTAGAGAAAGATTAGAGCTTCTTTCTTCTCTCTTCTGTCTTCTGTCTTCTTTCTTCTGTCTTCTTCAGGAGCCTCGGCCTAACTCTGACCAGTCATTTCTCTTCTGTCTTCTATCTGGTTTCTGTAACCGCTCTGCCTACGTTCTGGCCGCTCTGATTCTTCTGACCGACCGAGTAACTGCCCGACTGTCTGAATTCTCCGTTCTCCTAACTCGGACCGCTTTCACCCGGTTATATACCTTCAGGTTTGCGGGTGCCTACAGGTGCGTCACATACATATCAGGTGGAACCCATGGCTTCCAGCTAGCTACAACAGCCCTTCCCAATTAGGGCTCCTTCAGTCCATCCCTTGCCTCCTATCAGCCTCAGAGCTCTCTTCAAAGAGCAAAGCCCTTGCTCAAAGCCCACCACTGGTTGAGCTCCCCAGCAGGGCCCACATTCAGTCATTCAGCAACGGGCCCTTCAGGCCTGTGCCCTGTGTGCAGGGCTGGGTGACCTCTCCCAGTCAGGATGGCACTTGACAATACTCCGTAGACCCTGGCTGGCCAGATAAATCAAGGTCACAAGTGCTCTAGCTGCCACTGCAGTCTTTCCCCTGGGGCGAGCCTCCCCCGACAGGAAAGCACCTCCAGGAGAAGAACACCTGGGTTAAAGGCAGAGCCCACCAGAGGCGCAGGTCCAGCCCAGGAGCTGCTTGCCCAGCAGCAGGCGGCCCCCAGGCCCCGGGCAGAGCAGCCGATCTGGTCCAGGCAGGGTGTCCTGTGTGCCTGGAGAACAAGAGGAGAACAGAGGCACAGCGGGGGACACCTTGAGTCACAGAGTGAGTCACACACTGCTGGCTTAAGTCACAGTGTGTCCACTGACCTGCCCCGAAGTTCTCTGGGACAGGGAGGCCACTGGGGCTGACACTCCAGCTGGTGGGTGTGATGTTCCCTTGTCCTCTGTCACCAAATACCTGCAGCAGGTGAATTTCGAAAAAGGCACTCTTTTCCCCTAACAGCAACTTTGGGATGTTTCCTGAGGGTTTTCTAAATTCCCCTGAGGATTCTAGAAAATCAGGAAGGTCAAGGTGATGGCACGTGGGGGAGGCGACATAGAAGTCTGTTATTCCTAATTCACTTGTTCAACACAAGGCACCCATTTACAGCATGTGGGGTGTGTGTGAGTGTGTGCGCACGTGAATGTGTGTGTGTATGTATGTGTGTGCAAGTGTGTGTGCATGTGTATGTGTGTGGGCATGTGTGTGTATGTGTGTGCATGTGTATGTGTGTGTGTGTGTACATGTGTGCGCGTGCGTGTGTGTCGCGTGTGCAGGACATGCTATAGCCGTCCTCAAGCAGGATTTTTTTTTGTATCACTGTTCTCTGTGAAGAAGGACTGTGGTAAGTGACGAGGTGGCTGCGTAGACCAGCTCCCTAGAAAGTCCAGCTGCCCTTCCTGCACACGCTCAGGGACACACCAGGCCATAAGTGGGGAAAATCGCGCCTGGCTCCCAGGGCAGGCCCCTTATTCAGGTCACCTGCCCAGCCCAGAGTGAGCCGCTGCGACTTGCCGTCTCCGTTGAGCCCTCGCCCGCTGGCTCTTGCCCTCTTCTGTCCTCAGTGTCACTGCCTATGCAGCGGAGCACAATAGCCCCGCAGAGTTCAGTCAAGTCCTGGGTCTTTGTGTGGGACAGTGGCATCCTCGGTGCTGCCTCCCGGCCGGGCACGTCCCCTGCCCTCTCTCACTTCCCTGTGGGAGTTCCTCCTGAGGTTGCTTGTCCAGTCAAGGCGGCGACCTCCCCCGTGGAGTCCTTTGCGCCAGGGGCTGCAGGTACCCGGGGCCTGCTCACCTCTCTGACCCGGTTCCCAAGGTCAGTTCACGGGTGAGGGATGAGGCTCGATGGTGGCACCGGCAAGCCTCACGCTCCTGCGCATGCGTGACTTGCCACTGGAGACCCTCCGCCCACACCCGGCATCCAGATGCAGAGGGCTCAGCGCCCGGCTGTGCTCCGGGGAGCCCAGGACTCTGAGACCTCAGCGCAGCTCAGCAGTCCTTACGGAACTCACCGCCAGTCCTGTCGCCAGGCGCCCATCTCCTACCTGTCTTTTTACCTGTGGCTGTGCTGACAGAGGGCAATAGAGTGGCCTGAGTGGAGATGGGGACAGGGAGCCCTGTCGCCCTCGCTGGCTGAGCTTCCAGACTGCACATCACTTAGCTCTTAAGTTGACACAGGCTCTCTGCCTGACCAAGCTTCACCCAGAGCCCCGAACCTTCTCCAGGGCCTGTCTGTGAGTCTCCTTGTAAAACCCAGTTTTATCAAAAAGCAAAAGAAGAAACTAAGCCCTGCTCAGTCAGCTTAGGCAGACCACCCCCCCATATCTGATCACCCCTGGTATCTAATCGGATTCCTCATCCTCCACCCCAGGATGTGGACGGCCCTGGCCCATCTTCACAGAGAGCCTGAGGTGCTCTCAGTACCTTTCCACCGCTGACTTCTCCACCCTCCTCCTTGGCTCACCATGGCCACTTTCCTCATGCTGTGTTTGAAGTTATGTCCAGTCTCTTGCTTCTGCTGCAGAAGTTCAAAGCCGTGGTGCTGGTCGTACCCATGGGGAGGGTCGTGAATGACGTTTGCTTACTTTATGATGCAAGCGTCATTGGGTCATTTCTCTTTAGCAATGTTATCCTTGGGCAACTGGATTTCAGGGCTATGACCCGTCTCTGTGAAATCCAAGTTCCTTGACTCCCTCCTTCCGAAGGTTGGATCCATGGGACATGCTAGTTTAAAATGTCAAGGAGTCAATGGGGTCCACCAGAGACTCTCTCCCCAGGGCAGGAACATTTCCTCCACTCTCTAGTCAGAGGAAAGAAGGCAATCTGTGAACAAGAAAACAGGCAGCAGTCGCCTCCAGACTCAGAGAGAAGAACACTCCACCTCGGTCTCCATAGGTTCCAAGAGTCCTTGTCGCCCAAGCTGTGCACTCAACAAATGGGCTAGGAGTCCAGGGGTACTTGGTGGGTAACTTGGAAAGAGAAAAGAGGGGACTGGATGTCACACTGTTCTGCCAGCTGGGTCCCAAGAGGCTACTCAGCTTCCTGGCCTGGTGTCCTCCTGCTCACAACACGACAGCCAAAGACCAAGTCTGAGCTGCAACAGACGAGGAAGCCCCCAACACGGAGGTGGATGGACCAAACTCGGCAGCCAGGAAATACTTATTGTCCTCGAGCTGGGTGTGCCCCCTTCCTCCTTTCTTCACTTCTTGATGGGAGTAGCCCTGCTTTCATCGGACCTCCGATGCCAGCGATAATCCAGCAGGTTTTGCTGGTTGTGGGATGGCATGGTGTGTTAAGAGTAGAAAGTGTCAGTGGGTAACACTGACTCATAAAGCCGTGGCTTGGCTGAGGGCTGTGGTGGTGATGGGGATGCTGCTCCTAGGTGACTTGCTGTCCCTGAGGCCCTTGTCCAAATGGAGCCCACACTGCAGTGGCACCCCTCCTCCACAGAAAATCTTAACTGCGCTTCTCCAGAAATCTTCACCATGGCTGATTTTAGGACTGTCAGCAAAAGAGTCTTTACAGAAGAGTTCAATGTAGGTAAACTTCCTATTTTCCTGTTGCTCTATTACTTGGCCACTGGCCTGGAAGAAATCAGCACCCCAGGTGCTGGACGCCCCTTTACGTGTTTTTCACAAACATCTATCCAGTATGGTAGTTTGTAGAAGTGTGTCTGCAAGTGCAAAGTGTGATAAAAAGGACAAATCCTTTAACAAGGCCTCTGGCCTTGAGCTGGAGCTTCACAGAGATGTCTACATTTCTAAGATAAGAGAAGTGACCAATTGGGCTCCATGGTAACAGCTGGCAGGGGGAGGAAAGAAAGGGGAGAAGCAGCTCTCCCCTTCTCAGGTGTTGTCCTTGAAGGGTGAACTTGCCCTAAGCAGTGAAAGAAAAAGCGGCTTTTATGTGAACTTCTGTAAACTGTGAACTTCTGAGCCCCTCCCCTTACATGCTGGGTATAAAATTCTGAAACTACCTGAACTCGGGGTTCAGAGGATTGATTGATTACAGCAAGAGCTGTGCCCTCTGAACCTGGCTGCAGCCAAATAAAGCTGTTTCCTGCTATCTTTGGTGCCTTGCCTCGTCTGTCCTCACAACACCCTCTGTTGTGTAGGTGCTGGCCTGCCAGAAGCCATACGTCCTGTCCAACCTCTTCCTCTCACCAGACCCTGGACCTCCACACCATTGTATAGTAAAGAATCTGGTCTTTGACCCCCGCCCCCTTCCAGCTTCCTGAGTGATGGGAATGTCTTTGTTATGCTAATGAGCTCACAGGGTCCCTAGAGAGTTTTTGGGAGCTTGTCGCCAAAAAGACCAATCCCAGGATTAGAGAGGCCTCCGGCCTGTTGGCATCCTCTGGTGGGTCCTCTAGGCCTCCAGGGTGGACACGGGCGCTAGAGATGTGGCCAGTGATTTAGTCAATCTCACCTACATAATGAACCCCAATAAACACTCTGGAAGCTGAGGCTGAGAGGCCTTCCTGGTTGACGTGCCGGGAGGGCAAAGTACCCTCCTTCCACAGGAAAGCACACGGAAGGAAGGGCTGCTCCTTGCCTGCCCTCTCCCTGCACTCCTGGTCACTTGGCTGGCCCTTCTGACTTACGTTCTTCATAATTAAGTTGTAAACGTAAGCAGCCACCTGCTGAAGCTGGGGGGTGTGGGGAGTCTTTGAACTGACAGCCAGGCATCCAAAGTTGGGAAGGCTTGGGCACCCCTGAAGGGACCTGGCCTCTGGCACTTTGGGGGACCATGCCCTTTAACTTGTGGGGTCCACGCTAACTATGGGTGGCTAGGCCAGGAGGTAACTGCAGCACCCCAGATGGGGCTGAGACAGGGTGTCTGTCTTCTCAAAGCCCTTTCCCATTCTTTTATTTTAATTTTTTTGGCGGTGCTGGGGATTGAACCCAGGGCCTTGTGCGTGTGAGGCAAGCACTCTACCAACTGAGCCATATCCCTAGCCCAGTCTTTTTTTCTTTAACTCTGAACTCTACTGGCTCTTTCTCACCAGACCATCTCAGTCCTGCTTACCTAAAACAAAACCAAACCCACTCCATGGGTCCTGAAAATCCCCTCCCACCTTCTCCCCCACCTTGCTCCTTCCCGGCATCTGGTCTACCTCCTTCCTGAAGGCTTCCCTCGCCCCCACGGGCGGTGCACGAGCCACAGCATTTGTGTTTACCTGACTTCTCAGCAGCATTTTGTGTTGTTCCCTCTTGAACCGCAACCTCCTCCTGCCCCAGTTTCTGCACCACTATGTGGGGTTTCCTTTGGCCTTTCCTTTTCCAGTGTCCTAGATAACTTTCTGTCCACCTCATAGTGTTTCTGAACCTGAAGTCCGCTCCCCACTTCCTCTCTGACCCCCAGTCTGCTGCCCCATTTGGATATGTCTGTCTCTCCCATGGTCGATGGATTGGGACTTGGTCCTTACGTGGTCAGGATGAGGTGGGACCAAGTCCTTAGGCCGTCGGAGGCACACACTCAGAAGGGGTTAGTTCTCCTGAGACCCCTGGACTAGTTCTCTCAAAGGAAGCAGGTGGTTTGTAAAATCCTTGTCCTGACCCCCAAGTTGCTCTCTGGGTTTCTGCCTGGAGATATGATTACTCACTCTTGCAGGTGCTGCTACTCTTTTGGTGCCATCCACCTGAGGCCCTCACCAAGGCTGCGCTGATGTTGGTGCCATGCCCTTAAACCTCCAGAAATGTGAGTTGAGTAGACCTCTTTTCTTTGTAAAACAGTCTGCCTTATGTATTTTATTATAGAAACAAAAACAGATTAATACACCCATAACTGTTTGACCATTTACCCAGATACCTGGGAGTAGCACCTTGAAACTTTCAAACTCACCATTCTAATTCACGTCCAATCAATCATCACATCTGGTTCCCTGTTCCTCCCATGCACTCATGTCTCTGGGCATCTATGTCCTCTGTTATTGCTCCAGTTTGAACAACAACGCCTGGCCCATGTCCTTAGCTGCCTCTCTGATTCTGGTTGTGTGACTCTGTTTTGCACGCCGCAGGGAGGGTGATAGTCCCAAAGCAGATGCAATCATGTGGCCTTAGGCCTGTGCGTGCTCATCCTCCCTCTGCCCGGAACACCCTTCCCGCCCTTGGACTTCAGTTTTCCTGGGCCTCTTCCTGCCCCACCAGCTGTGGTCCCATGTCATTTCCTGCCCCACCTGCTGTGGTCCCATGTCACTGCCTGCCCCACCTGCTGTGGTCCCATGTCACTCCCTGCACCACCTGCTGTGGTCCCATGTCACTCCCTGCCCCTCCTGCTGTGTTCCCACACAAGGTCCTGCAGTGGCCTGCAGCACACACCCACCACCCATTTCTCAGCAGCCCCATGGTTACTGTCTTGGCAACACTGGGTGCAGCTGGGCTTCTTCAGTTTTGAGGATCTGTTTGGTGTAAAATGGCGTCTCATTGTGGTTTGATGTCCATTTCTCTAATTTTGGTGATGTTGAGTGCCTTTTCAAATGTTGAGTGGCCACTGCTGTTTACTCTTTGACAAAATGCATATACTTTCCCAATGCATTATTTTTATCATTTCATTTATGGGCAGGAGTTCTTCATACATCTGAAAACCAGTCCTCTGTGAGATACGTGTGTAGCGGACATTCTCTCTTGGTTTGTTTCGCTGTTTTGTGGTGTCTCCCAGTGAAAAGAGATTAATATTTAAATCAGGTCAAATTAGCCAGTGTTTTATTGATAGTTTATGCCTTTGGTTTCTTTCTTTTTCTTTTCCCAAAGTCACAGAGATGGTCTTTAATATTTTGTTTAA
The DNA here is from genome assembly GCA_025594165.1 of Tamias sibiricus. Classification (NCBI taxonomy): domain Eukaryota; kingdom Metazoa; phylum Chordata; class Mammalia; order Rodentia; family Sciuridae; genus Tamias; species Tamias sibiricus. The sequence goes on from CM046670.1 coordinate 6,635,686, forward strand.
AAGCTTTCAGGTTTGCTATTCACATTTGTGCACATTTCACCTTTAGGACATTTAATTGGCAGCTTCTTCTGGGGGAGAGCAGCTCCGTGAGGGCAAGGGGCATGGGTTTATCTCATGTTGATCCCCAGAGCCCCGGGCAGGGAGACCAGCAGGGGACTGGTGGGCTGGCGGACTGGGTGAATGAGTGAGGTAGAAGCAAGGTGGCATGGGAATTCAGAGGGGGCACGCGATGCCTTTGAAGAGATGAAGGGGAGATGAGAGGGCAGTGGTTCTCAGTCCTGGGTCCACATTGGACCCACCCGGGGACCCTTAAATGTACGGTGGGGGGCTCTGTCCCAAGGGGTTCTGTGCAGCTGTGAGGTCAGGGCTGACAGTGTCAAGGACACTGATTCAGTGTCAGGGACCAGACTTGAGGTCACCAGACTTGAGCCTGAGTTTCAGCTTTGTCACTGGCTAGCTGTGTCCTCCCGCACTCTCTGAGCATGTTTTCTCACCTGTGAAATGGGTGTGCAAACACCCCCCCACCCTGCCACGGTGGTTGTGAGAGGGGCAGCGTGTTCCTGGAGGGGAGGGTGTTTTAAGTAATTTCTTATTATACTTTCTTTCTCCCGGGTGGGGTGGCGTTTGAGGCTGACTTTGGTGATCAGGGGGACACGAGCATGTGGTGACAGGGAAAGACGGACCAACACGGCGGGGGAAGTATAAGGATCAAAGGGCAGGGAGGGGTGCGGAGGGTTGGCACGGGCACTGGGTACCAGAGAGAGGGGGAGAGTCACAGGGCGCCTGCCTGGGGAGACAGGCGGGCCACCAGGTGCAAAGGGCAGCTCCTCGGGGCTTCTCGTGGACACTGCTGTCCTCCCAGATGCCCCGCCCGGCTGTGAGCAGGCAGGGTTCCAGAGCTCTGGATTCTCTCTTTTCCTCTCACTCCAGGCACAGAGTAGGGCTGGACTTAGGGGGATCAGGGCAGGGAGGGAGTGCGGGTGGCTAGGGGGCAGAAGGAGGAGAGAGGCCCCTCCATGCTCGGAGAAGACGCGGGCTCTGGTCCAGGCAGGAGGATCTCTGGGCCTTGGAGGGCATTGGGAGGGCTGTGGCTCCTGTCTTCCTGGCAGGAAGCATTTTCTCTGAAAGATGGAGCGGAGGGTGGTGGTAGGACCAGGCAGCTCTGGTCAGCTTCCTGGAGTGCTGAGAGTTCTAGAAGGTCTTCAACTCCACGCAGCAGGTTTAGTCTGGTGTTCAGGTTCATGCGCTATCCATATAGTAATGCTTGGAAACCATCTGGATGACTCCAGAGAGTGGCTCGGGCAGTCTGTGAGTTCAGGAGGTTCCCAGAGCTGCCCGGCTCACTTCGCCCGTCGCCTGGCTGTTCCCAGCATCTTCTGCTTCCCGTGGCCTGCGCAGAACTCCTGATGCCTGCCCGGGCTGTCACTCCAGACACCCAACTGCTCAAGTGTAAATCTAAGTGCTGTCCCAGAGTCCTTTTCCCTGGCCACCCCTGCCCTACCCATCCTGTGCTCTGTGGCTCGGAGAGGGGTCCTGCCTGTCTTGCTGGTCCACGCAGCTGCCCCTCCTGGCACCCGCCCCTCCTGGCACCTGCCTGCTCTTATTGCAGGCTGTGCAGCCTGTTAGGTCTGGCGTGTGCATAAACGCAAGCAGGAGGATCTAGCTGAGACTTTTTTTCTTAACCATTTTCTTTTTGTCTGAAAACGTGCTGCCTGTCCTCCTTGGCTGCTAACAGACTTTCTTAGTAGGCAGGATGTGCTAGTAGCTTTAATTCTTTTCATGATCGTGTCTGGGAGCTGTTCTGTGATCCTTTGGTCTCTGAATTTTCTAAAACAAAAAGATGTCTGGGGTGTACCCATGCAGCCTGGCGGGGGAATGGATTCTCAGAGGGATAGGGGTCCTCCAGGTCCTGTTGGAGGGCTTTGCTGGCCATCCTCGGAGTGTGGGTCCCTTTGTGTGGCCGGATGATTCGGTGCTTGGACACAGCCTCACTTGCCCCGTGTCCCGGCTCCTGTTGAGCTGTCGGATGCGACCCTTTGGGGTTGACTTCACGATACTCAGATTCACAAGGGATCAATGAGCCTGAGTGCCAATGGGTTCCATGTGTGACAAAGGTCGTGTTTACAGTGATTGTCCCTAATCAGGCTTGAATTAGGACCGGAGTTCTGATAAACACTCATGCAAGAACTATGAGATTAAATACTCGAAATCTGGGTTTTCTTAGAGAACCTCAATCCATGAGGGCCGCTGACATGCTTTGTTGGGGTCTCTGGCCCTCACACCCTAACTTTTTTTTTTTTTTTTTTTTTTTTGTTACCGGGGATTGAACTCAGGGGCACTCAACCACTGGGCCATGTTCCCAGCCCTTTTTGTATTTTATTAGAGACAGGGTCTCACTGAGTTGCTAAGTGCCTCGCCATTGCTGAGGCTGGCTTTGAACTCGCGATCCTCCTGCCTCAGCCTCCCAAGTGCTGGGATTACAGGCGCGCGCCACCGCGCCCAGCACATCCTAACGTTATGAGAAATGGAACTGGGGATCGGGTTGCTGGATTGCCAGTTTTCCTCCCAGGACCTAGATGATCCCGTCACCTCCTGGCCCACGATCGTTAACGCTTCCCCCATGTCTGCTGGACCAGACCCACGTTTCTGCTTCTGGCACAGCAGGCGCTGCAGGGTCCTCCTGACTTCAATCAAACAAGTCTTAGAGAAAATAGGCGTTGAGAAGCATTTCTGGACTCCCAGTAAGGAAAGGAATCTCTAAGTTCCTCTTTGTGTCCCTTGGAGAAGGGAAAGGCAGGCCAGAGTGGTGGTGACCAGAGTGGCAGTCGCAGGGCTGGGATTGGGGAGCACCAGGCACACATCAAAGTGGGGTTCCTCTCGGGGAAGCCCTCACATCAGCACTGCAGCTCATGGGGGCCCTGAACTATGGGGCCAGTGGCAAAGGGCCTGCGCCCCAGGGCCTGCACCCCAGGGCCTGCCTCTGCATGGGACTTCCAAAGCAGGTGATCGTGGGTTCCATGTTGTTGGCATTGCCCTGGCCTCCCAGGAGGGGACCAAAAGTGAGGCCCCCAGTTTATCCATAGGTGACAGTTGCCACAGACCAGCATCAGCGGTCTATGAGCTCACACAGGAAGAAACCACCAGTGACATGAGAGGACTGAAGCGTCACCCACCAGTGGGACCTTGGAGACCCCGCTGTAGGATTACTGCATTACTGCCCCCATGGCAGGGAGGCATCTACCTAGCACTCAGCACATGCCAGAGCCTGTCACAGACGCTCTGCACATAGTGCCCCAGGCGGACCCAGCCCCACGTCCCTGGGGGTCGCTCTCCTCTGACGCCTTCTGATTCGCACCAGGTTGGCAGGCAGGAGGATGGCGGCAGCCGCTCTGCTCCTGGCCCTGCCTCCTGTGGCACCAGCAAGATGGCAGCTCTTGCAGTGACCTCCTGGCAGTGTGGAGTGACAGGCATGAGACTTAGAGAAGCAAGTCCCCTAAAGGGACAGTAGCCAGCGGACAGGCGGGAACTCCTGGGGTGGCCACGGGGCACAGAGCAGAAGGGGCTTGGAGGAGACGTGGCTTCCTCCCCGATCATCGGTGCTGTCCTGTAGTTTGATCCCTGGGTCACGCCATCTTCCCCTGTTTGCTCCAGTAGCTCTTTTAATAATTTTTGTAGCTGACTCTTCTAATAATTTGCATAATTCCCTTTCGGATTGAACCACCTGGACTGAATTCTGTTTCCTGATGAGGCATTCTTTGGCACACATATAGTAGCTCATTTAATACTTTTATCCCTGTGAGGGAGGCCCAGCAATCATCTCCATCATGAGGGAAAGGAGGAACAGAGGAATAAAGGCACCCGCCCAAAGTCACACACGTAGGGGAGGAGTCCATGTCACCGAGAGCCACAAGGGAAAGTTTACAGACATAAGAGGTAGACATTAAAAATACAACCACACGGATTTGAAAAAAAAAAATGAAAGGATCTCCTGTAAGTAAATCATAATTGTTGACATATATATCTCAGTGGTTGGGTTATGCAGCAAGATAGAGAATCAATGATGTGGAAGATAGTGCTGAAGGAATCATTCAGAATTCAGCATAGATAAAAGCAGTAAACGGAAATTTTATAACTACAATAAGAGTGAGACGGGAATCACAAAAGAGAGGTTGAGTGGCAGGGAGGGAGAGTGCGGATTAACATGTCTCACTGGCGCTTGGGAGAAGAGGATCAGGAGAATTTTCCAGAACTGCTGTCAGCTCTGACTTCATAACAGAGGAAGCACAGCGCATACCAGGGACGATGAATGAGATTAATTATAGAGAAAGTACAAAACGAAGACAAGGAGGTCTTAGGTCAAGGGAAAGAAGGCGATCTTGCAGAAAGAAATAACCGTTGCCATGGCAGACGCTCAGTGCCAGCCGTGCTAGCCAGATTCAGTGGGAACGCGGCCAAGACGTGAAGGGGGTCAGTCTGTCTTGGAAGGATAAGGTGCAAAGGAAGCCTTGGTGGGAGGTCCAGTCTGCCCAAGGGAAACATCAGCATGAGCCAAAGCAACCAAGGCAGTTCCAAGACATCTTCCAAGACACAAGAGCAGAAGGAATGTGCCGCCGGTGGTGGGCTTTTGCTAAAGGGAATTTTGAAGGAAATTCCTCTTTCAGGAACAGGGAAACAATTCCATACCAAAGGAATTATCAGAAAAGAAATTGTTAAAAATATAGGTAAATTCAAGGAAACTCATTACCTGCACAAATAATAACAATGACAATGATGCTATTAATAATTACTTGGTAGGGTTAAAAGAAAGGATAGAAGTAAAATGCTAAACTTAAAACATTCAGGAGTTACTTGGTGGTTGAAGTTCTAGGGTCCTTGGATGCTTCCAGAGGAGAGAAAAGACACATTTTTGACTCTCTTAATTATTCAGTGCAAAACTTTAAGGATAACTATAAAAATAATAGAAATCAAGGGTATAACTTCTGAAACAGTCAAAGGAAAAACATGGAATCAGAAAACCAACAAACAACTCAATCAACCAAAGAAAAGATTTGGAAGGAGAAAATTTAATCATCGAAAAAGCAGAAAAGAAAACAGTGGGAAAGGAAAAGGTAGAAATGAAGAAATGTCATCAATATGCTACAGTCAGATACTAACAACCACCCAAATTTTTGAATGACCACACCAGTGCTAACCAGAATGGATTCTAAGACAGGGAATACCACTGTGAGGGGCACCAAGCAAGGACAAGAGAAAATCACAAGGACTCCAAACTCGTAGACACCTGATAACATAGCCATAAAATACATAAGACAAAACCAGTGTGGCTCTAACAAAAGTTATAAATTTGTCCTTACAGAGGGACAAATTTCTTTCCGTTAGATAAAGTTCAAACTGACAAAAGATTGGTAGATTTTTTTAAGCAAGGCAGTTAACAAGTTTGATTTAATGAACATTTGTTGGATATGTGCCCAAGCATTAGAAAATATACACTGGCCTGAAGTTCACGTGGAACAATTGCGAAAGTTGACCAGATGCCTTGACCACAAAGTAACGTTCTCCTTTCCCTTTCCTAGACCCTGAGATCTCCTGGAGCTTTGGATCACCGGACCATTTCCTTGTTATAAGCATGTTCCCCAGAGCCCAGCGAGAGCTCAGGAAATGGCCAATGACTTAGACCGAACTTTATTTAAATGGGCATATTTCACATTGAATTGGCATTGGGGCCACTTCCTTCTTTCCTTCTAGAATGACCCATGGATGGAGACCATGTCAAAAGTACAACAGAGCCATGTGGAACCTTCTTCCTGGTGCTGATGAGGAGCAGGGGGACCTGTCAACAAAACCTCAGCTTTGGAAACAGGTAAGAATGTCCCTGTGTCAGGTGGGATTTCATCAGGGTGAATGTAGAGATGGACACTCTGAGGGGCCCTCTGTCCTAACTGGTGGCTCAGGCACAGGAGGAGGGGAGGAGAGGAGCAGGACTCCCGAGGGTGCTGAGCCAGCCGCAGGGTGTGGCCTGGGCCTCAGCCTCAGGAGGGGCTGCGTGTTGGTGGATGCACGGCTGACGGGCACCATGAGGTGCACGGGGCCCGTCCAGTGGGGTAAGACGCCACCTCTGATCTCAAGGGCCTCACAGTTCCTCCGGAAATACAGGCAAAGACTTTTCATGGTTCTGATGCAGGGTTAGCAATGCAGCGATGGAGGTATGTGCAGGGGGCCAGGAGGAGGTCTGGGGGCACTGGGGACACACCATGAGTCTCAAAGGAAGAGCTGTGCGTGTACGAGGCAGGGATGGGAGCGCCAGGCAGAAGGACCTCAGGCCGGGTCTCTGCGAGGAAGTGACGACAGCTGAGACTGGGAAGGCAGGCAGGGGCCAGAGTAGGCAGGACCCTCCCAGGGGAGGGAGATCTGCCCGATTTAGCAGCAAAAGAGCAAGAGCTGTCTGGGCTCAAGGCCTGGGATAGACGGCCAGGAGGGGAAGTGACCGGCCCTGGAACCAGGCTGCAGAGGCGGGGATGGAGGAGAGGGATGGAATCCAGGGGTAGAGGAAGCGGAGTGGAGGGAGATCTGAGACCTCCGGGTGGACCACGCGAGGCGCACTGTCCAGCACCGCTGGAAACTGTGGACCATGACCCGCTTGGTTGGTTTGCTTCAGAGTGAGAGGCAGTCGCCTAAGAAGCACTAGTGAAGCAAAGTCTGGCCACGTGAATCTGACATGCTCCGGGGTGTACAGGATCTGGACGAGCCGGCAGAGATGTCTGAAGGCCCTGGAAGACCAGCATGGCCCTGGACTGGACCAGGCAAGGTCATCGAGGCCATGGTAATGGCTATGTGGTCCCGAGGGGTCAGTAAAACCCAGACTAACTCTTTTAAAGATGAGGATTAAGGTGGTGCTAGGGATTTCAGCAAGAGCAGGCTTGGTTGAGGGAGGCCTCCAAGGGTTCTGTGGACCTCCTTGGGAACCACCTCGAGGCACAGCACACCCCCCCCACATCAGGCAGGGGGCTGCCCCAAGACACCTGTGCTGGGACCACCCCTACATGGTCACAGACCCTCGGAGACCTGTAGAAATGTAAAAGAAGACAGTTTTCTTTTTTTTTTTTTTTTTTTTTGCAGTACTGTGGATTGAACCCGGGGACTCATGTATGCTAGGTCAACGCTCTCCCACTGAGCCACACCCCAGCCCGGGGAGCCACTTTTAGGAGACTGTACTGGGAGTCTTGGTGCCAGGCAAGGCCTCCCTGTCTCAGCCAGGGCTGACTCGAGGAGCAGGCTCACAGGTAGCCTCTGCCCAGGACTACAGCGGCTTCTCTGGTCTCTGGATCCAGGTGATCCTGTGATTGTTTTTCTGGAGTTTTCTGTCTTCCAACAGCCCTTTAGGTGCAGGATGACCCGCTGAGTTATTCAAGTCTGGAAAGGTCCCACCTCTCCAAGTGGCACTGGGCTCTGAGGTATGGGGATGGAGAGGCCCATGGGGACAGTGTGCTTAGGGAGCATTTGAAACTGCCCTAGCCTGGAGAGATTCCGGGAAAGTTTGGCATTTTCGTCATCCCAGATGGATGTAGAAGGGTGACCTTTGCAGAGAGCTGGGGGTGACTCCCACCAGGGCTTGGTTTCTGCTTCCACCTGATGCAGATAGAGCAGAAGTTCCAGTGGGCTGGAGAGGGGTGTCCACTCTCACCAGGGCCTGGGGAAATGGCTCCTGAGAGGCCAGGCTCAGGGACTACAGGATGCAAAGCAACGGAAGAGGCCCCAGTGTAGTGCACCCCTCCTCCACAGAAAATCTTAACTGCGCTTCTCCAGAAATCTTCACCATGGCTGATTTTAGGATAGTCAGAAAGAGTCTCTACAGAAGAGTTCAATGTAGGTAAACTTGATATTTTCCTGTTGCTCTATTACTTGGCCATTGGCCTGGAAGAAATCAGCTTTCCAGGTGCTGGACGCCCCTTGACGTGTTTTTCACAAACATGTATCCAGTATAGTAGTTTGTAGAAGTGTGTTTGCAAATGCCAGGTGTGATGAAAAGGACAAATTCTTTAACAAGGCCTCTGGCCTTGAGCTGGAGCTTCACAGAGATGTCTACATTTCTAAGATAAGAGAAGTGACCAATTGGGCTCCATGGTAACAGCTGGCAGGGGGAGGAAAGAAAGGGGAGAAGCAGCTTTCCCTTCTCAGGTGTTGTCCTTGAAGGGTGAACTTGCCCAGAACAGTGAAAGAAAAAGCTGCTTTTATGTGAACTTCTGTAAACTGTGAACTTCTGAGCCCCTCCCCTTACATGCTGGGTATAAAATTCTGAAACTACCTGAAACTCGGGGTTCAGGGGATTAGTTGATTACAGTGAGAGCTGTGCCCTCTTAGCCTGGCTGCCACCAAATAAAGCTGTTTCCTGCTGTCTTCGGTGCCTTGTCTCGTCTGTCCCTACAACAGCAGAACCTCCCTGATGCCTGCCTTGCTGTTGACCCCAGGGATGCACGTGGGGCCCTCCCTTCCCTGCCCTGCCCCGTATTCAGCTGAGAACACGTGGAGGCTGGAGCATAGCGAGAGTTTCTTTAACGTTCACTCTCCTTGAACAACTGTGCTTGAAGAACTGGACTTGCTGGCTGGACCTCGAGAGCCTGTTGGAAGGTTCTAGCAGGGAGCAGCAACTGCTATCCCTTGCAAAGAAGGTCCTCCTCTACTGGGGAAGGGCATCCTCTTTGACCCAGCACATAACTTTGGAAGATATGTACACGGAACAGTGATGAGTGGACACCTGCCCAGCTAGTCAGCCGCTGAATCAACCCTGGCCACCAGTGGGGTGGCATGTCACCGCCAGGCGGTCCTCACCTCCTTGACTTGCTGGGTGGATAAGGTAATTGCTCGGTGGTCCAAGGGATCCCCAGGAGGAGGTGGGGTTAAAAGTGGAAGGGGGAGCATAAATTGCTTTCCTGTGACACCTGCTGGGACACATTCTCAAGAAAACACCACCATGTTTGAATATCGGGGTGGCCACACCTGAGGGGTCTAGGGGCGCTTGTTCCTCATTTTCCTTGAATTCCCACAGCAATCCTGTGGGACAATAGGAAACACCGGCCATCTGCCTTCCAGGTGACTGGCAGCAACGGTGGCCTGGTGCTTGGCATGGCGGGTGGGCAGGAGGCGGGCAGGAGGTGGGTTCTAACCCTGAGAATTTGATGTGTTGCTTCCAAGTGTCCCCTGTGCTTCACCAGAGTGTAACTGACAAATAAAAGCTGTGCACGTACCAGGTACAAAGTGACGCAGACATGGTGACATGACTCAGGTTCAGAACACGGGCACCGTGGGTGGGCAGAGTGCTCTAACTGTGTCGGGGGTGACCTGGACCAGGGGTCCTTGCTCTCCCTCACTGTGCACCACTTTTTCTACTTTCTTTCAACCCCTGGGTGCATCCTAAGAATCAGGACATCACCACATCCTCTGAACAGGTCTTCTGAACCCAAAGCCTTCTTCTCACCTCTGTTAGAACAAGACGTGTCCCCCTGCTGTCCCTGCGTCCCCACAGCACAGGGCTGACTCTGTTGGGTGAATGAGAGAAGGCCCAGGGAAGCACCCTGTCTATTTGACCTACAAATGGGCTCCAGCACAGCTGGACCAGGGTTTTGTGCTGCTATTGGAATTTGAAGCTATTTCAAGCTTGAAGGTCAAAAATCACACCGAAGACAACCGTGCAGCCAAGAGATTTATTCACCAGCCTTTATGGCTGGTCGGAGGTAGAAGAAGTACGGGGAGAGAGGAGTCAGGGAGAGGGAAGTGTGCAAGCTCTGGTGGGAGAGAGGAGTCAGGGAGACGGGAGTGTGCAAGCTCTGGTGGGAGAGAGGAGTCAGGGAGACGGGAGTGTGCAAGCTCTGGTGGGAGAGAGGAGTCAGGGAGACGGGAGTGTGTGAGCTCTGGACGGAGGGTGGGTGCCTGGTTGTGCCGGCTGTGGTCTCTGGAGCTGTTGGCTGGGGCAGCTGCTGTTGGACTGGAGACGGTTGCAGGAGCCCTGTTTGGGGATTGACTTGAATTGCGGTTGACTATGAGCCGTGGAGATTTGGCCTTTGTCGCCACCCGTAGTCTCACGGGACTTGTTGCGGGATCTCGAGTGACTTGGCCGAAATTGCTGATCGGGTCAGCGCCATTTTTAGGGTGTGTTTGGCGTGTGTTAGTCGTTGTTAGAACCAGAGAGAAAAGTTATCAGAATAAAAAGCTGTTTGTCTCCAGTTTGCTTCTGAAGTTTTTCCCGCGGCTCCGTTGCTCCAAGCGCTTCAGGCGGCTACAGACGGTGGGTCTGGAGCTGTTGCAGTGGCTGCCTCCTCTCAGCAGGGATGAGCTGTTGTGTCTGAGGTCCAGGCAGGCAGGAGCTTTAAGTAGGGATTTCTGGTGAGGGTGTGCGAGAGCCACCTTTAATGTTATTGGCTCTTTTCCCAGGGAAAAGTGTGCACCACTTTTTCTACTTTCTTTCAACCCCTGGGTGCATCCTAAGAATCAGGACATCACCACATTCTCTGAACAGGTCTTCTGAACCCAAAGCCTTCTTCCCACCTCTGTTAGAACAAGACGTGTCCCCCTGCTGTCCCTGTGTCCCCACAGCACAGGGCTGACTCTGTTGGGTGGATGAGAGAAGGCCCAGGGAAGCACCCTGTCTATTTGACTGGTTGTGCCGGCTGTGGTCTCTGGAGCTGTTGGCTGGGCAGCTGCTGTTGGACTGGAGACGGTTGCAGGAGCCCTGTTTGGGGATTGACTTGAATTGCAGTTGACTATGAGCCGTGGAGATTTGGCCTTTGTCGCCACCCGTAGTCTCACGGGACTTGTTGCGGGATCTCGAGTGACTTGGCCGAAATTGCTGATCGGGTCAGCGCCATTTTTAGGGTGTGTTTGGCGTGTGTTAGTCGTTGTTAGAACCAGAGAGAAAAGTTATCAGAATAAAAAGCTGTTTGTCTCCAGTTTGCTTCTGAAGTTTTTCCCGCGGCTCCGTTGCTCCAAGCGCTTCAGGCGGCTACAGACGGTGGGTCTGGAGCTGTTGCAGTGGCTGCCTCCTCTCAGCAGGGATGAGCTGTTGTGTCTGAGGTCCAGGCAGGCAGGAGCTTTAAGTAGGGATTTCTGGTGAGGGGTGTGCGAGAGCCACCTTTAATGTTATTGGCTCTTTTTCCCAGGGAAAAGTGTGCACCACTTTTTCTACTTTCTTTCAACCCCTGGGTGCATCCTAAGAATCAGGACATCACCACATTCTCTGAACAGGTCTTCTGAACCCAAAGCCTTCTTCCCACCTCTGTTAGAACAAGACGTGTCCCCCTGCTGTCCCTGTGTCCCCACAGCACAGGGCTGACTCTGTTGGGTGGATGAGAGAAGGCCCAGGGAAGCACCCTGTCTATTTGACAGGCGTGCTTTTAAGCCGATTGGCTCCTGCCCAGGGAAAATGAAACCAGGTTGCTTCTTATGGAAATTTCCATGGGGGAGGTGGCCCATCGGCCCAAGCCTATCTATCAAAGCTGGCTGCTGTAACACTGAACATTTGATTCTTAGAACATTTTATTCGTTTTTAAACATCATGCGTGCTTAGGGTGAGAAATCAAATAGGGCAAAATGTTTCACTGTGAAAAATAAAATGCTCTGACTGCCCAGAGGCTGGCATCGCGGCCCAGATGTTTCTGCCTTCAATAGTTTGTTTTTTTTTCCGAGGACTCAATGTCAGATTGGATGACAGGAATCTGGGGTTGCCCGTGGGTCAGGCCACCAGAGATGCTGAGGGTCAGGTTGAGAGGTCCCAGGCCATTGCTCTGGAGGTGTCCCACCCGGTGCTTGGATCATTGAAGATGGGTCTTGGTTGAGCAAGTGCAGGGAGCCGAGGGAGTCCTGGTGCAGAGATAACACAGCCCTCCCAGGAGGGCCAGCAGGAAGCATGAGAGGCAGGTGGGCAGTTGCTTCCTGTTTTCTCCCTGACCTGCTTCCCAAGTCTTGATGGGGCGATGCATGGTAAAGCCACCCCGTTACCCAGCCCCGGAACGTGGGGACTGAGGCCATTGCTCCAGTTGTTTATGGGCGTCAGAAGTTGTTTGGGTTTTGCTTCGTCATTGAAGCAGCCGTGGGAACAAGCCGGACACACAAATCATCAATCTGGAGAGTACCTGTCACACAGAGTGGGCCACCCAAGCTGCCACCATGGGCCAGTTGGAAACCGTTTACATCACGTGAGTGCCCAGAGAGGAAGGCTTGTTCACCCACAGAAAAACAGAGGCTTCTGGTTTCTTTGTTTTCTGTTGCTAAGACAGAAGTTCCAACAATCTGCGCGCGCGCGCGCGCGCGCGCCACACACACACACACACACACACACACACACACTAAACACTAGTTTGGCTTTCTTTGGTATTTCTGTGGCTAGTTTTGAGCATTAGGAAACAGAAGCATTTTATTATTTCAATTTACCAAAAAATTACATATTTCTAAAGCAGCAGAAATAAAGGGCGTTAGTGTTGGGAGTCCGATCCCTGAAGTTGAGGTAAGGGAGCTGAGAGATGGGGGGCTTTCTGGGAAACACTCAGCCAGGACAGCAGGGCTCCAACTCTCTGCCCAAGCCACCCCCTGGTTTCGCAAAGCTTTCCTTCCAACTGTCTTGCACGTTCCTTTTCGTCCATGCATGTGACAGCGGTGGCTAACTCGTCATTAAGTCCTCCTAAAAACATAGGATGAGCCTAGCTTTCACCTGGCCAGTGCCTGGCATGGAGAATGTGCTGCACCAGGTACAGCAAGGGTGTCCCCAATTGTCATTTCTAAAGAGAACTGGACAATAGCAACCATCGTGCATGAATATCTTCAGTGTGACAAGAAGGCTGCCAGCCACTTCCTATTTATTATTTCATCTTACCTCACAGACTCATTAAGCACCACTTCTTGAAATCCTGCCCTCTTTGCAGGGATACAAACCAGGCTGAGAGGAGGCGAGGAACTCACCCAGGTTCCCATAAGCAGGAAGTAGTAGAGCCTCAGATGTGACTTAAAATTTTCTAGTATCCTCAACAGAAAATCAAAAAACAAGCAGGTAAAATCAATTTCAATATATTTCATTTAACACAATATATCCCTAATATTATCCTTTGAGCCCATAATCAATCTAAGCTATTGATGAATATTTTACATCCTTTATTGTGTGCCCCATCTTTGAGATCTGGTGTTTTGGATTTCACATTTCAGTTCTGATGAGCTCAATTCATGGGCTCCATTGTTGTAGGGACAGACGAGGCAGGGCACCGAAGACAGCAGGAAACAGTTTTATTTGGCTGCAGCTAGGTCCAAAGGGCACAGCTCTTGCTGTAATCAATTAATCCCCTGAACCCCGAGTTCAGGTAGTTTCAGAATTTTATACCCAGCATGTAAGGGGAGGGGCTCAGAAGTTCACAGTTTACAGAAGTTCACATAAAAGCCGCTTTTTCTTTCACTGTTCTGGGCAAGTTAACCCTTCAAGGACAACACCTGAGAAGGGGAGAGCCTCTTCTCCCCTTTCTTTCCTCCCCCTGCCAGCTGTTACCATGGAGCCCAGTTGGTCACTTCTCTTATCTTAGAAATGTAGACATCTCTGTGAAGCTCCAGCTCAAGGCCAGAGGCCTTGTTAAAGAATTTGTCCTTTTATTATCACACTTTGCATTTGCAAACACACTTCTACAAACTACTATACTGGATACATGTTTGTGAAAAACAAGTAAAGGGGCATCCAGCACCTGGATTTCTTCCAGGCCAGTGGCCAAGTAATAGAGCAACAGGAAAATAGCAAGTTTACCTATATTGAACTCTTCTGTAGAGACTCTTTTGCTGACTGTCCTAAAATCAGCCATGGTGAAGGTTTCTGGAGAAGCTTAGTTAAGATTTTCTGTGGAGGAGGGGGTGCCACTACACCATAGCCCATGTGGTGTGTGGCCGCCATTGGACAGTGTGGGTCTACAATGAAAGAAATGGGAAGACATTTCTGGAAGGAATGTTGTTGTGAATTGATGCCGTGGATGACTCTTAAGGAGCTGAAAATTAGCCTTGGTTTGGAGCATTGAAAGTAGCAGGAAGAAGTTAGATGAGACAGTAGTTGTCACGCTGGTTTATCATTACTACTGTTTGACCGAAGAAGGTTACACATTTCAAAGATCAACGTGGTAAGGAGCTATGATGAGAAGAGGCTGGTTCTCAGTATAGAACTGCTGGGTTCATGTTTGAGTTTTGTCCCCAACAGCTGAACAGCTTCTTGGAGGCCCTTCAACTGCTTTTAGCCTCAGTCTTTAAAATGGGGTTTACGTTGCCTGATCACCGAGAGGCAAATGTGTAAACCACGACCACAGAGATGATTTGCAGGGCTCTCCTCTTCCTTTTAACCTTTCAGGCTCTGCCCCGAGATGGCAAGTTCCCTGCCTAGTAACTCCAGCAGGAGGAGGGACTGCGTCCCAGAGCTGAGAACCTGGGTTCCGGTCATTTCTGTGTAGTGGACACATCCACAGGCCACACACCCCGGATATGACAAGTATGACTTCCTCTTTCCCTATGAGTCACCTCGTCCAAATGAAACCTTCTTTTCGTTTTGAGGTGGAAACCTTATTCCAGTCTGTTCCAGGCAAATTCAGGCAATGCAACAATTTCATGATCATTTTAGGCTTAAATTTAGCCAGTCAGGGTCCCATCCCTCCCCTCTTTCCCCCTTGGGGACCTGAGCGTGAGGGGTCTACACACCGTGGAGCTGGGGGTGGGGAGGGGCACTGGTCCATGTGGCTCTGGGAGGTGCTGTGCTGTGCCTGGCCACTGGGTCTCTGTCCTGGCCTTCACTCCAGGGTTCCCCCTGCAGGACAGCGTGTGTCTGTTTGTCTTAACAGCCAGCTTGCAGGCCCGTGGGCCTCTCTCTGTGAGCCCTGGAGTAAGGGCAGCTTCTGGGGGTTCTGGGGTCACAGGAGGCTGCACGTCTGTGTCCACACTGTGCACATCTGCCTAGACCTTCCTGCAACAGCACCTGCCGTTTCTGTCTGCAAACCTTGCCACTTCCCGGCTGCCCCTGGAGGGAAGAAAGCCTTCTCCCTCTCAGCTGCCTAAATGCACCTGGGCTTTGGTGATCCACCCAGAACCCAGGGAGGGGAGGAGGGGCAGCAGGGGCCAGGGCTCTCCTCGCCGCCCCTCTTCCAGGGCCCTTCTCTCTGCCACCAGGGTGCTTATCTGTTGGGAAGGGTTGTCTGGCTCTCAGCTTTGAGAGGGGTAGGAGAATACCATATGGAATGAAAATTACCCTGCACCAAAGAACAACCAGACCTGGACAGTGGTTGAAACAGTAAAAGACAGGCTCACTCATACACTGCTGGTGGGACTGCAAATGGGTGCAACCACTCTGGAAAGCAGTATGGAGATTCCTCAGAAAACTTGGAATGAAACCACCATGTGACCCAGCTATCCCACTCCTCAGGTTATACCCAAAGGACTTAAAATCAGCACACTATAGTGGCACAGCCACATCAATGTTTATAGTAGCTCAATTCACAATAGCTAAACTGTGAAACCAACCTAGGTGCCCTTCAGTAGATGAATGGATAAAGAAAATGTGGCATATATACACAATAGAATATTACTCAGCCATAAAGAAGAATGAAATTATGTCATTTGCTAGTAAATGGACGGAGATGGAGAATATCATGCTAAACAAAATAAGCCAATCTCAAAGAACCAGAGGCTGAATGTTTTCTGATATGCAAATGCTAATTCACAATAAGGGGGGAGGAGCTAGGGAAGATTATAAGTACTTTGGATTAGACAGAGGGGAGTGAAGGGAGGGGAGGGGGCCTGGGGGTAGGAAGGACAGTAGAATGAATCTGGACATTATGACCCTATGTGCATATATGACTACCCGACCGCTGTGATTCTACATCATGTACAACCAGAAGATGTGGGGGGTAGGGGATCTGGCTAAGCTGGCTAAGCTGACTGAGCAGGGTTTTTTATTTTGTTTTTAAAATGGATTTTGCAAGAAGGTGTGCAGACAGGCCCCAGAGGAGGCTCAGGACCTGACAGAAGTTTGGTGGGGTAGAGAACCGTTGTCCCCTCACGTTGGCGCCAGTTTTTCCTGCAGCAGTCTTGGGAGGCGGGAGATGGGCAGGGTGGGGGAGTAGAGAAAGGCGAGCGGGCAGCCCGGGCCAGAGCTGGACCAGGACAGAACCCTGGGCAGAGCGGGACTCACCCTCCACGCAGGAGGCTCTTCTCCGCCACTTAGTGGCCGCGCACCCACATTGCAAGGGAGCTTTACCATGGGACTAGGGTCTGCGCAGTAATCCAACCAAACCAAATCAAACTGAATAAAGATGGGAAAAGAAAAGCGATGTTGTAAGAGAAATTCGGCATTTTCTGTGTTCCAGCTCCACGCCAATGCATTGCATCCACAAAGGGGGCCCGTGTGTGCCTGGCGCTATTCTAAAACCGAAAATACATTTACAAATGTGCCCAGCCTGTGGTCATCAATAGGTGGCTGTTATAATATTTGGGATGACTTATATTTTAGGAGATAAGATGCAGGATCTTTGGTGGGTCAAGGGCATAACAGTCCAGAATGCTCAAGAACCAACCATGGCGGGACCAGGAGGAGCAGAGCTGCCCCGTGGCTCAGGCGTGCTCAGAGGATTTGGGGAGTCTGTGAGCCCCACGGGCTGGGCGAGGAAGAGAAGGCTCTGTCCGTTCTTGAGAAGATAATGGTGACAATGCCATAAGTTTGTGTTCAACAGTTGAAACTGGGAACCACAGCCTTGTGCCACAGAAATCTGGCCAAGTTTGCTACAGTTAGGAATTTTTAAAAGCTGCATTTGGACAGTTCTGTGTGCTTCCAGGAAGGGCGAGGGATCATGGGGAACATCTGTCTTGGGGCGGGATCGCTCTGGAATTGGAAAACTTGGACTGGGATCCTGTCTTAAGCCTTTGTGTCCTGAGCTAGTCACTTACTTTCCATTTCCTCTTCTTTCTCCTTCTCCTCTTAAGTTCTTTCTCCTCCCTCACAAAATTCAAACAGCATAGAATTTGTGGAAGAAAAATCAAGTACCCTTTCCACCTTTCCTCATCCCCAAATGTTCTCTCCTCTCTGAAGGCAAGATGACCATATACCAGTAGGTAACCAGTAACCAGTCCTTCTAGGTTACGCCCTTCCTTTACATGTGTTTTATACATATAAAATACATATTATATATATACACATATATAATATATATTAAAAATACGTTTTTTTCTTAAAAGAAAATAATATGGTTAAATATGACCCCATTCAAGCAAAAAGGAAAAAAATATATTGATATACATATAATTTATTGAAATACAACTTACATACAATAAAACACCCATTTAAGTGTATGGCTTGGTAGGTTTTGGCAAATGTGAAACTTATGTAACTAATACACCAAACAGGTTTCCTGTACTTCTTTGCCATTGATCTCCCACCCCGTCCCCACATACCCTCTGCCACTTTTCTTGGTTCCTCGGTCACTTCATACAAGTGGATTCTTGCTTTGCATGGTGTTTTGCTCTGCAAAACCTTTCTGAGCCTTGTCCGTGGTTTTTGCTGAGCAGTTTTACATTATAAAATGGACCACGATTTTTTTTTTTTTTTTTTTTTTTGGTACCAGGGATTGAACTTGGGCACTCGACCACTGGGCCACATCCCCAGCCCTTTTTTGTATTTTATTTAGAGACAGGGTCTCACTGAGTTGCTAAGTGCCTCGCCATTGCTGAGGCTGGCTTTGAACTCGCCATCCTCCTGCCTCAGCCTCCCAAGTGCTGGGATTACAGGCATGTGCTACCACGCCTGGCCAAGATGGACCACGATTTATGAGTCCATTTGACTTGCTTTCAGGTCTTGGCAATGAGGAATTGAGCTGCCGTGAACATTCAGCCTAATCTTTGTCCAGATTTACCTCTTCTTTTCTCCTGGTAGGTGGTTAGGAATGGAGTTAGTGGACATGGTCTAAGTGTCCTGTAACTTTGTAAGGATCCACAGAGTGGTTCTCTGTGACAGCTTTGCCGTTTTGTATTCCCATCAGCAACGTGCGAGAGTTGCCCCAAGTCTCTCCAGTACTTTCTACTTTATTTACTCTTGGTGGGGGCGGTGTAGAGAGGCGTCCTGCTGAGGCTCCACTTGGCTCTTCCCTGTTGACTGATGCTATTGGGCACCTTTTCATGTGCTCATTGACCAGCTGTGTATCTTCTTTTGTGATGTGTCTGTCCCAATCTTTTGCCCATTCAAAAAATTGGGTGGTTTGCCTTAATACCGTGTTAGGAATGTTCTATACTGATTTTCTATTCTTTTTCTATTTTGTACATGAGTCCTTGGTCAGATGTGATAATATTTGGGGAAATGCATTGCAAACAGGAAAGTGTAGCTGAAATGCTGTTCATCAAGGGCACCAGGCCCTTAATGAGACTGTCCATTCCTTCCTGCCCTTACTGCCCAGCCTTTCCAGGGACTGTGTTCGTCAGAGGGTTTTTTGGTCTTCTCTTGCTATGTCACCCTAATTTGTGACACACAATAACCACAGTGTCCTCTGTTGTGACACTGGCCTGGGAAGAGAATTTCCTCGGTTTTGCAACGGCTGTGTGTTCTGCTGGTCTCCTCACTGTGTCATCTTCTGTCAGTACAAATTCATGGAAGCAAAACGTCTGGCAAAATACCTTGGAGACCCCCCTTCCTCTCTTCACAGGATGGATTTCTCTTAAATATAATATTGAGAAAATTTGGAAACATAGAAGCATAGAAGGAAAAAAAAAAATCCCACTGTCCTCAGTTCCCCATTGTCTTTCTTTGTCCAGTTTCTGAACTTTCTAGAAGTTTCTTTTCTGTCCTGATTTGCAGGTTTACAGAGAGTTGGCTTTGTGAGTATTTGGGGTTGGTTTGCGAATGCCCAGAGAGAGGACTGCAGAATAAAGCAACCCCCTCCTCCCTGAGGGCTGAGGGACTTTGGCTCTCAGGTTTCCAGCAGGGGATCCTCAAAGAACCCCACAGGTTCCCCTGCAGAGTGGCCAGGCAGGCCTGGCAGTGTCCAGAGGGGGAGATTGGGGTTCACACGAGCCCTTCTGCTAATTTCTCTGTTTGGTTTTTATTTTGCATTTCAACAAGGTCATAAAAACGAGAGTCTGGTGACCCTGAGATGCTGGCGAATAGCCCCCAATAATGATTTCTCCAAGAAAGCTGCAGGTGCCCGGGGAGCTCTTGTCTTGCACTTTCTTGATGACAGTCAGTGTCCCCGCTCCTGCTCCCAGCACCGCACCTCCAGGGTTTGTCCCAGGGCCACTCTGTCCTGTTGGCGTCCTCCTGCTCTTTTGTCTTAGGGCGATGGCTAATTCCAGTCCTCGTGGAGGGGACTTGTGCCTCTGCCTCCTCAGGGCCCCGGGAGGCCCCCTGATTCTCTGCAAGCCCCGCGCCTGCTGGGGTTCAGGGGCTCCTCGTTTTCCTGGCTCGTGGCTCAGCCTCTCCGCTGGTCTCTGGCTCAGCCCTTCTCTGCGCAGACCCATCTTTCACGCTGCCACAAGACGGAGCATCACAGAGGAAACCCCGACCATAGTGCCCGTCTGCAGGACCCTGACTGAGGGGCTCCGGGCCTCAGCTTTCAGCCAGCCCAGCACGAGGCCCGGCCAGCCGTGGTCAGCACAGGCTGGCTCCTCCCTGGCCCTGAGACTGGCCTCGGCCACTCTCTCTGTCTCAAATGCCCTCCTGTCCCTCCCCTGGCCTGGCTCTCCCTGCTCTGCACAGCACCCAGCTTGGCACCAACACACACCTAGCAGACCTTGGAGGAGCGGACTATGCGCGGCTCTGGGCCACTGGCCGCGCTCTGACTGACCCCAGCGTGCTCCTCTGCGGCAGGCGGCTGGGCCACCTCTGCAGGGCTTTGCCTAGCCGTCAAGAGACCCGGGGCTGCTGCGTCCATTCAGCTTTCTGGTCGTGGAGGGTCTTCTTCCTGCTCACTCCGTGTCACACGCAGCCCTCAGGGCATTCCCTCCTGGGCCGCCAGGTGCAGGCCAGATGACCAAGCTCCCTGGGAGTGGGCTCAACAGGAATTGTTGGAGGGTCGTTGGGGGAAGGAGAGGAGGCGAGTTCCGGCAACCCGCAGGCAAGAGTGGTCCTGGCCACTTTGCAGGAGAGGTGCCCAGTGTCTGCTGGGCTGGCAGGTGGATAGAGAGCAGAGTTCACGCGGGGAGCTGGGCAGGAAGGCCTTGGCTGGTGGGCGGTGTTGGAAGCCCCCGGACTGGGCGAGAGGCGCCAGTATGGGAGAACCTGGGCACCGGCGGGGGTGTGAGACCACAGCCATATCCCTCCGCCGGTGGGGACCAGGGAGGCGGGGTGGGGGGGTTAGTTAGCGGGTGGGCAGTCCTTCACACCCACGCGTAGGCGGGGCTGGCTCTGGCCCGGTCCTCCTTCCTCCCTCCTCTTCTCCACTCACATGCTTTCTGGAAGTCCCCTTTGTTGTCACCCTTTGTCAACAGGGTATCACTGCTGGGCAGCAGAGCCCTGAGTCTGGTGCTCATGGCCTCGTCTAGTTCTCCTCCTTGGCCACCGTGTCTTGTACAGTTGATAGTAAAAGCCCCACGTTTATATCACCTAACACCCTCGCCTTCATCTCAAGATGAAAGAGATTCCATAGTCATTCAGTCTTCATTAGGAAGATAGGAAATGGAGGCGAGAGGGCAGTTGGAGTCGGAGGCCATGGACATCTGTGTTGTTCTTGATCCCTATGTGAGATGGGCCGACCAACAGCAAAGGGGTCTTTCAGAATTAAAATGACATAACTTTTTTAAAAAAAAACTTCATGGGCTGGGCATGGTGGCGCAAGCCTGTAATCCCACCTACTCAGGAGGCTGAGGCAGGAGGATTGTAAGTTTGAGGCCAGCCTCAGCCATTTAGCGAGGGCCTAGCAACTTAGCCAGACCCTGTCTCAAGATAAAAAGGGCTGGGAATGTGGCTCAGTGGTTGAGCACCCCTGAGTGTTGTGGGGTGGCCCGCACCCCGCCAAGGCAGGCTCCTGCTCAGGAGGTGTGAGCTGTCTGAGAAAAAGTCTGAAATAATTAGCAAGAAATAGAGCCAGAGCCAGAATCAGGTCTAAAAAGTGGAGCACCCGATGGGTCTTACAGTTCTGATGGGAGCTGAAACGGAATCACTGAAAAATGGCCCCATTCTTTATTTTAGGGGGAGTACATCAAAGTCAGGGATGAGGTTTCAGTGGGAGGAGTCTTGGTTCCCTGCTTGCTTCTGGTGAGGCAGGGTCTTGCAGTAAGCAGGCTGATTGGCTGTTTGGCAAGCCACACCCATCTCCGAGGCTGCGAGGCTCCAGCGGGTCACCCCCTCTCCGGGCTATGCTGAACTTGAGATGGAGCTAGGCAGGACGCCACGTGAACCAGGCGGTCTCACACCAGCCGGGGTGCCACCAGGTGTTCCCAATACTAGGCTTTCCTGTGTAATGGCTTCAACATCGCTTTAGTTCATGCACAGGGTGGCTTCCCACACCTGGGTTCAACCCTGGTACCAAAACAAACATGCAAACATAAACCACCTTTTTATGTGGAGATAATCATAGTTTCATAGGAGGGTGCAAAAAATACGTCCAGGGAGGTCCTGGGCTCCTTACCCCAGCCTCCCCCACGTGAGCATGCTGCATTAGCATCTTGGTGACATCCTGGAGCCTATTCAGATGTCATCAATCACGCATGCGCTCATCTGCACACAGAGTGGGCGAGGAGATTCTAGCACGTGCACGGCTTGGAGCAGCCGCCACAACCAAAATGCGGCACCCTACTATCGCCCGGAAGTCCCCCTCTTGCTGTCCTCCGCAGACACAGCCATCTCATCCCTCTGCCCCCGGCAGCCGGCATCTGCTCTCGCCTCTGTGACTAGGCTGTGGACCCAGGGCGGGATAGGATAGCAGCACCACACAGCTGCGTCCTTCTGTGGCTGGCCGCGCTCTCTGCCACGCTGCACCATCTCCTTGAATTCCGTCACTCTCCTGTGTCCCCGCGTGGCCTTTCATGATGCGAACGCACCTGTTTGTTTCCCACTCACCCACTCAGGGGCTTTTAGACAGTCTGCAGTGTTTGGCTGTCGTCAATAACGTGGCCATTAAACAATTATGTGCAGGATTTTGTGTGAAAACAAATCTTCATTTCTCCAGGACACGTGCCCAGCAATGCTCCTGCGAGGCCACATGGCCGCTTTATTTTCCGGTTTAGAGAAACGACCAGCAAGCCCAGCACAGGCGCACCCGCCGCGCGACATCACTGTGTGTTTCTCCGCATCTCCGCGGTCACTAGCTGTCACTATTTTTTTTTTTTTTTTCACTTTCGTCATTCTCTCGCATGTAGAGATGTCTCACTGTGGATTTTGTTCACGTTTTTCTCGTGGCTAATGATACAGGATATCTTTTCATGCCTCGTTGGCATCTGTGTCTATGTATTTTGAAATCAGATGGTTTGTTTTTTAAATGTTGGGTTTTGAGAATTCTTTATTTAAATACAAGTTGGAGGTCAGACATGGGATTTGCAAACATTTTCTCCTGGTCTGTAATTTAAAATTTTTATCCTCTTAACAGAATTTTTTTGGCAGAGAAAATATTCTAATGTTGAGGAGGTCTGAATGACTGAGTTTTCCTTCTATAGAACACACTTTTAGTGAAGTCTGAGAATTCTTTGTCTAGTCCTGGCTACTAGACATCTGCTCGTGTGATTTTTGTTTTCCTAGGAAGTTTTAGTTTCATGTTTCCCATTTAAGTCTCTGAGCCACAGTGAGTTGGTTTTGTATGTGGCTTGGGGCTGGGCTGGGGCCTCTGTCCATTCAGCCCGCAGGGATCGTTGCTGGGGCACCAAGGACACGTGAGCTTCTGGAGCCCGCTGACCACAGACAGCAGAGATGCAGCGACACTCAGAAACCTCCCTGTGTGTGATCCATGGTGCACTGCAGAACCAGAGGGGAGCTGTGACCTCGAGATAGAGGAGTGGCCGTCACGAGAGTCTCAGTTTCAAGGAATCACAAGTATTTTAAAATTAGAGTCTAAGGAGAGCATGTTGTCCCTGCCCCAGCAGCGTCAGAACACCGTATATGACCAACACCCCACACCTCACACCAGCTCCCTCTCCAGAACTCCTGCACTCGTCTTTCCTGGGAGGGTCACTACTTGACTTTCTGGAATAAATCACCTTCTGTGCCTCTCTTGCTCCTGTGTCCTGGAATTCTTTTACTGAGATGAACATCAAGAACCTCACTAATCTGAGTTGAGTTCCCTTTTCCTTCTTTGGATGGACCTTCTCAAAGCCCTGCTGGTGACATCATCATCATCACCATCACCATTATCACCATCACCCTCATCATCATCACCATCAATATCACCATCACCATTATCATTATCATCACCCTCATCACCATGAACATCATCAATCACCATCAATATTATCACCATCATCATCAATATTATCACAATCACCATCACAATCATTATTGCTATCAATATCATCACCATTATTGATATCTTTACCATTAACACCATCAAAATCATTACCGTTATCACCATCAATATCATCACCGTTATCACTATCACCATCATTACTACCATTATCACCATCACCATTATCATTATCATCACCATTATCACCATCATAATCAATATAATCATAGTCATCACAATCATCATCATAATCATTATCGCCATCAGTGTCATCACCATTATCAATATCATTACCATTATCACCATCAAAATTATTACCATTATCACCATCAAATCATAACTATTATCACCATCAATATCATCACTATTACCATCATTATCATCACCACCAACCATATCATCACCATCATCACCATTATGATCACCACTATCCTCAGTCTCATCAGAACTTCACCTATGGACAACCTATCAAACCTCAGGTCCTGTGTGGTGTTATACCTCTGATGCTGACAAGTGCCCAGTGAGACCAATATTATTTCACTTTTCGAAGGGAGGAATCTGATCAGGAAAGTTGATGTGAAGGAATTCACAGAGCTGGAAGAGATGGAGTCAGGATGGTAGGTGAAGGAAGATTAGAGTCAGGTATGGAAAGCCCAGCAAGAGAACTTCATTACAAGCTAAAGTAGCAAAAAGCATGAGGTGGGGGGAGGGAGCCATCTCCAAATAGAGAACCACAAAGGAAACTTACTGCTGCTTCCAGATATCTGACCTCACATTAGATGGGCTGTGGAATGTGAAGCAATAACGCAGCAGGGTCACGGGTGCCTTCAAACGGCTGTTAAGACTAACGAATCACTGAGTGACCTATAGTAAACAACAGGTGTGCTAACCACGAGAACAAACAGGTGTAAACAGAGGGAGCCAATTAAGAAACACATCTGGAAGGGAAGACCTACAGGCTCACTCCTGGCAGGGTCTACTGGGATTGCTGCAGTTAGGACATGCGGCCACCATCTCCTCGAGTGCACCAGAAGGGACTTTCTCCATGGGGCAGGTACACTGAGATACAGTTGGCCTGATCATCGACCTCGGCACCTGTGTTAACACAAGGCTGACTTGTAGATGAAGCCCCATATGGGATGGTCACCATGACAGTTTTTGAAGGAACCAACTAGGGTAAAAAAATCCCCTGCCCAATGGAAGGAGGAGGCTGGATTGGTGGCGGCTGCTGAAGGTGGACCCCAGTGGTCCTGGCAGACATGGGACAGTCAGATATCTGGCAGCAGCATTAAGTTTCCTTTGTGGTTCTCCATTTGGAGACGGCTCCCTGCCCCCTCCTCATGCTTCTTGTTACTTTCACTTGTAATGAAGTTCTCTTGCTGGGCTTTCCAGGCCTGACTCTCAATTTTCCTTCACCGGAACACAGGGTCTGAGGCTTGGAGCTCTAGTTCCTCATTTGGTGACAAGGACCTTCAGAGCCAGTTCTCCGTGCTCTGTGGATGTTCCAGGTCTTTGCGCTTTCTAGAACCTCCTTAATCACTTTCACCCCTCCATCCCACAGTGAATTTTGGTGGCTTTTATAAACAAAATGTATCCACTAAGCAAAGATTAGTATGTGTTTGAACCCGTGCGCTAAAACCATACACTGCTCAGGGGTGGCTTCTGCTCTGTACAAGGCCGTCAGATCACAGCACGGAGTTGAGGACATTCCACATAAAAGCAGAGGGACTGGTCCTAGGCTCAAAGAGAAGGTCTCAATGTAGTTAATTCTGTAATTTTTCCTAACTTTTTGAGGTGCTCAGAAGAGCTCATCCCCCCCACCCCACGCAGGTCTCCTGGCACTACATTGTAGATTGTAGCTTGCACAGAACTCAAGAGTAAATGAGAGAAGAAGAAGAAAACTTTCTTTGATGGCTGCTGTTTTTGCAAGCAAGAATGGCGTGGAGATGGGAACCAGGACGGCCATTACCTGGGAAGCCACCAGGGGCCAAGGAGTGAAGCCAGCTCCATGCCTGTGCTGTCCAGGGAAGGGGTCAGGAGGCCAGAGGCCCTGGCTGCACCCACAGCTTTATCTTGCAAATAGACACTCAACGACAGTTCTTTTAATCGTTAGGAAGGAAGCTGGCTTTGTGGCTACCAGGGCCAGAGCCAGGGAGGGAGAAGGATGGTGTCGTGGGCTCCCTGTGCCTCTGAGCAGGGCCGTTTCCTCTCTGGGGAAGAAGCGCATGTAGATTAAAGGCGCACAGCAGGGGTGTGTGAGACCCCGAGTACCCCCATACAGACGCAGTGTGGTCCCTGTGTTAACATCACTAACAGAAACTGGAGGGAGCAAGGGGGGAGGGGGACAAAAAGAAAAAGTGGTTGAATAAGATGGATATCATTATTCTAAATGCATGATTGAAGACTTGAATGCTATGAATGTACTTTGTATACAAACTGTTTTGTGTAAAAAGATGCTCTTTATGTGTAGTATGAACTGTAATACATACTACTACTACAAATAAAAATTAAAAGAAATGTAGAGGGATGTATTATAGAGGTGTGTCAGGTAGTTAATTATAAAAGAGGCATCTGGATGCTTATAGTATTGGCTTTTTAGAATTTTGTATTTTGGGGGCTGGGGATATAGCTCAGTTGGTAGAGTGCTTGCCTCGCATGCACAAGGCCATGGGTTCAATTCCTAGCACCAAAAATAATAATAATAACTTTGTAAAAAAAAAAAAAAGAAACTGATTATCACCACCAAAGAGAGATTATCACCTACTTCCTCCCCTCCATGCTCCTCATCCTCCCTAGATCTTGGCTGGAGAGTCACTTCCTTATTAAAATCCCCTGTCATGAGCCCTTGAGGGCTGGGCACCTCTCCTCCATGGCACTCGCCCCAGGGGTTATTTTACACTTGTTTGTGTGAGACTTGGATTGACATCTGTGTCTCCCATTAGACGACACTTCCCTTAAGGTTAGGGACAATGTTTCCCAGCATCTAGCTCAGTCCTTCACGCAAAGGAGTCCTTAAAACGTAATGTTACAATGAGTGTGTGAATGAATGAGTCAGCAACACTGAGGAAGAGCAACCCCAGGTTTTTTTTTTTTTTTTTTTTCCTTTCTCTTGGTAGTGTCGGATTCCCCCTGGATGCTCTTCCACCTGTTCAAGGTCGTGTCACATTTTTTTCCCTCTAAGAATGAAAACCCGTGGTAGGATTTCTACCATGGTCAGTATTTGAGGCCAGATGGGGTGCTGTCAGTACAGAGTACGGGGGCCTGGTCACTCCAGTGGCTGTCCTCTGTCATGCACAGTGCATTACTGCATTTTCTAATACAGCGGACTGGGAAAAGGGACGTTTAGTCTGATTTGCAGCCAGCTGCATCCGAGTCACCCAGGGAATGCTGTCAAACAGCAGATTTCTGGGGTCATCCTTGGACCTGCTGAGTCCTCAGTTGTGAGGATTTGCATTTGTAGTCATTTTGCTGTCTTGGAATGCTGCTCTGGGGAGGGATGGCCCTCCTCCTGTGTCATCACTGATGTGACTACTGTGTGCATCCATGCCACTGCCTCCGCCACCCCACTTCCTCACTGCCCGGCACCGCAGGATGCTCTAAGCTGGTCTTGGATGTTTCTTGCCTCAGCCCTAGGGTCAGCCACTTCTCTGCGGATCCTGATTCCTTCCACTGGAGAATGGTGTTAGGAGCCACCATCTGGGCCACAGGAGAGGCTGTTACTGGATGACGTTGCTTCTAGGCCCTCTGAATGGACTGTAAAAACACCCGCGTGCGCGTGCGTGCTTCTGTTTTCTCCGTCTGTACATGTGTGTTCATGCCGATGTCTCCCGCTCTGATCTCTTGCCACGTGAACCATCCTGACTCTTCCCCTTGGGCTCGTCTGCAAACTCTGACTCTCAGGAGTGTGCAGCTTGGCTCCTGTTTGCTCGACTGGTCAATTCCAGTGCATGTGTGGGATGGTTTCAAAATCGTGCACTTGTTCCCTTGGGAAAGAACTTGACCCTGAGAGCAGGTGCTCATGCTCGGGGCAGGGGAGGGGGTGTTGCTGCCTGAAGCGAAAACCGCTTGGAGCAACGAACGCCGCAGGAAAATTCAGAGGCAGGATGAAAATGAAAAAAGGTCTTTTATTCTTCTTCTCTCTCTCCGGCTCTAGCAATCACTCCAAACGCTCTAACTCCAACCACCACCTTCTTCTTCCCACACACACTAACCAAACTCACCCAGTTATATACATATCGCTTTAACAAGGACACGTGCTTACAGCTCGAGCTTACAGGTGCGTTACGCAGTGTTCACGGGCATACAAAGATTCCTTGAATAATGTATTACTATCAGGTGGAAACTAGAACATCTTTTATGGCTCTCAGCTAACCGCAATCTTTAGCTATCTCCTTGATTATAGGCTCCTTCATTTCCCCCTTTTAGTTTTAAAAGAGGGGATGTTCTAGGACGTCCATGTGCAACTGACATTCTTACCCGTCATGGGAGTCTAGGCTGTCCTGACTCCTGGCTTAGGTTGACATGCCGGCCACATTAGACTGTCCCGTGCGACTGTGCCGTGTCTTAGGTTGTCCCCTTCTGGGGATCTTACCCGTCATAGGCTAACCAGCCATCCAATAGAGCCCTTCAGGATTGACTGTGTGTTGACTAACAGCCGTCCAATTTTTAGGAGATGCTGCGGCTTTAAGGCGGTAAGCCTACTGCTGACGAGCCAAGTTTCCATAGCGTATCAAGTTCTTTAAGCCAATCAGCTGCCCTTAGTTTCATCAAGTAACGCACTGAGTTCTCTTAGACAAATACCCGCAAGGCATTGTCCCGTAATGTCCCAAAATAATGGAAAATCAAAATGTCCATAAGTTATAACACAAAGATTCAGGAGGCCCCATGCCTGCAGAGCAGAGGCCACACTGCTGGTTAGGTTGTTTGATGCTTGAGCAGCAGGGATGCTTGCAGTGACCGTGGTCCCTGCAGTTGTAGCAGCAGCCGTCTTTTTTATGTCTAGACATTTCCACCGGCAAATCTTCAGGGCCCGCTACCTAAAAACTCAAGCATCCATTATTAAGGGAAAGGCAGTGCTATTCCAGCACTGAGATTAAAAGGTGAGCTATCAAACTAAAA
Organism: Tamias sibiricus; assembly: GCA_025594165.1. NCBI lineage: Eukaryota > Metazoa > Chordata > Mammalia > Rodentia > Sciuridae > Tamias > Tamias sibiricus. The sequence goes on from CM046670.1 coordinate 6,664,212, forward strand.
AAAAAGAATTATTAGAGTAGAAAATAAAAGTTGATCTCTGCTCACACACATTGCTGCTTAAGCTCCCACAAACATAAGCTGGCAAAATATCACATTCAGAAATAATCAAAGAGAAACTGAGGGTGTTTACTGCATTAAAGATAAAGAAAAGCTAAAGGCACTTTGGAAAAATAATTTGTTAGCTGGAATCCTCGAGTCTCTATATACACAGCAATCCTATACCTGTTAAAATAATTCAAATTAATCAGCTATTAAACAAATGAAGTTAATAACAAATAAACGATCCTCTGTCGGAACACCAAAATATCAGGTTATACAACATTAAACATATTCACAGCTGAAGAGAAGTCCCGGAGACAACTATAAATCAAAATTGATTATCATTATAATTGATTATCTAATTAAAATATTCTGAACTTATATGAATATCTATTTATCTATCTATCTATCTATTGATTATCTAATTAGAATATTCTAAGCTTAAATGAATTAACGTTATTTGGATCTATATCTATCTACCTATTTTTTTTAAGCGCTTAATTATTTGTGACGTCACACTAGACAGACGCACATATAAACATATATTTGTGACGTCACATTAACATGAAATTTAGACAAATGCACAGACATAAAGACATATATAAAAGAAAAAAATACAATTGTGTATACACTGAAGAGAGATCTTCTTGTCCTGGCCGGGAAGATGAAATTTAAGTTGTAAATTTAATGGAGGACTCTTAAGGGAATCACTCCATACCTTCATTTTGGTCCTCTTGATTTTGTACTTGTTTATTCAATCTAGACTCCTCAATAACTTCGTCTTGATCCTTTTGACTTTGTACCTGCTTTATCAATCTAGATGGTATCCATATTGGAGAGGATTCATGCTTTGGAAAAACACAAACAGATCCTCTCCCCCAAATTAATACTGGGTCTGGACCCTTCCATGTACCTGAGAGAACATCCTTCCAGTAAACCAAAGGTTTATGTTGTTGGTGTGGGTTCCAGTGTCTATCTCCAGCCGAATGTCCATTAGAATCTAAAGTTAAGAAATTTAGGGTAAACAGGGCAACTGCCAATCTGTCCTTAGGATTTTTCCAGTTTCCATCTTTTTGCTTTAGTAACATATTTTTAAGTGTCCGATTTGCTCTTTCAATTATTCCTTGTCCCTGAGGATTATAAGCGATACCTGTTTTGTGGATAATATTGAACTTTGTACAAAATTGTTTGAAGGATGTGGATGTATATGCAGGGCCATTATCTGTTTTAAGCATTTTGGGGATGCCCAATGCAGCAAAAGCTTGCAGACAATGAGATATAGTATCTTTAACTTTTTCTCCGGAATGTAAAGAAGCAAAAATCATGCCTGAGTATGTATCTATGGTGACATGAATAAATCGTAATTTTCCAAAACTTGGCTCATGTGTGACATCCATCTGCCACAAATGATTGGGCATCCAACCTCGTGGGTTAACCCCATAATGTGGATTGGGCAAAAGTGTTACACAAGATGGACATTCTTTTACAATTCTACGAGCTTGTTCTTTTGTGATTTTAAATTTTTGTCTTAAGGTAGAGCTATTAACGTGGAACTGGGAATGAAATAAAGTAGCTTGTTGTACTGTAGTAAATATAAATATTGTTTTAGTGAGGGCATCAGCTTTTTGATTACCTTCATGGAGAGGACCAGGCAGATTAGTGTGAGCTCTTATGTGACCTATAAATAAAGGTTCTTTTCGTTGCCATAAGAGATTTTGGATTTGAAAAAACAATTTAAAAGCTGGAGTATGTGGTGCTATTGGACCTGCTAGCTCCAATTTAGGGACAGCATGTACAATATAGTGGCTGTCTGAAAAAATATTCATAGGCTGTTCTTTAAAATTTTCCAGAGCTATTATTATAGCTTCGAGTTCCACTAATTGAGCTGATTTTTGATTAGTGATATGAATCATTTTTTTCATTTTGAGTGACTACTGCAGCAGTACCGTTAGAGGATCCATCTGTAAATACATTAAATGCTTTAGGAATGGGTTGATTTTTTATTACCTGTGGGAATATGATAGGATGATTGATACAAAAGGACAGTATAGGAGATTTAGGAATATGATTGTCAAAATTTGCAGAAGTAGAGCATCTAGCTATAGCCCAATCATTATCATTGAAGCACAAATATTCAACCTGTGACGATGAATAAGGAGTAATAATAGTAGCAGGATGAATTCCAAATATTTTAGTAGAGGTTTTAAGTCCTTGAAGAATAAGTTTAGCCACCATGGAGGTATAAGACTCAATTGTACTTTTAGGAGAGACAGGCAAATGTATCCATAATATAGGTCCCTGTTGCCAAAATACTCCTGTTGGTGTATATTGTGAAGGAATAATAATCAATATTAGTGGTTGTGCAAAATCAAATCTATCGCAATGGGATCTTTCAATGGCCTGTTCTACTAATTTTAGAGCTCTCCTGGCCTCAGGAGTTAATGTTCGCGGTGAGGATGGATCAGGGTTCCCGCGAAGGATGTCAAATAAAGGTTTTAATTGTCCAGTAGTGAGGCTTAGTGTAGGGCAAAGCCAATTAATGTCTCCCAATAATTTTTGGAAATCATTGAGGGTGGTCAAATGTTCTTTACTTATTAGAATTTTTTGGGGTTTAACAAAAGTATCCATGATTTTAAAGCCTAAATATAGTACAGGTGATCTGCTTTGAACTTTTTCTTCTGCTATATATAATCCATATTTTTAAAATTTTTTTGTTATTTCACTAAATATATTAAATAAGATTTTTTGATTAGGGTGAGCTAATAAAACATCGTCCATGTAGTGTAGACACATGAGGTCTTGATATTTGTTTTTAATGGGTTGTATAGCTCTGTCCACATATAGTTGGCACATTGTAGGGCTATTTGCCATTCCCTGTGGCAATACTTTCCATTGATATCTTTTATCAGGGCCATTATTATTGATAGAAGGAATTGAAAAAGCAAACCTGGGGGCATCCAGAGGATGTAGGGGAATGGAAAAGAAACAGTCCTTTATATCAAGAGTTATAAGGTAATAGTTTTTTGGAATAGCTACAGGATTAGGAAGTCCAGGTTGGGTAGGTCCCATAATTTGCATTGTTTTATTAATTTGTCTTAGGTCTTGTAATAGTCTCCATTTTCCCGATTTTTTCTTAATTACAAATATGGGAGAATTCCAGGGAGAGGTGGAAGGCTCTATGTGTCCTGCTTCTAATTGTTCTTTAATTAATTGATGGGCCGCTTGCAATTTTTTTTTTGGATAGGGGCCACTGAGGGACCCAAACTGGCTTATTAGAGAGCCATGGTATTTTTAAAATTGTTTTCTCAGTGGCCCCTAGAAAAAATGTCCTTTGCCTTTTTTTATTATGATTAGGATTTTTATTCTTAACACCTGCAGGCTTGGTTGCTAGGTGTAGCCCCATTTAATGTAAGATATCTCTTCCCCATAGGGTAACTGGCAAGCTGTTTAAAACATAAGGTTGAAATGTTCCTGTATGGCCTTCATTGTCTTGCCAATTTAAGATTACAGCACTTTGTGCTGGGGTATTACTATATCCCAAGCCTCTTAAACTGGTTGAGGCTTTCTGCAGAGGCCAGTGCTTAGGCCATTGTTGTAGATTTATGATGGAAGAGTCAGCTCCTGTATCAATCAGCCCCTCCATCTCTATACCTTGAATTTTTAATTTGCACATCGGCCTCCATGAACAATCCTGAACCCAGAAAGCCATAGGTCCTGAACCAGTGGAACCGAATGCTCTTCTATTTCTATTTTGTGGCATGCTTTTAAAAGAACTATGGAGACTGGGAAGGAGGAGCAGCTGTGCGATTCTGTCTCCTTTTTTTTTACGGAGATGATGCCCCTGTGTGTACTTAGTATTATTTTAATCTCTCCATTATAATCTGAATCAATAACCCCTGGTATAACATTAAAGCCTAATAAACTCTTGGAACTACACCCAAGGATTAGTCCCACAGTTCCTGAAGGGAGAGGTCCCCTGATTCCCGTAGGAATCAGCTGAACCCCCATTTCAGGTGTCAGGACCATCCAGGCAGTAGAACAGAGATCTAATCCTGCACTTCCTCTTGTCCCTCTGATAAGGGAGTTAATGGGTAGGAGGGATTGTGACGAGGAATCATTTGGATCTGAGGGCATTCCTCCTCTAGTGCGCATTCCTCCTCTAGTGCCTCGTACATTTGTGGGCCCTGGGGCATTGGGCCCCGTGCCCGTTTTTTGAAATCCTTGATAAATCATTTCCATATATATCATATCTGGAATGGCATTGATTGGCCCAATGTATACACTTTTTGCACCTGGGGCATCGGCCTGGAGGGCCGTATGAATTTGATCTTATTACCCTTGGGGGATATTGCTTAGCATATCTTGGTTGATTATAATACTTTTGTCTGGAATATCCTGTTCTAGGTTGAATCCTTTGGGAATTTTGAGGGGAGGAATTTTTTATCACTGCAGCAATTACGTTGCCTGTGATAACAGCCTCGTTATGTCTTTGCACAGTCTGATATAAATTGATAAGTCTTTTTTACTTCTCCACGGCCTTATTGCATCCTGGCAATATTTATTAGCATTCTCGTACGCTAATTGGATAACTAGAGGCATAGCTTGCTCGACTTCGCCAAAAACTCTAGATGTTGTTTTTAAGAGTCTATCTACAAAATCAGCGTAAGGTTCATTAGGCCCTTGTATAACTTTTGATAGGCTGCCTTGCAGATCCCCTGTGCCTGATATTGTCTTCCAGGCTTTCACAGCTGCAGTGTGTATCTGGGCATACACACCTGGATCGTATTGTAGCTGATTTTGTAGTTCGGCGAACTGACCCTCCCCTGTGAGCATATCTATATTGCGTTGAGGGAAACCTGCTGCAGCATTTCTCTTTGCTATTTCTGAACAAAGTTCCTGGAATTGAGTTTTCCAGATTAGGTATTGTCCCCCACTTAGTACCGCTCTGCATAGACTTTTCCAATCTGAGGGGGCTAAGGTTAGGGTGTTAAGTGACTCTATCATACTTAATGTGAACGGAGCTTGAGGCCCATAGGTCATTACCGCCTCTTTAAAATTCTTTATTGTTTTAAAGTCTAGGGACTCGTGATATCTTTGTCCCTGTTCATTTTGAAATACTGGCAGTTCTAGGTGCTCCTGCGGTCTATGTTGTTCGAGAGCGTATAAGCGCTCAGAAAGGCCGCCAATTTCTACCTCAAGGGCACGTACACTCTGATCAATACTCTTTATTGTTTCTGTTAGGTATTCTATCCATGAAGGAGCAGAGGGCACTAGTGGTTCCTCTATTTGACGGTCTTTTCTCTTTTTTAATTTCTTTTTGTTCTTTTTATTGGAGACTGTGCTCCCCGAATCGCTTTTTGATTCCTCCTCACTACTAGCTTCATAATTCCTAACTGGCTTAGTGGAGGAGACTGTACTCTCATGGTTTGGCTCCTTGTTACTATTATCACTTTCACTAGTATCCTGAGTTTCAGCTTCTAAGGAGAGTACATACTCCTCAGCTAATTTTATTAAGCTTCTGATGGCTTTTGCAGTTCTTACTTTTGAATTTATATTATTGCTCTCCTTGCTGGTCTCAACTGAGTCAGAGGATATGCTTTCTTGTTCACTTTTCTCACTATCCTCTGAGTTCTCGCTATCAAAAATTTCATTCGTGGCTTTTATAAACCAACTTTTTGTTATATTCGCTCCCATATTTTTAAATTTTCTTTTTTCTTACCTTGCCGCCAAATTCCCCGTACAGGCCACCACTTGTTGCTGCCTGAAGCGAAAACCGCTTGGAGCAACGAACGCCGCAGGAAAATTCAGAGGCAGGATGAAAATGAAAAAAGGTCTTTTATTATTCTTCTCTCTCCGGCTCTAGCAATCACTCCAAACGCTCTAACTCCAACCACCACCTTCTTCTTCCCACACACACTAACCAAACTCACCCAGTTATATACATATTGCTTTAACAAGGACACGTGCTTACAGCTCGAGCTTACAGGTGCGTCACGCAGTGTTCACGGGCATACAAAGATTCCTTGAATAATGTATTACTATCAGGTGGAAACTAGAACATCTTTTATGGCTCTCAGCTAACCGCAATCTTTAGCTATCTCCTTGATTATAGGCTCCTTCAAGGGGGGGCCTGGCCGTCAGTCTCACAGACTCTGCCTGTTCCCAAGGTCGCTGCAGGGCAGCACCTTTCCCCCTCACCCCCTGCAGTGAGGCCAATTCATATATTTTTAGTATAGTCAGATTCTTTTGTTACAGACTGCGTTTCATCCTAGGATTCAAAAAAAATAAAGCAGAATAATAAAAAATTTAAAGAATTGATCCCCAACCCCTGAAGTACAAAAAGACATAGTTTTTTTTTGGTACCGGGTATTGAACTCAGGGGCACTCAACCACTGGGCCATATCCCCAGCCCTTTTTTTGTATTTTATTAGAGACAGGGTCTCACTGAGTTGCTAAGTGCCTTTCCATTGCTGAGGCTGGCTTTGAACTCGGCGATCCTCCTGCCTCAGCCTCCCAAGTGCTGGGATGACAGGCGTGCGCCACCGCGCCTGGCTTGCCAAAAAGACATAGTTTTTAATCATGGCCGAGCAGTAGAATTTTTGAGTTTACACTTTTAAGGTTTACTTATTTTACGTTTATATACATGGTTTACTTTCCTAGTAGGTTGTAGAGCTGTAAGTTCTGTCTCCTTGCTGTGGGGGGTGCCTCTCCTGAAGGAGGAAGGCCACAGGCTCCCTTCAGCTTTCAGAAGCACATCTGGGAGTGAATTTGAAACTTCCCAGCAAAAGTGGTGAAACTTGTGACAACTGGCTTCCTGGCTTCACCCCCAGAATCTCTCTCAGTTCCTTTTTGCTCCTAGCTGTGACATTAGCATTTGACATCTCTCAACCCCATTTATTTCTCCAGGAAAAAACCCCCAAAATATCCCCTGGCACATTGCCCTGTGGCAGCAAGTGGACATTCCTGGAGGGCATGATAAGGCAGCGGGGTGCGTAGAAGAAACGCCAAGGGACACAGCACAAACCAAGTTTCCCTTCAGATGACAACAGACTTGGCGATTCAAGAATGATGAAATAAGGATATTTTCAGTCAAACAAAAACAAGTGGTGCTTGCCATGATCAGACATGCAGGGTGGGGACTGTGGGTGAGATGCCCAGCGGGACCCTGGCCGGTGATGGACCTGTCCTCTAACTGCTGCACAGGATGTGTTGAGCACTTGAGCTGTGGCTCGTGGGACTGAAGGAAGTATTTTTTATTTTCTTCGTTTTCACTTAAATAGCCACACGAGGCTGATGGCTAGCATATTGGACAGTGCTGTGCTAAAATATGTTCTTCTACAGTGGGAAATGGGGGTCAGAAAACGAGATCTGGAAGCAACACTTTATTAGTGTTGCCATGGCCCAGAGGGATAATTTCCAAAGTCTGAGCCCCGAGCTCAGTAGGGCTTTTGATTTTATACATAAGCAAGTTTTGGGTACATCAAGGCAAGGGTTGGTATGATTCTATCGGAGGGTGCATTCTACATACCTTATGTGGGTACAAGCTTATCAACAGCGAAGGGACGCTTAGCTCATGCAGCTTAGGGACTTTTACTGCACTAAGCCTGAAGTGGGATTGTTCTGTCCTTGCTACATTGTTTCCTGCTTCTGCTACTGCCTGCTATCACTTACAGGTACCTGCAGCCACTGCACCCTCTATGGTGACATGTCCGTAAGCAGAGCTACGGTGTGGCAGCCTGCAAAGCCACAGCCCGTCAGCTCTTAAACTGCTGACGTTCCCCTTCTGTTCCACCACACTTCAGGTAGAAGGAGAATGACCTGGATGGAGGGCTGTGGACACAGGAGGAAAGGCAGAGCAGAGAAAGTGGTAAGGGAGGGCAGATGTGATGCCATGAATAGTAACATAATATCTCACAGGGTTTGGAAGCACAGGAGCTACAATGTACGACACTGAATTTCATCTGGGACAGGGCTGACGCAAATGGAGGTGTTCTGTGGTCCTTGAACTGAGTGGGAGGAGGACCAGGCTGCCCATTAGCGTTGGTTTTGAGTAAGTTAAGAATTCACGGAGTTCTTCTAGGACAAGTGATAAAAGAACAGAGGACAAGTGCATGCCTGTCAAACCTTGGGGAGGGAAATGGAAAGAGGAAGGGCATTCACACCACAAGGACGAAAGAAAGGGGAGAAGATCAGAGGGGATCGTGACTAGAAAGCATGGCAGCCATGGCAGATTGGGAATCCCAGTGTCTTCTTTCACTGATTTTAAGACACAGCCCCCCCCACCCCTACCCCCCCACTTTTCAACCTCTGCAGTCAGTACACCTCTACACACAGGTCGTGGTGTGTTGTGAACTCTGGCAGCCGGTCTGTGTTGATTTGGTCAAAGACGTTCCTCTACCGGGTTTTGTGCATTGTTATTACATGTATTAAGTGCGGTTGCTGTTCAAAATGTTCAAAGCTATGCCCTCTGACTTGGCCTAGAAACAGAAGTGTAGGCTGGAATTTTAATATTAGTAAAACAATTCCATATTTTCTTGCACATACCAAGAACTTTCTGAGATCTGCCCTCCCCCCCGCCAAAAGCCATTCATGAGTTGATAAAGACATCTACGCTTCTTAAAAAAATGAGATGTGTGGAATGTAAAACAGGAGAAATTGCCAAATGTTTTAGGATTAATGAAAGAACTCTCCAAGCAGAGAGAGCCTGGTGTGATTGATTTGTGCATCTCAAAGGGATATTGTTGATATTGTTAAGGTGCTGTGTCATGGTCTAATTGATAGTGCTTCTCTTATTCATACATAAAATGTTGCTTAAAAAACAAAACAACAACAACAACAACAACAACAACAAAATCCCCCCAAAACTACTGTGTCTTCCAACCAACCCATGGTGATTTGGAGTTGATGTCAATGGTTTACATTGTAAAAAGGAAGGCCAACTCAATTACACAATATTTGTAAGAGATATGTCTAAAACAGAAAGGTGAAGAAGACTGAAAGAAATACAGATGAAAGAAATATATCACAGCAAGCATTGGGGGCTGAGTGGGGGGGTTGGGGGGGCAGCAGCAGTGACCAGAGTTGCCACCCTGAAGTGAACTTGCTGGAGCAGGTGGAAGACCTCCTGGCCTTCTTGGGGGGACTTACTGAATGTCTTTGTTGCTTGCGACCTTCCTCTGGGTGCTGGAGAAGTGTCCTCCTCCAGTTCACTACGGAATCGTCCCTTTGTCACGATTAGCTCTGTCACTCCTGTTCGTTGCTGGAACACACAGGAGGAGCCGTGGCACCATCAGCCATGGCTGCTCCCTGTCGAACAGCATTAGCAGAGGCCAACATCTTGGGAGGGGACAGGAAAACGAATTTGGAAACCTAGGCCGCGTGTTCAGTGGCAACCTGCACTCACCGTGCCCAGACCCCAAACAGTCTTTTCTTCAAATAAGCAATACAGCAAAAACCCATAAAGGATTCCTGGTGCAGCTGGATACGTGAAGGTCATAGCAAGGACTGACAGATGTGCAGTCTTTGCCCAGATTGTCCTGATGAGAGTGAGGACTCATGTTATCAGGGCTTGGACATTTGGTTACCCATGTGCCCTGTTGGTGTCACTTTAGTACTCCAGCTCCTGGGAAGATTTTTGCAGATAAAGTATGTTTGTATGTTACTAAGTTAAATTAGAGACAGAATCTCATTCCATTCTTATAATGTATTTTTTGCAAAATACTGTGAATAGCAAATTGATGCTAATGTTAAATAGAGAGGAAGATGTGTGGACCTTGTCCTCCTGCACCAGTATTTTAGGGACACCCTCTTGTCACCCTCCTCAGTTCTCCAGAGCCAGCTATTAAGTGTGCCTTCCATTCTTGACTCCTTTTTTAATCATACTGCAGAAAAAACATCAGATTCCCCTTAGACTGAGGAAAACTCCTCTCCACTAAATTGTAAGAAGTTATAGATGTTTTGAGAAACAATTCCTATTAGACCAGATACTGAGCTTCAGCAAGAACTCTGGTTATATTTCTTAGGTCATTGTTTTCATTATATATTTTAGAGAATCTTAAGAACACCCCAAGTCTTTTGTATGTACATGCTTAAGTTATAAACTCTGCATTGTCTGGGGATTTGACAGTCATCATTTTGGATAATGCGATCATTCACTGTGATGGATGTGCTGTTGCATGGTACCACACAGGTGTGACTGAGTGTCCTGCTCCATCCCCAGGATGGATGGGAAGTGTCACCAACTAGAGTTTACAATTCTCTTTAGAGAGTGTTAATGACATATTGCATATGCAAATAGCCACATGACCTATAATAGCCCTTAAAATTAATCTTTTGGAGACTTAAAAACAGCATATTACAGTGACACAGCCACTTCAATGTTTATAGCAGCACAATTCACAATAGCTAGGTTATGGAACCAACCTAGATGCCCCTCAGTAGATGAGTGGATAAAGAAAATATGGTATATAATACAAAATGGAATTTTACTCAGCAATAAGAGAGAATAAAATAATGGTATTTGCAGGTAAATGGATGAAGTTGGAGAATATAATGCTAAGTGAAATTAGTCAATCTCAAAAATCCAAGTACCGAATGTTTTCTCTGATATAAGAGGCTGGTTCACAGAGTTGTTGGAAGGGGGTACATAGGATCAGAGGAACACTAGAATGGTCAATCGGAAAGGGAGGGGAGGGAGGGAGTAAAGGGGGGGTTGGAAAAAAATTGGTGATTGAATGAGATGGATATCATTATCCTAAATGCATGATTGAAGATCTGAATGGTACTATATACTTTGTATACAAGCAGTTGTATGTAAAAAGATACTATACTTGTGCATGATGAATAAGTAAATAAATAATAAAAAAAATTTAAAAAAAAAAATTAATCTTTTGGTATTGCTATAAATATTTTAACATACTGGAGGTGACTTTTGCCTGTTTACTAGAAGATTTTGAAAAGTTTAAATTGTTTCATCAATATTTTGTATTTCATTAACCATAAAGCTGAAATTTCAATAATAATACAAAAAAATTGTTTTCAACAAGGCTGCCATTTAACTTGAATGTATTCATTGTGGTTTTCACATGTAAAAAAGTTATTCTTTGAACTGTACCAATAAAATCCTCTGCTCCTAAATAGTCTAGAGGGTATTCCATATATTCTGTTTTTTTTGTGTGTGAATTTTGTACATAAATATGTGCATAAAAATAAATACCTTATATATGTATGTATATAAAATGTATATGTACATACATAAAATATTAACAAATATAAAAAAGATTTAAGAAATTTTTACACACACATATATGTATGTATATAATATATACCACTGAATACTAATTAAAAAACTTTGCCATATCTGACAAAGAAGACTTTAAGGCAATAAATATTGATAGAAATAAAGGGGTCTCTCCTTCAAGAAAAAAGCTTCAGTTCAACAAGGAGATATAACATTCTAAATGTATATGTGCCCAATAACATGACTTACAAACATATAAGGCCAAACTAATAAATCAATATCAAAGTGGGAGGATAGATAGTATTCGGTCAACAGGATTAATGCATCTGACCTCATGAATGTATACAGTATACCATATCCAACAACTATGCAATACTTGTCAAATCTTCACATTCAAATGTTGGTTAAAAAAACATGGTATTGAAACAAGCAGACTGGCATGCAGAAAATGTTAATTGCAGACTATGATGGGGATTGCAACCATCTCTTTACTGACTTCCAAGAGCTTCTCACAGTAAACATGGCTACATACTCTCTACTTCCCCATTCTGTGTCTGGTTCTGGTCTCTGTCCTGCTCCCTGACTAATACCCCAGCCTCAGAGTCTCATTCCTGGGATGAGCCCTGGTACTCGTTGGTGAGTCTCACAGATGCTGATTGGATGCTTATCTGGAGCATCCTGTGGCTGCCACCTGACCCAGATTCCCTGCCACACTCCTCCCACCTACTGGGATTTATGGTACCTGTGGGGGACCTGTCTCATCTTCCTTCACCAGATACTTCCTGACGCAGTGCACTGCCCAGCTCCTCTGGGTGATGTGCTCTGGGCTGAATGTCCCCACCATGCCTCTGCAGATGGATCAGTCCCACCCACCCCCCATGACCAGCCCCTCGGGCATGGCTAGTCTTTGAGCAGAGAATTAGCCTCGCTGCCCTCACTGCTGTGCTGTCCAGATGAATCATGGGAAAAGACAGTCTTCTGTTGTCACCCAGGACACAGGAGGCAGGAATCAAACTGATCATCAAACAGTGCTCCAATTGTTTGACTGTTGACTGCAGAATGTGTCTTGGTTTCCTATTACTAGTTGCCCAAGAGAGAGTTTTTGTCTGCAGAACCCTGTGTCATTCTGTGGATGACTGGCCACACTGAAGTGGAGGGTCCCCCAGATGGATCTGGGGTTGGCCTATGTTCTTCTAGGAGGAGAGCAGCAGCACGGGGAGAGGGTGCCCTGCTTCCGGAATGCCTGGGCTGCAGTCAGAGAGGAAGGGGCTGAGCCACACACTGACCCCTCTGCAGCGTCCGTCATGTGGCAAACCTTCCTGCCATCAGGGCACGCACTGGGTGTGGGGAGAAAAGGGACAGTGTGCTCCTTCTGTGTTGAGACTGAGAATCCCACCAGCTCCCTGGGAAGCCCGTTCCCCTGGGCTGGGCAAGACATCTCACCACCAGCCGGAGAGGGCTGGGTATGTCCACGCTTGTCACCATGGAGGTGCTCGTATCTCATGTCTCAGGCGGACGTGTTTCTTGTCTGAGCAGCTGTAATAGAGCCTACCTAAGAGGAGTTGCCTTAGGATTAAAGTTATTTAATGGACAGTATTTAACAAGGTGTCTGGACCTTTGAGCAAAACAAACTTGTTGATCACTATTGATTTTTTTTTTTTATATGAGCAGTCCTCTTTCCTACACCCTAAGACTGGGGCATCCCAGTGTCTGGGTGGGAAAGATCCTTTTTCTATCTGAGCCAAGGGAGAGGTGTAGAGTGGTGGTGGGTGGGACCTGGAGAGAGGAGACCCCCAGGAGGTCAGCTTAGTGCGAGACAGCCAGCATTTCAGGGTCTCCCTGGCAATGCCTCAGTGCTTGCTCCTGGCCCTGGGGGGACCACTCTAAGCAGGAAGGAAGAGTCACCATAGTGGTCAGGGTTGTTTCAGGGTGCGGCACCTCGGGTCTCATCCGGACAGTTCTACCTAGAGTGGAGTCCTGCACTGGGAGCCTCCCTTACTGGCCCTGCTTGGGCAGAAAATGTCCTCCTCAGTGAGAAGCTTGGCACTTGTTTGATGGGCAGCTGTCAGGGATGGGCAGCTGTGATGTGTCAAATATGATAAAGTGACAATACTGTACCTACCTTGCTGCAGGATGCCACGACATAGGAATCTCTAACGGGAAATTTTAAGGCAAAGAGTCATTCTAAGGCCTCATTCTTTTCCCATTTATGGTCTCAAGGCCTCTGCCCGGCTGCTCAGTGAACTGTCCCCCCGTCTCCTCCTCCCTGGGAACCAGGAGGATCCTCCTGCCACACTGCTGACCTTGTCTCTTCCCTGAGGCGCTCTCAGTCTCCTCTGGAGGGATGGCATCCTCTGGCTGCCCCAGCCCTCTGCACTGATGACTTGAGCCTGCTCACAGGAATCAGTATCCCCATGTCAACACGACAGCACCATTAGCTCCTAGGCAGGTCCCCTGTGACCCGCCCCCATACACACAGCCCCAACAGGGGACTCTCAGTGTTCATGGAAGGGATGACCAGAGCAGGAAGAGGAGCAGACAGAACAGAACCAAGAGACAGATCAGTGGGGCTGGCACAGGGCTCTCTGGAGCCAGCAACCATGTACAGCAAGGTTGTACCAAAACAGCAAAACCAGCTGAGCACCAGCAGTCCCAGCTCCTGAGCTGCCACAGCAGCAGTGGGAGCAGTGGTGGTGTTGTAGGGACAGGCGAGGCAGGGCACCAAAGATAACAGGAAACAGTTTCATTTGCCTGCAACCAGGTTCAGAGGGCACAGCTTTTGCTGTAATCAATCAATCCGTTGAACCCCAAGTTCAGGTAGTTTAGAACTTTATACACAGCATGTAAGGGGAGAGGCTCAGAAGTTCACATTAAAGCAGCTTTTTCTTTCACTGTTCTGGGCAAGTTAACCTTCAAGGACAACACCTGAGAAGGGGAGAGCTGCTTCTCCCCTTTCTTTCCTCCCCCTGCCAGCTGTTACCATGGAGCCCAGTTGGTAACTTCTCTTATCTTAGAAATGTAGACATCTCTGTGAAGCTCCAGCTCAAGGCCAGAGGCCTTGTTAAAGAATTTGTCCTTTTCATCACACTTGGCATTTGCAAACACACTTCTACAAACTACTATACTGGATACATGTTTGTGAAAAACAAGTAATGGGGTGTCCAGCACCTGGAGAGCTGATTTCTTCCAGGCCAATGGCCAAGTAATAGAGCAACAGGAAAATGGGAAGTTTATCTACATTGAACTCTTGTAGATACTCTTTCTGACAGTCCTAAAATCAGCCATGGTGACGATTTCTGGAGAAGCCCAGTTAAAATTCTTTGTAAAGAAAGGGGGTGCCACTACAGTGTGGCCTCCCCTCTCAGCCACCTGCGTCTCTCACCTCTGGCCCTTCCTGCCATTTGACCTGGAGGAAGGTGAGGCTATGCTCCCACATTCACCTGGGGCAGGGCTGCGAC